>CM053514.1:58277345-58293574 GCA_028627145.1 Eidolon dupreanum | reverse complement strand
TGCATGTACATATATCCAATGCTGTTCCAGTTTTAGCATTGAAAATCCTGAATACTGAGAAACCCCTCAATCCTAAGCAAACAGATTTTTTTCACCAGTCATACAGAAAGAAGAGAAAATAAATAATTGTATTTTTGATGAGCAACAATATTTATTTCAAAGTCCCTCTCTGTAAAACAAAGTTACAAAGGAGCAAAAATAACTTTTCGGAAGTCTGGCAGAGGCCACGTTAATCAAATGATTGAAGTGAACATCATCAATAATGGTACAAATGAAAATTTTATGCTACTTGATAAGATATAATAAAGAATATGCAGCACACTCTTGTGACATTCTTGACAAAAGTTGTAGTCTGACTCTAGTCATGAGAATATCAAACAAATTCATACTTAGAGACATTCTTCAAAGTAATTAGATTGCAATTTTCAAAGCTATTAAGCTCCTGAAAGTCAAGGAAAAAATAAGAAACTGATTCAGAATGAAGGAAGTTAAAGAAATTGAACATCTCAATGCAATATGCAAGTATGAAGTGGATACTTTCTCTATAAAGAATATTATTGAGGTAACTGGTGAGAGGGAATCGGCTCTAAAGATTAGATAATAGTAATATATCAGTGTAAATTTCATTATTATATTGGCCCTAATGTGGTTATATTGGAGAATGTTCTTTTTTGTAAAAAATTCACACTAAAGTATTAAGGGATAACGGGCACTAGATTAATTTATTGTCGAATCATTTAGGAATAAAATAATTTTATACTTTTCTACACTCTACCTCCTGGTTTATAAAATTTTGTGATTTATAGTTTAAAAATACAAGAAAAATTTAGAATCTACTAAATGGAAAAAAGACAACATGTATAAAGCTTTTAAAAAGTTATAGTAGGAAAGAAGATTAATGTAATGGTGAGCAGCTATCCTTGCCTTTTAAGAGATTCCTCGAATACACAAGATTTGCCAAAGAAAAGTTAGACTGCTGATATCAAAAAAAAAAAAAAGAAAAAATATATATCTAGCTCAAGGAAATAAATGTTAAATACATTAAAAGTACTAAAATAAAATTACATTGACCATTAAAATTTCTATGAAGCATTTCCATTTTCAAATTTAAACTGGTGAAATATAGTTTTGTGATTTAAAAACTAAGTATATAGAAACTAATTCAATAAAAAGTTTATACTCTTAAAAATTAATTAAACTTATTAACATTAAATTTTGCATATTCTCATTTTAGTAAGTAATATGCCACTTTCATGTAGTTTTTTTTAGCTACATATATATATATATATATATATATATATATACATGCATATGTATTTATTCCATTTTGAATAACTAATTTGTTTTGACAACATCCTTTATGAAAAGATTATCACAAACTAAGCCCTCTTTGAAGTAAACATTGTGAATGAGAAAGTTCAATTATGTCTCAATGACATTCCAAAACTGATTCAACAAGCAGTGTTGGTACAAGTTATTTTCCCTGAGTAATACACTGAAGTATTTTGGAAAACTAGAAAAAAATTAAATGAATTCCAGTGAGAACATATTTTTCATTCTTTACAAACATATTTCAAAGGAAGAATGAGTGACCTGAGGAGGGAAAGCTCACCTTAGTAAAGTCAAATCGAAAGTTTGATCATACAAGTACAAGCACAGCAGTATAAAGCTCTGTGCCATTGTAGGTGATTTGCATTTTCATCTACATAAATAAAAGAAAATCTGGAGAAAATAATCAAGAACACAAATATAATGAGTGAAAGAAAAGAGGGCAGCCATTCTACTTGGCTTCTGGAAGATGAATTGTATGACAGGTCCAAGGCCAAGTTAAAATCTTCCAGCACAGCTACCAATACACAAATGCTAAAGGCTGAAAAACTGTTTTCAAAGCTTGACATCAGAACTTTATGACGATGATCAGGAGTTCGATGGTGACTTAGGTTCAGACCTTTCCAACAAAATAAGGAGGAAGTTTCAGAGGGAAAACAGTTGAAATATGGATTGATAAGTCTGTGATCTGCACAGTTGTCGCAAGTCATTCCATGGCCATATCCATAGTATATACTTTTGACACAGACACAATTACAAGAGTTTGGAAGAAAGTCTATTTTTTTAAAAATAAATTTAGCTTAAGCCTTTAGAATTCATACTTTCTTTAATAGGTATCTCAAATATTAATATCCTATTTTGTGGCAAACAAATACATTCGTATTTTATTTTTCTATGTTTATTTATTCACTGCACTAGTACGCTCCAAAATCCTGTTGATTATCATTTTGCTAATATTAATTTTCTCTAATTATTTTAGTTTTCGTTTAGGTTAAATTTTTTTTATTTACAAATGATTAAAGCTCCAGTGTTTCCTTTAACAGATTCCTGCAACACATAACATGGTATTTGGCATAAAAGAGGCCTTAGTTTCCATTTATTGATGATGTTATGACAACTACTACATATATTCTTAAAATATAAAAATTATTTGAAATTTTCTTCCAAATGATCTTGGTTTTACCAGAGACCGAAGGTACTATCAAGCCATAAAACAGACAGATTTAGGAGTACCTCTTATTTGAAACACATAGATTATTGTGTTACATTTTCTTTTATCACTATTATAAGGTGAATTTCTGTCAACACAAAATTACTGAAGAGAAATAGAAAGAAACAAGTACCCCTCATCCTACAAGCTTTGTGAAATAGAAGGGGTTATGTGGGAAGTATGTTGGAAAACCATTCAGAGCCACATACATGTCTATAGAGAGAAGGACTTAGTGAACTAAAGTGAAAGAGACCAGCATAAAGCAGGAGCATCCTAGCAAGGATGGGGAAGGATAGATATGGCAGAAAAAGAAGACTACAGAGAAGAATGTCAGAGAACAGGGGTAAGTGAAAGACAGGCAAGTGAAACCTTGAGGGTCCAAATTTTCATAAAATAAGGATTTGCCCTATTCTCAGTTCTTTCATTTAAGTTTCCTTTAGGTATTTACCTTCCAGAGCGGCTTTGGGCCACATTAGGTGATACAGTAAAACAAAAGAATCCACACTGTATATCTCATTTTGTGAAAATATGGAGCTCTTTTTATTTCCTAAGAAATTGTGCTTGCTGAAAAATGCAAATATATTTTACATAAATTAATAAATGTTCATCTCTTACTGTTAAAGAATGGGAAATTATGATTACCATACAAAATATTTTCTAATACTTTTAAGTGATTGTACTGGAGGGTAAGTATACTCACCCACATAACATCCTATTATGCTGATAAAGTCATAATGTAGGGTTGAATACAGTATTGGCTTCAGTGGATTTATATTAATATAATAGAGATTTCACATTAAAAGTGAGTTACAATGGATGGGCCAGAAATTTTGCAAAGTTCTCTTCACTCCTTCTCTCCTGAGTGTAATTCACTTGATCTCTACACCTTGAATTTTGTTAAAGATCTTTTCAACTTAGTGCTCCAAGAGGTGAAACTGTTTCCCCTACCTGATAAATATCTGAAGGAGCTTGGATGTTTAGGATAGTGCTCAGAGTACAGAAAAATGGTTGAAATACTTAGCAGTCACATGAACTAGAAGACAAGATTGGATGGGAGAATTCTCAACACAGAACAATGTTGGCATCACCAAATTATCCCCAATTTCTGTCAAATAGATGTTGGTTTTTTAAAGGCTTTTGTTCGGAGGGAGAGGTGGAAATGCTGGACGGCTGGCTACTTGGGACATTTATTAATATTTTGAATTTACGTAATATGAGCCTTGTTTGACTTGGTAAAAACTTCATTTCTACAGCTCTGAGAACAACCTACATGTAATTAAGTAGTCTGTGATTCTGCATGCTAAATAGTCTCTGCTTCCCGTCTTCTTATTTTATTCTCCTGGGACCCAATGGCAACTGCAATATGAGAAGGATACATGAATATGCTCCACTGTATAGATTTGATATATTTAAAAATAAGCTTAATAATTACTTGAATGGATCAGATTCCATTATCTACATTTGCCTATATGTCAAATTTATTCCAAAGGTATTGCTCATCTAATGTTTTAACTAAAAAATACATTAGTATTTTAATAATTATTTTGTACTTTGAGTATGCTAAAGTAAATTTCAATGACATTCAGTTGTTTCTCTTCTGACTCTGAACCAAAAGAAAATAAAGACGGTATTTAGCATGTTCATTCTAAATGAATTTTTATCGCCATTGATAGTATAGCTAATATGGTTACATGCTAGGTGCTTACAAAATAAACACAATTGCATATAGCTAGTAATTACATTAAAGAAACTACAGACTGTTGTGTTTAATGGGTTATGTAAGACATACATTTTCTAATGAAAGATTACCAGAGCCAGCATAAAGACATTTATGAATATAAAACAGCAAAAAAAATATGGTCCTCACAAACGAGCAACTGTTCATGTTATTCTTTGTGTTAAGTTTGTTACGATACACTGTGGATTGAGGATAAACAATCCAATGAGTGGAAAAGCATATATTTTACTAAATGTCACTTGCATGAATTAAACTTTCATTATATACCCCTAATAAACCCATTCAATTTGGAGTCACACATTTACAATTTACTTGAGGTACAACTAGATGGCCCTCTTAGGAACTAAAATGTCATGTTGATTATCTACTGATAGACACAATTTAAAATGATGCAGACATGTGAAAATTCTCTTTGAATTATTTGTTTCATTGACAAAATTAAATACAACTTGCTTAATAGTTTAGTAATTATTAAGATGTAATTTAAAGTTTAGTGTAAATTTGTGTGATATACAATTATGCTCAAACCTGAATTATTTTATAGTCATTTTGTTTTCAAAGGTATTAAAGGTTTTACATTATAAAAGCATTTCTTTTTATTTTTGTTAGGAAAGTTTGAAAACTATTTTGAGATAATTGTAGGTTCACATGAAGTTCTAAGAAATATTAGAATATAATGCATCTTGTATAGCTATGGAAAGATGATGTTGATACAACCCATCAAGCATGTTTGTATTTCACCAATTAAATGCACTAATTTGTGTTTGCGTGTGTTTATTTCTATGCTGTTTTACCACATGTGTAGATTAATATGACCATCACTGCAGTCGAAATAAGAAGAGTTTCATCACCAAGGTGCCTTGTGCTATTCTATTATGGCCACATCCACCTCTCTCTCTTCAACTTAACCCCTGCAGTGGCTAATTTGCTCTCCTTCTCTATAATCTCATTTAATCATAGTGATATTCTGTATTTTGAGATTAGATATTTTTATTCAGCCTAATTCCTTTGAGATTCAACCATGTCTTGTGTATCAACAGCTCATAGATTTTTGGGGGGTGGTGAGGCTAAGTCAGAATCCAAGGTATGAGGATACCACAGATTGTTTAACCATTTTCCTGTCAAAGAACATTTGGGTTGCTTTAATTTTGGGGGTATTATAAGTAGAGTTGCTATGAGCATTTGTTTATAGGTTCTTGTGTGAATTTAGGTTTTCATTTCTCTGAGATAAATACCCACAATTAAAATTACAAGGTTGTATGTAAATTGTATGTTTAATTGTTTAAGAAATTGCTATGCCCTTCCCAAGTAACTATTTTACATTCCCACTAGCAGTGTATAATTGATCCAGTTTCTCTGCATCCTCAGTAGCTTTCAGTATTATTTTTTTTATTTTAACCATTCTGATAGGTGCGTAATAATATCTCATTGTGGTTTTAATTTTCTTTTCCCTAATGGTTAACGATGTCGAACACCTTTTCATGTACTTATTCGCCATCTCTATATCCTTATCATTTAAAGGTTTGTTCATGTCTTTTGCTCATTTTCTAGTTGGATTTTATAATTTTTCCTATTGTTGAGTGTGGGGAGTCCTTCATATACTCTAGATACAAGTCTTTTGTCAGATAAATGGTTTGCAAACATTTTCTCCCAGTCTGTAGTTTGTCCATTCATCCTCTTAAAAGGATTTTTCAGAGTAAAAGATTTCATTTAGAAAAAGTCCTATTTATCAGTTTTTCATTTTTATAGATCAGGTATTTGGTGCCATATTTAAGAAATTTTTACTTAGCCCTGTTTTTTTCTATTTTTTAATGTTTTGTATTTTTATGTTTTACTGTTAAGTCCATGATCCGTTTAGAGTTAAATTTGGCATAAAGTGTGAGGTTTAGTACTGTTTTTTTTTTTTTTTTTTTTGTGGGGCAGTTTGGTCTACAGATGTCCATCATTTCAGCACCCTTTGTTGAAAGTGCTATCCTTCCTCAACTGGATTGCTTTTTCATTTTTTGTCAAAAAACAGTAGGACATATTTGTATGGCACTACTTTTATTTTGTGGAATAATGTTCTATTTTGTGCCATTGATCTATTCCATTGACCAATTTATCCCCTCTTCCAATACCAAAATGCTACAATTACTGTAACTATGAAGTAAGCCTTAAAATGTGAGAGTGATTAATCTCACTTTATTATTCTTATTCAAAATTGTTTTATCTATACTAGGAATGATGCTTTTCCATTTAATTTTTAAGATATGCTCAGTATGCTTAAAAAAGACTTGAGATTCGGATAGAAATTTTCATTAAACCTATATAGATCAATTTGAAGAGAACTGATGGTTTACTATATTGAGTCTTCCAATCCATGAACATAATATTTCATTCAATTTAAGTCTTCTTGATTTCTTTCATCAGAATTTTGTAATCTTCAACATATAGATCCTCAACATGTTTTGTTGGCTTTATACCCAAGTATTTAGTTTTCTTTGGATCAACTGTAATGCTATTTTGTTCTTAATTTTAGTATCCATATATTCATTTTTAGCATGTAGAAATAAGATTGATTTTGTTTGTGCTAATCTTATATCCTAAGACTTTGCAGAATTCACTTACTAGTACCAGGAGTTCCTTTGCATATTACTCATACTTTCCCGTGTAGACTATCATGCCCTCTGCAAGTAAGTTTTATTTCTTCCTTTCCAATTTGTAAGTTTATGCTTTTTCTTGCCTTATTGTGTTGGCTAGAATTTTCAGTACAATGCTGAATAAATGTAGTAGAGCAGACATTCTTGTCTTATTCCCAATTCTAGAGGGAAAGCATTCAGTGTTTAAGCATGATGTTGCTGTAGGTTTTTGTATGTGTTCTTTTCCAAGCTGAGAAAGTCCTTCTACTCCTAATGCTCACAGTGTTTAGTCATGAATGAGTGTTGGATTTTGTCAAATACTTTTTCTGAATCTATTGATATGATCAAATGATTTTTCTTGTTGATAATATGGATTTGATTTTCAAGTGTTGATACCAGACTTGCATGTCTGTAATAAATCCTCCTGAGTCATAGTATGTGTATGTGTGTGTGTGTGTGTGTGTGTATTATAATATATATATATTATAATATATATATATATATATATATATATATATATACACATAATGCATTGTTGGATTTGATTTGTTGATATTGTGTTGATTATTTTTGCATCTATGTTCATTAAAGATATTGGTTTTAATTTTCCTTTCTCAAAATGTCTTTTTATGATTTTGGTATTATGGTAATGCTGACTTCTGAAAGAGAAGGTACAGATTTGTTATTATTTTTTCTTCAAATGTTTGGTAACATTCACTAGTGATACCATCTGGCATTAGTACTTTCTTTTTATGAAGGTTAGCAATTATTAATTTAATTTCTTATTAATATATATAGGCTAATTCATATTATCTTTCATTGAATGAATTTAGAAATTCACCTATTTAATTTACATTATTAAATTTCTGAGCAGAGTTATTCATTTTATCATTTTAATTTTAATTTTAATGCCAAAAAATCAGTAGTGTTGATACTGCTTTCATTTCTGATATTAGTTACTTGTGTGTTCTATCTATCCATCCACCCACCCACACACACACACGTGTGTGTGTGTGTTGCTTAGCCTAGCTAGAGGTTCATTAATTTTATCATTGCAAAGAAGTAGCTTTTAGTTCTGTTCATTTTTCTTATTGTTTTCCTATTTTTAATATTATTGAGTAATTATTTTATCTCTATATATAGTCTTATTTAGCATTTGTTTACTGAATAAATAAATTACCTAACCACCTGTCCTAATGTTTATGAATGGGCCATCTGGTACCAGATGCTTCAGTTTGAACCCTTGTTCAACCAGTTCATAGCTGGGTAATATAGAGAAACTCGTTTAACTTCTCCGTAGTTTAATTCATCTGTCTATAAAATTGAGAATAGTATTTATCACACAGACTTTTTAGAATGGTCATAGGAGATAATATATGTAAAATACTTTAACAGTACCTGGCACATAGGAAGTGCTAAAAGTTATCACAATGATCAGTTTTTGCTATTCTGTTGTAATAC
The DNA here is from genome assembly GCA_028627145.1 of Eidolon dupreanum. Classification (NCBI taxonomy): domain Eukaryota; kingdom Metazoa; phylum Chordata; class Mammalia; order Chiroptera; family Pteropodidae; genus Eidolon; species Eidolon dupreanum. The sequence goes on along the minus strand of CM053514.1, from coordinate 58,285,218 downwards.
AAAGACTAGAAATATCATTAGAAATATATTCACTAAATTATCTACATTGGTTAATTTGGGGACCTTGGTGGTAAAGGCAGATTTTACACTACATGTTTCCATATTGTTCAGGTAAAAATAATTATTAAAAAAGTCTACCTGTATCTAATGTCTGTATATCATACAGATATATGTCTTCTATTTTCCTCCTTTTCATTAGGAACAATTTTCATTCTATGCATTACTTTCCATCAAGGAGTGATTACAGATATATATTTTTTCACATCTTCAATGGTCCTTGGTGAGGCTGATTTATGATTCTCTATGTCCAACTCTAACACCTGAGAGTTTCATTCCTTGAGGTGTTCCTTCTTAACTTCCCAAGAGGCCTGCTTCTCATTCACTTCACTGCTGTGTGCTAGTACTTCTACTAAAAATATAGACCTACAGCTATCAAAACCAGCAATACACTCAAGTTCTCATAGACTCAATATTTCCCCCGCAAAAAATACATGGCATGTCATTTCAATCGGCATGTAAATTCTTTTGCAAAATCCCTGTCGTAATTGAAAATCATGTCCTATTTCAATGATCTAAAAGGGAATGAGAGGAAAATACTGTGTTTTAGAGTTATTTGTTTCTTATCATAGAATAATATATTTTTATTGTTGAAAATTCTTGAGTGAAAAACACAAAGAGAAATAAAAAACATTCAGATGTCATTTAAAAATATATAAATTATAAAGCAATAAAAATATATATTTTTTGTTATATTTACTTTAATAATATTCTTTTTTAATTTATTGGGGTGACATTGGTTAATAAAATTATATAGGTTTCCAATGTACAATCCTATAATACGCCATCTGTGTATTGCATTGTGTGTTTACCACCTAGAGTCAAATCTTCTGTCGCCATGTATTTGACCCTTTTCTCTTTTATCAACTTCCCCTCTTCCCCCTTTACTTCTGGTAGCCATTGAACTGTTGTCTGTGTCTATGAGTTTTGTTTGATAGGTTCTTTAAAGAAGTAATTAGGTTTAAACAAGGTCATGAGCTTTGGCCTTAATCTAGTATGTTGGTATTCTAAGAGGTGGAGATTTGGACACAAAAATGAACAGAGGTTAAAACCATGTGAAGACACATGGAGAAGATAACCATCTACAAACCAAGGTCAGAAGTTTAATCATGGACTTCCAGCCTCCAGAATTGCAAGAATATAAATTTCTGTGATTTAAATCTCCCAGTCTCTAAAATGTTAATGCAGGTATTAATCATCTTTTTCCTCAATATATATTGAAAATATATTTCTAGTTTGCTATTGGTTTTTCTAAGTAAACTTTTTTGAAGTATGTCATGATGCCAGAAAAGTACAAAATCATTACACAGCTTTATGAATTTTTTTAATTAAGTAATACGTTTATTGGGGCAACATTAATAAGATCTATAATATATTATCTGCATGTTGCACTGTGTGTTCACCAAAGCCAAGTCTCCCTCCATCACCATATATTTGACCCCTTTACCCTATCCTACCTTTTTCTCCTCTTTCCCTCTTGTAACCACCATACTGCTGTCTGTGTCTATGAGTTTTTGTTTGTCTTATTTGTTCATTTCTTTCTTTGCTTTCTTTTGTTTTGTATATAAGTAAAACCATAAAGTTCTTGACTTTTTCCATCTGATGTATTTTACTTTGTATGATATTCTCAAAATCCATCCATGTTGTCACAAATGACAGCATTTCATTTTTTCTTATGGCTGAGTAATATTCCATTGTACATATGTACCACATCTGTTTTATCCAATCATCTATTGAAGGACACTTTCAGCTGTTTCCATGTCTTGGCCATCATGAATAATGATGCAATTAACATAGGGGTGCACATATCTTTACAGATAAATGTTTTTAAATTTTTCAACTAGATATCCAGGAGAGGGATTGCTAGGTCATATGGTAACTCTATTCTTCTTTTTCTTTTTGAGGAACCTCCATACTGTCTTCCACAGTGGCTGCACCAACTTACATTCCTGCCAGTAGTGTATGAGGGTTCCCTTTTCCCCACAACTTCTCCAATACTTGTTATTACTTGTCCTGTTGATGACAGCCATTCTAACAGGTGTGAAGTGGTATCTCATTGTGGTTTTGATTTGCCTTTAATAACTAGTGAAGTTGAGCATATTTTTCATATGTTTTTTGTTTGTATGTCTTCTTGGAAGAGTGTCTGTTCAGATCCTCTGCCCATTTTTTAATTGGATTGTTTTGTTGTTGTTAAATTGTATGAGTTCTTCTGAAAAGGAACAGATCTACTGAACCACTCCCAGATCAGGAATTAGAATATCATTAGCACCTAGAATCCATTCTCATTCTTCCTCTGATAACTATCTGCCTCCAAATTGTAAAGAACATTCTGTTTCTATTAACTAGTTTTACATGGGTCACCAGGTATGTGTACATTCAGCTTTTGTGGATACCGCCAACAAGTTTCCCAAATACAAGCAGCAATAAAGCCCAGATGAGAGCTCCATTTGTTTTACACCATGCCTACGCTAGGTAATGCCAGTCTTTATTCTAGTCATATAGTTTTTCTTAATTTTGCCTATTTCTATAGTGATAGAGCTTTAATTTTCATTTTTCTGTTACATATGATACTAAACATCTTTTCAAGCATATGAACAATTGCATTTCCTTTTGTATGACACCCCTGTTCATCAGCTTTGCTCACATTTTTATTGTTTCACTGTCTTTTCCTTATTGGTTTATAATGGTTCTTAATATATTGAAAATGTGCATCAGCTGTAATCTGCATGCACACTTTGTCCGTATTTTACGTGCCACTAAATGTCTTAATGTTGTCTTTTAATGAACAGAAGTATTTAATGTAGCCCTTTTTATCATGTGCTTCTTTTGTGGTTAATGGCTTCAAATTCTCTTTAAGAAATTTTTGGCCTATCATAAGTTTCAGAAGTTGTCCTCCTGAGTTTATCTTCTAGAGTTTTTCTTTTTTTAGATCTTTAAAGTATCTATTATTTTTAATTTATGATTCAAAATTTATTTTTTTAGATGAGTACTAGATTCATCCAGTATCATTTTTTTTCTTCATCACACTGCAGTTTCAACTTTGTTGAATCAAATCCACATATTTGTAATTCTTTTTCTGGATTTCCTAATCTCTTTCATTAATCTACCTGTCTATTTTGGCACAAAAGTCACTTTGATGACATATCCTCTCAAATTTTGACTATTCGAAAATATCTTTACTTTGTCTTCATTTGGAAACACAGGTTTACTAGGTTTATATTTGAGGGTTAGCAATTATTTTCTTTCAGAACTTCAAAGTTGCTATTCCATTTTCTTTTGGCTCTCTTTGTTTCTTTTGAGGACTCAACATTAAGCTGTAGTATTTCTAATCAGAAGAAAATGTTTTCATTAGGTTGACTATTACTTATTTAATTGCAAATTTGTTTCTCCAACATGGAAACTATTAAAAGGAAAAGAGAGCAACATTAAATATGATGCAAAAAAAACAAACATAAATGTATCACAAACTATGATAAACTATGACATGTACTCATCCTAACTATAAAGTACTTAGGGGTTTTTTTTTTTTGTTTCTTTTTTTTTTCCTTTCTTTTTTTTTTTTTTGGCATTATTGGAGTTCTTAGTTTTTCTTGAATCTGGCTCTCTATGCCCCAAGTAAGGTATTTTCTACTGATCCATTTCCAGTTTACTATTCATCTCCTCGGCTCTGTTCTTTCTAGTGTTAAACTCATCTATTATGTTCTGAATTACAACTATTGTATTGTTCACCTCCAGATTTGCCATTACACTACTTCATTAGATTCTAATTCTCTGGAATTCTTGTTCTCTGGAATCTTCTATTTTGGTAAATAATTACAGGGTTTTTTTTTTTTTAAGTCTGTATTTTTATAAACTTCATGTGGATAACCTATAGAAATCTCTACTTTTGGTTTCTGTTGATTCTGTTTCTTTGTATGCATGATGATTGTTCACTAAATACCAATATTTTGTTTGAAAAATTAAAATCTCTAATCTTATCTAAATCGAGAAATAATTTCAGTTTATGGCTGTCAGTAAATTTTGATGCAGATTACCTTAAACTCAATCAGAAGTTGAATCAAAGCTATATTTTCAGGCCTTTTCCTGATTTGCTCTTAATCCCCGGCTACATCCCTTCAGATGTACCAGAGGAAGGTCTGGAATGTTGACAAGAGTTCTATGTCCTTGAGAGATCCTGAACTCAAAATATTTTTCTCTCTTGAAACATGAAACTGAACAAAACTATGTTCAGGTGAAGTTTTCTGCATGGCATTTAGCCTTTCATCCTAAAGCAAATGTTATTAAAACATCTGTTCACAACACATACCCCCTTTACTACTGACCCCAAACTGACTCATTTTGTGTGCTTTCATTCTTTCTTTTTTTAATATACCACCACGAAGACTAGGCAGAGGGGGCAAGAAGTAGTACAGTGTTTTAGGCTTAATTTATCTTAGAGATCCTGATTCATCAAGTCACGGCCAACCTGCCATCTCGGAACTCTAAGCTGTTTTTTTTTTCCCCCAATTACAGGTGATTTCCAAAAGGTTTCTTAACTTTTGCTCTCTGTAATTTTTTTCTCAGCTTCTCAGCCAGGTGCTATATGTTGCTTATGAATTTGGAAATAGTTTTGTAGGAAAAACAGATAAAAATGTTTGCCTGATGACAGAGCTTGTCTTTTCTTGATAGAATGTTGGCCCATAATATTCTCATTGCCTTGGTAACTCTTAGTGCCTTTTAAATTAATAAATAGTTATGAGCATTTAATTATTATTTCCTGAAAAATATGAAATGATGTTTTGAGCTATATCAATCACAATGATCCTAAATTTGTAATGTTTAAGAGAGAACACTTCAAATGTTAAAATCAGTTAACTTTATTGTTATAATCTATGAAATTTTCAAAATCAGGCCAATTTTTTGAGTTGAGACTTTTTAGTTTTTACTGATATTTTATTTAAATTTGTGATAACTATTTTAAAGTATTTTTAATTAGATCATCAAAGCTTTCTAAGTCCTTAACTAAATATTTCTTGACTAGAATTCCCTTTCATATGTTTGTAAATTTACTTGCTTTAGAAGACTACTGATTGCTGTTCTAATTTTGATAGTTTGCTTTTTTGGGTCAAATCGACGGCTTCACTCTATGGTTTCTTATTATTGCACTTTGGGATAATTCTACTCTTCCTTGAAATCCCTATCTTTCTCTTTCTTGTGATTTTGTTTATTTCTTTTGCTGGAGTAATTTTATAAATGGAAAGAGCAGTTATATCAAAATACATGATCAGGAAATAAATTAAGATCTTCTATGTTTAAATTTATCTTGAACTTTCTTAATGCATAATTTAAAGCTTTACTGGGATATAGTATTCAAGTTTTAATACCATTTTTGTCTCAGAAGTTAAAATGTGATAATTTTTAACATCTGTTCCTATGAATCTTCTTTTCCTCTCTAGATCTTATAATCTTTTTTCCCCTTGAATCACTAATTATACCATGTTTGTGGTTACATATACTAGAGATTGTTCATAAATTAAGATTTTCATAAATCTTACTCAACATACACTAAGCTGCATTTTAAAATATGAAGATTTTGCCTCTATTCAACTTTGTTGCATATTCCTTCATCATTTTAGTTATTTCATTAAACTATGGTGCCTTGATGAACACCAAATGTACCCTTTCTTAGGATTCTTATGGATGCATATCATTTTGTATTTTTTTACAATTATTTTAAAAGAACTGTAAGTGAAGATATGAGGTAAGTTCCTCTTCAAGAAGATATGTTAAAATGTGCACAAATGTAATAAAAATATCCAATGCCTGAGTAACTTAGAGAAATACAAGTTTAAATATCAGACACATTTCTATTTCATAAGTCATTTCAATCTCTAAGATATCTTCTCTCTATTACCTTCATCAGTGTATCTAAAAAGATTCTCTTAAATGTTACAAAAATTTTTTTCCCTAATATGGCCAAATTGAGCTTTCTTACAAAAGTATAAAGTTATATTTAATAACCTTATACAAATTGTCAAAATATGTAGAGGTCTGCTTTGTATTGCCTCAATATTCTACAACAAACATTTATGTGAATGAAAACATTCAAAACATTTTCATTCTATGAAAATAAATTTGAAAATTTCCATTACACTAAAATATTCTACTTGTTTTATTTATTGCTATTCATACTTACACAAGGTATATTCACGTTCTAGTGCTGCCATAACAAGTATCACAAAGTATGTGGTTTAAAACAAGAGAAATTTATTGTCTTAAAGTTCTGCAGGCTAGAAGTTCTAGATCAAAGTTTTGGGAGGGCCATACTTTCTCTGAAACCTGTAGGAAAGAATCTTTCTTCTGCTAGTTTCTGATTTTGGCTGGTGAGCCTTGGTATTCCTTGGCTTATAGATGAACTATCCTAATCTCTACCTTCATCATCACAGAGCCATATTGTCTCTTCATGTCTTTGTGCTTGTGTCACTTCTCTTTTTTTACAAAAACAGAAGTCATACTAAATTAAAGACCCATCTTCAAAATAATCTTAACTAATTATATTTTCAACAACCTTATTTCCAAATAAAGTTATTCTGAGATCCTAGGGGTTAGGATTTCAGTGTATCTTTGGGGAGGAGGGGATAAAATTCAACTCAACAAAAAACTATAAAATATTTTAGAGTACATAATTTAAAATATAACAGGACATATAATTAACTGTGTAAAGCCAAAATTGCTGAACTATGAAACACTCTACATCTTGTGATCTCTAAAATAGCCAAGCTAAATTTCAACTCATTTAGTTGATAATTAAATTATTAATATACAATGAAATAAAGATAGTAAATAAGTAAATTACTGCTGTTTTACTGATTACATGGAACTAAAACTTCAATATGAAAGCAGGCAGTAAAAAGGGAGCTATTCCAGATATCCCAAAAATGGCCTTTTTGTACCTTCTAGTGTAAAAATTATTATGACAATGTTGTCCATGGTATATAAATAAAAGTATTGAAAAGAAATATTTGCTTAAAGATGATTCAGCAAAATAGTTATCTTTTATTGTCTCAAATTGATTTTTTTCCCTTTACATTACCGTTTTCCTTTATTTTTTGTCAGAGAGTCTCAATATTTTTGGACAAGAACTATATAAAGACCATGTGAAATTTCTAGGCTCATCACACAGAGATTCTGATTCAATAGGTCTGGACTGTGACACAAGTATCTACATCTTTAACAGGTAACTTCATTCCCCTGATCCCTATGATTTTGATCTAAGTGTATCCCACATCACACTTTGAGACATACTACTATTAGGAGTTAAACAATATTTTTAAAGTCCCATATTTTTAAAAGTTTTGAACAATATCCATCAATTTGTGGACTTTTTTTCAACTGATTTTACTTTTTTAAACTAGAATTTTGATCTACCCACGGGATTTTTTTTGAGGTTACTAAAAGTCCCTGAATCAAAAGGATCAAGTGTGAACAGATCAGAGAGATGAGACTCCTTCAGCCAAATGCAGGATACCACTTCATTTTTTCTCATTTCCACTTGTAAGACTACATTGTAAAATATTCCTTTTCCACACTTGGATGATGTCTAAGGCAAATCCTACAGTTTTCCAGGTCGAATTGAGCATTAGAACAAGTTCCTTTATCATATATTAATAAGCCTAATGACCTAAATTTATACTTCAAGCTTTAACCAGATTCTCACTATTTTTTTTTAAACTTTTTCAGGTAAAGATCAAAGATAGGGTCTTTATGCCCTCTAAGTCTAGGAGAACTAGGAAAATTTATGTCAAGAAATTTTAACCCATTACACTTTCATAGCAAT
>CM053514.1:58214845-58272345 GCA_028627145.1 Eidolon dupreanum | reverse complement strand
ATGTGTCGAAGGTCTGGACACACAGCAAGTCATTTATATCAGAGACTACCTTGTAAATGATCACACAGAATATCTCACATTTCTGGTAATATACAAGGAAGACAAAGAGAGTAAAAGCTTTAACTAGCTTGAGAAGGCACAACTCGTACACATTATCACTAAGGACATATTATCAAAAGACATTAAATGAGTGCCAATTGATTATGGTACTGTACAACTTCAGTACCTATGGGCATCTCTAGATTTAATGCATAAAATGATATATATGAAAACTAGGTTTTGCAATGTAGAAAAATTTTATATGCATTTCAGTGATGAGTTTATTTTTTACTACCATGGAAGCACTATCAGTTCACCTTGTTTTAATATGTCTTTTTTTTTTTTTCAGCCTTCACTTATTTAAATGCATGCTCCATAAAAATAGAAAACTTACCTGCCATTTTCACAATCATATAATCAGTACCAAGATACTACTTGGTATATAGTAGATGATCAGTAAATACTGACTCGTTGGATAATTGAGCTTCAATTTCTTCAACAATTTAATTTAAGGGAATAAAGCAATGCCTAATTTATGTTTGTTATTACAACCTGAGGTACCTTTTTTTTAAGAACACGTTTCATTTATAACTTTAGTGTGCAGCACATGATAGAAAATAAATGTGAATTCTCTCTTCTTCCTTTTTTTCTGAACACACAAACATATAAATCGAGAGCTAGCTCAGTCACGTTTTGTATTGATGATTACATTAACATCCGTAAGTAGATATATAAGAAAAATTTTCATTTATCACACTTAAAATTAGACTTTAAAATTGTATTACATCTATAAAAAAGGCATATTAGCAGAACGTTGTTTTCTTATTACTTTTGCCAAACTGCTTTCAAACAGAAGCACGTCTTTTTTGATCTATGTTATATAATATATGAAAATACGGGATTCGCAATTTAGGCATGTCAAATTAAGTTGAACATAGAGGTATTATCTCAAATATAGGTTTTCTACTATACATAATTTTAATACAAGGCTTTATGTTAAGTCAATGTTTTAACTTTTTATCTTTTGACTTTTCCCATTCGTTTCAACCATTATGAGACATGCTGTTCATAGTTGATCCTGCAAACATTAAGACACTCAAGACATATTTTGTACTTGGGTTTCTGTAGAGAATTGTTTACTACAAACAGTTGAGCAGGAAACAGTCTTTTCTATGTTATCCCAAAAAATTATTTCATTATTTTCTCCATTTGATTTAGTCATTTATGTAATATTATACCATATGATATGTTGTTACATCATATCATGTTCTCCTATCAATGTTTATAAAAATCTCTCAACATGCATACCTATTAAACAAGAAGATAAAATTCTGTAGTCCCTAAAAAGAATAGGTAATATATTGCTTACTATAATCTAACACATTTTAAGTGAAATAATCTAAATTATATTAGTATAGATTTAGACTCAATCTCTTCACATTGAAAATCTTTGTTTCTGCACCTTTGACAGTGATATTTCATTTTAGTATTGGTTTATTTGCTAGCACTGATGAGGATGAGATTTGCTTCTTTATTTCATACTCTCATTCAGTGCATTCCTACAACACAGCTGGGAACAGTTGCAATCATAAACTCAAATGATTATATGGTTTCTAAAACAAAGGAAAACTAATAAAACTGATAGAATACAGTTTTTAAATCAAAAGTTAAAATGTTAAGAAAGATTTATGGTTTATTTGTTGCTTTAGGCCAGTCTAATCATTCCCATCTGCCCCAATGAAATTAATTCAATTGAGTGTAATTCGTTTACTGTGTTTAAAGACAGGTAGCCTCCTAGGAGGGTGTGAAAAACATTTGTTACAAATGTATTTCATGATGTGAAAAATAGTTTGTATTTTTTTATAGCATGTATAGGAAACAAATAATTTTCTGTCTGGTAGATGAACCAAAAAGCTCAAAGTGCATGAAGGTAAGTGACAGGAAGCAGAGCAAGATTTTGATTTTAACATTATTTTTACTATTTTGAGTTTATTTTTATGTGGTGTGTGTGCGTGTGTATGTGAATGTGTAGCTCATTAGACTCTCTGAGGGTGAAGTGGCTGACTTTTGCATCCATTTACATCTTGAATCAAGTACAAAATATAAATACATGAAACTATATAAATATAGAAATGTAAATAAAAAATTAATAACCATTTGTCATAATGTGTTAATTTTACTTAATAGTAAATTAAAAAACCCAGCAGTTGTAACTAATTGTGTGCAATATAACATATAGGGAATGGATGTTGCAAAGAACTACATAGCAGGCCTCCAGTGACTGTAAAAATTAAATAAATGTTTACATGTAAAACAAGTTCTTCCAGGTGTACCCAAGGTGAATGAATCAAACATACTCTCTCTCTTGATTTGCACAGGCACTCAGGTTTAAAACAAAATATAAACTGTCTTTGGCATGAAATTTCATTACCTAGATTACACTAATTAGTTTATATGTTTAATTTTTTAAGTCCCATTGTTTCTTTATAGCCCTTAAAACCATAAATTAATTTATAGACTAGTATTTGAAGATGGAAGAAACTCATACTAGGTTGTAGAATATATTTCATATGAATATATAAAATTATCAAAATTGTCATGAATTAAATTATGTAATCATAAAACTTTATTTTGTGTATAGTAGGAGTTCCTTCTTTGAGTAAAGGGCATATAGATTGCAGCTCATAATAAAAAAGAAAATTAGAAACAGAAAATAGGAAATATTGATCTCTGAAGTTTAGGGCAAATTTCAGCAGATTTTGTTTTAATATTTAGGTTTTGTAAAATATAACAGTTATAGAAAATACCAGTAACACAAACAGAGTGATGCTGTCTACTGTATATGAAAATATTCCTTTGAGCAAAAAACATCATTTAGTTGTGTTCTGTTCTTACTAGAAGAAATCCCTAAAGGAAGGAAGTTTCAGCCAAATTCTCTCATTCATCATGAAATGACATTTTGTTTTCAGTTTCTATAACCCAACATGGTTCTTTAATATCTGCCCATTTTATTATCTAACCAGTGTGAGGACCTCAAGAAATAAAGAAAATCCAAAAAGCCAATACATTTCTGCCAGGTGTGATCTGTGCTGATGTGAAAAGAATACATTGACGTATTCGTTGGCAACCTGCCCTAAGTTGTGTACATGCAACGCTGCTCTCACAAATATGCAGAGATATGCTTCACAAATTATGTTATTAAAGATATGGCTCCTGGGCATCAACTTGTAAACCTGACTTTATTCTCTGATGCCTTTTTATAAAAATTTAAAGTAAAAGACTTAAATATATCTAATATGGGGGGAAAATACTAAACCATAATCAGTGGATATGTTAGATAAAAATTGTTAATACCAATCAAATCATATACTTCGTATCACTGTGATTAAATATTACCTAATTATTCTGCTAGCTCAGATCATTACACTTTAATATTTCTTTTGTATAAAGAACAGGATGGGAATGAAGAAAGATGCAATAGATAGAAATATGAGAGAGATAGTGGGTTTATGTTCCTGAAATGCTATCATTTCACCCTTTCTCTCTGGATTAAAAGAACTGTCACACACCACAAGCTTAGAGTAGCCCTCCTGGCCATGATTTCAGCCCATATCCCCAAAGAGAAAGGCAAGTGAAGACATTCATCACTAGGAGTTAGGCAAGAATAGGGAAATGGTGTCAGACGAGAAGGCCATATATCCTACCCTAAGGCCCTAGGAAAGTTAGTGATCTCTCTACATCTCAGCTACCGGGTAGTGCTTTACCAGCTAGTTTTAACTCAGATGGATATTGTCACAGCATCCACTAGTACTAGTTTGCCATTACCCAAGTGATCCCTGCTTGTACAGCTAATAAAATAAAACAAAATAAAGAGTAATTAAAAAATAATACTGAAGGAGGATCAGTAACCTGAAACAGGACAACCCAGCTGAAAATATAAAACCAATGGCTCCTACAAAATTAAAACATGGAAAAAACAGTTTTTAGGAAACATTTTTTAGGAAAATTATATATATAAAAAAACTCCTAGTGACATAAAATTACAGCGCAAAAAGCTTTCCAGAAGTAAAAAAAAAAAAGAAAAAGAAAGGTGAAAACATGGCTTTTACATGATTAGATAAACAAACTAAAAAATAAAATGCCACTGCCAAAATCTAATTAATATTCCATAAGATCAAGTGGAAATATTATCTAACGATAACAAGAATGTAAGTTCCAAGACAGCAGGTACATATCTATATATCTTTCTCTACTTTAAGCACCTAAATAATACATAGCATATGGAAAGGATTTAGTAAAATGTTAGTGAACATATATCATCAACACATAATGAGTTAGAAATTAAAAGATGAGAGAAAATATAATCAAAGAGTTTAAACATGAAGATAGGAGATCTAGAAGGAGAAAATCATTAGCTTTTGATATAATAAATACAGAGAGGGTATGACGAACTCCCTGGCAGTGGGGATAGCCTCTATTTATACATACACATACATGTACACAGACATATACATATGTATCTTAGTGAAAATATATGTAGAGTGATATATGCATCATGAGCTCATCTTTTTAAAAACGAAAAACAATTACATAAATTCAGATAATGCAAAGTAATTTTCACTGAATGAATCAATGTGTATATGAATTTGAAGATGTGTAAACCCAAAAGCCGACATTGCTTAATGTTTACTTCAGAGGAGCAGAATGGGCGTGCAAGAGTAGCAGTTTTACTTTCCCTTTACGTCTTCCGAATATTTTATTTTTTTATTCATTATAAAATTTTCTAATAAAGATCAACTCAACAGGAATACACATGAAAAGTGAATAAGGCTAAGGAATCCAAGATGCTGGTAAATCTAAGCATCTGTGAGTCGAAAAGGCAGGTAGTGTAATATTTGATTAGTTTTACTATAATATATGATAGTTTAAAATTTGTTTAATAGTGCTGACTCTGAAGTTAAATTGCTCGGATTGAAATTGTGGGTTTTTTTTTTTTTTCATAAAAAAGCTAAAAGCAGTGCAAACATTTTCCTCTCTTCTTTAGTTTTTTCATCTATAAAATGAGGATGAAAGTAATGATTTCAGCCTCATAGGCTGCTGTGAGGATTTATAAATTAACATATGCAAAGAATTTAGAAGAGTAGAGCGAACATAAAATCTTCATTATTGTCCAACCCAAAACTTGAACCAGGTGAACAGGCTACAGGCCATTTTAGCCACATCTGAAATCTGTAAAATTTGAACATCAGAAAGATAGCTGAATTTAGTTTCATAGAATAACTCACTCTCACAAGTTTCTTAAGTCACTCTAGAATTGGAAGGCGAGCTAAATTCTCTCCTATTCTCCCCAGAGTGATAGGGTAATTTGAAACTGCCTCTGCTCAAGGCCTGAGAGCAGTCGGCCACTTCCCTAGATATACATCACTGCATGCCAGGGCCCCTGCAGGGAGCCACTAACGCAGTGTGTTTTGGAAGAGAGGGAGGTTTCCTAATACCTCTCCCCAGGCTCCCCAAATCTGAAAATGGTGCTGCAGATAATTCTAAAGGTGAAGTACAAATATTCTTGGGTCAAGTTACAATTTATATTTTCCTGCTAATGGATTTTAGAGCTTTTCTTGAGTGCAGTTTTTCAAAGTTACAAAATATAACTGAAGTGAGAATAAAGGTTTGTAACTGGAAAGTTGGGAATAACTAATTTGCAGCCTGGCATAGGTCAGTACTGCCCTCACATATAAAAATACATGTAGTTAATATTCATCACTATCTTCCCACATCCATTGGCAAGATCATACTTTGATTATATTATAAGCTATGTTCTTACAGCTTTTGTTCCTTGTAGAAGTTATGTATATTTTATGATAACTTTGAATCAAGGCAGGGTAAAAAGGAGATAAATTTTCTTCATTCCAGTTTTCAAAATCATGATGGCTAATGTATATCTTGTCTTGCTCATGATGTTAATGTTTACTTCAATTTATTTATGACTGCCAAAGCCTTTTTCTGTTTTTATTTAACATGGAGTGTATTTTGTTTACAAATGAGTATTTGTGTGTTTGTGTGCATGTGTATAATACAGTTTTACATGAATGACCTATACCTCTCTACCTACTTATTACCTAATATCTGTCTCTATTTAGGGGCTGCCTGTTACTTCTTTGCAGTTGTACATCATAATTTATTTAAGAAAATCCCTATGAAAAGCTAATGATTAAAAATGAAGCAATATATATGCTGTAATATGTATTTTGGCAAATTTATCTAATATTTCCTTGGAATAAATTTCAAATATAAAATTCTGGATCAAGGACTTAGCTTTTTAAAGTTTTTCATACCTAATGGCAAAAATTTGTAGTGTATTGTATACAGTCACAAAAATATTTGCTATGAGCCATTTTAAACATTGTCAAGTGGAAATACTGGGAAAAATAATCAGATTGTTGTTTTTCTTTTCATTTCTTTGATTACTAGTATGTGTAGGTTTAGTTTTCATGTCATCTTGGGCACTCGTTTCTTTCCATTTTTTGTATGAATTTGTATTTATAGCCAGTTTTTCTATAACATTTGGGGGATTTTCTTATTGATTTATAGGACATTTTTTATAAATTAAAGGTATTCACCTTTTATCTATCATTTTTATAGTATCCCTCCTTTGGGTTGGTTGTTTGTCTTTAATGGGTTTCTTTTTAGTCACCTAGAAGTTTTACATTTATGCACCGTGTATTTTAGTGGGACTTCTCCGCCCAAATATTGCATAAACATTAGATAATCTAAGTGTAAAGATATTTCCTTTATATCAGGCATGCAGAACTACTATTTCATTCAGTATCATACAATAACTGCCATTAGATCCAAAGTTAAATTTATGACAACGTACAGAAAACATGCCTTGATGGTTCTGCTGACTTCAAAGTTGTATAGAAACCCACCTCCTTGCACACCTGTCACTTGCATCAAGAATTTCTTCACCACTAAAGAGTTTCATCATCATTATCTAATTAATCACTACCACTTTTTTCCCAAAGAGTAGGCATATTTATTAACCTTCCCTGTAGAGAAGAAACTGCAGTAGAGTGCGATTTCACTGGATGACCCCTGTCATTCCACAGACTGGTATTAGAGAAAATAAATCTCCTTTGCTCTCCAGACTCTTCTAACTTGCCAAGCCTCTTAATTTGGCCTTAGCTACTGGCAGCTGGGATTTTACTGATCTTTCAACTCCTTAGATTCCGAAGGTCAATAGCATGAAATACATAAGATTTGAAATATTCCTGAGCAGACTGGGAGAACACAGCACAAATGACCCCAGAACGCAGGAAGTAAAGTAAAATAATTACAAAATGCTGGATGTAAGCCATCCCTCAGTATGAACATGAATAAAATTCTTAACATTTCAAAAACCCAAGTGTGAAAATTGTAAGATAGCTGTCAGAATAAATGCTGGGTGCAGTTTCAGAGAGAGAGGACATTGAGATGCATCAAATACAATCTTTCCTTGAAGTTACTCTCATTAATGAAATTTCACCTACTGAGCACTTAATTATATAGAAGACTGTGCTAGAAAGAATTCTGGCTGCAACACTGGAGGTTTAAAACAAATCCAACATATAAAATAATGAATGTGAACAAGAAAAAGAAAGAATGTCTCCTCAAGTCCTTTTTGAATCTCTGTCAACAGACTGCCAGCTGGCATGTAGGAAGAACCAGCTGTGAGTTTTTACAATTAAACTCTCCAAAACATGGTTTCCCCAGAAGTATAAGACAACGAGGTCATGAAAAATATAGGATGTTTATCTAAATAACTGTCCCTTCATTTCTGCTGTATACCCTAATTGATTATGACTCAGTATTACCATTCCCTATTATAAAATCATCTTATTTACAAAGCTCAAAATTTTGAACTTTAATATAATTATCTTAAAATAGAGGAAAACTAGAATAAATGTTGAGGGTTATTATAAAAATTAAATAACTTTTCTGAAATGCACAGGCCAGGATCTACCATGGGTTGGTGCTTAGTAAATGTATATCCCTTTTTTTCTCTGTTTTCTTTCTTTCTTTCTTTCTTTCTTTCTTTCTTTCTTTCTTTCTTTCTTTCTTTCTTTCTTTCTTTTTTTTCGTAAACAATAGAATATTTCTACCTTTAGACGATTATTCCTTTCTCTATTTGTTCTTGTTTTTTTCCTTATGTGGAAACTTAATCATGCATCACCACCCAGCTATCTATATAACTTCAACTTCTTGCCACTTCCACTTCCAATATACTAGTTCAGATATTTTAATTAAGCTCTTATAGCTATTATTTCTCTCTCTCTTTTTTTTGCCTCTAGTTACCACCTTTGCCCCACAGGCTAGCATACACATTTTTTTTTATTCCAAATCTTTATGCTATTCCTATAATTATTTTGCACCTCAGGCAAACCAATATTGTGAAATCTATTAGACTGTTGCATTAGTTGAATTAAATTTCTATTCCTTCTAGACATATACCATCTTGGCATATTGGCTCAGTAAAAGAATGATGCTTTGAAATACTCATAGGTCTGTCTCACAGAGAAACAATGAGATACAACTTAATGTGACCACAGAGCTTAGCTAAAAGATGTGCATTCCAGTCCATGCACCCATGTTTGATTTGTAACCTATGGAAAACTGCTTGAACTGCCTGACCCTCACTTTATCAGCTATAAAACAGAATTTATTGTATTATCTTTTCAGAATAAAACAAAGTAACGGATGAGAGAGTATTCCAGCTGTTATTGCTGAATAACAAACCACCACAAAATTTACTAGCATCAATATTGTATTAGGCTACACAGTCTAGGGGTTAGGAATTATGGAAAGGCTCAAATGAAAGTTCTTCCTTGGGCTCTTTCCATGGCCGAAGTCAACTGATAGTGGGAATTGTACTTATCTCAATGTTCTATTTTGCTGGAACAGTCCTTTGGAGTCCTGAAATTCCATGTAAAAAATTCTACTACTCTGAAGCCACCATGCTACAAAGAAGGTCAGGCCACATGTAGGTGCTCTAGTTCAGGGGTCCCAACCCCCAGGCCGTAGACTAGTACTGGTCCATGATGTATTAGGAACTAGGCTGCACAGTAGGAGGTGAGCAGCAGGTCAGCCAGCTAGCAGAGCTTCATCTGTATTTGCAGCCACTTCCCAGCATAGCATCACCAACTCACCTCCACCTCAAATCATCAGGCATTAGATTCTCATAGGAGCACCGGTTCCTGGTGCCAAAAAGGCTGGGGACCGCTGCTCTAGTTTGTAGTCTCAGCTGACTCCCAGATAATTGCCATTTTGACTAATTCACAGGGCTTGCAGTTGGTTCTGGATCTCAGCTGGAATTTCAGTACAGGCTGTTTACTGAAGCACCCACAAGTGGCCACACCTTGTGGCCTGAGCTTTCTCACAGCACAGTGGCCTCAGAGTAGTTAAACTTCTTATGTGGTGGCTCAGAGCTCCAAGCACAAGCAATCTTAACAGAAGACTGGCACTGCATTATCTTTTATATCCTAGCTTTAGAAGCCATGAAACATAACTTCTCTTGAATTCCCTTCTCAATCTTATTAAAGGTGCTCATGATTGACTGATTGAAATGTGTCAATTAAAAAGGACCAAGAAGTGAAAAACATAGGACAGATGTGTTTGTCTAAAGAAAATGGTATTAACTATTTTAATATAAATTTAGAAGTATAGAATCTTAAAAACTGGAAAGGTCTGACACACAAACTTGGCTGCTAACACAAAAGACACTTGCCCTTCATGGTGGCTAAAAGAGTTTCCCTTTTATTCAGCTGCTCTCCAAACCATTTGGCCATCTGTTAACTTACAAGTAGGTAGACACTTTTAAATTAACAGAATAGTGAAGGTCATCCTGGAAATCTTGTTCTCCACAACTGTTACTAGTTTGGGTACACATAATATGATATGATTTTGGTTACTAAGGGGAAGATTTCTAAAGAGTTTCTAAGAAAGAGTTTCTTAGCTTTTGAATCAGAAACATGAGAATTCCCCTTTTCTAACCTGAGAAGGACTATGTGAGAAAGTGGTACCTATAAATGTGGCATTAGCCTGAATCAGGAGGAGATCTACCCTAGAAAAAAAAAATCCAACATTTTAAGATGCGGGTAAGACAGATGGAAGAACTTGGGCCCTTGATAGTATCATTGAGTCATTAAATTAACTAGCCATGGAATCTTCTTTTCTCTGTTTCTAATCATAAGAAAAAATGAACTACTTCTTGATTTAGCCATTTTTATTGGGTTTTCTGTTAGTTGTAGCTAAAAATATCCTAATTTATTTAGAACTTTAAAGATTAACTAGCCCAGCCCACATCAAGAAAGGAAAAAATATTGTTATAAACTACCCAGGCATTCTCTCTCTCGCTTTCTCTCTCCTCCTCTTCTGTCCCCACCCCTTCTCTTCTCTTTCTCCTCCTCCTCCACCAACTTTTTCTGTCTGTCTCCCTCCCTTCTTCTTTCTCATACAACTCACCCCTACACACACATTAACCACATATGAACAGGCACACATATTCATTCAGTCTTCACTCAATTTTGCTTTCACCTTGACCAGAGGAAGACCAGGACTGAGAACTATTGACTCAACTGAATGCATGGTTGACTCAATATGTTGACTGTCAAGCTAATCTGCCCATTAGATATTTAAGGATTGTTATATTGTTAAGTTCCAGATAATGACACTATAAAAAGTATTTGGATTTTTATGCAAAAAAAAAGAAAAATTATTTTGGATATATTAACTTCAGGATTTAATACATGCAATAAAATTGAATCTGTACATAATATATATTTTGAAATATGGGAGCCAATGCATAGGCACTATTTTAATAGCTTTTTATTTCTAATATAAAAGAATCTTATGGGCTTAATGAACACAAAACACTATTGAATCATAAAGTGGCTAATTAGTTTTGTGAATTTAGAATGCCGTGTTGGCACATGAAAACTAATTACTGATTATTTACAGCCTTGAATCAAATATTTTTTTTACATGCTCTTCTAATGATTGTAAACCTAAATTCACCAGAGGCTGAAAGCATTTCCCAGGTATCCAGATTTCAAGCATTTAGTCATTAAATAATCTTATTATTTAATATATATTATATATTATACATTTAACATATATTGTGTATTATAATATATATTATAATATATAATCCATTTGAGCATAATATGGCAATTCCATCTCAGAACATTCAGCTAGTTGAGTTTAAAGTCTATACTATGCTCTAAACCAATTACAAACAGAAGTACAAACACTCAAATAAAAAAGAAATTATTTACTTGTATATTATTTCTAATGACATTGAAAAAACATGAAATTAACCAAATAAACTAACATTCCTGCTTCACCAAAAAATAAATCCATACAAAATACCATTTGCAAAGTGGTCATTTATTTTATGTATGTATGTATGTATGTATGTATGTATGTATGTATTTATTTGCAATTAACATCAGTCTTCAAAAGCTGGAGTTACCTTGCCCATAACCTTATTCTCCCCCAAGGAATCATCTGATAAAAGCATATCACCATGATATCAATATCTTGTTCATTATTTGTCACTAGTAAAAAAAGCAAAATAAAACAAAACAAAACAAAAACAAAACAAAGAATGAGTTACACTGTTTCTCTCATCCTTTCTCTAAACCTCCTTGGGATCTCCCCAGATGGATTATTTATCTAGAACCATACCAATTTTCACTTGAGTAATACCTCAAGTGGATAGGGAAGAGAGAAAGAGAAGGAAAGAGAGAAGGAGCGAGAAAGGAGGGATGAGGGGGAGGAAGAGGGAGATAGAGTGGAAGAGAAGAAGACAGAGAGGTGTAGTTCTCAGGTATTAATGGCACTACCTTGGAATATAATTTGCCTTAGGCAAATATGTCAAAAAGGCAAATGTGACTGTGGCCCTTACATAATCTTGTTTTCCATCATGTGTGACCACCTGACCCTCTGGTGTACACCTTTGCTCTTAATTACCCAACACATTAATCTCTTTTTTCTGGATCTTTTCTTTTAATTTTTTACCCCTCCCCCCAAAATATTCAATAATTGTCTAATTATTTATTCATTAATTATATGTAAATATATGTAATTTATTAAGATTAATACACAATGTCTTTTATAATTTCACAGAAAAGGAGCAGATTCTGAAATTTCAAGTAATGTCACCTGAATAGATGCAGATACTTCTTTGATATCATAAGTAGAACAGAGAACAGAGAGAGTTCCCCTATGACCTTTGTTTAAATTTTTTTCTTTTTCATCCCAATAGTATACTTCGCCCTCCCCACTTCTATTTTTATACTCTACCCTGAATTTCTGTTATGCTTAGAGATTCGATTTTTATAGTATTTGATTTTTAATTCAATATAAGCCCTTATTTTAAAATAGCGGACCTAGGTAATGCTGATCAATGATATTCCATAATATTAAGTTCTCAGTACACAAAATTCTATACTTAAACAGTTGTTCAAAATCTACTCTTTATTCTCATTCCTCAGTCCTGTAGAAACATTTAAGTTGGCAGGGAGAGCATACAGTTCTAGGTGCCTTGCTATGCAGCTGAGTACTCTGAGCGATAATGATTGATCATGTCTACACTGCTGTTTGGAACACACAATGCCACAGTAGCACTGACAGAGGTGGTATTGACAGGAAAAATAACAGAAGCCACGACCACTAAATGATCTAATACCTGAAAAAGGTACCAATCTTTGTCATTATTTTCAGGAAATACAATCTAATTTTGAAAACTGCCTCTCTGACTCCAAATGGATATTACACAAATTAAAAAAAAAAAAACAAACTTACACACACATACGCACACACACACAAAGATTTTTGTACAATTCACAAATAAAAAGTGCTAGCAACTGAGCAGAGGTTAACCTTTGATAAATGCCCTGCAGATTATTATTAATTCAGTTAAGATTACACCAAAAATACTGAGAAGACTATTGAGCTGTGAATGAAGCCAAAAAATCTTAGAAAAAATGAAATTGCTTCTTTATTTGGTTTGTCTCTCCACTAGAGCACAGTCTTCACACTGAGATGCCATCTTAAAAAACAGACATAGGTAAACCGAAGAGATGAGAGAACAGGGATGAACTAAATAAAAAGTTGGATGAAATAATTAAATAAAAAGCCTAATAATTAGTCAAGATAATTTTTAAGATATTATATCCCTTTATATTCTCCTTGATGTAAATAATAACCATAAATATTAGAATGACTTAAATATGCATAACTATGTGGGTTTTTCTTCCATATTCATTCCCATTTTAGTGGTCAATATTTAAATAATAATTGAACTTTTTAAAGTTTATGGGTAAAAATTCTCAATAAATTTTATAAAAGCAATTCAAAAAATGAAATATTCTATGTGTATTTTAAACCTTTTGCACCACTGAGAATATGTCTCACAGTGTTTATGATTTGATGGATAAAAAATATAATAAATTTATTAACACAGTTGTAAAATATCTCAATCTCATCAATGCCTGTGTTTAATGATTCCTTAATTTCTTATAATACTTTCCTGATAGATATATCTCTGTTTTTAAAAGTAACCTTTTGGCAGAAACTCAGAAATTTCTTGATTGCTTCCAAAATAAGTGCTTCTTTCACATAACAAAATAATAAAGAATTTGATCTCTTGGGAAAACTCATAAATAAAATATGTAATAGATTTAACTGTACCAAAATGAAACATCTTTGTAATACAAAAGACAACATTTAAGCTGCAAACTATGAGAAGCTATTTCAATAAATATAAGAATTACTTGTTTCCAGAATAAATGATGATGCTTACAAATCTATTAGAAAAATATAAACAACCCAATGATTAAACAACTCATAGAAGAAGAAATTTGAATCCTCTAACAGAGTATTTTTTAATAAACTTTTGTCTCCCACCCATAGTTTTAGCCAAGATTCTCAGGCAACAGGTGCCAAATTAACACTGTAAAGCAGCTTTGAAAATAGTGTGAAGGAAAACCTATATTTGAGATCTTGACCTTATCACTCACAGCAAGGTTATATAAAGACCTGATGCTGGAAGAAAGTGGGACAGTAAAATTAGAAAGTCCAGTTTGCTGAAAATGGTGCCACAGGATTCAACCCTACAGAGTACTTTCATAACTGAGGAGCACCAAGGCTAGCTGGCATTAGACTGATGCCTAATATTGTAGTAACTATGTATGGTACCAGATGGATACTAGGCATTTGGGGGTAATCACTCTAAGATATATAAGTGTCTAATCACTATGCTGTACACTTGAAATTAATATAATATTGTATATGTCAATGATAATTCAAAAACAAATTTAAACCTAAAAATAAAGCAAAAACAGTAAAAAACTGAAAGAATGTAGATGGATAGCTGCTCTGAGAGCAAAGGGAATTGCTTTGGGGACAGCCTGGACTTCCAAATTGTGACAGTATAAAAACCACAAGTATGAGGGGTTAGAACCAAGATGGTCATTGAGAGGGTTACTGTGCTTCAATGAAGAGACTATGTGTCACCCAAATTTATGAGCTGAGATACAAGTCATAAGCTGACAATCAGAGGAAACATTATCAATAATAAATGAAGATGACAGCTCCTGAGTAGCAGCAACAGATCATTCAGGAAACAAGAAGTCACCTCATGAGAGTCAGATTTACAACCAGCAAGTCCATGAAGTTTTATTCAAATAAACCATCCCTGTTTCTTATTTTCCTTTCTCCACAACAAAGCTTAATTACTGATGTGAGTGCTGTGAAACTAGAAGAGACAGAGATATTTATTACATGAGAGTGACCTACAGATTGTGGGTCTTGCCCTAGATTTTTATCCAGGGATTAGGAAAAGGAACCAACATTTGTGTGTTTTATGAGCATTTGAGTGAAAAGAAAAAAATTTGCCTTATCAATATACCATATCAGATTCTATTTTTTCATGAGTATTACCTACAAAATAAATATTAACTTTACTAGTAATCAAAGATGTACATATTAAGTTAAAAATATTTCATAAATATTAAATCTATAGGAAAACTACAGTCTTAATATTAAGTACTGACAAGAGTTTGGAGAAATGAGAACTCTCATCTACCACTATAGGTAGAGAAACTGTACATTAGCAGCTAGTAAAATTCATATCCATACCCAAATACCAGAATAAGCAATTCTGCAATGCATGTACATGCGGAAGGATCTTCTATACGTAAAAAAGGAGACATTTTACAAAAAATTTTTATTACAGTCTTCTTTTGGAACAAATAAAATGTTCATCTAGTATAATAGTAAATTACAAAATAGAGATGAGAAACCATATCATGGTTAAAAGTAATGTATGAGATACATGTATATCTATTTAAACAATACAGAAATAACACTGGATGAAACATTTGCCAAGATGTATGAAGAATTAAACTAATAAAATTTTAAAACACAGAAATAATGCTTATTATGCTCTTGAAGTTATATACATGAATGTAGGTTAAAGGATAAACATAATGGACTTTAAAGATATATAATGAACTCATGATAGTGTTCTCTGGTATTGGTCAAAAGTATCTTTGATTGTATTTATTCTGGCTGACTGAAATAGGGGCCTATCTTAAATTAATTTTTAAGTTCAAAACCCCAAATGTTAACCTGCTCATCAATCACCTCTACTCATTATATTATTACCATTGTATAGATGCAATAAATTATTCTGAAGTACAAAAATGTTATATATTAAGAACAATGAACTTCTAAGTTTCTATAAGCAATAAACAAATTAATATTCACTGATTTTAAAGATCATTTTATTTTTCCTTTTTAGTGAAAAAGTATAACCTTCATCATGTCAATGCAATTCAATAGATAATATATTTTAAGATGTAGTGTGTGTATATGTGTATATTTTAGAGGTATATATTGGAAATACTACTGTATCTTCAGCCACCACTATCTTGGGAGCCATTATCCATCACTTATTAATCCCCTTACCAGTATCATAGATGGAAAATTTTTAAAATATAAAACTGACCTTTGCATTGTTTAGGACTACAAAGCTTTTCTTGTTTTTCAGTGAAGTAATCAAAATCTATCCTTTATAAACTAATAATACAATTAAAACCATAGTTTCTATGTTCTCAATTTACTGTGGTTTCACACAGTTTAACTACAAAGAGAAAACAGTTTCTCATTCAATTTCCACTGGTATAGAAAATAAATACAGTCATTCAGAACCATAGAATGTGTCCAGTTAGCCCAAAGAGAGCATCAGCCGTACGGATTGAATGGATTTCAGTGCTTACTTCATTATTCACTCAATGTAGGATGAGCAAATGACTAATAGAACTGTTTTTCTTCACCTTGTACCTTTTTATTTGCCTTGTAAGATGATTAGTAAGCTAATACAAGTGATAAATCTAAATCATTAAATTAAACCATTATAAATAAATTCCATTTCTCTCCCTTCCCATTCTCTGGTTCATTTCTTTTTAGTATAATGCCCCTGTCTCAACCTCACTTAGTTCTAAGTGTCCCAAATTATTATCACTATCACTAGCAATTCTTGGTATATAATTCTCCACTATGTAATTTTGATCCCCATTAACCTGGTCAAATACTAGGTCAGCACTTAGATTTCAGACTGTAAGTATAAATTATACAAACAATTAGCAAAAATACACATAGAGTCTGCTTAATAGAACCACTCTTACTTATAGCTTAACTATATAAGTACTTAGCTTGTCTTCTAAACAAAATTACTACCAGACTTTCTGGAAACTAAAATTTAGCTATAAAAGGTAGTAAGCTTTGTCGAATCATCTTGGGTATAACTTTTCTGGATCCTCAATTTACTTTAATAACAATATACAGAGACTTTACTATATAAGAAACTTAACCTAATGATACATTGCAGCCACTATCATGGTAGATGTAATATAAAACACCAAATCCAGCTTAAGGAAGTAATCATTCATAAAATATTAAGCTAAATGAAGCCACTCTCTGTAGGTGAACATATTTTCCTGTGGAATTCTAGTTTATCTACCTTCGATTACATCCCGTTATAAGCAATACACTTCTTTATAGTGAGAGGGTAAAAAAAAGAATATTTTGATGTTTCTCTTTTTGTTTCATGTATTGTTCTTTTATTCCTCTGGTGGACACTTGACATTCATGCATTAATTCTGAAAATTAACAGATGGATTTAAATGCTCTCCAATTTCTAAGACTAATGATATTGTTTATAATCATAGGTATTCTCCCCAACACGCAGCATCCAAGCATCACACATAAGTCAAATACCAAATTACATAAATGTATTTTTTGAAGAGACATATAGAACTGTCCACTGCATTGCTCCAGTAGCTCTCTGGCTGGCTGGCAATGAACAAGTCAGAATCAAATATATCTCATCACAGATGGAAGGAATGTTATGATCCCAGCTTTCTAGAGTTATCTACATAGTTGCAGTTGACATACCAAGAGTTGGAATGTAACTTTACTAAGCAAAATTACTACTCAGATTCCTCTACTTTGCAAGACTACTTTCATGGATAACATATATACGAAGCATGGCAGAGAATGAGATACCTCTACTGCAGCCCAAACCATGGTGTCTCAGGTACATCCTGAGCCAAGTACACATTACTCTAAGATGTTGACAGAACTATTGGCCATATAATTCTACAGCTGCAGAACTTTTTGTTCATAGTTCTAGCCTATGCTCTCCAAATCTTGTATGTTGTTTGATAAGTGAATTGTAATAAAAGATCCCCAAATCATGGTTTGCCATTTGCTTGAAATCCTGTGAAGCAAACTGTGTAAATAAGTCATCCTAGTTTTAACTTCCTCATGATAGCCACATCCCAAAAGAGGCCCATAAAAATTATTGAAGCAAAAGGACTACTGAAAATTTTCAGATGAAATTAAAGAAATACATGCAGTTAAAAATTATATGTCCAGGAGAACAAAGATAAAATGTATGAAAGTCAAATCAAGTTTTAAATTCCCATAAGAACCTCCTCTCATTTTTATGTGCAGTGCTCAGCTTAGTACTCAGATTTGCTCTCACCAATAATATTTAGGACTTCCATTTTAATTCCTCCCCCAAAGGAATGTGCATGGATTTTGGAATCTTAAAAACTTAGATTTCTATCCCAGCTCTGTCATTAATATTTTGACCTTTAGGATCACTTAAGGTTTCTGAGTCTTTAAATGTTCATCATCAAAATAAGGTTGATAAAGATAAACTCCCAAGGCTACTTTAAGGGTTAAATGAAGTAATATATATGATATTTCTATACACAACTACTTCATAAGGATTGGTAATCTTTCTTCTGCACATTGGAATTAATTAGTGCTGGTTAAACTGTTGTCATCTCATATCTTATGGTACTTTTTTAAAAAATGCAAATCAAATAGAATTCCTGTGCCTCATTTTTTTTTTCCATACCCATGTGATTTACCATCTCTGCCAAGGGCACTTCCTTTGTGACAGTCTGAATTACTGACCACACAGAGAAAGCCTGAACAGCACTAGAGGCCAAACTCTACCATCTGACATGCACTGAAGCTTAGCTCTGTGAAGCAGAATAAGTTAAACTTTCCCCAAACGGACAACAGTATTTTTATGTGATTTATGATATGCCAATACCTTATCATCCATAGAAGTGTTTCTTTACAACTATATGGCCTAGGAATTTCTAATAGTAGTTATCAGATAGGAACTTCCTTAGATTTTCTTTGTAAACCTATCTAATGACTACCTATTTATAGTTAAAGAGTGCAGTGGTTGAAAAAACAGGAAAATTTTTAAAGTTTTCATATTTGAATTTGGAACACAAGTTCATATTTACAGTCAAATATGTACCTTAATTTATCACTCCTCATAATCTCTTTATCTGAAAAAAAATCAGTTATCTCACTTTCTAACTATAATATCACCTAATTCCAGCTCTCTACTCAGCTTCTGCCCATAAATGGGTTGCTTGGTCTCATAAAACACCTCAGTACTTTTTTCTCTATCTATCAGCTCCTTGGAGGCTAATTTTTTTCCTTTCCCAGACTATATTCCATGACCCATTATTCTTTAGTCAATCACTGGACGGAGTTGAGCCTTGGTTAAATTCCATCATCATTTTTCACCAAGTCTCCACTTAAGCAGATCAGAAATACTCTACAACACTGGCAGTCAAGTTCCTCGGGCCCAATGGCACCTGCGAGGGTACACTGGCATTTCACTCTCCCATTCCCCTAAAAATTATTTTAAATTCATATCATGGAGCATTCCAAACACATACAAAGTAAACCAAATAATATAATGAACCCCAATACACCTATCATTTCCTTTTAACACACATCAACCAGCTGACATTTTTGTTTCATTTAAACTACACATTCGGTAGCTTCCTGATTCTCATATCTTTCAGTGAAATTTCCATACATTTAAAGGCACAAACCTTAACAGTTCAGTTTTGATAAATGGATCTCCACATCCCTATCAAGATATAAAACATTTTTCTCAACAGAAAGTGCTTTCATGTCCCTTTTTATTCCATTCCCTGTACACAGAGGTATCAGTGTTCTGCATTTTTTCTCATCATAGATTAGTTTGCATAGTTTTGATTCATTTAGGTTCATTAGTTTTCTAACTAAAGACTAGTTTCTTTCAATAAGCATTGTGTCTGTGAGATTCATTCTTCATGTTGCATGTATGTTCATTCCATTTTATTATGAACCTCATTTAATATACTACAATCTGTTAATCCATTCCTCTGTTGATGACATTTGAGTTGTTTCCAATATGCAGCTATTATAGATAAAGCTGCTATAAGTATTTTTGTACAAGTCTTTTGGTGGACATATGCACTCAGTTTTCTGGGATAAATATATGGAATTGGAATAGCTCTGTCAAAAAATAGGCATATGATTAATTGATTCTCTAATGTGATTAGATGTAAAGATATGAATGACTATTTCCAATAAAGCACTGATAGTACATGGCATGATCTGACAATAGAACTAAACACACACACACACATTTATATATTGCATACTCATAATCAAACACTTATAGGAAGCAAGGATCTGAGTTACCATGTACGTGTAACTAATTGCCAAACTAATAAATATGATGAGGTTGGCTGGTTGCTTCTAATATCTCTGGATAAAGTGGGTAACAAAAAGGATGAGCTCGGGAATTCAAATTTTCAGTACAAGCACTACATAAATGACCTGAGAGCTTCTATATCTTCCTTGAAAGAGACCCTTATCTCCCTGTAGCCACAGAACTGAGATGCTGAAATCCAGACTGAGAATATCATCCTGTAAGTAGCTGAACTGCAACACAAATTCAATTTCCAGCTTTACAAGCTGTCTACTATCAAAGTTAGGGGAAAGAATGGGAATCCTGAAAGTTGGAATGGGGATATGCAGTATGACCTTGATGGAGCTGAGGACACTAAGCAGCCAAATTTGATGTGTCTTCTGTCAGTAGAAGCGGCCTCTCCAGCCTCAGAAGAAGTGCCTTCCCCACCTCCTTCTTCTGAGAGGATTAACCCTGCATTTCCTAAGGAAATTGTAACTGGCCTGCCTTGAAGGTTGCCTTGCAAGATAATGTCAATTCCTCTTACAGCTTGCTCCGATCACCTCTCTTTGCTGCTAGACATATAAATAACTAGACTCACATCCCAGCAGACCCCTAAAGGTCAGATACAAAGTGTGACCCATGAAGAAGTATACTATGCTCTAAAAAACTACTTGAGTTTTCTGATTTATACAAAAAGAAATCTGGAGAATACATGTGGGAAGGGATATTGAAGATGTGAGATAATCATGAAAAAAATATAAAATTGTATAAGGCTGAATTTATTACTATGAACCCACTATGTAGGGACTTTGCATTTAATGTTGTACTCACCCTCATGGACTCCAGAAGATACATCTTTCATGAGTGTAAGAAATAAATTTGTGAAGGGAGCCCCAGCATCCTTGAAGATATCACTCTTCTATGTAGAGCCAACATTGCAGTGGGGACTGAGGCTGCTGGTTTGGTAAACTTGAATGCAATACAAGTAATCGGGTCCCAAAGTGGCAGGAGCCAAAGTGGCAGCATCAACTGCCAAAGGTGAGATAAGTAAGCATGGCACCTGTAAATATGTCAGAGTCAAGGTGACACTCATTATACTCTGGCATGCATAAACTATGGAGTTGACTAGTTGAAGAAAGTGTTCTTAGAAGTAAAATAGATAGGAAGCCTACTAAATACTTACTTGATTTAAGTAAGTAAACAGAAAAGTTTTAGGTCAAGTGAACAGGAGTTTAGCCTGAATCATGAAAATGAGAGTCACAGCCCCTCAAACAATTCCCAGCCTTGACCAGTTTACAAAGCTAGACCCCCTTGAAGAAGGACTCCAGTACACTGCTAACAATTTACATTGTTAATCTTTCTTTTTTCCTCCCTGAAGGGACCTATAGCCTTTACCAGGGTAACAGTGCTTTGAGGAAAAGAAAATAATCACTTTTGGGGAACAACTGGACATTGACTCTAAATTGACACTAATTTCAGGAGACCAAGCATGTCACAGTAGTCATGATGGTCTACCTGTCTGAGCAGGGACTTATATAGATCAGGTGATCAATGGAGTTATAGCTCAAGAGGTCCATCTCGCCTTGAGTCTAGAGGTTCCCCAAATGCATAATAGGAATGGGAAAGGTCAAGTGGAAACCAAGAGAACTGCCTCTATGTAGAAAAACAGAGAACTAAAAATAATAACACATTCCTAAAGGTACTATAGAAAATAGTGCCACTATCAAAGACTTGAAATATGCAGAAATTGTGATTACCAGCACATATCCATTCAAATCACCTATTTGGCCTGTGTAGAAGGAAACAGACCTTGAAGAATGATAATAGATTAGCATAAACTTAATCTCATAATGATTCCAGTTGCAGCTGCGGTACCAGATATGGTTTCACTGCTTGAGTGAATAAACACATGCCCTGGTGTCTGGTAGATAGCTATTGAGCTGGCAAGTGCTGTTTTCTCCATACCCATCAATAAGGTTTACCAGAAGCAGTTTCCCAATGCAATTCACCTGCCACCTGGTAACTGGCTGATCACACTGGGGAATAGTGCCATAGTAGGGCCTCTGTTGGCCTCGTCACTTCACCACTGCCTTTCAGCGATGTCTCAGAAAGAGACTGTAGTGCTGCAGCTCTCCCTTTTGAGCAGTGCCTGTGTACCATGCAGAACCGTCTGTAAGCCAGGCCTAAGTCTTCTCTTCCACTGTCAGCTGATCATAGGAAACATCCACTGAGGACATAGGTGCAGGTTGGGAGAGAAAAGGCGTGTAGCAGGAGTGGGTACTATGAACTTGTGCTTTCAGAGACTGCTTGGGCCCTGAAATAGTGAAGCATTGTTGGATTTTACAGTAATCGATTCAATTCTATTTATCATATTATGAACCAGAATAATCTCATCACGTCAATCTTTTTATTAGAACCTCAAAAAGGTTTCTAATTACCAGGAGATTAGAATCCAAACACATTAATGTGGCACCCTGTGACACATTTTCTTTTTAAATCTGGAAACTTCTTTGTTTTCTGGCTTCCTTGTTGAAAGTGATTCTCCATTTTTAAATCCAACAATGCTTCACTACTTAAAAGATTTCTAATGTTTTCTGCTCTTCAACATTCAGGGATTTACATGATATTCTATTGGTCCTTCCTCTTAACTTCTTGCCCCCATTGTTTTTTAACTCCTAACCTTCCTTCATGGTTTAATTTAAAGCTTATTTCGTCTAGGAATCAACTCTCCCCTGACCCTTCTATGTTGTGCTCAGCATTTCACCAAGTGAAAGCTTTGTTCCTATCATAATTGTTATCAATCTTGATTAAAATTTCCTGTTTATCTCTTTCTTTCTTATATACACTACTTTGAAAGTTGCTTAAAGTTAGATTATCATGTCTGATTCACCACCCTCCCCATTTATAAGAACAGTCTACATACTTAATATATTTTTGTTGAATTTTAGTTAGAAATAGATATATAGCAAAACTACTTTCTATTTTGTTATTTAAAAGTATAATGTTATCAGATCTTTCTATTTTAATAAATTTTGCTACAAAAGAATTCATATGAGTATAAGCATGTAATTTTTAAATATAGCAACTGTTATATTTCAGAACAAAGTATTCTATTCTTCAAACTTTTGAATGTGAGAAGCCCTCTGTTGTCTTTCAATAAGATATTTTTCACTGCACACGCATGCACCTTAACATCTGTGCCATTTTGTTTTGAATGTTTGACAAGGAAATTATTCAACAGGTACCCCACCTGTCAAAGCATACCATTTGTGATGCTTTAACAAGCAACACAGGCTCTTCAAACTAACTGCACCTGAGCAGAGGTAACCTCCACGGGGAACTACTGCCTTAAATGTTTCTAGGCACACATAGGATACTTACACTTTTCAGCATTAGGTCTCCCATATTCCTGCAAAATTGGTCTCTGTCGATCAGCTCCTTACTTTTCACCTACAGTGACAGCAGTATGATTGATACTGTTTACTGACTTCTTAACAGGCCTTTAAATACTGTCTTATCTTTGACGTTTCGCTTATCTCTGGTGCCTTGCCTGTCAGCTACTCATCTCATGTATTAATTATTTCTTTATTTAATGGTGACCTTTTTCTGAGAAGCTCCATGTGCTTGACATACTTTTCTGATATTGTAGAAATACAGAGTAATAGAGATAGAAGACAATGATTAAAAACTGACATAAGAATAGTTTTAAGCTACTCATGGGAAACATACTCCAAATCTTTGCTACATAAGAAAAATTCTTCATATAAAACACACCTTTCATTATTTTATCAAATATATTATTTCAAGAAATGTTGCAACTTAATAAAAATAAAATAAAATAATGTTGTGCCATTTAAGACATGAGACAAGGAAATAACACTCATTTTCTACTTCTCTAAATCAATGATCCCTCCCTTATTATCTCCATTGGTGATTCCTTAATCTTCCCCATCTCCTAAACCAGAAAACTTGAAACAATTCACAAGATCATCTTCTGGATGTTCACACATTCATCAAATCCTGCTAAATCCATTATGTTTACACATACAGACAAGTCTTATTAAGGGCTTGACACATGTCATTGACTTTGACATATGGTGAGATGGAAGGATAAACTAAATCTGCATGATTCCTGACATCATGGATCTTATGGACTAGTTTGAGAGACAGACAGACATTAATCAAATCATCTCACAAACAACTGTAGTTTTACTATAGGTGTATAAAGGGGAGGTCCCCAGGGCTCCTGCTGCATATAATAAAACTTCATTTAAGAAGGAATGGCTCACATTAGAAGGAAAAATAGGCCATGAGCAGATGAAAGGAGGTCTGGAGTGTTTCAGCTGAGGAAATAACATGTGCGAAGGATCACTAGATAGAGGGGTGTATGAAAAGTGAGACTGGAAACTTCATATTAAGGAATCTGCTTCATAGTATATAAATCATTTAAAGCCAATGATTCATTTTAAGCAGAAAATGAGAAATTAGGGTAATCAGATTTGAGTTTTGGAAGATCACTCAGCTATGTGAAGAGAAAATTGGAAAAGAGCAGCGGTTAGATATGGGGAGATTGTTTCAGACACTACTGAGAAAAGATGATCTAACAAACACACAAAGATGGTGTTAAAGATCACTTATTGCAGTATAGAGGTTCCTCAAATAACTAAGAATTGATCTACCATATGATCCAGCAATCTCTCTAGTGAGTATTTGCCCCAAAGACTTGAAAACCCATATCCGAAAAGATATATGCACATCAATGTTCATAGCAGCATTATTCACAGTGCCCAGGACATGGAAGCAACCAAAATGTCCTAGATGATTGGATAAAAAGCTGTGGTACTTTTATACAATGGAATATCACTCAGCCATAAGAAGAGATGAAATAACTGTCATGAGCAACAACATGGATGGACCTCGAGATAATCATGCTAAGCGAAATAAGCCAGACATAAAAAGCTGAAATGACATGATATCACTTATATGTGGTATATAAACCTAAAAGCAACAAATGAACAGGACACAAAACAGAGACTCGTGGACATGAACTATAGATTAGGGATAGGGGGTGGGGGAGGAAGGGGAGGTATATGGGATAAAGGGGGTCAAATATAGTGGGGTATGAGGAGGGTGAAGTGAATAAAGGGGATCAAATACATGGTAGCTGAAGAAAACTGGACTTTGGGTGGTAAACACACAATAGAATATACAGATGTCAAATAATAATGCACTAACTGTATTAACAAATGTTATCTCAAAAAACTTAATTTTTAAAAAGTTAAAAAAAAAGATTGTTTATTGTTATTTAAATTGTATAGCTTGGAGTAAAATGGGAAAGGACCAGGTTTAGTGGGAGGAAGAATCATAAAACTTATGGACAAGTTGATTTTAAGATGCCTCAGAGAAGGCCAATGGGTGATGTCAAATAAGCAGTTAAATATGTAGCTCTGTGCTTAGAAATTCTAGGCCAGAGATATAAATCTGAGTTAACTGAATATAAGAGATAATTAAACCCAGGATGCAGATGAAATTGCTCAAGTGTGAGAGGAGACCTAATATTGGAATGTGATGACCTTTAGCACATAATATCTGAGGAGAAAACAATAAAATTAGATAGTGAAGGAAGACATAAATAGAAAAATAGAAATAAAATCAGAGAATACTGTCATAAAAGGCAAAGACAGAGAATATTTCAAAAGAGACTGCCTGGCCAAGAGAAATGAAAGCATGTATCTAAACAAAAACTTGTATACAAATGTTCATAGCAGCATCATAGTCAAAAACTAAAAACCATACAAATCCCCATCAACCAGTGAATGATTAAACATATTACAGAACACTACTCGGCAATGCAAAGTAACAAATTAATGATATATGCTGCAACATAGATAAAAATTAAAAGCATAGTGCCAAACAAAAGAAGGAAAAAGAGAAAATGATAATGAAACAAAGAACATTAATGCTTCTTTGGAGCTCTGGGTGTGAGAGGGGAAGGGAGGGGAGATCAACTACAAAGGGTTAGTAGGGAACTTTTTGGAGTTACAGAAATATCCTGTACCTTAATTATGGTAGAGATTAAATGGTGAATTTTACATTAGGCAAATTATGATTTAATAAAGCTGGAAATCGAGGGAGCTGTGGGTCAACAAAATCAAATGCTATTGAGAGGCCAAGTGTGATTGAAACTGAAAAGTATTTATTAAGTTAAACACTATGGACATAGGTTTTATCAGAATGATTGTGCTAGAACTTAAATCAGAGTGATTATGTGTAATGACTGAAGTAATCTGAGGTTGACTAAATAAACGAAATCAAGAACTTTTCTAAAATTTAAAACAATTATTTACTTCAGTACCTATCAACTATTTAATTCTTCATCCTTAGTTGACACCCAACAAATAAAATGTTTTGTTGTGGTTAATATAAAATCTATTTAAAAGAATCACACATTTAATTTCAGTTTATATGAATGTGCTCATAGATGTTAAAATTGTAGACTCTGAAAAATAGTCAAGTATCATTATTATAATTTTGTTGTTCCAAATATAACTTACAGTAACTAGACTATATTCTAATTTGAAAATTGTTTATTTTTATAAAGTTAAAATGGTATGCTAACTATAGGAGAGAATAAAGCTGATAAGGGCATTTTTAAACATTTATGGTTATATAATATTTATAATCATATTTACTATGAGAAAATATCAAATGTTAGTTTACATGTTTGAACATTTTATATGCACAATTTTATACCACCACCTTCAAACATACATCTTGAAAAAAAAGAGTACAATTTGCCTTCAAAGATCATATCATAAAAATATTTTTATATATTTATAATTGATTAGGTATTATATCATATTAGACAACTGTGCTAAAAATGTTTTAGTTTATTTTATTGACAAGTTTTGTTTTCTCATTTTAATTGAGTAAATAATAAGAATTTTACATAATATGAAAAAATGTACATAAAAATAGGTGCTGAAAAACAGCCTCATCCAAGAGCCTTTTTTTTTTTTTTAAAGAGGAGGCCTCTTTTGCTTTGCTTTTGTTGGCTTTGCTTTATTTTGTTTCCATCATAGAAGTTGTCAATTATACCCACACTGAGGATGAACATAGAATTAATTACAATTCATTATTTTAAGATTAAAAGTGAGAAATTAGTGGTTTTGTAATTGCATCCATGTGTCATAACTATCATTTGTGTTTTAATTTTTTCCCACTTCCTTGTATTAATGGGAATTTGCAGATAGCCTAGTCTAACTGTAAAGTATGGAAGCTTTGATTTAACAAACCTTCTATGATGAATCGTCTCACACTAGCATTTGCTAGGGTTATCGCTTTAAGAGCAAGAATAATCTTAACAATATTATAGCTGTAATTTTATGTAGATACCTTCAGATAGCTTAAAACTTTTAATTTAATTGATAGTTAAAATCAAATACATAAAATAGTTTGTGTACAAATAACTTCAAATCCATAAGAGATTTTAATTTTCATATTTGTCTGCACATTTAAGTATATACATCAAAATATTTCAGATGATTTTGGAGCATTTGATATATTCCCTAGAAAATGCATCATTTCTTTCTAAACATAAAAAGTAACTATAAAATATTTTCATAAAATATAAATTTTTCTAAATATAAAATTCATTTTGGCAATCAATTTTAGAAATAGGTTTTCTTCATCCCAACCCTATAACAATGAAGAAACTAGGGTACATAAAAAGCATGAAATATATATTACATCATGTGATGCATACTGAATAATCTATATTTTCCTTTTCATTCCATAACTGAACTTTTATTAGTTAGGCTTCTGATCTAATGCCTTAAGAATTTGCTTAAGGAGTGTCATTAGCTCACAGTCTATCCACAAGGGCCAAAAAATCAAGCTTAGAGGCCTTGCCAAATGCCATGCAGAAAACTAACCCAAGTGAAAACACCAGAGCCCTGAGCCAGAGAAACCAGACATTGAAACTTGCTGGGCCCTGTATTCTGCCTCTATAAGAGATGTTGCTACTGACTCTAGAAACTGGCAGAGCTGTTATGACCCCCAGCAAAATAAGTTCTGCATGATCTACCCTTCCTATGTCATTAGATCCAGGTTCATCACCCAGAGCAGGTCCATATGACTAGTGGAGCATACGTGTGACTCTCAGATTACAGCTTTTAGGGAAACTACAAAAGACAGAATGTAGAGATTTCAGCTTCTACAGTGAGAAGGAGACTATCATAGAATGGAGAATTCCTCTAATATGGGAAGGAGTTTCAGATATTGGTGTGCCAAAGAAAAGAAATTACTACAGACATTAGTAATGGTTTTATGGAAGCAAAGACTACACACATTTTTCTATGTACTGACAATTACTTCTATTTGTTCAAAGGATTTCTGGTGCAATACAAAAGCATTAATTAATGTTCACAGCTTGTAGCCCACTTGACACCTTAATTATGAGGCAGAACACCATAACTTAGGACTAAATTACTTAAAAATTGTGAAAAGAGTCTAAAACTTAAGTGTCACAGACATTCATTACAATGTAAAAACTTCAGTATACTCGGTCAAAGGCAAAAACTAAATGGGAATTTTAAGTATAAAATTAAGTATAAAAACCTTCAGGTTAATATCTAAGAAAGTAAAAAATATGTGGGACTTACTTATAAGGACTTTCTGACAAGGCTTGGTTTCCACTGTAAAACTCTGATAGAAGACAGAGGACCTGTATTAAGGACTATTTTTATAAATGGACTTTGAGTCAGACTTCTGTTTAGATTCTGGCCACTCCATCTCAATATATAACTCTCAATATAGAGCTCTATCTCCTCATATGTAAAGTAAGGATAATTATAACTAATTTAAAGGTTTATATTAATAATATGAAAATGACGATGATGATGATGATGATTATGATAATGATGATGATGATGATGACAGAGGAATGAGTTTATTGAAAACTATCAAAAAGAAAATACTGAATATAAGCATAGTATAGTGTAGAGATAGATGCTTTTTCTTAATCTCCCTTTCCTCTCGACCTCTCAGGCAGATTCCATAGTCATCTTACCTGTTTTCTTCTCATCCTCTAATTTAGTCCACAAGTACTGGGACCCCAATTGTTTTGAGTACAGAGCAAGGATATCATGGCATGGGCTCATTTAAGACAGTCTCTTTCCCTTGAGGAATACTTCCCAGTGTAACACACAGAGAAGGGAGAAAAGATAAGGGTCATGTGACTGTTTAAACAATCACAAACATTGACTTTTCTCTGTTGGGTGTGTCTGTGTCATGACCAACAATTTCTGGTCACTGTTGCCAACATTTTCAGGGGTTCATCCACTAGAAGACTATATGAAGCTGTACAGGCTGTGATCTGCATAAGATACATCAAAACATGGGAATGAAAGGAGATTGATATCCAGCATGTGCTCTGCTCAATAAGGAATGTGTCCTGGCAGTGGGCTGTACCTCCTCAGAAGGGGTGCCTTTTTCTAATTTTTACTAAATCCCACTATGGACAACCTGTGGCCCTGGGTATGTGGATATTTTTTGAAGGCTCAGTGAGAACTCTCCACTGTATTTTTTTTTTCTAAGTTGGGAAACCTGCTCTGACACTACCTTTTGAATACCTCACTACTTTGCTTTCTCTGGAAGTACACATTGCAATTTTTGACTTTTGAATTCTTCTCACTCAGTCCTCTAAAATGGAGAACCAGCAAGAAAACTCCGATTCATTTACTCTTTGTCCATTTGATCCACAGGAAATTTACATTGCTTTGCCGCTGCGAACAGTGGAGTGCAAATGGAGCAATGGCTTGACCTCTTTCTCTTCTGAATTTCTCTAGAATTTATACCTAATCAATTCAGTTGGAATCTCACTTGTATACTCAGACTCCTTCTCTTGGAGAAACTTACAATTTCTAAAACATGTTAAAAGTCTCTCCTCTATTCATTAGGCCACAGGGGGAAAGGTTAGAAAAGGTCTCCCTTCCTTTCTTTAAAATGGAAAAGAATAAACAAGGGACCTCTCACCACAAGGATTGCAACTCTCCTCACAGCGAAAAACACCTATAATCTCTTGGCACTCTTCCTCCAGTCTTAAATAAACTGAGGAAGAACTGTGAAAAAGATGATTATAAATGTTGCTATTACTGATTCTTCCATCTCTTAGAAAGCTTGAGATAAGGAGTTTATACCTAATGATTAGCAGTTTTCTTCATACTTAGCTTTGGGCCTTAGATTTCTAGGAAAAACCAAGAGGAAAGTCTGAAATCAACAGGAAAATTTCTTATTTAGTTCATAAGCATAGTAAATCATTAATGTTCATGGAAACTGAATCAGAATATCTTTAGTTTATAAGTTCCATTTATTAAATTTTTTATATTAATGATGAAGATTGTCTAAGTTCTATGTTAAAAGCATATATTTCAAGTAACACATTTATATTATATTATTTCTAAAAGTAAACTTTGAATCATCTAATTTAGTTGCTAAAAGTTACTCTAGGAATTACTTAATTCAATAACTTATTCCAAAACTCCTAAATCTACTCATTGTCAGAAAGACTGGGAAGGAGCCTCCACCTATACTTTTAAAATATGTTATCTCAAGTAAATTAAGCTTGGAATCAGACATATACTTGTATCTATTTCTATATTTATAATCTACAGTGAAACAGAATCCAGAGTCCAGAAGTAAGCACCCCACTCATTATATGGGCAAGTAATTTTCAACAAAAAAGCCAAAAACATACAATGAAGAAAGGAAAACCTCTTCAATAAATGGTGCAGAGAAAACTAAAAAGCCACATGCAAAAGAATGCAACTAGACTGTTGTCTCTCACCACACACCAAAATTAACCTAAAATGGATAAAGGACATGAATATAAAACCTGAAAATTGCATAGAAGAAAACATAAGAACTAAACTTATGGACCTTGGACTTAAAGAAGATTTTATGAATTTGATTTCAAAGGCAAGGTAAGTAAAAACAAAAATAAATGAATGAGACTACATCAAACTGAAAAGCCTCTACACACAAAAGAAACTGTCAACAAGGTAGAGACAACAAGTAACATCTCTGATAAAGGCCTAATATCCAAAATATACAAAAACTCATACAATTCAATAACAACAAAAAACAAATGATCCAATCAAAATATGGGCAGAGGACCTGAACAGACACTTCTCCCTAGAGGACATACAGATGGCCAACAAACATATAAAAAGATGCTCAGCTTCACTTACTGGCTTAGGGAAATGCAAATCAAAACCACAATGATATGCCATCTCACACCTTTTAAAATGGCTATTATCAACAGGACAAGTAATAAATGCTGGAGAGGATGTGGAGAAAAAGAAACCTTCATACACTTCTGGTGGGACTACAAATTGGTAAAATCACTATGGAAAAGAGTATGGAGGTTTCTCAAAAAACTAAGAATTGATCTATACCCTATGATCCAACAATCCCTCTACTGGGTATTTACCCCAAAGACTTAAAAGCATTTATCCAAAAAGATATATGCACACCGATGTTCATAGCAGCAAAATTCATGGTGGCCAAGACATGGATGCAACCTAAGTGTCCTACAACAGATGATTGGCTAAAGAAGCTGAGGTACATATATACAATGGAATATTACTCAGCTATAAAAAGAGATGAAATACTGCTATTTGCGATAACATGGATGGATCTTTAGATAATTGTGCTAAGCAAAATTAGCTAGACAAAGTTAAAAAACATGTATCACTCATATATCACATATAAATCTAAAAGTAACAAACAAACATGACAAACAGAGACTCATGGACACGGACAGTAAACTAGTGATTACCAGAGGGTTGTGGGGAGGGAGGTACATGGGGTGACAGAAAGAAATCCAGCTATGGGCAGTGAACACATAATGTAATGTCTGTCTGTCTGTTGTCTGTCTGTTTATCTAGACTTAATGTTGAATTATAAAAAAAAAATGTGAGAAAAAAGAAATGGGAACTAACCCCATCATATGTTAAATATATGATACAATTACCTAAAATAAAAAAAAATCTACATATCTGTGTCCTGGTTTTTGTACTTACTATGTGATTTGTAAAAACTTATTTTACCTCTTTGAGCTTCAGTTTCCTCATCTATAAAGAGCACTCATTATAGTAATAAAATAGTGAACATGTATCTCAACATGAGAAAACAAAGTTATATAAAAACTCATTTAAGGTACAAGGTCTACAGAAGATATGAATCTACCTGTGATCTGTGTCACATATAATGGTTTATCAAATGTTTTTACATGTATTCTCTCACTTAATATGCCATTTTATCCCTTATACAATCTTAAAAAGCAATTCTGCAGCTTCCATGTCATTGCTGTATTATATACCACACTTCACTCAGTCACTTAATGTTTTTCAATAAAACATAAACATAATACATCACTCCACAACATTTATGTGAGCTATGTCTGGATGTGACTCTATCATTTAATATCAACATATATATGCTGTAGCCAATGCCCAATCATGACTAGCCATTTGATAAATTGCTCTAATGCATTTAAACTATTCCTTCACTGATAAAACTATACCAAATGTCATTGAATGTGTACTAA
This sequence comes from Eidolon dupreanum, assembly GCA_028627145.1. NCBI lineage: Eukaryota > Metazoa > Chordata > Mammalia > Chiroptera > Pteropodidae > Eidolon > Eidolon dupreanum. Next base: position 58,239,592 of record CM053514.1, on the reverse strand, counting down.
AACTTTTAACAGTCTAAAGCTTTATCTCTGTTACATAGACAGTACTTTATTATACTGTATGTTTTACTCATATTATTTCATATGTCTGAATATTCAAGTTTATGGTAAGTCTTTGTTGGCAAAATTAAAAAGTACTGAAGAACAGAATACCATGTATTAGCATGGAAAAATAATTAGAATGAGGGACAGAAGGCCTGAGATCTTGCTGTATATCTATTATTTACTTATTGTATGGCCCTGAAGTACTCATGGAGCCTGGAGTCCTACTTGATCTGCCACTAATGCTGTTATATTACACATCTGACACTGGGGTTTCTGGCCATCCTTTAATCTTTCTGTGTCACAGTTAATTGATCTATAATATGAGGAGTATAATATAGTGAAGACAAGATCATAAATATTGAAATATAAACAATGAACACAAAATGTCTAACATGGTGACTATCACGTAAAAGATATTCAGGTTATGCTTTTATGTCTCTCGGTACATTTAAAAAAGCTTTTTCCATTAATTTGGTTAATATTCCCTTTCTTATTGAAACAAAAGGAGATACAGATAGAGCAGTAGATCGATATAATTTTTTTAAAAATACATTGCCCTTACCAATGATAAACACAGTTGCTTAGCTATGTTTTACAAACAGTTCGACATGCTCTACACTTCTAGGAGAAGACACTATCCATGAGTTAAAAAAATTAAAAAATATATCCTTTGACAACACTTATATAATTAATTAATTTTCTAACTAGCCCTCATGATAGCAAACATAACATAATAAACGAAGTAGAGGTAGGGACTCTTGTCTTGAAAAAGTATATATGACCTGAAGACAGCAGAAAAAAATACCCAACAGATGAACTCCGCTACTTAATTGCATATCAATGACACTGATTTTAACGACTGTCCTGGATATGGTGGGAAAATAAATTGGCTTTCATCTCTATTGCTTAAGGTTGAACAAGACTTCAGCTGTAACTAGAGAAATGATGAAAGGGAAAATTAATGAACATAAATTAAAAATTCTTCTTATGACTATACTGATAAAATCTCCTCCCTCGCTAATGCATTTGCTTTTCTAGCCCATCTAGAGCCATCTGAGGCCTGCAGTTTTTCTTGATCTGTCCCATCTAAACTATTGTACCCTTGAACATCTGCCATTCCTTCTTCTCCCACTTGCCTGAGATAAGAGAATTAAGTATGAGTTGAAAAAAGATAGAGAAAACCCAGCAAGGAGGAATAAGAAAGGTAGGAAGAAAGAGATGTGTAGCCAGTGGCACTATTCCATAATAGAACACAATATCCATTTACAGAGGAGGTACCCTTAGGAACTTCACACTAAAGTCAATATGCCAGCTGTGAAATACAGCTCTGCTGCAGGCAATTTTTTTTTCAAGGAAAAAAATCTTAACAGATTTAACAAAAACAGAAAGCATATGAGTGAATTTATCCCCAGAGAATGAATAGTTCCCAGGAACAGAATGTAGCAAGAAAATCACTAGCTGCCCATTATGTCACGCTTTAAGCACTAAAGGAAGCATGGCAGGAGGCATAGCGAGATGGACCACCTCCTCCCAGATAGTCTGAACTCATTGGTAAGAGCCCCATGTACTCAGACTTGTTTTGACTAAGTTCTAGCCATGCCCACTTCCACCCCCTACACACACACACACACACACACACACACACACACACACTCTAACCGTAGACTTGAATAGAAAATTTAAAAATTATTTCACAGTGGGTGAGAAATACAAATAATCATTATCGTCCTACACACTCCTTTCATGCAAAAACACAAAAGTCAGATGAAACAATATACTTATAGATGAATTGTTTCAAGATTTATTCCTAAATAACTTAGTTGAAAATCATATATATCTTAGTCTTTCACAGAATATCATCTGTTGATACTTTCATGAATTACTCATCTCAATATATTTTATATTCAACATTATGACACCATTTTTAAAAGTTATATGCAGTTTCCATCCCACAAAATATTAATCAGTTAAAGACGGGTTTCTAATTCTTGACACATGTGCAATGTTACCTATTCTAGGTTAATTTTTTTGGCTCTCCTAATTAATAACAAAACAAGAACAAAAACAACAAAGCTAGAATAGCAACTTAAAAACATAAGATTTAAGAGTTTTATTAGATACATGCACTCCCTAGTTTGCAGCAGGATTTACCACTGCCTAATATTTCACACTGACAGTTTTATATATTCATTTATGTGCCTATCTAGTGCTTAAATACTCCCATGAGTTAAAGAGTTTTACGCTGACATAAAGGAAAGAAGTGTTAGTTTGATTCTATAAAGGAGTAAGAGGGCTGGGTGGTGGAAGGAAGGTTGTCACTTTGTGTTTTGGCACACATCACAGCTTGTTCTTGTCTAGCCAAGGAGGCTCTGTCTTCTTAGGAAGAACAATGACCAACCCAAGTAATAGGAGTCAAATTCAAAATACTACCTGAGAATTTCTTGTGACTTGAAATCTTATTTTAAAACCAACCCAGCATATTGAAATGAGTTGACCTTTGGTCAGTGAAGTCAGTGCCCTGACTGCCTTCCTGAGACAAAGATTCTGTCCTGGACTGCAATCTCCTCTCCCATAGAAACACTGCTGAGGATGGGATCATCAGAAAACCAGCAGAAATTAGTTTTCCCACTTTACTCAAAAATTTTTCCTGAAGTCACCCTAAGGCTTTGGTTTTGATTCTTGGTTAAAAAATATTTATATCCATACACACGCACATACACACACATATACACACATACATACATGTGGGTATATAAATGATTTCATATACCTATAGAGATAAATATAGCTATATAGATATATGACTATATGTAATGTGTATGAGGTCATAAGGTTTACAATCTCAGGTTATAAATACTTCAGTATGATGCTCTGAAATCACAAACCACTGACCAATGATGAGAAAATCATCTTTTACTTTTTATTTTCCAAGGAAGTAATTACTAAAATATATATACCCTAACTGTTATCCTTTCAGTCAAGTTTGGGAGTTTAAGTCATGATAACAACAACCTATATTCTAACACATTTTTCTACATATGTGTTAATGGATGGTTTAACAAAACTTACATATATCATTAAAAAAAGATCCCCCTCATAAAAGAGATATAAATAACCCTGACTCCTACCCTTTCCTTCATTTCCCAATACATAAATAGAGGAAGAATAAAGTTTCGGATCAGTTCCACCTACCTTTTTATTAAAGTAGGACATACCTCCTGGGTCACCTGCACAAGATTTCCAGGACCAAATCATGGTAACCAATACCTACTGAGTGTGTTACCTCATTTCAGAACTTACGTAGTCATTGACTGTCAGCATATGCTTTTTATTTGATTTTTAGTGGTAGTAATATATTTTCAGAGTCACATATTTTTCAACAATAGCTTTCCAGCTATTTTACATCTGTGGTTAAACTTTAGCTATGGAATTTGATAAATATAAAAATAGAAAGATTATTATAGAACTTTAAAGTAAAAAAGAAACTGCTTTTATTATGTCTCTTATTAGAAGTCATTCCACGTATGCTAGTATAACCAAAACTGCAATCCTTATTGACCATGACAGTTAAATACCAATGTGTCCCTGTGGGATCTATTATAATTCCATTTTAAAACTTTAAGGTGCTCATAAGCAGATCTCAGTTTAACAATGGTTTATTTTCTTTTTTTTTTAAGTGACTTTCTCTGAGTTTTCCTCGAAGTAATACCTTATGAATTTTGTGATTTTATCTTTAATCTGTTCTCCTGAAATAAAATTAGGGAAAATAGTCATTCTCAAAAGAGAAATGACACTGAAATGAAGCTGTATACTCCACGGTTGTTAGAACTGGGGAAGTTAACTGCTCCCTTTGAGCTGTTCCAACCCTATAATATTCAAAAACATGAGAGGTATAGTAAGATGCAGAGAATCAAAAGAAGTTAAAGGAGAATGCAGTCAGTTCAGTTGAAAATATTCATATTAATGATAGCAATAAATATAGAATATATTCAAAATGGCTTTCACTGTGGAACAATGCTTTTGGCTATTTTCTAAACCTGGTAAGATTCACTGAATTTAACTTAGTTAATAATTTCCACGCAGTTTGTTTTTCAAAGTGATTAGGAGACTTCACCAATATTGGTGTCAAAAATACTATAGACCATGATTTTTTGAAAATGTAAATTAAGGAAAATTCATTTATTTTTGTATACAGTTGTATGAATTTTGACAAGTGCATATCACTACAAAAATTTCTTTCATGTTGTTCCTTTGTAGTCAACCCTCCCCGCTACCCTCAGCCCAGCAACATTGTTCTGTTCTGCATCCCTATAGTTTTTCCTTTTACAGAAGAGACCATGAATTTTAATTACATAGCTTTTATCACATAGAAATGATCAGTCTTTAATAAGATAAAACAATATTTTTCACAAGCGTTGAGTTGCCTTTGGAGGAAAAATTTTCCTTTGTAGTTCCACCAAGCTGTGATTTTTAGGTTGGGTTGAAAAACCTTTACTGGGAATTATTTTTTAAGATAAAAGAATCCTCTAACTGTGGAATAAAAGATTTTGGGGGAGGGGGGTGCTGAAAAGAATTTCTAAAAACTAAAGGAAACAAGGTCAATGAGCCATTCATGCTTTAACACAGGCCATCTACCAGTTTAGTATGAATTTTACAGTACCTCATTTTAAAGAACAAAAAATGAAAGACTAGAGGAAATAAAATAAGAAAAAGCATAATAAAAATACAAATGGATATTTACTATGTGTTCACTCACTGATTCAATGAATTTGGAGAAGCACTTACTATGATGGCAAAGATTTCTCTAATTGCTTAGAAGAAAGCATAGAATTTAGAGAAACGAGATGTCTTTCCTCATGCAGTTTATATTCTGGTGGAAAAACACAGACAATAAATAACTAGGCAAATAATTTGCATATAATTATATTGTGTTATATATTATATTGTAGGTTTGAGATCCCCTAAAAGCTTACAAATATTTGAAGACAATTAGTTTATCTGAGGGATGACTGTAAAAATACCAGGAGGTAACTGGAAAGTGAGCTGGGAATGGAAGGCAACCAATAAATAATGTTATTAAGGAGCCCTATCCCCCTTGGGGACTCTGAGAGAATGTGTAGAAAAGCTTTCAGATTTATTCTAATCAAAAGATAAAATAGCTAGTGTTTCTCCCCACTTCTGCCATTTTTCTTCCATTGTTTTACTCTATAGTCTTCAGATTGAAGAATTTCTACTGATCTATCTTCCTAGTCATTATTTTTTCTACTATCTCAAATCTACTAATGAGCACATTTAGTCAATTTTCATATCAACTCTAAAATAATACTTTTCAACCCTAAAATTTTCCTTTTTAAATTTCTATTTCTCATTTGTGTTTCTCCATTTGCTGAGCCATTATAAATATGTATTTCTTTGATTTTTCAAACATGGTATCATTTAGTCTTTAAGTATATTTTCCTAGTTGCTTTGATGTCCTTGTCTGCTCAATTATTTGGCTTACTCAAGGTTAGTTTGTATTGCCTTTTTTATTAATTGCCATTAATTTACATTATTTATTCTATTTATATTTCAATGGTCAGAATGATTTGGGCAAATATTGTGGTCATAAACCTCAAGTCCCATGTGTCTGATGGGGAGCTCATTTAAACTTCAGCCAGTCTTCCAATCTGCTATGGCTTTAACCATATGCAGGATCTCAGTTTTCCCTGCATGTGAGTGGAGTTTTCTATCAGTCAGGCATGTTTGGACCTCTTATTTCTAAGCTCTCCTCATTAAACTTTGGTAAAGTGTGCCATTTGCTCCAACTGTGATGGCTACTTTTGGCTGGTAGATATATGAGTTTCCTCCCTATTTCCTATATGTTAACAGACATTACTGATAATATCACCAGTTTCCATTTCTTGCCCTACATAGAGTCCACCCCTTCTGGCAACATGATTGCTAATGTCCACGGCCGGGTCCATCCTGGTAACGTGACCATTTTTGCTCCTTGAGTTGGGCAGCCTTGATTAGAGCAATACCAGGAAAAAATGCCACAGGCTTCGCTACTTTTACCAAAACTGCAGGCAGTTTTTATGAATGCACGTCTTTTTGTTTGTTGAATCATTTCCAGAGAACATAGTATGGTTATTTTCAACCATTTTGCACCATTTTATACTTTTTAATTTTCAGGAGAGGATTTGCTAATTTTTTGCTAATTATTTTTTGCTAATTTTACGGTAGGTGGAAGTCTCTCTTTGTCCTTCCCTAGTTTCTTTATAGTAGGATGGGGTGGATAGGCTAAAATGTATTTTGATCAGTTTTCTCACTCTAGCAAATCACATAAATTCTTCATTTTTTAAAATTCTTACAAATGATGGTTACTAAAAATTGTTCATCATCAAGTAGTGAGAACTCAATTGTGGGAAGAAAATGTCTTAGAGCTGCATCCATACTGTCGTGATGAAAAATTTTTTTCTAAAATTATGCAAAGAGGACACCTATGGCAGTGATAACTTTTTCTTTTTTTTGTGGGAGAGGCACTCATTTTTTAATACTATAAAGCAATGACATTTTATTTAAATGTACTTTCTAAATTCTTCTGGGAGTTGTAATGATAACTTTTCTTTATTCCAACTTAGATAACTGAGTAAAAATAACTAAAAAACACAAACTGATGAGAAATACTTATTTCCAATATTTGTTTATTTGTTTGTTTACTGACAAAGTCATCCATAATTTAGTATTCCTTACTTATGTGTTCCAATTTGAGGTTTCCCTTTTGCCCTGAGAATGCATACTTGTGAAATCTGCCTTATATCCTTCTTGTATTGGTTCTTTGCTAAGTTGGCTTTCTCTGAAAGCTCTTAGTTTGTAAGTCGTTATTTGAAAATAAAAAATGATTTTCATTATACTTATCCCTCATTTAAAGTCCTTGTTCATATTAAGTCACAACTTATACTCCTTGTCCCTTCTTTAATTCATTTGCTTTCAAACATCAAATTATTTATTTTAAATTTATTAAAATGCCTCAAATGGTAGAGTGTATGCAAATCAAATAATTACTATTTGAATTCAACACAGAGTATTTAGGGCAATTAAGAATCATTTGAGACTATGAAAAGGAGATGTAATTGGGAAGCAAAGTAGTCTGGCAAGGTGAATGTATCTGGAAACATCCTGAGGTACACTAATTAAAACAGGAATTCTCTTTTCTTCATGATGCAAAGTAAACTAAGGAAATTAATAAATATATTACATGTGTATATTTATATATGTGCATATATATGTATTAGCAAAGCTTATCAAAGAAAATATTGCAGAGTGAACTAAGAAAACTTACATGGATATATATGTGTGTTGTTTTTATGTATATATTAGCAAGACTTATCAAAGAGAATTTGAAAAATTGAAAAAAAAATACCAAACTCTCCTATATATTAAAACTTGCAAAAACAATGATAAGGTCAGAAAAAAAATAACCAAATATGTATTGACTCTCCATTTAATACACCATGAAATAATTGTGAAAGGTATTTGAGAATATAAAACAGGTTGCAAATGCTTAGGCTAAAATGAGAAGTAAAACTGTTGGATGCACCAATTACAATGCTCCTAATCTGACCAAAATAATAAAATTGGAAAATCAAGTTTTCACAAGAAAAATAGAAACTAAAATATAAATGTTTGGTGAAAGTGAAAAAGACAAAAGTTGCTTAAAATCTTAAAACTAGACTAAAAACAAAAAAAAAAAAACCAAAACTTTATAAAGTCTTCTAAAAAGGGCAATGCATCATTTTTCCAGAATGAGTTTGGCCATAGTTACTTTTAAAAGCTTCTAAAGTTTTTATGGTCCTTTTGAGTAACCAGAACTTGTATTATTATAAGAGTTAGAGTCTATTTCTTCAGTAATAAAAATTTCAAACCAAGATGAAAAATAGTATCTCTAGATAACTATGCCCCCACATAGTCTAGATCAGGGGTTGGCAAACATTTTCTGTAAAGAGCCAGATAGCAAATACTTTAGACTTTGCAGGCTAAGATGGAAAACTGAGCAACTGATCTCACTCAAAACGTGTGTTTTTAAGTTATGCATTATACATGTAAAAATGTAAAGACTATTCTTCACATGCAGATGCTACAAAAAGAAGCATAGGCCAGTTTTTTGACACATGATCTTTGATATATACTATGAGAGAGGGCAAGCAAGTCAATACAGTCTTGGTGCAAAACAGTAAACTTATATTGTTGTCCTGAATATGAACTGTTTCTGATTCTTTTTTCTCCAATCAGTAATTGCCTATTTGTTGGAAACTATGTTAATCTGCTCTAACAAAAGATATCATACCTTGTATGGTAGCTGCAATTGAGACTACTACTTGATACAATAAGTTCATTGTCTATCCTCATCCTCCAAGATCCTTCTGACTTCTTCAGGGGACAGAATGATGTATTGAATGGAGATATAATAGGAAGTATGGTGGGGAATGCCATCCTTGCATTCTTTAGATGCTTAAGGGTGGCACTAATTTCCTCCATGCTCGCCCCCCTTGCCTCTGCAGTATTATTTTTGATTTATTATCTTTGTCAGGGAAAGGGAATAGTTTCAGAGGTTTTCATTTGGCCTTCTTGATCATGATAGCCCACATCCCACAACAACTTAGAGACACTCCAGGTACCAAGTATATCAGTCCCAATTATACATTCTGTGACTGGGAACATATACTACCATATGTGTATACAGACTGAGTGGGCACTCAATAAACTTAATGTAGGCTGGGATTCCATCTGTTAGCTGGACTTCACATGGTATGAAAACTATCTCTAGAAAGAAAACTGGGAAAGGGATGGTGACACTTTGCTGGACCTCTGCCAAGTAATCAGTGTAGGTCTATACCACTAGCTATCACTCCTCCACAATCAGACGTATTGCCTCAAATCCTGCCCATTAAGATAATTTTCTCCCTCTAGAGCTACATTCTGAATGGATCAGAACTGCAGCAGTATTTCACTACTGTCTGATGCTAACATATCATGCATACCTATTGAAAACCATGTTTGACTTATTTTCTATAGGTGTCATAGGAAGCATAACATAGTGTAGATTGAAATATGGTTAGAAATACAGAAGAAAAAGTATTGTGGGAGAGAGACACATGCTCATGTCTTTTTTTTTTTTTCACTTACAAGGAGACCATCATTATGTTCTTCATACATTGTGAGTTACCCAATACAAAAATCCCAGCATAAGTATCTGTTCTTGATATCGAGAACTTGATAGGAAGTCAGGATCTAACTGGGAAACAGAAACCACTTGAGGATTAAAGTAGACTCATTTTAAACTTGGGAATTGGTTGTACGTTTTATGGAAACATTGAGAAGCCAAGCAGGGGACATATGAGTATACCTATCAACAAATCTAATTATCTGAACTATTGTTGAACTTACATTTTTTAATTCATTTTGAAAGAATATTATACAGACTTATTTATTAAATTAATTTTAAGTAAATTTTATACTATTTCAAGATTTTATGGATTGTATACCTTGTCTCATAAAGAAATAACTTAAAAGCTTACTTTTTAAGAACTTCCATAGGAAAATATATTTACTTTTAACATCAGGTTTCTTCTTTATGGATATCCAATTCTAAGTGTATATTTAGCTCTGAATAAATTTCCAGACTTACAAAATTTGACTTTCTCTGACCATATCATTCTGGGGCGGGGGCGGGGGGGCGGCCCGGGCGGGGAAATGGTGTCAGTTGACTAATGGAAAAAAAAAGATATAAACTAGTCATCCCCAAACTGCTATTTCACATGTCTCAGTTGTTTACATACTATTTTAAATTCCAATTTAGCATCCCATTTGCAAAATTGGCTATTTGGATCTTTTTACATTCAAATCTGTTGTAACATATTATTAATGTATTTACAGCACACTAGCTAGCAATGGCACCTTGATAAATTGTAATCAGCATTAACTAATTTTCTTTTGTAAGAGCTGTAACTTCTACAAACCTATGGATATTGATCATTAGCACAATGGTCCATGTCACAAGCAGCTCATTTATCATGGCCTCATTTTCATTAATGGCATTAGTAAACACTTTAATTCGCTTCTTCAAGTCAACAGGATGTGATAGAGCTTTGTAAACAAATTCAAGAGTTTGAGAGGAAAGTGAAAAGTATTTTACATCTACTCTAATGGTTACCCAAAAAAGCTTATGTATTAGATGAGGCATCGTTCAAGTATATCACAATGTATGCTGGATATTTAAGAAGAAAGTTTAATCTTTAAAATTGATGGCTCTTTCTTATTGTCTCCTGCAAATGTTATAAATACAGCACATTTGTTCCAAATGTAAATTGATTGTAAAGCATATGTGTTATATCTTTAAATAACCCTTTCCAATCCAGAGTGTGAATAAACCCATATTAAAAATGATTTTTTTTATAGAAAGTGATTTCACATCATGGGTAATCAAAGTATGTTAAAACTTTCAGTACTTATATCTCAGAAGTCTCTAGAGAGGGAGGCTTCTGCTTAGACCATTAGAATAGGGAGCCACAATTCTCTTCACTACTGAAGAGAATGGGGGTGAGGGAAGAGAATATTGTTTATGATGAAAAACAAATTAAGAGCCCATGTCTAGGTAAATCTCAGAACTATCATTTTATTCATACCACAGTGCTCATTAATATGTGGTAAACAGTTAAGCAATCATCGATGAAAATATTATGCTATGATAACGCAATAATCAACATGGTTGACACCTAACGAGTAGCACAGGTACAGAGAGAGATTTTAAATGAATATGTTCACATGTATTTGCTTTTGTAGACATCTTTATTTTACCTGTCTTCCACCTACAATATTTATGGAAATTTAGTTCATGGTTCACTACACCTTGAAATTGCTTAAGTGCCACAACTGGCCTGACAGAATCCAAGACAAGCAAAGCAGAACTGAAAAGGAAAAATGTGTGATACATAAAGCAATATGCTGAATGTCTAACTAGAAAATTCTCTACGGTCTCCCTATTCAGATCTCACTGGTAAAGGGAGTACTGACATTAGGAAATTTTTATTTCTTCATGTATTCTTAAATTCGAGCCAAAAGTAACTATTAAATTAAAATAATAATAATAATAATAATAGGTAAACAATAAAATTTTTCTATTGTTTTCCATTCATGTAGCTGTGTACTATACTGGACAGTCTATGTAGAAAGATAGCTCATTTCATGGCTCCTGGAAGCAGACTGAGTTAAACTGCTACATCATGTCTTCAAATAACATTATTTCATTCAGTGGCATTCTGTTATAATGCTGATGAGATACATAGCATGCTTATGTCAATTAACCTGTGATAAAACTGGTTTTGTTATATGTTGTTTCACTTAAAGTCACAGAACCTATTGACGGTGTTAAATGAGGACTTACTGTACCTATATGAGTTTGAGCAAGTTATTTATGTACTATTAACTTGATTTTTCTCATATACAAAATGAGGATAGAGTATATTTACCTCATAGGGTTGTTATAAGGATTACATGAGTTAATATATATGAGGCCCTTAATAAATTTCTAGAACCTAAGAAGAATACTGACCATTACAAACATTATTACTTTCTCTTCCATGATTCTCTGGGAAACTATGTGATTTATATTTGCTTGTGTTCATCAGAAGAAATATCTTTCATAGCAAATCCATTGGTATACACAGGAGATTCTATGCTGTTAAATATTCACTTGTCATTAGTGAGTTTTGGTGTCATTTATTTTTATTGCATTTATAAATTATTTGGTATATTATGACATGTATGTTCTGGAGAGAGAAATATTAGATAAACCAGATTTTTATATAGTGACCTTTCAGGGTCTTCTAGTGAATGACTGTTAATTACATAATGTGTCTTTTCTGATTCATGAAACCAAACTTTAAATGACAAATTAGATGTAAGGAAAAACTAGGTGTTTTAACCTTTCCATGAAATCCACAGTCCTAATTATATTCAATAATTACTGAACCACATTAGTTTGTATTTTGGGGGTGATGGGTAGGGTATAGGCATAATAATAAAGTAATATAAACATTAAAAAGTTAATTTTATTCATGAATATGCTCAACAGCTTGAAATTCAGCAACTCTACCACTGCTCATGTTTGCCACATCTCCAACTTCACACCACATTTAGTTTTTAATCCCCACTGAGTCAGAGCTTGACTAAATATAGCATTTTGAATGTTTTTATTTTCAATTTTTTGCTTTTCATAGTGGCTCATAAAGCACACAACATTGTGATAACACAAATAATATTCCCTCCCCCCCCAAAAGATGTTCACATCCTATACCCCAGAACCTATGAATATGTTCTGTTAAGGGACTTTTGCAGATGTGGTTAAATTAAGGATATTGAGATGGGAAGATTATCTTGTATTATCTGCATTGGTGCATTCACAAAAATTCTTAAAATAGGGAGGTGGACGATCAGAATCACAAAGATGTAAGGATGAAAGCAAATGTCAGAGAGGAGAGAAGGTGCTATGATGCTGGCTTTGAAGATGAGGAAAGTGTCACAAGCCTGAGAATGCAGGCAGCCTCTAGAGGTTGGAAAAGAAGAGACAGATTTTCCCCTAGAGTCTCCAAAAGGAATACAATTCTGAAAAATTATTTTAAACTTCTGACCTCCAGAAGTATAAGATAATAATTTTGCATTGTTTTAAGCCTCAAGTTTGTGATAATACGCTACAGCAGAAAGAGGAACTAATACAGACATATATGAGCACTGAACACATTTTTGCTGGTTACTTTCTCACCTCCCTTTTCACTTTCCCTTATTCTAATTACCTGCATATTTCTCATACATTTAGTATCTTTTAACTTCCCTATCTCCCCAATCATTGACATCTCAATTATATTTTTCAGTGATTATGAAGCTGCTCTAATTCTATGATTTCCTTTATTTACTTACAAATGGTTGAGGTGATAAATGCCAAAAGAATGCTAAAGATGACTAACAAGATAAAGACTAAAAATAAATTGTCAAAATGTATAAAATAGCAAAAGTGTGTATATGTGTGTGTTTATGTATTCCATAACTTTGACTGAAATTAGGGCAGGTATCACACATACCAACATTTCCCTAAAATGCATAATCACTAGCCATATTTTCTGATGTAGATGTGCTCTGTTAGAAGCACCTACTACTACGCAATTAGTGATTAATGTATTATGAAATCTGGTCACTATAATAAAATTCTAAATCTAAAAGAACATTATATTTATTATAGTATATAATATATGAAATAATTATACTAATATGATAGTATTTAAAAATAAATATTGAGTACATACTTCATGCCAATGGTTTTTACATATTATCTCATTTGATTCTCACCACAATGGTCTGAGATAGGTATTAACAGTGACTTTTACAAAAGAAGGAACCGAAGCACAGTAACTTGTCTAAAACCAAATTTGCTTAAATTTTGAATGTCCTTGCTACACAAAAATTTAATTATCACATGCATGTTCACAGGGTGCTTACTTTATTTCTGAAAGACTATTATTACATGTAATCCTTAAACAAAACTAAAAGCTGTTAATTTAAAATTCTCATTTTTAAAATAATAGGTTCGGTAGCATTTAACTTGTCTATGCAGCAATTTTCTATTTTAACTATCTCTTTCATTCCTAATGATAAAGCTTGTTTTCAATTCAACAAAATATCATGTTCCTTATCGCCAGTAAATGACATATAATAGAGTGTGGTAAAGATAGAATTTACATAGCCTAAGGGAAAGGAGAGGCAAACAAATTATTCAAACTTGCTTTAAACAAAAATTTTTTATAAAATGAAGTATTTCATTTTGAGACAAGTTTTACCTAAATCACAGTTGCCTGCTATTATTTTATGATTGATTTATGATATAATTTATGACTGAAGGCATCTATATTAAGATTGAAGAGAAACACATGAGATGACAGTGAGGGGACCCACCCATGTGCGGGGATCGCCTCCTGCAGGCTCTGACTCCTGCTTTGCCTACTCATCAGCATCACCATCGCGGCTGCCAACCAAGTGCATTTCCACAGGGAATTTGTCATCTGTTTTCGTTAATGCTTTGCCTGCTGCTTTACTGGGTTGGCAGCCAGACCAGACACTGATTTCCAGTTTTGTTTTGATTTCAGATGACAACAGGAAAAAAAAGTTGTAAACTGTCAGTTCTCATCCATCACTGTATTAACACAAATCACTCCAGCCATGGACTTCATCTAATCCATTCTCCAATCTTCAGGCAGGATTATACGTTTAAAAAAAAGAAAGAAAGAAAAAGAAAAAGAAAAGGCAGCCCAAGATCTCAGATATTTAATGTTTCAAAAGCCCAGGGGAAGATTACTGGGATGTCTGGCATTTTTGTTAAATACCATATGGCAATTTGATTGTTATTTTATGATTTTAGAATGTATTATTTATACCGTCTTTTAGTCACTGATGAGAGAAATAGGTAAAATGAGGATAAATTGCAGCTAAAAAAAAAAGAGCTAATTAGCACAGTTGTGATAACAATGAGGTCACTATCTAATTTTGCATGTGACAGCTTAAGGAAACTATTGTGCTTCATCGTAGGTGGAAAGGAAACGGTGGCTGATTCTGAGTTGCCAATGCCAGTTAGTTTTAAACATAACTGAAAAAGTACTACACAATACAATGTATCTGCGAGTTCTAGGATAGATAGAATTTAGTCAAACTGTATTATAATCTTTAAAAGACAAAGTAAAACTAGTACCTTAATTCATTGGCTAACAAATCACTATTCCTATAAACACGTAAATCTGTGTTTGACTCTACAGATACTAAAGTTATGCTTCCATACTGTCATTAGTATTAGAATTGTGCAATTACTTATTATATGGTCAAACTGCCTGTAGCAGATTGTCTAGATGGCCCTAATTCTTTAACCATTCCTTTATCTATATTCTTTCTCATGTGACTTTGATGCCCCTCCCACTAAGTAGGTGGAGTATGCTTCCCCACATTTTGACCATGTGACTTGCTGTGGCCAATGGAATGCTGTCAGTTAGCAAAAATGTGTGTGCAACTGGGCTATATCCTTTGCAACTCTAATACTCTCATAAGACCTTCTCTGGATAGCTTCTGCTCCTCAGCCAGGACTGCAGAATGAACACATGCAGAATACATGTAGAGAACATATGTGCCCCAAGTTCAGAGAAAGCTCACCAGAACCATTTCTTGAAGTAGAGTCCCCTAACCACAAACTCGTAAGCCAAATGAGTTCACGTAACTGAGATTTTATAGCTTATATTGAGACATTATTGTGGCAATGGATAATTAATAGACAGTCTTTCCATGATTTCTGTTCATTACTTGACTAACTATAATCTTAATGTCTCGTTCGCACTGATTACATACTTGTTGAATAAATGAATGAACTGAAATATTAAGTGAAATTTCCAGAGTATTGGTGAGTGTATTCTTCTAGAAAAACATTTCTAACTATGATTTAGCAGTACCATTAGAACAATATTAAAACTGTTGACTTCTATGTGTTCTGCTTCAGTTATTAAAGACGATTTATATAATCTGTCTTTTTAAAAAATCCTATAAGATTGTATAGTCAGAATACTGTGTCCAAAGTTTACTTGAAGAAATTATTTTTGTCTTGCTGTTTTTTAGTAATGCTATCAGTTTGTTTTACAGTAAGCTTAATTGGTCCTTTTTGGATTTGATTTTAGAATATACATTTTGGATACTGTTTAAGAAATCTTTTCCTGAGCTCACAGGAATTTTGCCCTATGTTATCTTCTAGAAAGTATATTGATTTGCTTTCACATCTTGATCAACGATCCTCTTGAAATAGATTTTTCAGAACAGTTTTAAGTAGGGGTGAAATTTAATGTATGTTTCCAGATAGCCCCAGCACAGAAATGTCACCTCTGCTTTAAACTGATATCCTTACACGCAGGTATCTACTTTTGGATTCTCTATGCTTTTCAATAGATTTGTTTGCTCATATTTTAACCAGTAAGGCTCTTAATTACTATATATTTGCGATTTGTTTTTACATAGATCTTTTCAGGAAACAAGACAAATTTTTAAGAACTGTTAACAAATACTAAAAGTGGTGAACAGGATTCCAAGGAGTCCAGAAATAACCAAATGCAGAAAGAAGCTACAACTCTGTAACCTAGAGAAATGTGGGGGAAAAGGCAGTGGAAAAAAAACAGTAGGGTTCACGTTGACCACTGCTGGTCCTGGCTGCTGCTGTGAGTGATGCTGAGCCTCCTGGGCTCGGCTTCATTAGCTGCCATATAGAGATAAAGAAAATAAACAAACCACCACCACCACCAGGCAGGGTAGCACCTTCTTTGGTACTTGCCTTGCAGTGTTGTTCAGCATTCAACTAATGCTGAGCCAATTAGCTAAGGAGAAATACAGGCTCCAGCCGTATTATCATAAGTCAGGAAAAAGATGGGTAAATTTGGAGTTAAAAGACAATAAATTGATAACAGACACAGTCTTGATAGCTGGTACAGCAATACCTCCAAACTTGTTCTTATTCAAGAGTGTTTGGAGATGTATTTAGACTTTCACAGTTTTATATACATTTTTTAATCTGATTGCTAATGTTTAAATTTTAAGAAATTTTTAAAATTTTAATTAAGAACCCATTGAAAATATTGATCAATTTGTCAAGAACTGACATGTTTACAAACTTGAATTTCATAATTAATGAACATTACATTCTCTCTTTTACTTATCTCTCAAATTATGCGTTTTGGATACAGCTATATTTTATATCTTGTTAGATTAATTCTTTGTTATTTTAATTAAAATAATTTATAATTAACATGATTTTTTTTGTGTATATAGAAATACAATTTAATGAAGCAACCTATTTAATCAGCTTAGTACTTTATCTCAAGACTCTTTTTGAACTTTCCCAAGTCTACAGTCATATCATCTAGAGAAGATGGCAAGTCTATTCTTCCTTTCTATTTATTGTTATTATATATTTTGTTTGCTTTGTTGTACAGGAATGGTACAGTGTTACATGTAGGTGCTGACAGTAGATACCCACATCTTGTTCCTTATCTCAGCTTATAACATTTTTAAATTAACAGTGATTTTTTGTAATTGCACCTTTCATCAGATTAACCAATTTCCCTTCTGCTCCAGATCTGCTAAAGACTTTTATTCCAAATAGTTGTGAATTTGATTAGCTTTCCTGGTTTATTCCAATGATCATATTTCTTATTATTTAATCTAGTAAATTAAACTGACTTATTTTCAAATATTAAATAAGCTTATGTTCCTAAAATAAATCCAACTTGATAATAATTATTCATCATATTTATAGAACAGTACAATTTATCAAAAAATAATGTTTTTAAAATCTAAACTTATAATGATTATCCTGTTATTTGGTATTATATTAATTTTTATTGATATAAGTACATAGGGAATAAAGTACAGAGTTCTATTTTTGTTTCAATTTACTGGAGTGACATTGGTTAAAAAATTATATAGGTTTCAAGTGTAAAATTCAATAATATATATATATATATTGCATTTTGAATTCACCACCCAAAGTTAAATTTCCTTCCATCGCCATATATTTGATCCCTTTTACTGCTATATGGCATCCCATTGAATGACTAACAAAATTTGTTTATTCATTCTTCTGTAGGGTTGATCATATCTATTTATCAATTTATCTATTGCATTATAAGTAAAATATAAATGGCCAATACTGCCTTTTGTGAAAATCATTTTTAATTTTGAACAGAATGTTAGCAACTGTTAGAGTATTTTATCATAAGGAAGTTGAATGTCTGACTTTACTAAAAAAAAACTTTATATCTGTTAATCAACATAATAGTAGTATTTTATTCTACCAACTGCAATGTTGACAGATAAATTTACTTTGTATCTTCTCTAGTATTTAGTATTAGACTTTTCAATTTTAGTCAATCTAGAGCTTGTGCAGTGGCATTTCATTTTAATTTAATTTGCATTTTTTCTGATGGCTAATGATATCAAACATCATCTTATATTCTTGAACATGCATATATCTTCATAGAAACTGCATGTTCAAGTCCTTTTCCCATTTTAAATGAACTATTTTTATTGTTTTTACTGACCTATTAGAATATATTTTGTATTCTTAATTTGATTTTTTTTTTCAAATACATTGTGAACATGTCCTCCTAGTCTGTGACTTGATTTCTCATTTTTAAACATTATCTTTTCATGGACAGAAACTTATACATTTTATGAAGTCCAGGTAATCCTTTACTTTAAGCATTTTATTTTCCTTCAATCTACATCTTTGCCCTATTCCTCGGTCACAAAGACATGCTCATATCTTTTCTTCCAAGAGCTTTAAAGTTTTGTCTTTTACATAGTTTGTTTCTTTTGCTAGGGGTTCTTTGAGCTTCTTAGATCTGTATGTTTAGAGTGTTCATCAAATTTAAATAATCTATAATAATTAGCACTTCAAATAATGTTTGTGTACCCCTTAAAAAAATCAAGTCCTCCAATTACACACACACACACACACACACACACACACACACACACACACACACACTTCTTAAAATTTTCACATATAGTTACAGTCAGTTTTTCCAGTATATTTTCTTTTGGGCGATTCATTTTACATAGTTGCTCTAGCTGTGTTTTTTCAAGTTCACTAATATTTTTTTCTACAATGTCTAATCACATAGTATATTTTATATCTTAGGCATTATAGTTCCTATCTCTAGAGTTTGTCTTTTTTTCTATCTTTCATTAAGCTCCTTAAAATAAAAAATCTTTTTTCTAGATCAGAGTTCAGGAAACTATAGTTCATAGACCAAACACAGCCCGCAGCCCCTTTTTTAAAGAAAGGTTTGTAGAACACATCCATATCTATTTGTTTATGTATTGTCTATAGCTGTTTTCGTGCTACAACTGCAAATTTGAATACTGACACAGACTGGTCCACAAAGGCTTAATTATTTTAAATCTGGCTCTTGACAGAAAAAGTTTGCTGATTCCTGCTTTAGATTCTTGAACAAATGGAATACAATTATAACAACTGCTTCAACATCTTCTATCAATTCCATCTGTGTCACTTCTGGTATGGTTTGATTAATTACTCTCATTATTATGGGTTAAATTGTCTTGCTTCTTTGCACACATGACGATTACTGAATGGATGCTACACACTGAGATTTTACTTAGTTTAAGACTAGTTATTTTTTCAGTCATAAATATTTTTGAGATCTGTTCTGGAAAAAAATTTACTTAGTTATGAATGGGTTTATTTCTTCAGATTTGTTTCCTCAGTTTTGTTTAAGGTTTCCTCTTTAGAGTAGAGTATCATTGAATCTAGGTCTACTTAAGCAAAACTTTTCTGAGTACTCTACCTGAAGCTTATGAATGTGAGGATTTCCATTCTGGCTGGTAGAAATAGAAACAATCCCTATCCCTCTTAGAACACCATGTATTTTCATTATTCTTTTCTGATGGTTCTTTGGTTTTAAACTTCCACAGATAATGTTAAGAAGTTGGTTGTTCTTTTGAAGGAAATCTTTGTTCTGGATGCTTTTAAGATTTTTCTTTGTCTTTCTTTTAATCAGAAGTTTAATAAGACATGTCCAGGTGTGCTTTTATCAATCAGATTCCTCATGTTTTTGTGATTCTTAAATCTGTAGTTTGAAGTCATTTATTAGATTCAGAAAACCCCAGCTACTATCACTTTGAATATTCTTATTTCCTTTGGAACAAGATTCTTAATATTTTTTGTCACAGGGACACCCTCAACAGTTTTAGGAATCTCTAAATCCCTTCTCAAATTAATCTTTTAAGTGTGCATTATAAATTACATAGTTATACAGGGAACCAATTACGCTGATATAGTTATCAACATATTAATGCAATTATGAGATATTAATAATATTCTTTATTAATAATGTCATTTATTATTGAAATTAACAAAATCTAGCTGTGGTTATAACTACTCTAAATAAACTTATAATGAGCACTAATATTATCTAGAGATGCCTCCAACAACACTAATAATATGAACAGTTCTACGTTTTCAAATGGCAAATCTCAGTCATTGCAAATAATGTTGTTGAATGCTACCTATACTCTTAATGGAAGAAAAATTTAAATTTAACTTGGAGATTAGCAAAAACAAATATCTAATTTTTCCCATCTCTATGCCTAGGCAGTGCTGCCATAACAAAATATCACAAACTACACTACTTAGGACAGAAATTTATTGTCTAATAATTCTGGGGGGCAAAAATCCTAAAATGTTGGCAGGGCCACCCTCCTTCTAAAGGCATTTGGAAAGGATTTGTTCTGGGCTCCTCTCCAACTTCAGGTGGCCCCATGCATTTCTTGGCTTACAGATGGATATCCGAATTTACCCCTTCTGTGAGGAGGACAATCATATTGGATTAGGGACACTCCCTCACCCAGCATGGCCTTATCTTAACTACAGGTGCAATGACCTTTATTACCAACTAAGGTCACATTCCGAAGTTCCAGTTAGAACTTCAATATATGGATTTTGGAAGAACACAATCTAACCCATACCACCACCCAAATTCATTGACTCAGTTCAAGAACCCCTGTTTGTTTGTTTATTTTTGGTGAGGCGACCCTTGGTTGACCTCACAGATTGCAAGGACCTTGTCAGTTTACAATCCCTTAATTTTTTTTTTTTTTTTTTTTTGAGGACTATAGCACCTGGTCTTTCTAGGTGGTCTCCCATCCAAGTACTAACCAGGCCTGACCCTGCTTAGCTTCTGAGATCAGATGGGATTAGGCTTGTTTAGGGTAACATGACCATAGATGAGAACCCCTGTTTTAGAAAGGATTTACATTTGCTTCTACCATGAATCTGTACTAACAATATCACACGAATCTACTTTTATGAGTTGAGTTGTTTCAAAGTTGAGCTTTGTTCAATCTCTTTGAGAGTTGGTTTAATGCATTGTCTCCTTACTCTTTGATGTAAACTTTTAGAAATCCAAACCAAATCCTGGAGTTTATTGAAGGCAGTCATTTCTTCTGCAGTCCATTCTATATTCTCCTAATCCAAAGGGGAATTAAGAATCAAAGAATCTTAACCTCTCAGCTTCCTTTTCTGGATTTAGCAGGTACTTTTTGGAAAAAAGGAATGCTGAATGCTAGTCTTACCTTTCTAGGCCCATAAGTCTTCCCTGCCTTAATATCTCTTTTCAAACTATGATATATTTCTCCACTGGGATCATTTCTATTTCTATTATTTCTCTATTTCTGGAAACAGAAATTTTCTCATAGTTATTTTGCTACAGCTGAATATATATTCCAGAAAAGAGTAATTGCTTTTCATTGTTTGTTGTTATCTTATACTTTTTAGCACCTCGTCTATTTTTACCTTACGGGTTGTTTTTAAATAACCGATCACTTGTATAACTAATCAGATTTTTCTTACTGAGGTTTCAATTAGAAACTTAAGAATCAAAAGTGTGGACAAACAAATCCAGTCACATGCACTATATATCCTACCTCTGACCTGACTTTATGCTCCCTTTCCTTTTGTTCTCTTTGCCATTTTTCTGTGTTTTCTTCTATTCATTTTTTTCTTATCAGTTGTACATACTTTATAAAATTGTTGTCAAATAAGTATATTCAATAAAATATTTTGTTAACATTTTATAGTTTTACCATTTTGTATTATCATATTAATGTCTACAATATCAATTTTATTTATATATTCATTAATAAATTATATTTGAGCACACTGACCAGTTCACTCTTTCATTAATAAACATATGTTAAATGGTTACCAAGTAACCATGGTTACTAATTTAAACATTTAATTTTTTTAATATACTCGTAGTTTAATACTCTAAAACAAAAATACATGGTATTTCAAAAAGACTATTGTTAGAGGCAATTTTAAATACTGACACATATTTCTGACAATTGTTATAATAGTTACTATATTCACATTACAATAATCTAATACGGAGAGCTAGCACCTAGAAATATATATCACAGGAGATATGTTTAGTTTTTAAAAGGAAAAACAAATTATTTTAACTTCAAAACACTTGCATAGTTGTATGCTTCTTAGACGTAGAAACATGTGTACATAAGAAGAGGGGGAAGATATAGCTAGAAAATAGAAGAAATATATCTTTAGCTTCATCTGAGCAGTTTTTGACATTCAAAAGATAACCAGCATGACAATATAGATACACATAATACAGAGAAAAGTCAAGCTGAAAAAGGAAAGCTGATAGCAATAAGAAGAATGTGACTGACTAGTCAAATCATTTGAGGGCCTTCTGATCACAATGATGCCTGCATTTCAGGATCTGGATATGTCAGAGAAAGAAATCTGACTTCAAGGTAAGGTTTGATGATGAATTTTTAAAAATTATTTTTTCAAATTTGTGGGTTAAAATTTGTAAGAGTTGTAATAGTTAATTAAGAGAATATAAAATGAAAACTGTCAATTTCTATCTAGGCATGTACACTTAAAATCTTACTTTTACACATAATCTGTTTGAATATAATAAAAAAAAAGATTCAGAGATGGCTTAAATTAAATTACAGCAGGTGAGAGAGTGAGAGAAAGAGAAAAATGAAATAATCAGTTAATAGCTGTGGGCCGAAACTAACAAAAGGCCACTCATATTCCGGAATGTTTGTTAAATCTTTCTTCCAACTTCCAAGCAGTTATCTAAAAAAATAGCCAACCACCAGACTCCACCACATTCTGCTTATGCGTGAACTTTCTGGACTGTTGGTCACAACCAATAAAGAAGCAGTAGACTTCCAATAAGATGACAGAGTAGGCAAACGTTGTGCTCGCCTCCTTCTACAACCATATCAAAATTACAGCTGAATTATAGAACAAACACACAGGCGACCACCTGAAGACTAGCTGAACATAGTCTTATGACTAAGGATAGACAGAAAAAGTCACCTCAAGACTGGCAGGAGGGGCAAAGATGAGAAATGGGCTGGTCTTACACCTATATGTGTCAGTTAAGAATCAGAAGAGATATCTCAGCTGTAGAGGTCCCCACTGACGGCAGCTTTCTCCAACACAAAAGAGCCATAAGTGTCATTATTCTTGTGTGAGCTTTACCCCCACACAGCCTGCTGGAGCAGGGAGATATCAAATCTGCATCTCCATTACCCTGGCTAACACTACTCTCACCCCACTCTGATGATTCTCTGAGACCCCATCACATCCAATTCATGCACCTAGCCTGAGACTCTTTCAGAAGCTAATTCACACAAGGAGCTAGCCTAGGCCCATGATGCAGACTTTCTTAAAATCTCTCAAAGGTCCATAAACCCTAAACAAGCAGTGGTTGACTTCAGCGTGCCCTGTACCTCTTGTTAAGTGACCCCAAGCCCAGCACTAGTGGCAGATAGTCTCGATTCACAGCATAACCATTCCCAGATGCCTCCAAGCTAAACACAAACAGCTACCAACCACAGATCATTTTTTTAGCCCTGACTAGGTGGCCCTGGGCAGGACACAGGTAGTGGCTGAGCTTTCTCTACACTGGTACTACTCCCAAGAGGGCCCAGAACCAACAGACCTAGTGGCTGGCTTCAGACTACACCACAGCACAAAACTTTTAGCACCATAAGTGAAACATCCAAAGGGTGGACTCAGCATCCAATCAAAATATAAATCAATAAAGAAGAGATAGTACATATATATAGTGGAATATTACTCAGCCATAAAAAAAAATGAAATTTCTCATTTGCAGCAACATGGATGGACCTAGAAAGTATTATGCTAAATAAAATAATACAGAGAAAGATAAATACCACATAATTTCACTTATATGTGGAATCTAAAAAAACAAAATAAGTAAACAAAAAACAGACAAACTCATAGATACAGAAAACAAACTGATGCTTACTGGGTGGGAGGGGGTTTAGGGGGCCTTTTGAAAAAGGTGAAAGGATTAGAAAGTACAAACTGGCAGTTATAAAATAGTGATGAGGATGTAAATACAGCTTAGGGAATATAGTCAATAATACTGTAATAAGTATGGTTTCAGGAAGTGTAACACTTATCAGAGAGATCACTTTGTAAGTTATATAAATGTCTAACCACTATGCTATATACCTAAAACTAACGTAATATTGAATGTCAACTGAAATTGAAAAACAAAAAAATAATTTTGTAAAGTAAATATTTTTCTTCAAGGAATATCACCTCTCCTAAAACTGCTCTATCTTCACTCTTTCCTGCCCCCCTAATCTATAACCAATGTAAATTCTTTCAAAACAACTTACATCTGTCTTCTCCAAACTCATTGTATAAATGATCCATCAGACCCAGCATGGCAAATGTTCTTTTTTCCATCTAACGCTGCTGCTGGTGGTTTAGAGTATTATGTTCCAAAACCAGATCTTTTTCTGGTTAGCATAAGGCTCAATAAACCCTTTCTTTCAGAAAAGGTTTCAGCCTCAAAGGTTTTTGTTTAACAAATCACTTATTGATCACTTGGTTTGAACTATCATTGTGAACCTTTCCCTCCACCTTTCCTCCCTTAAAAAATAAAGAAAATTTAAAGAAAATTTTATCAGTGTTCAGTGACATACAGGAATAGAGCAAATGATATAATGAATACTTATATCAAAAGTATCAACAATTATCAACATTCTGCTATTCTATTA
>CM053514.1:58179952-58214345 GCA_028627145.1 Eidolon dupreanum | reverse complement strand
CCAAACAAGATGAACCCAAAGAGACGTACATCAAGACACATTATAATAAAAATTCCAAAGATTAAAAACATAAAGAGAATCTTAAAAGGAGCAAGAGAAAAAGTAATTAGCTATGTACAAGGGACCTCTCATAAGACTATAAGCTGATTTCTCAACAGAAACATTACAGGCCAGAAAAGATTGGCAAGAAATAAGGTAATGAAAGAAAAAGACTTTCAACTAAGATTCTTCTACCCAGCAAAGCTATTATGTTGAATCAAAGGAGAGAGAAAGAGCTTCCCAGATATGGAAAAGCTAAAGGAGTTCATCACCACTATATCATTATTACTGGTTTAGTAAATTTCTTTAACAAGGGATTTTTTTAAGAAGAAAAAAAATCCAGCATCCATTTATGATAAAAACTCTCAGCAAAGTGGGAATTGAGGGTACATATCTCAACATAATAAAAACCATATCTGATAAACCCAGTTAACAACATACTCAATAGTGAAAGCTTTTCTATAAGATCAGGAACAAGAATGTCCTTTTTCACCACATTTATTCAATATGGTATTGGAAATCCTAGCCATAGCAATCAGGCAAGAAAAAAGAATAATAAAAGACATCTCAATTGGAAAGGAAAAACTAAAACTGTCATTATTTGCAGATGACATGATACTATATAGAGAGAACCCTAAATATTCCACCAAAAAACTACTAGAACTCATGAATTCAGTAAAGCATCCTAATAACAAACTATCAAAAAGGTAAATTAAGAAAACAATCTCATTTACAATTGCATCAAAAAGAATAAAATACCTAGGAATAAATTTATCCACAGTGGTAAAAGACCTATACTCAGAAAACTTTGAGACACTAAAGAAAGAAAATGAAAATATAAATGAATGGAAAGATATACAGTACTCATAAATAGGAATAATTAATATTGTTAAAATGTCCATACTACCCAACGCAATCTGCAGATTCAATGCAATCCCTATTAAAATACCAATGGCATTTTTCACAGAACTAGGACAAATAACCTAAAAATTTAAATGAAACCATAATAGACCACAAATAACCAAAGCAATCTTGAGAAAGAACAAAGTTGGAGGTATCAAGCTACCTGATATTGGACTATACTACAAGCCTATAGTAATCAAAACAGCATAGTACTAGCATAAAAACAGAAACATAGATCACTAAAACAGGATAGAAAACCCAGAAATAAACCCACACTTACATTGTAAATTAATCTATGACAAAGAAGACAAGAATACACAATGGGGTAAAGACAGTCTATTCAACAAATGATGTTGGGGAAACTGGACAAATATATGCAAAAAAAAATGATGCTAGTCCACTTTCTTATATCATATACAAAAATAAACTCAATATGAATTAAAGACTTAAATTTAAGACCCCAAAACCATAAAACTCCTAAAAGAAAATATAGGCAGCAAACTCTTTGTTTTTAGCAATATTTTTTGCATATGTCTCCCCAGGAAAGGGAAACAAAAGAAAAAATAAATCTGTGGGACTACATCAAACTAAAAAGGTTTTGCACACTGATAGAAACCATCAACAAAAACCGAAGACAACTCACTAAATGGGAGAAGATATTTGCCAATGATATATCATTCAATAATGGGTCAATATCAAAAAATATAGAAGAAACTTATAGAAACACACACACACACACACACACACACACACACACACACACACACACACAAACTTCAATTTAAAAAATGGGCAGAGGATCTGAACTGACATTTCTCCAAAGAGGACACACAGATGGCCAATAAACATGAAAAGATGCTTCACATTACTAAGCATCAGGAAAATGTATATTAAAACCACAATGAGATATTACCTCATACATGTTAGAAAGGTTATCATCAGTAAATCAACTAGCAATGAGTGCAAGAGAGGATATGGAGAAAAGGGAATCCTCATGCACTGTTGGTAGAACTGCAAATTGGTGCAGCTATTATGGAAAATAGTATGGAGGTTCCTCAAAAAATTAAAAATAGAATTATCATATGACCCAGCAATCCCATTTTATCCTAAGAAATACAAAACACTATAATTTGAAAATATTTATGCACCCCTATGTTCATTGCAGCATTATTTACAATAGCCAAGATATAGAAGTGTACATCGACAGACAAATGGATAAAGACATAGTACATATATGCAATGGAATATTACTCCTGTAAAAAAAGAATGAAATCCCTTCATTTGTGACAATATGGATGGACTTAGAAGGTATTATGCTAAGGGAAATAAGTCAGACAAAGACAAATTCCATATCATTTCACTTACATAAGGAATTTTAAAAACAAAATAAATGACTAACAAAAAGAAACAAACTCATAGATAGAATAAATTGGTGGTCACCAATAGAAGGAAGTTTAAGAGGATGGGTGGAGAAAGTGAAGGGATTAAAAACTATGAATTACCAGTTATAAAAGGTCACAATGATGTAAAGTGCAGCATAGGGACTACAGTCAATAATATTATAATAACTACATTTGGTGTCAGATGGTCACCAGACTTACTGGGGTAAGCACTTTATAAGTTATATAAATGGTGTTTGTATGTAACTGTAATTGAAAAATAAATTTTAAAAAATAGGCTTTATTTTCATATCAACTATCCAGCAACAGTGCTATATTCCTTGATGATTTTTAATAGTTTATCTGTTGATTGTTCTGAAATTTCTGTATATAATATAGTTTTATTTTTTCTCTAATGTTTATAAGTTATTGTTTTTAACTTGCCTTAATTCACTGGATTTAGAAAAGTAGAAAACTTCAACATTTTTCTAAATTCAGTGGGAAATCCTCAATATTTCATCATTACTGTATTGGCTATAAGTTCTTCCTAGATGCACTTTGTCAAACTGAAAATGAATATTGTCTTGTACTCAGTTTTTATTTAACTTTTTACTTTATGTGGCTTTAAAAAATAAATGTATTGAATTTTGTCAAAACAATTTTCCCATCAATAGAAAAAAAATTAACTTTTCTATTGTTAATGTAATTTATTGACTTTCTAATGTTGAAAACAATCAGACTTTTCAAAAATAAACCCCCTCTGTCATAATGTCTACTTGTTTTTATAGACTGATGAATTCAATTTACTTTTGCATCTATATTTTTGAGAGATATTGCCTTACTTTTAGGTTGGTTGTTCATCTCTTTGTTTTTCTTGTAATGCCCTTACATTTAGGTTTTGATATGAAAATTACACTGGACTAATAAAATGAGTTTGGAAGTATTCTATTTTTTCTGTCCTAGATTATTTGCATATAATTTGTATTTTTTTTCTTAAATGGCAGGAAAATTTGAACAATGAAGCTATTTAAGTACTGGAGTTTCTCTGTGAGAGGAATTGTATTACAGATCTGGTTTTATAGATACAGGAAATTTAGTGTTTTTTAGTTTTTGATGTAGTTTTCAAAGAGTTTGTCAATTTCACAAAAGAAGTCAAGTTAATTCTCATAATATTTAGGGGCTTTACAATTTACTCTTCTTATACTGTCTTTATTTTACCATTTTGTTATTATGAAATATCTGTTTATCTTCCTTTATACTTTTTACCTTTGACTTACTTTGATATTAATATAGCTATCATTGCTATCTCTGGTTACTTTTTGCAGGTATATATTTTTTGATCTATTGCTTTCAATTTTGTTCCTGTATTTAGAACACTTAGGAAAGAAATTGTGTGAGACTGAAGAATTTGATACCTTATTGACAGCTAAATAGGTAGGAAATACTTAAGAATTTAGTTTTTTTGTTTTATTAATAACATTTTTCTGGAGATTTTTATCATGGTAAAATTTCAAAATTGGCCACTGTAGGTCAGTTTTCTAAATTATATAGCAGACCCTTTCAATATGAAAATGTAGGTCATTTAATTCTGGATGGCCTCTTGGAGTATAGTTTCAATATTAATTTTGTTTCATTTTTTTTTATGGACTCAAATGTATAGACTTTCCTTGCCTATCGTCTATATTTATCACATCCTCTTTAATGGTGTTTGCTTTTGTATTTTTTATTTCTTCTCTTGTTTGTATTCCTACCTTTACTAAATGACCTTTCCTGTTTTCAACTGAATCTAGGCTGTTTGTGTATATTTATATGTGCTCTGTAATTTAGTCTTCATTTGTGAAATGATTTTGTACTATTTTTCCCATATCTGTCATGAGTTTGGCAACTCATTTTCTATTTCACTTTATTATCCATTTCTGATCTGAGGTTTTGAATATCTTATTTGAAGCAGTTTCTTTTAATATATACATATAAATGATTGTTTAAGGATGTTTAATACAGATTGATATGTTCCCCAGTGTTTTGGGGTTTTTTTGGAACAGTAAGTTATTAGGTAAAATCTTAGAATTCTCATTTTGTTTTCTCCTTGTAGTTATGTGTTTTGCAACTAGTTTTCTGTCCACTGGGAAATGTCTCATATTTTACAGAATCAGCAACAGTACCAAGAAGGTTTGGGTTGTTTAATACAGAAGTCCCCTTATCTGCAATGTTTATATTCCAAGACCCTCAATGGATGCCCGAAATTGTGGATAGTACAAGATCCTATATATACTATATATACTATGTATATACACTATATATACTATGTATTTTCCTATATTTTCATGCCTTCTCACTTAAAGAAATCACTTCATAGCTTCCCTTTGGCATATCCAAATTACCAGCATCACCACTCCTACACTTCGGGGCCATTATTAAGTAAAATAGGGTTACTTAAACACAAGTACTGTAATATTGTGATAGTCATCTGTCAGCCAGGAGGGCTATTAAGTGACTAACTAGCTAAGGGACAGCATATTCAGTGTGGATATGCTAGACAAAGGGCTAATTCACACCTTGGGTTGGATGGAGCAGATGGCATGAGATTTCATCAAGCTACTAAGAATGGTACACAATTTAAAACTTATAAATTATTTATTTCTGGAACTTTCCATTTAATATTTCTGGACCATAGTGGACTGTAGGAAACTGAAATCACAGAAAGCAAAATCACAGTAAGGAGGGACTACTGTAATTGTTTACTCTCTTTTGTTGTTACAGAGAAATGCAGTTCCTATAACAGCAGCTTTGAAATCATGAAATTTTCTACTTCTGTGATTCTTCTTCTCTTTCTCCTCCTCTCTTTTTTCTCTAGAAGACATATTTTTCTCTTGCTTCCTTCCCTTATGCTCACCATCAACCAACTGAGGAATTTCTTTGAAGTTCTCTTCCTCTTTCCCCATAAGTGACAAATTTCTAAGACTGCTGCTCATCCAAGGTTCTTTTTTGATTTCAGGACTATTTTTGGCAGCTCCTGCTTAAGGTAAGATTTGTTCTTCCTGATGGTATATTTATCTCTGTCCCCACGAATTAACTTTTTTTAGTTATGTATATTTGTTTCTCTACTTACATGTAAATTGAAATGTGTATATGTGTGCACATGTGAATATTAGCTCTCCTAGCATAAATTATGTGTGGTTTTATTTGTTCAATGTGTTAATCTCTAAGCTTCTTGGAATATCTGTAAAAACAGATTTAGAGAGTATTCATTTTCTTTCACAAATAGAATTCTCAAAAACTTACTTTTAAATAAAATAGTGTAAAATAAAGCAAAGTGAACTAGAATAGAATAGAATAGATTGAGTTACATTCACATATAAAGTAGTTGGTATGTGTATACATTTGCATGTTAGCAAACAGATATATGTTTATATATTATTATATACAATCTTGATTTACTTAATTTTGATATATACTCATATTATTGGGTGTGGTTTACAAAAAGAAAATAATATAAAAAATAAAAGCACTGCACTAGAATTTGTTTGGATTTGCATTTGTTTGTTTGGTTTTCTTAGTTTTATTTTTGTTTCTGATTTTGTTTCTTGTCAAACCACGAGGTAAGAACTTCTGATGGAGAGAAGTAAAAAGAGAAGCATTGAAAGAAGTTTGGGTACACAGCAGACAGAAGGATTTTGCATGAACAACAATAAGTCATACCAAGCATAGCATGCTGAGGCAACATATTAAAGAAGTCATGCTTCTTTAAGTAAGATCTTAAACATCAAACCCAACTAAATATATTTTTGCAAAAAATTTTAGAGAGAGAAAGACCAGAAAAATAAAAACAACTGTCTTAGAGTATGTGTTCAACTAACAGTTTTTTGTTTTAGTAGTCTCATTTTACTTTGAATATATTAAGAACTGAATTTCTTTGATCACTGTAATAGAGCTTACTCTATATAACCAGAAAAATCTTTACACACCCTGAATACAAAGCTTTTCTTATTCTACTTTTCTCAATTGTTCTTTTTATTTGGTTCCATAATCCTAAATAAAAGTAATTAACTTGCATATGTGAAGGTATTTAAATTATATAAGCACCCATAAAAGGAGAAATTCGTACAGTTAAGAGCCATACAAAATGTCTTTACTCTATAATTTTATTCTTTAGAGTCTAAATAGCAGTGTGCAAATACCATAGAACTCCAAAGATTAAGTTTCTTAATTAGACTTACCGAACAGCTAATCCATAGATAAATATTTTCCCGTGTTTCTTATTATAACCTGCCATATTATGAAAGTTAATATGCAAGTACACATTTTTGAAAAATCAAAGTTCCTAGCTGAGAAGATAGGAACATATTATTTAGGGAGCCTGTGAGATTTTGATCCTAGAAGTAAGATTTTAATAACTACAATTTCTTGAACTTTTTGCATATATTATGCATTATGTTACATATTAGTATTCTGTTCTTATTTAATTCCTATAACAATATTCTGAGTTATTGTCCCCATTTTATATGTTAAGTAACTGAGATATCGAGATGTTAAATAATTTCCCTAAAGCTTACAGCTTGAGAAATGAAGACAAGCTCAGTCTCGACCTTCCTGCTGTGCTCATTCTTCTCAGGCTTGGCATCTCATTCCTCCTACTCCAAAGTGTGACCATTGTTTGGTCCCCACGGGAATGAGCCCCCAACTTCATCTTCACTCTCCTGATGGTAAATTTTCAGAGATGAGTGTATTCCATAGACTAAATCCCACTGGTTCATTTTAAGTACATTCATTGCTTTAAGGTAGCTAATGGTTTGTCATTTAAGATTCATTTTTATTAAGCACAAATTCAGCCAAATTTTGAAAATGTAATTTTTTAGGTGAAAATTAGTAACTGTGCTAGAGTAATTGTTTTTTTCAAGCAGTCATTTGTATCACCGTGGTGATCTATAGCTTTGTAGTACTCTCTTATGGTACCTAATAACAATCTCCACTCCAAAAAACAAACAAAAAAAGTTTTCAAAATGAAATAAAAATAAAGAGTCTTAACTCAGAAAGAAAGGAAGCAGGAGATAGTACCTCATGTATTTTTGAAAGAGGGGAGTCTGAATTTGGTATCTATATTCCTGAGAGATGTAATGTAAAATCACTATATGATGAAATATTCAAGAAGCTCAAGGAACCCCAAGAAGAAAACACAAACCACATCAAGGCACATTGTAATCAAATTGCTAAAAACCATAATCACAAAAATAATTAAAAGCAGTTAGATTTTTTTAAAAATCATTACAAACAGAAGAATAAAGATAAGAATGACTTCTCATCTCAAAAATGGAAACTGACAACAGTAGGAATCAAACCTATGGCCTTTATCCTCTACTATGTTCTAACCAAGTAAGCTAATCAGCCCCAGGCCAATAGCACTAAAATATCTGGATTTGTCTTAAAGTTGCTCTGTTTTGTTCTCATACTGAATTACAGGTACAAATCTGAAGTGCAGTTAGTTGCTTAGAAAAGGGCTCTAAGAACCTGGTCTCTACGGATCTGAAAAGTGGGACTATATTTTTTCATAAGTTCTGTTTGTATTTCATTATTTCTGAGTCATTATTTCTGGTATTGTTTTTATTTTAATGATAAGGAAACCAAAATCCAAGAATGTAACAAACGTTGCCAATAAGATAAACAGAAAATATTGTAGAAGTTAGATATACTAATTATAAAACATTTAGAAAATACGGATTAGTCTAAAGAAATAATACTGAAAACACTGTTTCTATCCCAGAAGTAAATACTATTTTTAATTTTTGATGTTTTTCTCTAAACTTCTTTGAAATATAGTTGAATTGAATTTATATATCTGCAAGATAATGCAACTCTAACATGTATAATATAAATCAGAGTACATGCTATTTAAGGAATGTTTCTCACATAATAGACTTTCTTTTAATCTTCTAAAGCAAATGTTTATCCCTTTATAACCAAGGATACTGTTTAATATTCTATACAATTATACATGCATTGCAGTAAGTAGCTTGTGAAATTAAACATATATATTTACAAGATATATATACTTGTGATATGTGATATATATCTTATAAAACATTTATGATATGCATCATAAATAAAAAGTATATATCTTGTAAATAAAAGATATACATATCTTATAAATGATATATTTTATAAATGAAAAAAATGTATTCAAACCTAAAATTCAATGATTTCAGGTCTTGAGATCCTAATCATTATTCTATACTTTCCTCTGACTAAGCTGTACCTGGAAAATACTATTCATGATCCTTGGAGTAGCAGCAAACAAGACTAATATTAGCAGTGGTGTAAATGTCAGTGGTGGCCAAAATGTCAGTGGTAGCCAAAAGTAAATAAAGTAATTTACTTATATATATATGTAAAGTGAATGCTTTTATATGCACACACACACACACACACACACACACACACACACATAATTTTTCCAGCATTCCTTCTTCTTTGTCTTGGTTACAACTTCCAAGAAAAATAAACACTGTTACCTCTAGAGAATTCAGAAACTTTGTTTTTTAAACTAGCAATATAATAATTTTGTGAGGCTGAGTTGGTTACTTAATAACTGAACAAAGAGCCAATATTATTTGTTTGAACGCAGTTTTTCCAGTAAAGCAGCTAGCACCAGCTCTAATAGATATAGTTAAATTATTGTGATGAGGTTATAAGCTTTCCAAAGGAAAAAAGACAAGTTATATTTTGATGTTTGACTTTTTTCTACAATAAAAGAAAAAAAAAACAATTATCTCTTACATTTTTGCAAATGTAGAGATGGATTTCCTAGAATGATATTTGTTCCATTTTATATTGCACGCAGTGCATTTCCTAAATTGTTTCCACTGGTCCTTTCTTGCATGCTTTTAAGGTAACTCGTTCTAATTTTATTGGCATATATTCAAATTCATATGCAGAATTTCTTTTGCAAAGTCATGCAGAGAATATAGGCTAGAACAATGTGCTCAACTGAACAATATTATCTCTACTTCACAGATGACAGAACCGAGACAGAAAAGTAAAATGACATGTTTAATGCCACAGAATGAGTCACTGGCAAATCGGGATTAGAACTCACTGTCCATGATTTCCAAGTCTGAATGTTGGCAGAACTTCTCCCATATTTGACTAGAGGTATTTGTTAGCTTTGCAAACTCCAAAAAAAAAAAAAAAAATTATAACACTGGTCTGAAAAAAAAGACAAACCTCTACTTATAAATAAACATGACATGATACATATATTTTTATCATGGTAGAAATAGATTTGAGTGCATGTGATCCATGGAGTATCCAATTTGGGTAAAAGTGAAATGTACTATAAGGAATATCCATGTGTTCACTTTTACATTTAATTAAAGCATATCCTATTTAAGTTAAGCCATAATGCTAATGTTCAATGTTTCAGATTTAAAAGTGATAATTTCATATGGCTTCATCTTACATATGGAAATACAGAAATATAATCATGCAAATAGTTTATTACCTCCTGAAAATAAAATCAGAGCTTTCACATTACTTCCCAAACTCAGTTCCTCCAATAACTAATGACAATATATCTCATTTACATAACATTTCATGTTCTGAGCTTTTGACAGTGCATGGAGAGTTCAATTTCCTATCAACTACTACTACTAACCTAAGACAGTGATTCTCAGTATGATTCCAGGACCTCTGGGAGTTCTGTGGACCTTTTCATGGGGTCAATGTGGTCAAAGCTATTTTCATACTACTAAGACATATATGTCCCTTTCACTCTAATTCTCTCATGAATGTCGAGACTACATCATATTTGATGGCACTATTGCTTTGAAAGCTAATATAATAAGTGCATATGAACTCTCATGCCTTAATTGTTTTTAATTTCTAATATGATAAATACTGATAGATATTGCTACATAAACAAAACCTCTTCACGGTACTTGATAATTTTAAGACTGAAAAGGAGTCTTTAGACGAAAAAGTTTGGAAACTACTATTCTAAAGGAAATCAAAAATTAATGGAAAGAGATACACAAACAAGTAAGTGCAAGGGATTGTAATGTATGCTAATATGGCATTATATACAGAATTCAATGGAGATACTATTATACATTATGGGGACTGATTCTTCTGAAAACTCAGGTCATTTATAAAAAGAATTAATACTTGACTTTGATCATATTGACAACTGGGAATGTCCAGGCAGTAGCCTTGAGGGAATCCATTGTGTTTATGTGATCAGAGATTACGTGGCAAGGTTTTGGAACTTGCAGCAGTACAAGCAGAGATCTCACATGGAAACTTCCTGCTTGTGGTGGCTTCCTCATTATTGCAACAATGGCAGTGTGGAGACAGAATTTATAAAATCTTTTTATTACTAAAGATGACTTCCTAATTTCAAAAGAAGAAACAACTCCTTGGTAGCCACTTTTGAGGTATAGTTTTGAGAATTTTTCTGGAAATTTCCTTTAGATTTATATAAGGCTTTCAAGTAATTCTGTAAGCCATTTAAATAACCTAAAATAAATCCATTTCTCTATAAACTAGACACAACATACACATTTGTCTTCATTTGAACTCTCCAACAGACTATGTCAATAGAGTCATGTCTATTGTCATGTCAGTTAGGAAAAAGAATATATTACCATGGCAGAAAAGACTAAAATTCATTTAAAAAGTGCGGTGTTCCAGGAATGGTAAAAAACCTAATCTAACTAACATCTAGGAAGCCTGGCTATAACCGACAGGAAATGGTCCAGAAATGAAGGTGAGAGTGTACAAGGCTTTAAAGGTCAAATTGAATAAGGTAGGCATTATCCTTTGAGGTATGTGTTTTTATAACTGCCTAGAAGTTTTATAAAAATATAGATTCCCATGCCTCACTCCAGACATGTTTAATCATAGTAATTTGTATTTTATCAAAGCTTCCCAGACATTTATTGGCCAGGTTTTTGCCTAGACTTAAACAACTGAAAAACGGTTGAAGACAGGGAATTGAGTGATCAGATATGTGCATCAGAAAGAATTCTCTTTTTTTGCTACTGGTAATTGATTGTGAGACAACGTAATGGAAAACAGAAAATATTCAAGAATCTGTCAATAATACAGTAAAGAGATTATAAAACAATTAACAGTGGGGAAAGATAAATGATTATCAATTCTAGAAGCATTTTATGTGACCCTCTTTCTTTGTCGTGCATGTCTCCCTAACAAGAATACATTTTCCTTGCTTATAACAATTGTAATATAATATTTCAAAAGTGCTCTCTTATCCCAGTTTTGAGCTATCTAAAAATACTCTCAAGTCCCTTTACAAGGAAGTTTGCTAAATGCACACCCCAACCATTTACTCAGTCAGTCTCTAACATACATACATACGTTCAGTTAGTTACAACAGTCAGTTACAACATACATACCCAACTTCCAGAGGCTGCAATGCCAAACGAGTAGGGACAGCCCATTTCTCCTTGGGCCTGTGGAGTCATTCAAAATACACAGTCTTCAAGAAGCCCTTCAAACCTAGTTAACCCTACCGTACTTGCCACACAGAAGCCACTTCCTACAGTTCCAGCTAGTTGTTACCATTTTCCCAGGTGTAACCCTACAGGTGTTTTACCTGGCAATCTTCCCTTATTCAAAGCCATAAATGATAAAGAGTTCTTTAGTCTATTCCAGAGGTGTTGTGTTGTGATCCACCATCACTAGAACCTCACAAATCTTAAAATAATAAAAAAAAGAAAACTTCATAGATAAATCTTTTCATTTATTTTTTTCTGCATACACACTGTTAGAAATGACAGAATATGCAGAATTATTCTTTATATTAAATTGGAAGTGTATCTTTTTCACTAGTTATAATTCATAGGTGGCTAAATATATCATCTACTGAATTTATAATCAATGAATATAAATCTCCCAGGTAAAATTAACTTTTCTTGATAAAGAAAGTCAGTGAGATGTTGACTCTTACTATTGAACTTTTAAGAGAATTCTCAATACCTTTCATATTTGAATACCGTTTATTCTTTTTCTAGTGCATGATATTTATATCTTCTAACATGCTATGTGACTAACACATGTGATATATATGATATTTGCTGTCTCTCTCGTATCTCTCCTCATTGGAATATAAGCTCCGCCAGGGCTGCAACCCTTGTATGTTGTCATCATAGATGGAGTGAAGTATAAAGATCACTGCTTGTCACACAGTAAGTGCAGAACACATACACGCACACACGTATATGTGTGTACATATGTACATATGTAAATGGATAATTCAAGGAACCTGTAAAATGAGGAATTACTATCTTTTCTCTAGGGTTTATTATTATTATATACATTAGAGATAATGTACATACTATGTTTGGCATATGATAAGCTATAGAAATGTGTTAGGGATTTTTTCTACAAATAAGAGTTAAAAAAGAAAAAGAAAAACAGAATTGATGGCTTAATAGTTGGGTTTCATGACAAATGACTGATAAAATCTCTGGAGGTTAGCCTGGAAAAATATAAAGATATCTCCTCTTAACATGATGTTTATGGAATAAGAAAAAAATGAAAAAAAGAAGCAGTGAACAGAAATCCCAGATAATATCAGAAATTTAAAATGATCAGGAAAAGGAATGGTATGTTTCCAATTGAAACAAACAAACAAATAAAAAAAAACAATCACTCCTCCTAATTGTAAGTTCCCAAAATCATATGTGTTGAGTAAGATAAATAAGAATATCAAATAGTGTGTGTGTGTGTGTGCACGTGTGTGTGTGTGTGTGTATATGTGTGTGTGTGTAATTACATGTCTGATTGTTGTACCCATATGTTTATTTTACAGTTATTTCTACATGGACAAATAAGTCATCTGCAAAGACAGTTTTATCTCTTCCCTCTCCATATTTACATCTTTTCTTTTTATTGTTTATTGCACTAGTGACGATTTCCACTATGATGTTAAGTAGGAGTAGTGATAGAGAATACCCTTGTCCATTTTCATTCTTAGCGGGGAATCGCCCAGTTTCTCACCATGATAAGAGCTGTCAATTTTTGCAGATTTTTTTTTTTTTTTAGCAAGTTGAAGTTTCTGCTATTCCTGGCTTCTGAAAGCTTTTATCATTAATGAGGGTTGGATTTTGTCAAATGGCTTCTCTCCATCAAGTTAATATGATCATGTCACTTCTCTTTATTCTGTTGATATAGTGGATTACACTAATCGATTTTCAAAACGAAATCAGCCTTGCATACTTGGAATAAATCCCATTTTATCATGATGTATAACTTTTTTACATTTTAAATTTTATGTGTTGTTATATTTGTTGTGTGTTTATGCAGAATTTATTCTGTACAATAAGTAATTGATAGAATATACTTTTTGTTGCTGTTGTAAATAGTACATGATAGTTAATAATTATTTTTAGCTAATGCTGTCCTACAAATGAAACCAGCTTTTGCATATTGATTCTACATCCAGCCAAATTGCTAATTTACCTAAAAATTATTGTATTTTCTATGTATCTGAGTATTTCACCTATAAAAAATGATTGCATTTTCTTTTCTTCTAATCTCTCTAGCTCTTATTTTTGTCTTATTTTATTGCGCTGTATAAATACACTTTACAGTAATTATATTGATCAGAAGTAATGATAATGACACATTTATCTTGTTCTTAATTTTAAAAAAAAGCAGATTTCAATAACTAAAGTCTTGGATGTTAACTTTTCTCCTGACTTCTTAAATTACACAAATATCATGAATAGAGTAGATTGAAGAATTAAGGTCAAAATTATGATAAACCCATTACAGCATTTTAAGAAAAGAAAGAAGAAAATTTTAACTACAGATGTGCAAGATTTCTATTAAGAAAAATTTAAAACTTTATTAAAGTCATTGCAGAAAACTCCCCCTATTTCTTCTGGATGTTTTTGATGATTTGAGTACTGGCTCATATTTCCCTAAATTAAATCTCTGGGAATTCTGAGTAAATGGATTTAGATGTTAAATCCAGAGCAAATTTTTATTTGCATTTTTCAGGCACCAAAGGGCAATACCAACTTTGAATCACATTAAGATTTTGGCCTGGATTTTTTTCTTTGAAGAGAATAAACCAACAAAATTGGCAAGAACAATCAACTGATTACAAATTCTCAGAGGATTCTACTACTGTTTTTGGTAAGTGGGTAAAGAAACAGATTTTCTCATTGAAGAAAGGCAGATTGAAACCATTGCAAGAAGGGAGAGTTTTGTCACACATAATCTTTCAATGACATCACAGTACCCGTGGGTGTCCCAGCCACAGGAAAGTATTTCTTAACAGCCCAAACCTACTTGAGCGTAAAGACTGATATTTAAATTCCTAGTGCTTATTATACTCATAAAGGGTGATTTAGCATTTGTGTTGAACAAGTTCTTATTGCTATACTTTATATTTCAATAAAGATTTAAAAAGAATGTCTGTGTTCTCTGACTTGTGATAGATGTTCTCCTCTCATCTACATTAAAAATATTTACTGAATTCTGACTGTGTGTGGACTATTACAGATGAATTAGAATGAAACACAGATACTGACTATCCTGTAGCTTATAATAAACTTAATGTTCTGCACTACTTGTGTCTGAAGAAATATTACAAAGTCATATATCAAAAGATGCACACTGAAAATAAATGTGTCTAATACCTTATGTAAATACAGCAGGAAAAAAAAAGTGAAGGTATAGAGTGGAATGCAATTAATTAGGGACAATTGTCTAACGAAATAAGGGATCAGACTTCTTTTTTGAAAGGCAATAAATATAAGATGCTTTTTAAAAAATATTATTTTTTAAGATCTTCAACCATTATGTGGTTGTTAAGAGGCTGTTTATTCCCAATATTTCCATCTAGTACAAAGATTCCTGGCAGCTCAGAGAAGACATTTGCCTCATTCCACTGCTTTCTTAATATACTTTGCTATATTTGTTTTACAATTCCATCTCATTTGTTGGGTTCTGTGATTATTTACTTCTGAAATTACTTCAAACATATGAACACAAAAATGATTGATTTAAAACATGAAATTTGGCAAGTGATTATACATAATGTTCTCTAATTACTTGCAGTAGCGCTTTTATCCTATGAATTTTTCATAAGGATAAAAAGTGCATGGTAAGTAATTAATTGATTTTTTTTTTCATTTAAACAGTGAACATGTTTGTAATTTACAGATTAAGACAATTGTTTTGGTTGACTAAAATTATAATACATTTTCAAATGTTATATAAACACCTTGTTAAATCTGTTAGGATCTATAAGTAAATCATATGAATATATTTCAAGCAACTATAATTTTTACCAAGGGGCTGTTAAAAATCATAGTAACTGGAAATTTTCTATTCACACATATTAGAAATTTCCTTAAAAATACATGTATTTTTAAGAATAATGTGGAATTGTAAGCACTAGTCAATTGAAATCAAGATTCTCTTTGGCCCAGAATTATAATTCAATTTTTTCATCTCATATATTAAAGAGACTTAAAATACATTTCAATTACTTCCAAGGACATCTTTGATAACATATATGACAAGTATCAAACTGGGAGGAATTAAACAAGGAGAAAAGGGAGGAAGAAGAAGTGAGGGGAGAGGGAGAGGAGAAGAGAGATGAAAAGAAAAGAAATTTCAGTGACCACCAAGATATGCTAAATTCATAACAGAAGGTACTACTGCTTTTTAACAATATAATAAAAAATTATGATTCTTTTCTCAATATAAACATTGCATTTATTACTTTTACTTACTTTGAAACAGATTTTTAGTCATAACTCACTTCATTTATAACCTGGTACAATGAACAACAAGTCAGTGTTTGAAGTCCACATACACCTTGACTTAAAAGCAGTATTTGCTTATAATTAGAGGAAGTTTACGTTACGAATAATACAATTAAATAAATATCTAGTTGTTAACTGTTCCATTAAGCTCTATTAGTCTAAGATGTCATAGCAAATTACCTAAAACTAGACAGCCTAAAATGACAGAAATATATA
The DNA here is from genome assembly GCA_028627145.1 of Eidolon dupreanum. Lineage (NCBI taxonomy): Eukaryota > Metazoa > Chordata > Mammalia > Chiroptera > Pteropodidae > Eidolon > Eidolon dupreanum. The sequence goes on along the minus strand of CM053514.1, from coordinate 58,198,012 downwards.
CTGTCATGGTTCTGGAAGCCAGAAATCTGAAATGGAGGTACTGGCAAGGCCATATACCTTCTGAGACTCTGGAAAGAAACAAGGGGTCTCTGATCTAAAGCAAGTTTGCAAACCAGCTAGGCAATTTCCAGTAGGTTTCAAGGCCTAAGTATAATTCTCTGTGGCTTGATCTGCCCTCTAGGCCTCTGGAGGATCTGCAAGTTCTACCTCTGAGCCATGCCTCCTGCAAGTAATTAGAGAACATTATGTATTATCAATTGGATCCATGAAACCTAGGCCTATTCTCTTTATTATAAGATTGTTCTAGCCACATCCCTGGTCCTGTTTCCAGAGTACACTTTCTAGAAAGGCTGTTTCTCAAATCATCCAGGGCTGGTTCCTTTATGCTCAACAATTCCTTCTTCCATTTATCTCTCCTCTCTCACATTTTACTATAAGCATCAAGGAGAAACCAAGCTGCATCTTCTACAGTGCTTGAAATCTCCTCAGCTAAATATCTAAGTTCATTGCTTGTAAGTTCTACTTTACAACAACACAATTCAGCTGTAATTTTTGCCACTTTACTACAATGATCGCCTTCTCTCCAGTGTCTAAAATCATGGTATACAGTTCCTTATTCTTTCCTTTAATTTCATATTTTCACCAACATTCTGTTCATGACAATTTACGTGTTCTTTAAGACGACATAAGCTTTCTCTATCATCCTCTTCACTCCAGAGTCTCCAACAAAATCACCTTTAACATTCATATTTCTCTTCAAGACAACATTGGCTTTTTTCTATCATATTCATCAAACCTCTGCTAGCTTCTACTCATTACCCAATTTAAGGCCATGTACAGAAAGTCAACTGATTGTAGATGTTAATCACATATAAAAAATACTTTTACAGCAACATCTAGATTAGTCTTTGATTAAATAACTGGGTACTGTATATAGTCTAGCCAAGTCAACATATAAAATCAACTATCATATTGGCCATGTCATAAAACAAAATGTACATTCTGCTGTTGTGAAATCTTATCCCTTAGCTAATAGATAAATATCTTCTATCAAAAAAGTGATATTAAATATGATCCTGTCTCTATCAACCCATTTTCATACCTTCAGCAAAAGTATCTTTCCCATCCCATCTCTATTCTAACTAATGTATTATTTGTGTTACCAATATATCTCCAAAATAACCATGATTTTTTTCTAGCATTTAAATTCTCTATTATCTACCTATTTGTGTGACTAATAAATAAATAAATCATGGCCACTATTTACAACAAATATTAATCACAAAATTAGCAATTACCAAAAGCTGCTTCTAATTTCAAATTAATAGAGAATAATACTTGAGAACACTTAAGAGGAAATGGGACTTTCTTTGATAAGGTATTTTGATAGTACATATTACGTAGACAGGATAAAAAATAAAGAAGTACAGAGTAAATAAAATATATATAGTCAATAAATTCAAACACAAAAGAAGAAGAGAACCTAGAAAGAAGTTCAAATACACAGTACAGAAAGTTCTAATGAGACTATTGAAGAAGTCATATAATAGGGAAATGAGATTAAGAGTAAAACCAATTGAGAGAAAAGTACCATAAAAGCTAGATTCAAAAGGAACAATTGACTAAAACAGTGATTTCAGTAAAGAGGTAGAAGGTATATGGATAGGACAGCTGTGCTAAATTTTAGGGAGAGTGAACTGACTAAGGAGGCACAATAGGAAGTTAATAGAAAAATCCAGGAGAGAAATACAAAATAAATGGGCAGAAAGAATCAGAGGAAAGATTCTTCAAGTCACTATATTATTTACCTAGGAATCAATATAAAGTGTTTTGAGCTGCAGCCCTCAAGGAGATTCATATGACCAAATTGGCCATTTCTGTGACCTGCCCTGTCAAAATTGGCCAGTTTTAAAGTATGAAAAAAATGTTAAGTCTGCTTCTGAAAGTTTGTCTGACAGAGATTTGTTACTGGATCAAAGCCCACAATTACACATTAATCCATAGCATAATTTTATACTGAAATGAAATAGAGTATGTCTGTAATCATTCAGTCCATTATTACAGTTGACAATTATTGAATTAAATGCCCTATGCTCGACAACATGAAAGACTTACTAGTAATATTCAATTGTTTTTATTCACCCCAACCCAGTCTGTTTGTATAGTTAGAGAATGGTTTTGATATGTCCCAAATGCATAACATGTCATCATATTTATCACCTCAAGAACAATAGACACAATAGGAGCCTTAGTAGAATCACCTTTTTATGTATCTGGAATTCTACATTGAAAATTCCATATTGTCATTAGCATTTACATTAGGCTATTTGGGCCATCATAACAGAATACCACAAACTGGGGGGCTTAAACAACAGAAACTTATTTTCTCACATTTCTGGAGGCTGGATGTCCAAGATTAAGCTGTTAACAGGGTTTGTTTCTGGTACAAGCTCTCTTTCTGGCTTGCATACAGCTGCCTTCTTGCTGTGTCTTCACATGTCCTTTCCTCTGCACACATGCACTCTTGGTGTCTGTGTCTTATAAAGACACTGGTCCTATGGATTAGGTCCCCACCCTTATGACCTCATTTAACCTTAATTGCCTCTTTAAAGGCCTTATCTTCAAATATAGTCTTATTGGGGGTTAGGACTTCAACATATTAATGGGATTGGGGAGGTGGAGAAAGGTAGACACAGTTCAGCCCATAACACCACGAACAACATAAAAGATTGTGAACTTTTTTAGATTAATGCCACATCTGTTTGGTCATGATAATAAAGCTCTTTACATTAGCAGCAAAATTAGTGTCTTGCTGGCAGTCAATATTAACAACAGATTCTTCCCCACCCCCGCAAATGGATACACCTCTTCCGAAGTCTTCCCATAAATCCATGCATTAAGCAAACCTCTTTCTGATATAGACATTACACAAATAAATTAATAATAAATGAAATTACATTCTAGCTGCTAGAAGTGCCATCACCAAAATGATCTGAGAAATCTAAGCATATTTTTACCATGTAAGACAATTCCAATAGAATAACTTTTCCCTTATACTTAAGCTGATGATTCTTTTAACTTTATGCAAAGATGCCCATTTAATTACAACCCAAAATTATATGTTTAATATGTTGGCAGCATAATTCACAAGAACAAAAACAGCAGAATGAACTTTTTGTAATATTTGTAGTCCTTTCTCTATCATAATTCTTGCTTTTATTTCTGGATTTGAGAGTAGTTTTGGCTATGCAGACATAACTGCAAATGCCATTGTATGGCTTAAGTGAGGCTTTCCAATGTTTGTCCAAAAGGAATTTAAGCCTGAGGCATCCATTGCCTCAGAGATACAATAAAATTTGAATGTGGATTCCTGATAGGGGGATGTCAGAAAGTCCAATAGGGTTTTTGGTATAAATGTTCTAGAAGTAGCAGGAGAAAAGAGCTGCAGAATTGCCTGAAAGCTCACTAAAGGCCGTAAGTATTGTCATTTTCGGAAGGATATCCTGAAATTAAAGCTATCATCGCTATATTAAAATGATCACATTTTCCTACTTTTCTTTCCTGCATTCTTAATCTACAGAGGAACAATAATAAATAATTCCAAGAGCCATGGAGCTTATGGGAAGCTCATTTTTGGAACATCTAAGCTAAGCATTGTTTTCCTTGGCATAAAATATGCAAAAATCATTCTGCAGAATAAACTATTAAGGATTCGTATATATTCTCTTATTAATGCTGGACTGCTCACTAGAATATGTATCTTTTACGTCAAATTTACATTCTACAACTTTCTATTTGATAAATATCACGGGGTACAGAGACCTGTGGATGGCAAATCCTTTTTCCTTCAAACAAACTGGAATCTTAGTATCTATTTTGGATCTCCAGTTCTCCTGAGCATAGTTATGCACACATCTTTCACAAAAGTCTTAGGAGTGTCTTCTTGTACAAGGGAACAATTACTGTTCTAAGACAAGAAAAATGCTATTTATGATATTTTATAAGCCAGAAAAAAGTCTTTTATGAGTCATAAAAGGACACTATGGCTAAATCGCCATACATACCACAATTTAATACAAGAATACAAGAAGTTCTGATATCAGGACATAGTGACTTATTCCTTCAAACCATGAAAACAGCATAGGACAGGTATGGGGACCAAGGGAATTTCTCCTACATCCTTTGTGTTCTGAACAAGATTTTAAAATGTCTCAGTAATTGTGTTAGGTAGTTAGGCAGGTATGAGCAACAGGAGCAGAGGCCCAGCTCTGTAACTGCAGAAACCTCCTAAAAACACTCCTGTTATGGTCATAAATTACCCTAAACCCTAGGGCACAAAGGCCATAAAAGCTGCTGGCTAAACCAGCCACAAACGCATGAGCAGGAAATACTACCCCAACCTGCCCATCACTTCGGCCTCATTACACCATCATTATAATATCATACTTATACCTGGAAGTTCATAAATCTAATTATAACAGACTGAATTGTAGGTAAGCACATGCTCAGTGGGCATATTATATAGTAGTAAACTGTCAGTTAAGGTAACTTCACATACAGATCATCTAGGACCTCCCAGCAGGACCCAAATATAAACAGACTTTTGTACTTCTGTACTATTAACAGCTTTCTTCGCTGATAACCCGCTCCCCCCTCGGAGCATACTCTGTCTTTTATCTTTTCACCTCCCAAATTCCACAGGACTGCAGCCTTCCTTAGCATGATCTGTGTCGTTCTAAAATATACTTTCAATAAATCTTACTCTAAATCTCTCTGACCTATAATACTTTACTGAATCGGCAAGAATGAACTGAGGATCCTTGATTGTGCCACTGGGGCGATGCCAGATTTCACATCATCCCAGCAGTAATAATTGGGGTCCCATTACTTGGCATGTTTAGATTTAAAAGTATGACTCTTTATCTGCCTTAGACAGAAGTTTACAACATGGACCTAGGGTTTTATAGCTACCGGAAGTAGTAGAGATTTTTTAGAAAAAATATTTGGTGACAAAATCAAATGATAAATTCTAGTTCATTGATTCATTTGTTCATCTATTCATTTACTTGCAAAAATTATTTAGTATATCTGGCAGTATTCTAGTTATTGGAGATACAGAATAAAATAGATAAAGCCCTGCCTTTTATGGAGCTTAGATTCTAGCAAAATGAGGAATAGTAAATAAACATATTACATGTACTGGGAAATATAATTTATTTTAAAAAATCTTCTAACCTAGAAAACTTCTCAAAAACATAGAAGAGAAAGAAAACAATTTTGTTATTGAATAAACATTAAACCAGAATATATTGTACATCACAGGTAATCCACTAAAACATTGCAAAGACAGATAGAAATTTCGCCCTGTTTTAAGACAAGCAGATACAACCCACTACACAGATGGTCTAAAGATAAATAAGTGGACCTCAGGTAAGAGGACCTGACAGTACCATTTCTCACACATATTTCATTCTATACTCCTTTGGTAACAGACATTGTTATCTAAGTTTGCCTATTGGTTTTATCCAAAAGTAAAATAAACTTCTCAGATCTTTATAACAAGAAGTAGTTTTTCAACTTGAACAGTGATGCTGGCCTAAGTTAGGCTCCTACCCTTTCACAGAAACTGGGAGATTCCGTCACTGTCTTCCTTGTTGATTACATACCAAAGGTGGCTCCCAAGTCCTTGGAAAGACATTCCTGGGTCTTAAAGCTGGTGAGAGCTTTTTTTTTCATTTTTATTAGATTATATATGTGCCAAAGATAGAAAAGAACTTAAAGTTACAACTTTTCTAAAGTTAATGCTCAAGAAAAGGGAGGGAAGAAGGTCTTTTCTTTATTTACAACAGAGAAAATTAAGAGTTTTTGTTTTCTTTTCTTTAATTTGCATTTGCCCTTACAACCTCTTCCCTGTGTTACTAAAAAATAGGTACATTTTCTAATTATCAGTTTTCTAATTATTTCTATTGCTATTTTTACCTTTCTCTGGGCAAGTTGCAGACAACTAAATATTCAGCAAGTCCATTGAAATTAAACCCTTTCTTTGGAGTTTATGATAAAATAAATCTCTTGTTATGTATTTTATTTTTTTAGTTTTTTTTCTTTTTAATGGAGTAAATAAGAAATGTTTTGCTTTCTCCCTTCCTAGAAAAGACTTTGGGGTTAAGCAAAAGAGTTCTGTCTCAAAAACAATTTTATCAATGTTATCTATATTATAACAGTGAAATGAAAGAAAGATATTGCCTGCTCAGATATTGAATTTCTTTTGATCTCTTTATTTTAATGGAGAGAAAAGTGTTGGACTAGGGAACTATGACAATGTCCAAAGGTAGAAAAAGGAAAAAGAAAAAAAAAAAACAGTACCAGTTGTCATTTCTACTCACACCAATTGATTGGTGACACCACCTAAATAAGAATATGGTAAGATATGGACCTCAGTCCACCTGTTGAAATAATTTTCAAGTCTTAGAATTCATTTAGAGAACTAAAGTCTTCAATTATTTATCAAATGATCCATGCTCCAAATGTTTGTGGTTATGGGGAAGTACACTTAGGGGAAGGAAAAGCAAAATAATGAGATAAAATGCATAGTAAAAATAGCCATCTTAATAATCTTAATTAAAATTATTACCCAAATTAAAACAGTTTGCCACACTGGCTCAGTGTTGTACTGTTTGGGGTACTCTGAAAAGTCTGTGGAATGTTCCGTAATTTTCAGCACAACTCATCTGCTACCTCTTAGCACACATCTTACCAGCCATGCTCCATACCTTTAATTCTCTCTGCTCCAGCCACACCAACGTCCTCACTACTCCTATAATTCCATAGATATTCTACTAATTCTAGGCCTTTGTACTGCTCATCTCTCTGCCTAGAAGATTCAACCCTCCCCCGAATTCCAAATATCCATTCATTGAGCTCACTCTTTTCCTTCCATTAAGTTTCTCCTTATACATAATTTTATCAGACAGATTTTATCCATCTACTCTATATAAATAACACCTTTTCCTTCACTGCCAGACTTCTCCTATTCTGTTTACCATGCTCTTTAGTTCCCCCAGCACATAGATAACATCTGACATGCGTAAGGGCAAAACTATAAAGAGTACATTGAGTACTCTTTTGTAATCTCTTTTGTAACTTCCATTGAACCCTCTTGTACTGATCACTAGTGTTATATATTTTTTTTCTGTAGTCTTCTTCCCCTTATAAATTTTAATTTTCCTAGGCTAATGTGTGCATATTTCTCCAAAAGCATTTGCTACCTTCAATCTTTTATTGTAGTGAGCTCTAAATCTCTACTATAAGAATGAAAGTGCTTTTAAGGTAGACTGTGCTCTGTCTCTCTTTAACCCCATAAATTCAGTTGCTAACAAAGTGCATATACCAAATAACATGTACCAGATAATCAGTATATATATATATATATATATATATATATATATATATATATATATATATACACACACATATATATATTTAATATTGTTCAAATATAATATATAAACATCAAATCTATAATCCTATACAGTTAAATTATTTCATAATAAAGACAATTTTTAAAAATAAATATTGCAGAATGAATTTATTAACTTTCCCAAGAGATATTGGAATTTGAATGGTGGAATTTATTGCCCTATCCCACAAATGAGCTGGGCTTGTAAACCTTTTCTTAAAGTTGAAAACTTGGAGGTGTTCAGATTCTCCTTTTATAACACTATATAGACAGCCTGCTCTTCTGTTTTCTAATGATAATTGATCTATTATTGTACTTCTAAATAATGGGCCCTTTTCAAGTAGAGCCAATTTTCTACACACTGTCCTTTCTTGTTTGAGATTATTCTATAAACCTACAAGATTTGCTACTGATGGTACTGTTTTCTTTTCTTTTTTTTCTTTTCTTTTTCTACCTTTGGATACTGTCACTCCATGGAAAGAAAGCAATAGATCAAAAAACATCCAATATCTGAAGAGGCAATATCTTTCTTTCAATCCCAAGGTACTTTACAACATAGATAACACTGATAAAACCATTTTGGGAGCAAACTTTTTTTCTTAACCCCAAAGTCTTCTCTAGAAGGAGATAAAGATATAAATCTTTGCTACTACAGAAAAAAAAAAAAAAACTAAAATAAATAACAAAAGATTCTTATCTCAAACTCCATATATGGTATCTCTGAAACAGCTGAAAAAATAATTTTCAATTATAAAAACATAAATCATCTTCAATGCATTCAGTATTAAAAGAAAGAACCTCCAAAATTGGATCATTTTATGTAAGAAATATACTGATAAAAATATTTTTTAAACTTAAAACTTCTATATCATGTATATAATATTTGAATTGTTTAATATCTTATATGATAAGATTGAAAGATGTTTATATCAATTAAAGAGGATAAATTGGGTTATGGGCTCATTATTAAAATCATTCAAGTCTCTTCGGTTTATTTTTCCTGACCATATGTTCTTGTATGATAGTATGTTAAAATTCCCAAAATGGATAGATAAATGGAAATGGTAAGCTTCATGTGTAAATTTAGTGATTTTCATTATTAAAATATTCTGAAAATAAGTTGTGCATTGGAAACAGTTTTATACCTAGCAGAGAATACCTGGTTGTTATCTGATTATTAAAAACAGGTCTGGTTTCTTCAGTAATGTTTCCTCCCACACAAAAAGAGCTCCACTGCGCAAGCGCATAACTTCCCTCTAGTCAGGGTCCTTTCTAGTCATTGATGTAACTGATCTGTGGCCAAACAGGTTTTTCTCTGAGATTCATAGTGTTTAGCAACAGTAATTAAAAACTATGTCAAATAAATATGAAAAGCCATGCAATTGTAAAGCCAAATTAAATATAACCATTCGTTTTCAGTCTCTCGAGGTTGGTTACCCAAATCTATGTACCAACGCAGAAGTCGGAAAGGATCATAATCATTCTCCAAAACCTCTTAGATTTTGTACTTAAAGCCAGTTTTAGTCCCAAGCAAAAAACGATCTATCCCCAGATTCAAAGGTAATTCCTTCTCCATTACATGGAGAGAAGCCTGGCAGAGAATCTGTTATTTAGGCTTTTTAATACAGATAGAATTAATAAAATTCAATTTTATTAGATTGTGTTTATGTGGAAATTTATTTTTATTCAACATGGAATTCTGCATGTCCTCAGTGCCCTAGCACGTTCCACTCGACACACCTTGTGAATATCAGGATGTCAAACTGACGATCTGTTACAGCAGTCCATTTGGGCTGCTATAACAAAATACAGCAGACTGGATAGCTTATAAAGAACAAGAACTATTGCTCAGAGTTTTGAAGGATGGAAATCTAAGATCATAGTGCCAGCCAGCATGGTTTGGTGTAAGCCCTCTTCTGGGGATCAGACTTCTCATGGTATCCTCACATGGTACAAGGAACTAGACATCTCTCTGCAGCCTCTTTTATAGGCATTAATCCCATTCATGAGAGTTCCACACTCCTGACTCAGCACCTCCCAAAAGCCGCATATCCTAATATCATCACCTTTGAAAGAGGATTTTAACATATAAATTCTGGGGAGGACACAAACATTCAGACCACAGGATAGGTATAAAGCAAAACCAACAAAAACCACAAAGACATTCAATCAGATAACGGCAAACAGAAAGAGTACATAGTCTGGTCTCTTACATTATTACTTAAACTGCCAGTGAAATACAGTCTGTTGACAAAAGTTTCAGAAATCTATGCGTAATTCTGTCACATATAAATCTGAATGTTCTTACTTCGTTGTCAGAATGGAGAAACACACACACACACACACACACACACACACACACACACACACAAACACACACACAAGCTCACTTCATACGGAAACTACTTTCAAATTAAAAAAAGATCTATGCAAGGTACTATAACGTAAGGTAACATCTGTGGCACTGAATTAGAATGAGATAATGAAATAAAATGAACAGACTAATTTGAGTTAGATTGTAGGGTACAAGATATGAGCCAGTCTCATCCTGAGCATAGCCTATCTTATTACCTTTCCCATAAAGCCTTACTGAAGGATTCTTTCACACTCATTAAAGTAAGATCAATACCAAAATCATCCCTCCACCTATTTCATTAGAAACAAAATGTTGGCTATTTTTTCCTCTAATTATGTACTCCAAATTTGACATGAATATCATAATCTGGAATTTTTTAAATGGGTACTGAAGTGTGAGTGCTAGGCTTACAAAGTAAAACATCGGGATTAATAAAAGTCAGAATGATTCACCCTTAAAAGGCAATGTGCCCTGTTCAGTTGCTGAAAATGGAAAAGGGCAGTTTCATTACTTACCTTAGGAATTCCCTTCCTTTAAAAACCAATTAATTTTGTCATTGTTTGGTCTAAATTATACTTCTTTTCTCCTAAAGAAGATACAGTAAGACCTCTTACAGACAGATAATTACTACAGTACCTGGACAAGGATTGATCTACTTTCTTGTTTTCACTCAGAAGACACTATGTTTATTTAATTTATTCTGGCCTCTGGTTTTAGGTATATTAAAGACATATTTCAACAGATTTCGATTCACATGATTTTCTTTTCCAAAACATCAGCAAGTCTCTCTTAGTGAAAGTCACTTTCTGATCAAAAATTGGAGAATTTTATAAACATTCCTACAATATAGGCCAAAGACAGAATCTCAAATAGGTTTTGTATAGAAAATAAATCTGCAACATATGCTACTTCATGTTCAGCCAGAATAGCACAGTTAATTACTTATTGAATCAAAAATTGAATATTCACATACTTTACTTCAGCATGTAATCTACTCAACTTCAGTCAATTTACCTGATTAATGAAAGGATTTTGTTTGGATATTTGTGCGTGTGTGGTTGAAAGACTGTGGTAGATTGAAGATCTCATAACTTCCCAGAAAAATGAACAATTATTTTGTGTCATACATTTAAATCCCCATCGACATAACTTTTTCCTACAATTAAGGCAATCAAATAATAACAAAACAAGTAACAAAAAAATGTAACTTGGTAATAAGTGGTAATAATGGAATTTGTAGAAGGATGCATAATAAAGTAAGTCTAAACTATTTTGTAAACCATAAGTCATTATAATCCAAGTTTTCTTCAATAATAAAAATATGGAATTAAGACAAAATCTTCATGAAGTTCTAATTTTAGAGACCAATAATAAATATTTTGAAATACTTTATATTGCCACTGTTTCAGAACTTGAGTAAAAACACAATTTTAGAATAGTTCAAGTCATAATTTTAAAAGCAATATTAAACTTCTTCAACAATTTGAAGAGATTTCATATTCTGTTTTTTAACTGGCTGAATTTTTTGAAAATGCATATGAATGTATAAATACGTATACATATCATATATACATAGCTACATAGCTTTATCGTATATTTAAAATATGCTTATCTTGATTAACAATAGTAATACATATACATATAAATTATTTGAGATCATTGCATGTGGAATATATATTTTTGAATCCCACAATATCTAACACACAATAAACATTAAGTGTTAGAAGAAAATTACAGTGAAATCAATTGAAACATTGATTTTGCACATAATATGTCTTTCAGAATAATGCAAATGGATACTTAAATACAATGGATATTTTAGTTCATATGGAAGAATATAAATTACCACTCTTAATGTATCTGTAATGTTTACTTACATCTAAATAAAAAATAAAACCATAGGCAATACAATATAGAGTTACCTCACTGAAACCATTACCGTTTATTTCAAGAGTAGCATCTGCTTTCTAATAATAAACATTTATGAAGTAGAAAAAATAAACTGAATTGAAATTTTACTAAAACACAAATCTGAAGAATATGTACTACAAAAAGAAAAGTCAGGTAGATACATGAGTAGATGTGTTACAATATATAATATCTGCTAAGAAGTATTAAAAAACTGAAACAAAAAGACTGAATGAAATATACAGGAGAAAAAATCAATACTGTGGATTTTCTAAGAAATGTGTCAAACTGAGATTGTGAGAATGTAGTTATTATAATTAATCAGATAAAGAATACATTAAATTTAAAAGATGTAAAATTCTAAAAAAATATTTTAATAATTTTTTATTCTATATGAACAAACTATAGCAGAATTTAGAACATTTTGCAATTAAAATGATGGAAAAATAAATGATCAAAGTTGCCTGAATTTGGCCTTGATCAAAGATTTTTTTGATCACCTGATTTTTTGGAAATGATTTTAAAAAGTGAGACCTTCAGTAGCAAATAATCATGTAAGAATGCCATTTTACTTATTCCTACCTATATTAGAAAGATACATATACTATTGACTAGTTCATTTTATAGATTCCTTATAGAAGCTAATCCTTGGATTAGATTCAGTGTGGACAGAGACACCTTATCTGTTCCCTAGAATATAGGTACCTGAGGGCCACTACCCCACATTATGCATCCAGATATCCTTGAATATGAGTTACTTGGGAGTAGCTGGGCTATAGAACAAGGAGTCTGCATTCCCTGAAAGGCCGTTGTTGACCTTCAGCACAAGATATGTCTTCAAGTCTATATAAAGTAGTCCTTCCCATGAGTCTCTGTTTGTTCAGACAATGGATTAGTAGTTACCAGAGGGAAGAAGTGGAAGGGGAGGTGAATAAGGCTAAAGGGAGTCAACTATTTGGTGATGAAAATTGAACTTTGGGTGGTGAACACACAATATACAATGCAATATACGGGTGACATATTGTTGAATTGCACATTTGAAATTTATTTGATTTTGTTAACTAATGTCATCTCAATAATTTTAATAAAAAATTAAATTAAAAAAAAAAATAGTCCTTCCCGTAAGTAGTAGCCTCAGTGCTTCTGGGGCCACAAACATTAGAATGCAGAAACAAGTGGACGAGAGCTGTCAGGTCTGATCTAACTCAAAGTAACTTTTGTGTTTTTTCTTAATGATAGCTCCCCTCTGAGTTGTGATTCTTTCTTCTATCCCTTTAATTAACAAGGTGAAGTTTATTTTGTTTACATAAAATAGAAATGTTTGACCCTTCAGGAATGAGCTGTTCATATTAGTTTATTTTCCTTTACTAATGCTAAGAAAGTCTTTGAAATTAAAAACACAAGGCCAATATGTTTTCTAGAATGCAAGAGCAAACTATTGAGTTCCTTCATGGTAAGTCAACTTTCTTCTCCTAAAAGAATGGAAGAGGGAGTTTCTGGTCACATGTATAAAAACAAAACAAAATTAAACATCCACAAATTGAATTATGAGCAAATCACCATACCAGGCTTTTTTTTTTTTTTTGTCAAGCTACCCAGTTATAATTCTATATTTAGATTGATTAGTCAAAACAAAGTAAATACGGTTATAAAACAAGAAGTATAGTAATCAAAGGAGTTGATAAAAGATGAGTACTGATTGAGGGTTATTAAATCAGCTAATATATATTAAGCATTCAATAAATTAGATTTTTATTTAATAAAAATATATGTGGAAAAACTATCATAATGCAAACATAATATAGGTTAAATTAATATAGAAAAAAGATTTAGACCAACTTGAATTAAAGTTATTTTCTGTGATGAAGCAAAAGAAATGAGATTTTCTAAAGAAAAGTGCCATGGGGCAAAAAAAGTTCCAATAATTGAAAAAGGAAGATAGTACATTCAGTTTAATCACTATTGAAAGAAAAGAAGGTTATAAATTGGGCTTTTAACTCACACAGAAAGTAATTTTAGTGTCTAACGCATACTGAAAGACAAAGGAAAATGATCTATGTGGAAGTCTAGGAGAGAACAAATATGAAAGTTATTTAAGTAGTATCTAGTGAAAACAAGGCAAACTGTGATATGTGAACCTGTAAACTAGATTTTAGTGATAGAGAAACTGCAATAACATTTATCATGGGACTTAGAATACAACTGAAAAGGAAAGCCTTTGATTAAAGGTAGTTCTTTTTCTCTCTCAGTCTCATCTAGCTTCCAACTGTTTGTAAACCTCACATGAACACAAAACTCTCTTCTTGTCTTTTCATTCTTCCCTGCTCCTGCTTTGCTTTTTAAAAATGTTTTAAGGTCAGTTTCACAACAAAAAATATTTAATTCCATACAGGCTTTGGATATTTTTTTATATTAAAAATGCCACTGAAGTGAATAATCAGTTGCCTCTTACGTAAGACGATTCTAACTCAATAAATTAAAATAAATAATGGAAATTTAAAAAATAACTTTTGGATCCCTCTCAAGATGTAGAAAACTAGAAAGCACATTCCTCCTAACCTTACAACAACATCAAACATCTGGACAAAGTTCAAGTTTATGAGTCCTCTTGAAATCATCAGAGAGCTGAGGTCCCAATGTGACCAACCACCCAAAAATCTAATGAGAAATAAACCCCCACAAGGAAAGATGGAACACAAGCACTTGCTTATCTGAGGCAGACTGAATTAGCTGAAAGAGTTAATGAGTTAAGTAGAGGCTGAGTGTGGTCTAGCAAGAGTGTGCAGCCTTGGAGTTATAGGGACACTTTACACGTTCTCCTGGGCTTTTTTCCACTGTCCCCACTATATAATCACATTTTTTAAAAAAATAATAAAGAAAGAAGGAATTAGAAGGAAAAAGAGGAGGAAAGGTTAAAGGAGTGGTATGGGGTGGGGGGAGGGGAATGAAGAAGAATAAGACAATGAAGAGGACAAACAGGAAGATTAGACAGCCCTGATAAACACTCTCTCATAACACATGCTTGGGGGAGGGGAAAAAGGATCTGTATAGGAGGGGCAGGGAACACCACTTGAACCCTTTTTTTTTTTTTTCCCATCTCTACTACAGAACTAAGACCTTAATCTATGGAAGGACAGACAACAAACATCATCACTCTTAGGACACGGAGGAAAACCCACTGCAGATGGAGTAATATAAAAGAAATATCAAGGTTAATAGAAATCACTCAAACTGAAACGTAGACAAAAGAGTTAATAAAAAAAAGGACAGAGCACCCAAGAACTGTGAAATGATATCAGATTGTCTAACATATGTGTATTGAAATCCCAGAAGAAAAAGAAAGAATATGTTGGAAGAAATATTTTATGAAATAGTGGTTTAGACTCTTTTAAATTAATAACTGACACCAAACACAGAACCAAAAAGATCAGAGAACATGAAGAAGAAAAAATACCAATAAAATAACATTTGAGACTTGTGGTTTTAGTTCTAACACCTGGAGAGCTTGGAAGTTGTCACGTCCATTCTTACAGGAAGAAAATCCTCAAAGAACTGAAAATCAATAAGTTTTCTTGGATATTTCAGAGAACTAAGGTTGCAGGGCAAATTGTCACCCTGAGAGCTGGAAAGATAGGAAAATCCAGAGAGTAGTAGTTGAGATTTACTTACCTGGAGAAGAAGCAACTCCAGCCATAAACAGCTAAAAATATTTAAATGGTGATTTTGTTGAACTGTGGGTTGTGTTTACTACTGTGAGAGTGAAAACTTCCTGGGGCCACATTCTTATGGGTAAACTCAGGTAACACTTTAATGGGTTTTACCTCCAGGATTCCCATTAGGTTCTGAAGGTAAGAATTCAAGAAAGAACCCCATGCGGCTCTGGCAGTAGGAAGAAAAGAGTAATTATTGTGAAATGTCTTTTTCCCTATTCTCTAGGGAAAAAGATTTTATCAGAGCTTTATCCAACTGGACGCACATTCACCCCAGTCCTGCTCTCTCTAGCATTCTTGTCTTACTTAAGGTGTGTGTGCAATGGAGAAGCTATACTATTGAGAAATGCTTGTGAAGGTCACAGCCCATGTCACTTGTCCACTAAAAGACTTAGATTTAATCATAATATATTATAGAATGATTCCCTTCCCCAGCACATACTTAAGGGGCCCAAACTTAAGAGGAGAGACAAAACAAAGCCACTAGTAGAATTTGAAGCCTCTGGTATCTTTACCTAAAGCAAACAGTGATAGCCAACTTCTAGCCAGATTACCATTTCATACATTACACGACACGTCTTCCTTTCAATTAAGAGTTACAAAGCATGTGAAGAACCATGTATAACTATAGCCTAATGATGCAAAGCAAGCATTAAAATCAGACTAAGATATAACACAGATGTTGGGAATTAGAAGTAAGTGTGATTAATATGTTACGAGCTACAATGAGAAAAATTAATCAACATATAAGAATAGATGAATGATATAAGCAGAAAGACAGAAACTCTAAGAATCAAAATAAAATGCTAAAAATAAAAACACTGTGACAGAAATGAAAAAAGTCTTTGACAAGTTCATCAGTAGACTGGGCATAGCTAATCAAAGGATGTATGAGCTTGAAAACAAGTCAGTAGAAATGTCTCAAACTAAAATGCAAAGGAAAAACAAATTAAAACACACACACACACAGAACAGAACATCCAAGAAATATGGAAGAATTTCAAAAGGTATAATATAAATGCAAATGGAATACTAGAAGAAAAATAAGAGAATGGACCAGAAGAAATATATAAAGTAACAGTGGCCAAGACTTTCCAAAATTATTGACAGAGACATCAAACCACAGATTTTGAAAGCTCAGAAAATACCAAGCAAGATAATATTTAAATTACTAAAAACAAACAAAAACAAAAACAAAAAAAAACAAAAAAAAAACACTAACTCAGAATTCTATGTCCATTGAAATTATCCTTTAAAAATGAAGGTGATATAAAGATTTTCTCAGATAAACAAAAACAGAACAAATTTGGAAACAGTAAACCTGATCTGCAAGGAATGATAAAAGAAGTCCTTCTGGCAGAAGAAAAATGATGTAGATCAGAAATTCAGATCTTCAGAATCTACCCAAAAGGAGCCTGAGGGGATATGACAAGTAAATGTAACATGGTCCACTGGATGGGATCCTGGAAGAGAAAAAGGCCATTATGGACAAACTAAGGTAATTCAAATAAAGTATGGACCTTAGTTAACAATGATGTATTAATATTTGTTTATTAATTGCAACACATTGTACCATATTAATGTAATTTATTACTAGAGAAAGAATGGGTATGGGACATACCGAAACTATATTATCATTATGTTTCTATAAACCTGAAAATGTACTAAAATAAAACTGTTTTCTTTTAAACCAACAAACAAAAACACCTTGGCATATCACATTCAAAATGTTTAAAACAAAATATAATGAGAAAATCTCAAAAGCAGCCAGAGAAAATATCACATTGCATAGACAAGAACAAATATATGAACTACAAATTTCTCATCAGAAACCATGTGAGCTGGAAGACATACAGTGATGCCTTGTAAGGATAAAATACTAACACACACACACACACACACACACACACACACACACACACACACACACACACACACAAACTGTCAACCTAAAATTCTATACCCAGAAAAAAACTTTTTTAAATTGAAGGATAGTTTACAGGTCTTGGAATAATTGGAATAATCACTCTAGCTCTAAATCTTCCACTGATTACAACTGAAAACCCTGCCAAAGAAATAAACAGCTATCTGTTTAGACTCTGAAAAACACATAATGGCAAGTGGACTGTAAGGGGAGTCGAAAGTCAAATAATGGCTAATAAGGCGATGATATCTTTTCTGTTATTGCTATTTCATACATTTGGGTTTAGACTCTGTGATGGCTGCTGTTCCAGAACTGGGCAGGGAGCACAGACTAAAACTTTTCAAGAGAAATCCTCTCTCCGTAGAGGACCAGGAAGGGAGACTGTGGGCGTAATTATCTTTTTTATTTGTTTGTTTATTTGTTTTACCATCCTGGCCCCAAGCAAGTTACAGTAGTGAGGTTTCTCTCTAAGATAAGTAGAGGCCAAAACGCACATAAAATTATGAGAGAAAATCTATCTGGCCAAAGAAACTGAGAAATGGATGTCCCTGTGGTCTGATGTTTCTGTGAGGAATTCCTGTTATCTTTCTCTCTTTGACTCCCAAAGGAGACCCATTTAAAGCAAATGTGTGAGAGGTTAAAATACCATACTTCTAGCCAAAGAACCAGGAAAAAATCTTAGGTGCCACAGGATATGAGGAAACCT
>CM053514.1:58148981-58179852 GCA_028627145.1 Eidolon dupreanum | reverse complement strand
AAGGAAGAAAGGAAGAAAAATTGAATAATCTGTGGAGTTTTAACAGAACCCAAATGCACAAAACATAACAGCGAAAATGTTTAGGCTACAATGTGAAATCAATAAGAAACAGAAAAATTTCCAACAATGACCAAGGAAAAGGAAATCGACAGTCTGTAACTAGAAACCAGCTTGAATGACATGCTGCTGGGCAAGTCTAGAACAATTTAATCAACAAAATAAATAAGTATAATAATAGATTATACTGTATAGATGAAAATAAAAATCTTTGTTTAGACTGATATAAATGAATGAATAAATAAACGAGAATGGAACCTCTTCCTTATAGTTTAATGTCAAATAATAAATATGGGAGAAATGAGGTTAGTGAATTATTAACATCAGCTAAAACAAAGGGATAAAGATTTGATGAGGGACAGAATATTTGCCTATGTTAATATAATCTCAAAATATAACCTCACCAGGTACTTATCCCAAAGGGTATTGAGAAGTTGATAGTAGATAAAATGGCAGAAATTTATCTTATCTGATCGAAGTTCATATTAACACTTCTGGGTTCAATGCTTCAGTTACTTCAGTTTAAAACCTAGTCCAGTCCAATTTAAAATCTCAATTTCAAATTAAAATCTCAAGCCTGGACTTGCTTGCCACAACCAGAAGACCTTCATAGAGAACTGTGCAACCTGAAGTATAGTCTGCCCATCCCCTTCACTTCTCTACTCATGCCTGCTCTGTTGATGGTGACAAGCAGTCAAGAGATGTTTGCACATAGACTGCCTGAGCAGTTGTGGTGGTGAGTGTATAATTTTATTTCTTAGTGTTCTTCACTGTATATTTGTCAGCTGGTATCCTTAAATAGTTCTGTTTCAGATTTAACAGTTAATTAGCAGCCAGCCTTAATGTGTGGCACATTATACAGTTTTCAAGTCCAAAGTCAACATCATCATGTTAACCTTTCTGAAAGGAGGGTTTCCCCATGTGCTCCAAATACTAGTCTGTTATATCCCAGTGTGGTTATGATTTTGGCCATGTGTCCCTGTCCTTGGCCAGATTCCTTGTCAAAGAGCCTTCTCCTTCTTCTCTTCCTTCTTGCCTGCCTGCTGCCTGCTTCCCTCTAGTAAGTATTTAGTAGGCACATACAATGTAAATTATGTCAGATAATCTTTTAATAATATTTAAATAATATTATTAATAATCTGTCTCTATAGTATCACTCTTACTGAAACATGCATCAATAATATTCAATATTTGAGTGCCATCATTACAATCATATGCATTAGTCCAGAATTGTGTACAAAATGTGTGCTTATGATGCCAGTTAAATATATCAAAATATATTTAGGCCCATAATGAAATAGCTTCCATACATTTCTCTGCAATGTTTATTGCTCCTCCAAAAGATCAAATTCCGTAAAACCCTCCAAGTTGATCCACGCAATCAGGTATCAACGACAAGATGTAGCAGCATCTATTATGATTTCATTAAGATCTTAATAAATCTGAGAAAGGTCCCAGGGTTTCAGCAACATAAAGATTACTAGGATTCCACAGTGAACAATGAAAACTTAGTGATCATCCACTACTGATGATATCTGAATAATTTCAAAAGTGTTTGAAGAGAGACTAGGAGAAGATTCTATCTACAAAGCTGGCCAATGTCCTCAAGTCTGGTATTGCTTCAATATGAAGAGACCAACAATTTAGTCCACTGAACCACTGAAAACCCTTCCCATGTCCCAGAATCAAGTTGCTGGCACAGTGCTTCTCCAAAAATTGGGCACCTACAAATAAAATCCTTCATTATCTACTTTTCTGTCAAAACATTAAGAAAATATTTTGTCAGGTACCACTTATAAAAATATTAAAAGAGGTTTAAAAATTGTTTTGGAACTTGGATTTACAGTTCATCTATGAATTTTATGAAACAAACATAGAGATATATTAGATGATGGTACAAAAGCAAAAAAAAAAAAAAAAAAGAAAGTATAGAATTTATTAAGTGGCATTGATTTCTATATTGAAGAGAGGACATTAGGAACATATCATGCTTGGGGAACAGTGAGAAGACTGCCAAAGAGTTACTGAAGATATCTCACAAGTACCTAATGTTCAATACATGTAAAACTGAATTCGATATCTTTAACATCTGTCCTTTCATCCAAAACACATTCACACATACCATGCACACACATACACACACACATGCACACACACACATAAAATACATTGGGTTTTTTTTCGTCCTTTCATTTTATGTTTGTTTGTTTGTTTGTTTGTTTGTTTAATTATAGCCTAACTACCATTATCCATTTGCCCAGGCCAGAAGCCTGAAGATTCTCTTAAAGTCTTCTCGACCCTCTGACAATGTCCAATCTTCCTCAAGATCCATTAGCTCTTCCCCCTCAATAAACCTCTCTCTGTCTCCTATTTCACATTCTCATTATGTCTTGCTCTAGGTTACTATTATAATATGGCAACTGATCGCTCTCTCATCCTCCATCTCTCTGCTGTAGTTCCATCAATAAATTGTCACACTTCTGCCATAATAATCTTTCTAAATATATCAAGTGGATGATGTCACTCCTGTTTAATAGCTCTTAGGATAAAATGCAAACTCCTTATCCTGATATACAATACTCCCTTTCTTTTCTCTCAACACCAAGTGTGCTTATTTCAACTTGCTAAATTTATTAAAGTGTCTCAAATTTATCATACTCTTCAACACCTCCATGACTTTCCTCTACCTGGAATCATTATATTCTCTTTGCCTCGACTGGCCTTTCAAACAGAAGGAAAAATATGTCCCATGATATCATCTCTTGACTAAAATAAGAATTTCTGCAGTATCTTGTAAATTTTTTTAATCAAACTTGTTATAAATGCCCTTTTTAATTTCCAATGCCCCTACAACATACAAAATTAAGTGCTAGTAAAACACAATTCCTAATTTCAAAAAGTGTATTAATTTGGGAAAAAAATGTTAAAATATATGAACAAACAGTATATATATAAGGACAATAGCACATTTATTGCAGGTGCTGTCTGTACCAATTTTTCTAAAACCTAATTTCTAAATCTCTCAAAAGCAACATTTCCTTCATCAAGTTTGTCAATATCCTCTCAAATGACCACCAAAACTTAATCTCATACCCCTTTAATGCATTATCAACACTGCTGGCAGACTGATGTTTCTAAAATATAGATTGGATTCTATAACTTTCCAGCTTAAAAGCTTCCAATGGCACCACATCGTCTATGGGATAAAATTCAAACTTGGTGACACTGTCTTCATGGCCTATAAAAATCTAACTCTAAAGTATCTTTCATGCTTTATCCCCTACAAATCCTACTCTGGTTCCAGCAACAACAAATCATATCATTCTTTGAACCTACCATGACTTCTCTCTGCAAGTTATTCATTTTTTCTTGAATATTATTTCCACTTGGAGAATCAATACTAACAAAACTACACTTTCCTCTCAAGTTTTCCTTGACTTACCTCTCCCTGACATTATTAGTTGTGTTTTCATTTTAGAACAAATATATGTCTCTACTAGACTAGAGATTCTTCAAGTGCACACACTATCCTTTTTCATCTTTGTGCTTCCAAGGGCTTAACACAGGCTAGTTTATAAGGGAGTAGTATGTGTTTGTGAAATGAATGAAAAGATAAATGAATGAATGTACACATACTCATACATACATATATGCTTTTATCCATCTTATTTTTATATCAAAATGTATTGTTCATCGATATTTTACATACACAAATATGTATTATACATACAAATGAGTATATGATAGACATATATACACACAATTTAAAAAAGAACAATCATGTATTCACCATCAGAAAACAGGTACTCTCATTTAAGGAAATGTTATATGGCATGTTGTGGTATAAATTTGATATTATATACACCCCAGGATAGTGGTAGAACCAGGAAAGACATTGGGGTAGGAAAAGTTAACCTATATCTGAATGGACCAATCAAGATGGACTACTGTCCCCTAACAGTTTAGATAAGTTTGAAGTAATCAATCTAGGACCAAGTAGCTGGCTGGTCCCATTAGTTGACTTTGCTCCATGTACATCTCTGATATTGGCAGGTTAAGCATTCAGAAGTGGCAATAAATAGATCTGACAAAAAGAAAGGGAAACCCTGATGTTAGACTAGCCCTTCATGGGCCCACTGCTCAAGGACTAGGGTTGCTAAGAACAAATCCTGGCTAATATCCATCCTTAAGAGGAGTCTTATTATCTCTCCGTCATTAACACAGCCTCTTCTAGGTTGGATGCTCTTCGATAGGTAATAACGACAGGCACATATCTTCATGCTTTCTGCCCACATCCATCATCTATCCATGTGTCTCTTCAATAAAGTCCTTTCTGTTTCTTCACTGCATCCCAATCTCATTCTTTGCAGGATTGTAAGCAACCAACACAACCATTTGTGACTGCTCAAGTGTCTCGTATATAAAATAGATCACATCTATCTACTTGTTGCTCACAGCTATTCACAGTGGGAGAATTTCTTTTTGCCATTGCCTTCAGGGTAATCTCTGAGTTAAGGTGTGGTAAGGTGGAAGTTTGGTTTGAAGCAATACATCAAGTTAGTTTCCTCACTTAGGAGAATTCTCCAACACCATCAACATGGAGCCATAGGTATGGGCTAAGAAAGAAGTATTGCTTGTAAGGAAAAAGTGAAAGAATTTATACTTCTTCATGTAAATTATTGTTCCTTCTGGACCAGTGAAAGTCTAAATCCTAATGTAGCATTTCCAATGTAGACTAAATCATATTGCATATATTTGACTTCATTGGTAGAAACATGGTCTAATTGCATAGTCAACAGATATTCCTCGTGTAGGCATTCAGTTTCTACTGGGCTCTGTAGCAAATAAGGACCTGGTTTTCAAGAGTGTACAGTCCTCTGCTGCAGATGACGTGACCTTGAGAATCGTGCAACAACTATATCGAGCCTGGATACTTCTGATGCCACTGATTTTAAGTTATGTGGTGCAAGCAGCAGGTCCATCTACACTGCATCAGACCATTACTTCCAAGTGTGAAAGACCCACAAAGTCCTGTGGCTTTATTATAGTGGTAGGATGTGTAAGGAGAAATTGTCTTTTTTTTTTCCATAAAGTAAATCCTCTAACCTAGGGGTGTGGCATTCCTCTAACCCAGGGGTTCTCAACCCTCAGCCACAGACCAGTACCAGGCCTTTTAGGTATAGGACACAACAGGAGGTGAGCAGCGAGCGAAAGCTTCATCTGTATTTATTTGCAGCTGCTCCCTGGCATTAGCATAGCCACCTCAGCTCCACCTCAGATCATCAGGCATTAGATTCTCATAGGAGCACTGGTCCCTGGTGCCAAAAAGGTTGGGGACAGCTGCTTTAACCTTCTAGAAGTTTATTTACTACTTCTGGGATGCATGTACTTACTAGGGTATCTAGAATACTTGCGGAACACCAGATACAATTAGCATAACAAAATCATTGTGGTGAATCACTGTGATACCTCATAAAATTATGAGATGTCCAAGGCATCAGAAGAAGATCATGTGGTAAAAGCATGAGAATTACTATATCCTTTGGTAGAAAACTGTGAATATTGGTTCCCTTCCCTTAATAAAATGTGTTAGTTTGATGATCTATTGATGGAAATTGAAGAGAATACATCTTCCACAGTAATATTGACATCCAAGTACCAGAATTTATGTTCTGTTCTAAAAACATATCTAACATTTTCAAATATGGTATCACTGTTCGGGTTTATAATAATACACTATTATCCACTGTAGTTTATCTGTGCTATGAAAGGGCCATACAAGTGGACTGAATGGAGATATCATAGAAAAAAAATCACCTCTGAATCCTCGAAGATTTGAGGGTGTAACTAACTTCTGCATTTCTTTCTGGGATACCATATTTTCTCTGATTTACTGTCTTGGACTTGAGGGTGAGTGGGAGGATGCTGGGACATTTCTTTGTAATGGCTTTCCCTCAACAGGAACTAACTAGATTCTAAATATATCCATCCTAGTGTTCCATTTTTTGGAGAGTATTTAATATATTAAGATTATTTTATTATTTCTTTTATTTTACACATTATCCTTTATCAAATATTTTTTGGATTATTTAATTTTAAATAGCTGTAATTTAAGTATAATTTACATATAATAAAATTTACCCACTTTAAGTGTTCAACTAGATTTTTTTTTGTGAAGTTACAGAGATTTCTATTTAACTAGCGATCTCTTCTCCAGACCTAGCCAAACACTACTGTACTTACGTCTTTCTAGATTTGCCTTTTCTGGATAACAAATATAACTATTCATGTAATTTTATACTAAGGATTTCTTATTTTAGTGAATGTTTTCTAAATTTAGACTCCTAATTTTAAACATTTATATAAGTTTCTGTAACTTTGTCCAGCATGTGTAGAACTGAGCATTAAGACTCAATAGAAACTTCAATAGTGCAGAAGTACTATAAAGGGTCTCATTATAAATGAATTAAAGCCAATAAGAGTTCTTCCAATGTAGTTTACAGCTTGAACACCTTAGGACTGTTTTAGAGATTTTACCGTGTGTTTGTTTTTGTAACCAGTTATATATACTATGTTGCTTTGATAATGAGTGCTAAACTCAGAAGTACTCAACTGTTATTTTCTTTGCCATCGATTTTTTAATCTCAAGGTGACCCAGTCTGATGTACGCCTATATCCATATACAAAGTTCTCAATTTATCCTAACAGGCAATACCAAAGGTAATAAAAGTTGGAAATCATCTATCTAAAACTACCTGGATAATAAAAGCTCATTTTGGGGAGCTGAATAGATAAGATATTGATTCTGGTGGAAGACAATGTATGCTCAACTCATGGTCTGGTAATAGAAGGAATGGAATTAGAGAGTCTGGCTGTCACCACAAATAACGTGAATCTCCTCATGAACTAAGATGGTTTCTAAATGTCTAAAGCTTTCCACTTGGAGGAACTTGAATAATACAGCACTGCCAAGTAAAACAGAATGAATGTAGTAGAGGATTTCATTATTTAATTACAATCCAGATACTTGATGTAGCTCTTCAATTAAGATTAGCCCAAGTTACTATTCTGTATCACATATCAAACCAAGGTAACTTTTCCTTCTCCGTTATTTTGTTAAAAAGAAGTTGGCTTTTGTTTGTTTTGTTTGTTTTAGTTTTAGTGTCTTATGTCCCCAGGCATTGTTCTAAGTGTTAGAGACCCAGTATTGAATAATGAATGAACTACAAAAAGCACTAGAGTATACAGAACTTATATTTGAGTAGAAGAGACAAAAAATATATAAAATAAAAATGTGTGATATGATTTTCAGTAGTAAAAGTTTGCTATAGAAGAAAATTAACAGTATAAGGGGAGAGTTTCAGGAAAGTAGGCACACTTTTTTACATAGGTTTGTCAAGAAAGGTCTATATAAATATAACACTTGAGCTGAGACTAAAATGAAATGAAAGTACAGCCATATGAGTATCTGGGCATGAGCTTTATAACCTGAGGGTAAATCGGGTGTAAATCTTCAGAAGAAAATGTGATAGGCATATTTTTTTGGGGGGAGGGAGAGTTCAGAATATTTGAACAAGAATATGAAAAGTCAGACATGAGGTCTCAGAGTTATCCAGAGGCCAGGTCAACTAGGGCCTTATGGGGACTTGCTAAATACTAAGGATGTTTGTCTAAACATGGCTGGAAACACTTGCAGTGACTTTGAGTTGAAGAATGAATCATTTTTAGAAGAAATTGTGTGTTAAAAAGAGTTGTAAAGACAGGAATCATACAGACTACTTGATACAGTTTTGGGCTAGGTCAAACTAGAGATAAAAATGACTAAAATTAGATGGTTAGACGGAGGGTAAAAACTTAAGCTTTTAGAAGTATGTGGTTTAGTGTGATTGAGAGTAAGAATATTAATTAAAATATTTTAATTAATTCTTAACATATACACAATAAAATATGATTGCGATGTGGACACTAGCTTCGGAGAATTTAAACTGCATTAAGAGTAGAAAGAAATATGTACTTAGAAGGATATAATCGATCTACTTCAAAAGCATAAACATGAATTGGTTAAAGTGTTAAGATACTAGGGAAGGACTGAAGGAGAAAAATGCATTTAAAGTCAGCCTTTAAGGATGAAGAAGAGCTCTATTACAGGATAAACTGAATCCACTGCTTCTATTGAGGGAGTAGGGGAGAGAATTCGCACATGTGCCTGACTGAATTAATTTTAGAGAGAAACTGTTAAGATGGGATATATCTTTCTGTTAAGAAGATTTAGCAGAGGTGCTAATCACTTATGTACAATTCCTTTGTAATGACAAGTTAAGAAAAATGAATATGTAGCTTTAGCAAAATCCCAGAACTATTATATGTTGAAGGTCAAATTCCTGTAAGGCAGTTGGAATAAAACCAGCCACAGTTTTGCCAGTTTCAAGATAAGCTTTCAGCTTCTATTAACTAACGAGAACGGTTAGCAAATCCAACTAGTTTGTGAAACTCAGATATTTTAGTTTGGGTTCAACTATAAGGTCAAACGTCAGGCTATCCAGAACATGTGAACTGGACACATGCGACACTTTTTCCAGAAGCCCTATTTCAGAAAATGAAATGCTTTTAAATCCAGATTAATTCAGTGATTGGAGCATGTATTTAGATACTTTAATTGACCTATTTTTTTCTTTTGTACGTAGCTTCGCTTAGGTGTTGAGTCCATCTGACCTGTATGTGACTTCTCCAGGTCTATTCCAAAGCTGGAAATGTGTTCTGTAAAGTAATCAGCAAAATTGGATTATTGAATTAAATAATTCATCCAGGAAATGTTTGTGCAACACTTCCGAATAAAATTTGCTAGAGAAACTGTTAAGAAATAAGAAATAACCCAAATATTTCACCTAAATAAAATAATAGAAAAATGAGGCATCTGTGACTTCATGTACTCACTGATATTTTATGCAAGTCAAGAATTTGAAGGCATTTTATGAATAAAAATGTCAACAATTTGACCTGCTTATACATCTAAACTGTAATATGAATAAACACTTATGGTCTATAGAGGAAAAATATACATTCAGAAGAAAAGAGATTAAAGATAAAAATAATAAAAAGAAACATACAATCTTTAAATAATTATTTCTAATTCTCAAAAGATTCTGAGGAAATTAAATTTCAGGGCATTTTTGACTTCTATAAAGGCTGCTTATAATCTTAGAGCAAAATCTTAATGCTATTGATTTTACTCTGAAGTTAATATGTCTATATTGTCATATTAACATGTAAGAAAATCTAAACTTAAGATATTCTTACTATATTTTTAAATATTTAAAATTATAGAATTCCAATACATGGTTTAAGAGATATTAGAGAATTATTTTTAAATATCTATCAAAGCACCATATTTTAATATGTTAGGTTTACTAAACTCTTTATTTCTAAGTAGACTAAGTAAAGTAGAAAAGGCATTAGCTTCCTGTAAGAAATATTTTTAAAGCAATTGGATTATTGTAGTAATAGCTAAATAAACTTTGGTATTTTATTGTTTCAGTAATGTAGCAAACCCCTCAAAGGGAGAAGTTATTTTTATTATTCTATAACTAGAGATATTTATGGCTCACAGAAAGTACATTTCTCTCAATTTTATAGAGACTTAAAAAACATCAACTTTTTATTTTAGACTGGTATAATTATTTTCATCTATAATACAATAAAATATATTTTATTTGGACTCAACATGGTAGATTTATGTATGAATATTATATTTATCAAATTTGGAATATATACTGAGCAACTCTTCCTCACCAATGTGATATAGACTTGTCTGATTATGATAGCTGTATTGGGTAGAAAATGGTACAAGAAGTCTGGATTACAGTTTTAACCAAGAATACATTTTTTATCTTTGAATAGAAGACATAATCCCTTCTATAACTGTATAATAAACCTCTATCCTCTATCCATTTTATGACATGAATTACTTATCTTCTGGTGAATTAGATGCAAGAATATGGATAGAAAAACAACTCAAAATTTTATATTTGACAATGATGTATCTTAATGAATGTAATCACATACATAGTAAAATATTGTTTTATTTACTATAAAGGGTATTTTAATGTAAGGAATCGACTATATAAAATTTTTGGTATCATGTCTCTTTTAGTCATTAAAATCATCTTTATAAGTTTAGTTTTTTTTCAAAAGTTAAAGTAAATATATTACAAATGGATATATCATATCTCATTTTCATGTGTAAGTAATATGAAAAACAAATTGCATTGTAGTGGTCACACAGACAATCATTCTTTTACATAATCTAAAGTTTATTGATAAACTATATGAGTCCAGGGAGCATTTGAGACCTTTCTCCCCATCATATGTTACCAGTTTGGCTCAAATAAACTCATAACAATTTTCTACAGGTCTGGATGTTTCTCACACCAACATCTATCTGGAGTAATGAGGACCACCCAGGACCACCAATGGGTCCAGACAAGGTGCTAGGTACAAGCAAGGGCCTGTTGTGTCCCACTGGCTACCTGCTTGGTATTGGGTCAACTAAGGTGAGTTTCCCTTGAAATTTCAGGCCTCCTTGCCTTAAACAGCAGACCATGACTTTATTTAAGCTGTTCTTAGAAAATCCTCAAAGTGGATAAAGATTGTGATAACCCATGGAAAGGAAAGAAAAATGTGTTGCTGCTTTAATTTCAGCTTTTTAATCGGAATGCTTACTGAGAAAGTGAACAAAATCTTTGCTAGCTAAATAAGAGACTGAACTCTCTTTACCTCCAAAAAAGAAAGGACACTTGCTTCCCCAACCCAAATAGCCAATGGGGAGGGAGGGATGACAGTACTTCAGATGCCCAGATCTGAAGAGGGGAGATGGGTGTAGTGAGGTGGCCAGCGCCAGAGTGCAGCCAATCTCAGAGAAGGCGGGAGCCCCAGGAGAAGGCTAGGGCACCCTGAAATAGGTTCACCCTGAGAGAGAGGGTCCCAAAGAGGGGCTTGCGTGGCTTAGAAAGTGTCACAGTTCTGGCAGCATCCAGTAAGCTCTCACCAGCTTTGCTCAGGTATTCTTAAGTGACAAAGAATCTTTGTGGGGTTGCATAAGGAAAAATTTCCTCTAGGACATAAAGCAATCCTATAGGGATAGACACTGCATTTGGCTCAGGTGGAGACACGCATGTAGGGCTGATTTTTCCTAGAAGTTTTTCAGAATCTACAGATCTCAAAATTAACATGAGAAATTGTGACTCCCAGGCCAACAAACTCCATGACAGTCAGCCTCCCATTAAAACTAAGATGGCCAAGAAGAGGATCCTTTGATACTTTTAATTTTTGTGTACACAATTAGAAAAAGCTGGCTATAAAATTAGGCTGAATGAATGAAAAGAAAAATAGTGCAGTCTCAGAACTTAGAAAGGCTTTCTCCCCTAAGCTAAAATGAAACTATGTAAATGGATTTAGATAAACGGATTAACCTAAGGTGTGATTTCAGGGTCAACACAATTCTCTGAGGTATTAAAAATGGCTGTCCTTACATTAAAAGGGGAAAGGTCATTTGAAACTTGTCAAGAACAGATATAAATTATAAATGCATCCAAAACAAAAATTGGATCCAACTGTGCCTTGTTTCTCTGTGTATGTCTATATATGCATGTTATAAATGTAAGATAATTTTCATCCACCAAACAGTATTCTTAAAATTAATTTAAAGGTGATGTTTGTGAAAATAGGGTATTCTAAAATTCTCAAAAATACAGAAACTAATTCAATTGCTTTTCAGGTTCACATGATCTAAGATTAATCCTTAGTAAATAAAAGCTTGGTTAAGACTGTTGGTTTAAGTAAAACAGACATGTATTTATTTTACTTGGGTTTTACAAAAACAAGTCCATATTAATAATGGACTTTCATGTCTATGAAAGGACATCAAATAAAAGACACTCTCCAACCTCACTGGGAGGGAATTTTTTCGGGCTCCTAACCACAAATGGACATCTTCTCCTTCTATGAACATCAAAGACTCCTTGAGGAAAAGAAGCTGCTGACACCAGAGGTAGCTGGCTATCCCAAGGCATTGACAAAGCCTCTATTCCTATAGATTGATATTGAACTCAGAATCCATTTTGTTTGATTGTCTCTCGCTGTCTGTTAATGGTATTAGTCATAATACTACTTATACTTGTTCTTTGAGTTTTTCTATATACTCCAATTGTTTACAATTGCTGAATATGTATAATTGTTAATACTCTTGTCATGGCTTATGTAGACAGATAAACATGAGCCAGAAGGAATGAAGGCCCAACCCACAGACCCCTCTTAAGACTTCCCCCAAGCACCCATTTTCCAGTTAAAAATTACCTTTACATCCTAGAATATGAGGAAGTAAAAACTGCAAAAAAAAAAAAAAAAAAAAACTACTAGTTTAGTCTGGTCACAAGCACGTGTGCAGTTAGCACTTGCACTGACGTTCCTTGACCACAACTTCATCATACCAGCATTATGATATCATACATATGCCTGGAAGTTCATGAATCTAATTATAACAGACTGAATTCTGGGTAACTACATGCACAGCGAACAAAAGGTTATATAACAGCAAGATGTCAATCAATATGACCTCACATGCCAATTATCTAACGCCACCCCATAACCACTCATCACAGCAAAAATATAAGGTATACTTCCAGAAATCTGTGGAGCTGCAGCCATCTCTGGCATAGCCTATTTCTCTCTTGAAATGTACTTTAATAAATTTTACTTTTCCTGAACATCGTTGATCTGTAATTCTTGACTCCGTCGGTGGAAAGAACCGAGCTCTCTCAGTGCCCCCTAGCGGCAACAATACTAGATGCCAAATACAGAAAAATGAGACAGAAGACAAAATTCGGATCATGATAGTTTACAGAAGAGAAATGATCCACAGTGGGTTTTTTTTTTTTTCATTTTTTGTTTGTTTGTTTGTTTTTTGCAATGAAAGCAATAAGACACGACTGTCCTCTATTTACTTATCTTTCCCTTTTCAGGAAAAATTTGGCCTCAATTCATGTCCCATGGTTATGATATTGTCCCACCCCTAATGGTCAACAAGGCAAGGTTGATACTAAGACTCTTGGGAATGAGCGTTCCTAGTGCTGTGAGCCCACACTACCCAACTGAAAGGTTGGTCATCAATGCATCCTGGGGTAATTGTGAATGAAAAAAGGGATTCTATGGAAAGTAACCTCACAAGGTCATCTGATCAAACAGGCAGGTTAGGGTGGGTAGTCACGCCCCAGGCACATAACTTCTTTAGTAAAAGGTTTATCTTTGCCTTAAGCAAGCCCTGTCCAGTGTTCCTGTGCAAATAGGTTAAACACCCTCAAACAAGCACATAATCTTGTTAACTATCCTATAATCCAATCCTCACCCAGCTTTCCCTATCTCCATGTAATCCTCCTTACATTCCCTCCTTAATTTCAAATGCTGAAAAGAAGCTGCAAAACTGTTATCCTACAGAGCATTTGAGATCTTGCTCCCCAACATACGTCCTCAGTTTGGCTCTTATAAATATTCAAAAAATAAAAGTAAAAAATTGCATGAGTCCATAAAAAAATATGTATACTTGAACCTCATTATTTTTGCTTTCATTCAATTATGGTCTGACTCATATTTTGCATGTTTTAAGTTTTAGAGTTAACTATTTAGCCATATTTGATAACTATGTACTAATAGACCCAAATTTATTTCATTGTTATCCTATTATACAGTAAATGGTGCTGTTTGAAGTCACCTAAACATTTGCAGGGGTTATTATGTGGTATATAAACATGCAGATTTATACAGTTATTATTTTTCATATGAAAAGCACAAATTTATCTGGACCCCTTCACATGGAATCAGTACCAAATCAAAAATTAGAAAACATCTGCTGACGGCATTCACTGGTTTACATCTTGACACTCGTCCCTCTATACACTTAATGCCACACAGCCCTCCTGAAGCCACAGCATAGGAGTGATGTGTTATTTGATCCTATTTTCAACAAAAAAGACATGAGTGTTCATAACAGTGTCTGCTGTGATAAAAGCTTTCTGAAAATGGGACAAATAAGGAAAAGCAATAAGTAAGCAAGGTTCATTGTTGTGAAATACAATAAACCGAAGTGAATAAGAAAAAGGAAGAAATAAAGTAACAAATAGACAATGAAGAATTAATATATGTTTCAGATAAGCAAAATGCTCTGCTGAGATCAGTAGTATAATGAATGCCACAAAGAATACAGAAACCAAATTTTACTCTCATTTTTAATTTGAAAAGAAACCCTGCAAAACGAACTGAACAGCTGCCCAGTAGCTTCTTTTTCTCATTTCCTCCTTGAAGTTATTTTATCTAAAGCCACGTCAACTATATGTAGCCATTTCTCTTTCTTCTTAAAAAATTCTTGACCCAATCCTATCATATCTTTCTGTCATTTCAGTTCATTCACCAGCAGAAACACAATCATCCTAGGTGACTCAAATTTCCAGGAATGGCTATTATCTCCATATTGTTCAATATATCTCTTCGTGTGATCTCAGCTCCTACCCATCACTTTACCAATCTCTTTCAACAAGACCTCTGCAACTGAAAGTCTGTTCTCATCAAATTCTCACACTATAGTCTCAAAATCCTCTACATTCTGTTTTCTCTTTTTCTTCTTATTCCACGTACCACTTAGTTGTACACTGAGCTGTACTCAAACGTAGGCTGAAGTAAACTTTTTCTTCTCCAATGACCTCAGTCTCGAGAGGAGTTTTATGTACATGACATTCTTGCTCCCCCATTTTGTACTTTAAGGCTTTTTTTAACTTCCTTCCTCTTTTGAGAGGAAAAACCTCAGGTTTTTAAAAATATGTCATTGTCTTCAAGCAACATATTTTCTTTCTGACTACCACTTTTGTCATCTTTTTTAGTTACATCAATACCCACGTAAATGATAAATTCAAAACACTTTCAGTTTCTTGGTTTTCCTAGCTCATTTAAATTTCTTCAAACTAATTTCAATCACCCACTCACCTCTTTATTAAGTTGAGTTTATCTTCCTCAAAAGGAGCACTATCCCTCAAATTGCATTTTGTGACATCCCATTTTCTGATCACCATCTTTTATACTAACAGTTTGCTTCCTCCAGTATGCCCATGCCAACAGCTGTCCAACCTCTCTGAGACTGTCAGTGCATCACCACATGGTAACCACATTCTTGCAAACATCCCTAACTTCTTTGCTTCTCTATTCTACTATTGAGTTAGCTGGCAAAAATGCCAAACCTTTTTGTTCCAAACTACAGGCTCTACCTCATGTTTACAACGAAGCAGCTGAGCATTCCTGGAGAAAAACAAACAACCATACCAATTCGTTTGCTTAAAATTTGTAGCCATCAATCTCAAATAGACACTAAACACTGACACAATCACAGTTACACATAAGTTGATTTTCCATTTTTCAATATAGCAACTTCCCATCTTTTCTCCTGAAAAGTCTAGTCTCCGACTCAAGCATACTTCATAGACAAAATGCTGTCATCAGATGCAAGTGATTTTCTTATTTCCAAACCTAAACCTGCCTATGCTGCCTTCTTTTCTGTTATGTGAATATATATGCACTTCTGCTCCTATTATGGATCATGGCTTTATCTATATGCAAGATCCTATCCTTTCTATTTAAAGAAAATCTTTCCTGTAATCCTCCCCAGCTTTACTTTATCAGCAGTTTCCTTCTATTCTATTGCAGTATTTTGTGGATATCTGGACACGCTCTGAAATCATCCAAATTTAAAAAAACAAAAATTCTTGATCACATTTCACAATCCAGTTGCCTCTCCATTTCTCAGTTCAATTCCCTTAAAAAGTTGTCCATATTGCTGCCTCCCCTTTCTCATCTTCTATTCTCTTCCAAATCACTACGTTCATGTTCTTATTTCCACAGCACACTTAAACTGGTCTTAAAAATAACACAAGCTACCAAAATCTTGCTTGATCTAATGGTAAACTTCCATTCTCATCTTAATACAACTTTCAGCAACATTTAAAGCTCTCGACCATTCTCTTTAGCCTATTAAAAAAATATATATAGTTTTCTCTGTCGTGTGTGTGTATATATATCTCCTTCCAGATGCCATAACACAGCGTTTATCAGGCTTTCCTCCAATATCTCTGAACAGTCCTTCTCAGTCTTCTTGGCACTTCTCTTCTATCCAATCCCGAAATGTTGGAGCTCCTTCAAGTTTTTCTTCTCAACCATCTCCTCTGTCTACATTCTCTCTTGAGTTTTCCATAGCTTTATTTTTTACCATTTTATGTATTTACTCTTTTATGTATATACATGTCTATTGTGGGAATTTTCAGAAATAGAGAAAAGATTTATAAACCTCATTTTTTTAACCCAGCTGCATAGTGACCAACATATGACAAATCTTGGTTCATTTATAGTGCCTATTATCCATTCACCCAAAATGGACCATTTTAAACCAGATATATATCATTTCTCCTTTAAATAATCCAGCGGATTTTTTTTTAAACATAGCCATAAAATAATTACTTATTTTTTCTTTATCCAGTCAGTGTTAAAATCTTCTTGAATGTTCCATTTCAACAATTTCCTTTTTACATTCACTTAGTTTAAATCAGGATTCTAATAAATTCCATGGATTGACTTTCTTACATGGTTTTTAGATTTCTTTTAATCTTCTTAGAACAGATCTCCCCCACCCCAAATCACTCCTTAAGGGGACAAGTCCTTCGTCCTGTAGAAATTCCAACATCCTCTACTTGGCTAATTGTATCCTCTTGATACTAGTATGCTCTCAACTTTAACACTTCATGTAAACTTAACTGGACCTAGAGATACAATGAGATTCATGTTAAATTTCTAGACAGGGATATTTCATAGGTGGTACCATTTATTTTCAGTTGCTATGTATTTTAAATCAAGAGGTACATCATATCTATTTCTTTAGCAGTATAAATTGATAAGCAGGTTCAGATCATATCCACCCATTATACTATTTCCGTATCAGTCTTTGACCCAATGATTTTAGCAGCCACTGAAGATCACTCCTTACCATTTATTTCCATTATCTGCACATTTTTAAATTTAAAAAATCTAAATATTTTAAAATGTGATATCATATTTATAGCTGTAGCATTCTTCATTTATATCCAACTACCTATAAACTGTCTCTGCTTGGAGGCCTAGTACATACATCCTAGTTAACTTTGCCAAAAAGAAATAATAGTTCTTGTGTTTGACCCATAACTAAATCTTCCCATCTCAAAGGAGAAATATATCAGGCAGTGAGTTTCTCTTCCCATAAACCTAGAAATATTCTTAGATTCATATTTTTCTCTCATTCTGTATATCTATTATTATATTCAACTAGCTCTATTTTTCAACTATGTCCTGAATGTTGTGTATCCTCTACAACACTTAACCATTTCGCTATAATTGCACACAATCTAACACACCAGTCTTCTAAATACCTTCCCTGTTATCATTATTTTCTCCTACATATCACCAAAAGTGATCCTTTTAAAAAGAAATCCCATCTTTTCTCTATAAAAACCCTTCAAAACTTTTTTTTTAATGTCAAACAGCATCTAATCCAAACTCATTACTATCACCAATTATAGTCTATATAACTGGGTGCCTAATATATAGCAAATCTCCCCTTCTGCACATTCCACCTACACTTGTCCTTATTCTGCTCATCAAACACAGTGACTATGTTCCCGTCCAAGGCTTTCATACAGTAAATTCTCACTTTATGTCGTTGATAGGTTCTTGGAACTATGGCAAAACAACATATAACCAAAGCAATTTTAACATGGGCTAATTGATACAAACAAGAGTTAAATTCCTACAGCATCTCAACATTAAGAGGAAACAATGTTGAACAAAACAACTTTGTTCAAAGACCTGTTGAACTTGTTAGTCTCTATTTTTAGAATGTTCTCAATAGCTTCACATGACTCTCTCACACCATTTTAATGTATGCTCTACAGATCTCTCCTTATCCCCCAAGGTAAAACAGTGATCCCACTTACTCCTAGTCAATTTCTTTCATATTACTATAATATTTTGCATAGCAATTATCTGTCTTATAAATGGATTAGTTAATTCATGTATTTCTTATTTGTTTCCCACAGATTAAGTAAATGTCCCACATGGCTAAAAATCTCTGAGCTTTACATCCCCGAATCTAAAACAGTGCTAGACATAGTTTGTAGAAAGAGGTCAATAACTGATTGTTGAGTGACTGATTAACAATTTTAAAAAATTCATTCAAATAATTTGCAAAGAAAATTTTCTAATGATCCAAAAAGTGCAAGTTATAATAAATTTAATTAAAATTAAGCTGAGAACTGCTCAAATTAAACTCAATGGCATTAAACAAAGATGGAAATCTCAGCATTAGATTTGATAAAGTTTGAAAAATAAATCATCTCAAAAATAATGATAATAGTATAAATGCTTCAAAACAGGATTATTTAAAAATCATAGGATTAAGGAAGGGATTTGAGAAAACTAAAAATTTTCCCTAGTATATTTTTGTAAATAGGTTCTCTTTGTGGTCTTATTTTGCAAGTCAAATATAACATTAAATATATTTTATCTCAGTATAAAATATTTTTCATAATAATTATGCCCAAAGTTAAATATACAAATAAGACCTATTCTATTAAGTATATTTTATTATAGCTTAATAAATATAAGGTAAAAGCCATGGTTACAACATATACTTTATTATATGTAAGGTGTAATGTTTAATTTTTCAATGTTGATCTAAAATCCCAATGCAAGCTTACTATTGCTAATTACTATCACTTTTCATTCCTTTTTTTATTTTGCCCTTTTTTAGTATCAATTATGTGAAAATAGTAAACACTACCTGTACTTATGTCATATTGTGAATTTAATTAAAATTAAATCTACTTTAAAGCTTTTTCTCAGATTAAATTAGATAGATAAAAATGTCAAGAACCATGGCAGGCACATAGAATGTGTGGAAGTAAATGTGCTTCCTTCACTCTTGAATAAATACACCGAAGTTGGGGATGGGGAAGGAAGAAGCAGATTGAATTTATCTCAGTGACACTGTTATAATTAGGCTTCATCCAATACTCTGAGTTTCATTGTGGAAAAGACATAGCTTCTATGTCTTTTCCTCAAATATATGAGCCCCCTTTATATGCACTTCTACTACTGGGTTCACAGCAGACAAAGCATAGCCTTGGAAATGATACAGATACTTTCCTACTGGAAAGCTGTTGAATACTATTTCACTTTGGTGTAAGTCCCTTAAATTATTTTAATGTGTTTTATTACTTATAAAATGAAGATAATAATCATATTTCATAACTATTTGACAAGGTTGTTACACAGCTCATATGAAATCATAGACATGTGAATGACTGTATCACTGTTTGTATCGCTGTTATTGGTATTAACAAATAAGTTACTAGAAGGGAATTGCCAGTTTTCTAGTGTCTTATTCCAAGTTCAGTTTTGAGGTAATCTCTAATACTGAAGAGTGTCTCTTTAATAGTAACCATCGGCTTAATTTTTCCTTAATTTACCTAAGTTCTGTTTA
The DNA here is from genome assembly GCA_028627145.1 of Eidolon dupreanum. Classification (NCBI taxonomy): domain Eukaryota; kingdom Metazoa; phylum Chordata; class Mammalia; order Chiroptera; family Pteropodidae; genus Eidolon; species Eidolon dupreanum. The sequence goes on along the minus strand of CM053514.1, from coordinate 58,160,195 downwards.
CCTCAGTGATGGGTTTGTTTTCTTAAGTAAATATCTAACTTCTCTGGGTTCTGAATTAAATTATACACCCAGCATATAAATACTAAATCAGACAATGTATATTATGAAATAATATTTTTTTAAATCATTTTAAATGAATTACTAAATATTAGGACAGTTAGTTCTGTGATTGTTGAAGATACTGTACCACCAGACTGGGGAATGTGTTCCTGAAAAATTAATTGCTTCCAGGCCTGGTTGTCAGTTTCCATAGTAACCAGATCATCTATTGAAGAGTAAAATATTTAAGTTTTTATGATATTTTTCATAGTTTCTTTTCTGGAATGGTTCTTGAGCTGATAATACATCCAGCAAGCAACAGCAACTGAAATAAACATTTATTTACTAGCTCATAGCTTGATTGGTATACCCAAGGCATCCTTGTGACATAAAACATTTATTTTCAGATTAATTGAGACCAGTAACCAAGCTATTGATCAGACTGCCCTGTGGCTCATTCGTTTGGTTTGTCATGCTTAAATAACTATTGTCAACCAATATGACAGCCAAAAACCAAAATACTTTAACTGATGTTTATTTAAAGTTCCATATGTTTGTTTAGTATTAAATGTTGGATAATTGATTATTGAGTGTCTTGGTAATAGCTCTAGAAACTTTTCATTTGGTTCAAATTAACTGAATCTAGAACAATATTCCAAGTCAAATATAGGTTTCTTTTACTGCCATGAATATATCGAGTTTTTAAAAGTTTGACATCTCAAAACATAAAATTATAGCCTCCATTATCAACAGACCTGTAATTCACTTAAAAATACATATAACCATCTGAAGGAAGTATACTTTCTTGTGAATTTCTTGTGAATAGCTTGCCCTAAAATACGAAACACTTTTTCCCCACAAGCATACATTAGTCATTGTGTGATGCTATCAAATTAAAATACTTCTAGATATCCTTTATATGCAAAGAGAAAAATATAGTTTTTTTTTTCTAGGTCCCTTTACTCAATTGGAAAAAGTCATTGTTATAAAGTCTCTGGATCCTTTGGCAGTACCCAGAACAGCGCCAGACACACGGTAATCATTCAATAATGCTAAATAACAAAAATCTCAGACTCACACGCCTCTAAATCTCACCTATTCTCTAAAGCCAGATTCCACCAAAACTGAACCAAAACCCATAATCACAGTTTACAAAAATCCCAGATATCTCCATGTACCTCAAGGTAGGCATCAATTTCACAAATTTAATTTTAATCCACTGTAGCATTCAAAACACCCTCATGTGTGAAACAGCACTGGTAGGATGGGGGAATTAGGAGTCTATATGCTGATCAGAAGTTGAGATGCCACAATTTGAGAAAAGCAACATACACTAGAAAAATCATTATCTTCATAGCCTAACGCAGGGCCGAGGAGACCTAGGATAGGGGCTAAAGCAAATGGCCACATGAGAGACGCCAAGTGTCAGTCTGCACACAGTCTGGCCTCAGCCTGGCACCTACCCTTCTCCTGTGCAGCTCCAGTAGCAGGGGTCTGGTCGCCCCCGGGGTCTCTCCGCGGCTCCTCAGTACCCCAAAAGGGCAGTGAAGTGGGAGTGGGCTCTGAAGCTGCCTCCCAAGGAGGAGCGGCAGCCGCCCTACCTGCCGAGGGTTCTCCTAAAGCGCCCTCCCCCGTGCCAGTGCTGGCCTGGTGCGCAGGTGTTTCCGTTCCCGATGCGGTTGAATTGTGAGCACGTGGCCTCAGCGGTGGCGCTTTTACTTTCCGCAGACCTCATCCTTCACGCGCTCTAAGCCTTCCGTACACTGTGTTTCTGCTTCTCCTCGTTTTCTAATCAGGTCCTTTTTTTCTGTCTTTGCGCTTTTCTTTGCCCAGCAGTACTGGACTTGTAGGGGACGGCTTGCTTTTTTGTGGGGCTCCGAGGCGGTGGAATGGGACTCGGTGGTTGCTTACTTTGCAGCTGCTCACACCAGCCTTAGATTCCAGGAGAGCTCACTCTGCTCAGCCACCTCGCTTGCCCTTACGGCAGCAACATGATTCCATCTGGTTTTTGTGGTGTGCATAAAAAAAAAAAAAAAAAAAAATGAAAAGAAAACAAGAAATGATTTTCAGGTGGCAATTCTCTGGATCCCTACTATGCTACTATGCCTCGATCTTATCCTATCACCCTATAATTTCTGAAGATATAAGCCCAACAAAAATAAGAAACCCAATATAGAAGAAAGCATTAGCTTAAGTGACCAAGTTATTAGGTCCGTGATGTCACTTCGGCATTTCCTTTAGCAACCCCGGATTCCTTACCTAACCTCTATTACAGCCTCTCTAGGAGTTTCCTTTTACTCACTATTAGAGTCACTATGTAATTTTACCGGTAAGGACATAGAGGCTTCATGGTTATATGATTTGCCCAAATACACATAATAAAAAACAAACAAACAAACAAACAAACAAACAAACAAAAAAAAAAACGAGTTCTTATATGATAACCAAATAATTACATTTAAGCTTAGTTTATGGAAAATATTATCCAAGTAAAAAGCAATGCAATAAAAAAAAAATGGAATGGAATGGAATCTTTAAGTCAGCTTCCTGTGTGTGCATGTGTGTGTGTGAGAGAGAGAATGTGTCCCCCAGTGTTTGCTAAGAAACATTTCATAAGGCTAAACTAATGATAAATTTGAGTTCTGTTCAGATTTCAGAGCTCATATAAGTTAATGTTTGTCTTCTATGAGTCCACACTGCCCAAGTAAGCTAGACCATCCCTTTGACACTGAAAATTGACAAATGTCTTTCAAAGTCAGAATTCCTTGACCTAACTGAACTGATTTCTTCTCTCCACTCTGAAGTAAAATGTGCATGTATAGTGTGCGTGTGTGTGTGTGTGTGTGTGTGTGTGTGTGTGTGTCCATGAGCTAACTAACCTTATGGAAGCTGGGGAAATACAAAAATTAAAAGAAGGTTGAACTCTGACTCATTGTATTCAAAGCAAAGTAAAACAAAACAATATCCTCCAAAATCCTTTGGGATTATTGCTGCTTAGCCACAGACTAATTAGAAAACCTGATATTCAATATTAAAGAGTAAGAGTCCATGTATTAGAAGTAAGATTTGGTTTATATAAATTGAGGCATGACATGGTGAGGGGATGAGGTAACAACAGTTCAAAGCAATGAGAGTTTTCTGTGGTAAGACAGACAAATAGAAAGCATTCAAGTATCTGGCAATAATAGGAAGGCTTCGAATGACAGGTGAAGCATAATCGCCAGATTTTGGCATCTTGCAATAGGCAGAAAGATGAACCCAGATTTAACATGCTTAAAGGAAAGTTCACTGATAAGTAACAGGTTCTGGTAGTTTGATGAATTATGACTCCCGACTGTTTGCTGTTGGAGAGAATGAAAACAAACATTCAGATTAAGTCAGACCGCAGAAATCCAGTCAAGACAGGCAAAGTCAGCAACAAGTCTCTTGCCATGTGGAGGAGGATTTAGTACTTGAAATCTTGTGTCCGTAGATACAGAAAAAATGGAGAAAGTATCTAAAACAAGGCTGAAAAGTGGAGCACTTGAGGCACGTGGCAAGAAAAAAGGCCCAGTTTTGGAATCCAGTCCAGACTGGCCCAGCAGCTGGGCTGACTTGTTGGTGAACCACTTTACTCGTTTAAGTTTTATCAAGCATTTAGTTAGGGTTCAGCCTGTAATAGTACTGAGGGTACAACAATGAGTAAAAGGAAAATCTTAAAATACACCTGCATATTCTCTTTCAGAACTTACAGTTGATAAAAGTCAGAAAGATCTTGTAACCCTCTGAAGGTGAAAAATCATTATGGCAGGAAACAAAGGGAAGAGTAACCAGTGATTGGGGATGGTCGATAGAATTATAAACCCCTTTCTTAAAGTAAATTGAAAGTAATCGTGATGGAGCTGGTCCATTAGCTGTCCTCAAATGTGAAATTGTAGTATTTGCATGAGAGGCAGCATCTTGTAATGAAATAGAAACTAATTGTTGGTAGATCAAGTCATCAGTATAAATAAAATGAGCAGAGAAAGAGAATCCAAATGGGATATAAACTAGAGCCCATAATAAGAATTAAAGAGTTCAGTGCATATGTGAAGTAATGGATCCTATAGTAATTCTCTGAGTTTGCAGATACATAGTCAAAGCCTCCTTATATCCTTGCTACTTTGTACTTAGCGGCTTTTCCTAATTTTGCCCATGTTCACGCCAGCTCAGGAAATAAGAAGCAGCTGTAAAGATATATAAACCTAGTTAGAGAACATTGAAACAATTATCTCTTAAAAAAAGGTATTTAAAAGATCTCCCATAACTTGTGGTTAAGTGATAATGTATGATACAATTTTTATACATTTTATAGCTTGTCTAGGTTAGGACTTCACTTGTAATATGGTAACAAATAGGATCAAACTCATATACCAAGATACTCCCAAACTGGGGTATGCTGCAGTCTGATATGCTTTCCACATTCAAGTTGGTTCAATCCCGGGAGAAGTTGTAATTATGAGATAACAAGGGAAAATGCAAAAGAAGCACGTAGAGAGAGAGAAACAGATGTTTTACACTTGTGGGTTTTTCCCAGTACCCCAGAAAATGTAGCTATGTAGCAGCTGCGAAAATGAATGGGATATTTGGCAGACAACAGGGCAACTGGCAAAAACTACTGGAAACGTAAGAAAATATGCTGGGAGCATATCGGGCCACATGGAAATGAGAAAAAGTATCTTTTGTAAGGTGTTTCAGAAACCCATTTTTGAAGCAAGAGGATTTTAGTTGGAGCCACATAAGTGGTAGGAGGACAAATCAGAAAAGAGTTACATTGCTTTTATTTCATATTGTTACTTCCACCCAAGGCTGAGTGATTTATAAAATTACCTACTGTGAGACATAACTTCTACCCTACAATAATTAGTAATATAGAAGGAAGTATTGATGTATAAATGTAATTAAAATATATTGTGATAAGTGTTAATGGATACAAGTGTTAAGGGAAGCAGAGCTGGTATAAGGGAGGAAGCACTTGGCTCCCTCTAGGGGTGTGAAAAGTTGAGAAAAGACTTCACAGTGGAAGGGTAGTTACACATAGCCACATAATATTCCACAGATGAACAAAAGTCATCATGTCTGAAACTGAACACCTTTTACTTCTATTGATTGATTGATTGATTGATTGATTGATTTAGAGTGCATGTTTGTTTATTCCTGCATTCCCTAGGAGTGTTCATAAAATCAGTTATCTAACAAGGCTTCTAAACCAGAAGTCTGGGCATCGCCCTAAACTTATCCCTTTCAAACCTAATCCCATTCATGCATTTAGCTGGTCATCATCACTTTGTAGTTTCTACTTCTTATTTTTCCAAATGTTTTCTCCTTCTCTATCCCATTGCCATACCTCATTTCAAGTCTTTGTTATCTCTTGAATATAGGTCTACTGATAGCCATCTAATTGAATACCCTTTCTCCAGTCTTTCTCTTTCCTACTTATTTCTCCAACCAACCACCAAGATGGTCTCTTTAAATGTAAGTCCAACCATATATGCCCTCTGCTTAAAAATTTTGCAGGCTACTCAATCCCTGGCCCCTTAGAGCATTTCTAGGCTCACAGCAAAATTGCAGAGAAAGTACAGAGGGTTCCGAACTACTTCCTGCCCTCACACATATTAATTCCTTTATTAAACACATAATAGAAAAACATTTTAATAATTATAGAACAACTAATTTTAGCTTTCTCTGATGATATAGGCCCTTGCTCTTTCTCTATAACCCTACATCTTGATATTACTTTTCCATTAATGATTCTAGAATGAGAGTGAGAATCCTTAGACTGCAGGGAAGACATTTAGGACTCGATACTGTTTCCTCTGGCTCTGAAGGTCATTGCACTATGGGAGCCATTGCACCTGCTCACTCAACATGCTTTAACCAGCGACAATGTGAACTAGTTGTGTTACACTCCCTTTATGCACAGGTTTGTAGATGTTGTAGTGGTTTAGATGTCACCTTGAGTTTCTCACTCTGTGGTTATGTAATCTCTGAGGTCTTAGACCTTAGACCCTCTCTCCCTAACCCTTTGGTAGATGATTAATACCCTTTCTTAGAAGACACATGGACTTGTAATTTTGATATTGTATTGATCTTATCATAACAATCTGTTTCTCTAGAGTAATCCAGTCTCTATTTCTTCTACCATTCTTTTCTGGCCTGATTTGACTCATTCTTATCCACCTATGTGTCAGATCCAACATCACCATCATCATCATCATTGTCTAAACTCATAATGTTTAAAATTTAATGACTACGAAAAGTAAGATGGGAATTATAAGTGCCTTTTATACATTATACAATTTAATTCTCAATACCCTATGTAGTACATAATATTATTAGCACCATTTTAAGATGAATAAATTGAGAATTTGACAGAAAAATATAACAGTTAATGAATAGTACATACAAAATTGAATGTAGTTCTACTTCCTGTTCATGCTATTACTCATTAATGTTTATAGTCATAATAAAAATGACTTAATCTTGGTCCAAAGATACATGTAAATATTTGGATAAGTAATAGCAACTTAATAATAATAAACTCATATAAGAACATAACTAGGAGATCTTTTCTCTTTCTATTGTCATGTCAATGATTCTCATATTGCTTACCTCCGTTGGTTAGTCTTTAATTTGTTTCTTTTTTTCTCCATTTCTCCACATATATGCCTCCAAACACAATTTAATTCTTCTCTCATCTCATTCTCCCACCACTATTTAATCGTTGATATCTCATGACAAATATATGTTAAAATTACACTAAAAAATAGTGGAAAGGGGGAATGAAAATATTTGTTAAATCTAGTCTGGTTTAAAGACATACTGGTGACCTAAATAATTGATATCATTGTAAGAGGGAAATAATTGGGGGGGGAGGGGAGCAGAGAGAATAATAGTAGCGGTTTTACCTTGTTGTAGCCTTTGGTTGGTTTTATTACTTTGCATTGGGTGGGAAGGAATTTCAACTGTTTTTCTAGACTATTCATTTTTTTGTTTAAACTTGATCTAGTTCAGTATTTCTAACCCTTGGCAATTTTGGTATTTTGGGCTATAGAATTCTTTGCCTTAGCAGAAAAGCAGCTGTTCTCCGCATTGCAGGATATTTAGCAGGACCCCTAGCCTCTGTCCATGAGATTTTATTAGCACTCTCAGTTATGGTACCCCAAAATGTCTCAAGACATTGCTACGTGTCCTTGGGGGATTAAATAGTCCCACTGGAAACCACTAGTCTAATCTCTTGTTCTGTATGCCTGGTTAGTTACCAGTCACGACCTATAATGAGTTTTTTAATTTATTGCTGAATCTGGTAAATTCCATCTTTAACAAAGTTTGGAGATAATTTCTGGCATAGTCATAATCCAAATATAAAATTTTTTTCTGAGTTTTATTTGCAAACCTTTTTTTTTTTTTTAAGTTTTGATTTCTACTCTCTGGTAGTTGTTTTCTGCTTCTGCTTAAAAATTGAGTTATTCTTGATATATACGAGACATGGAATACTACTAAATTCCTCTGTACAAAAATAACTTATTTTATTGATAAATAGGTAGAAATCCAAAAAGATTAGTAAATTTATTTAGGGATTGATAGCTAACTTGAGGCTAGTCTGACACTGACACCTCTCCATCCACATGTTATAAATTTATTTTATTCAAAATCGAGACTCTGAATTCCCATTCCCTTGAGTTGATATCTCAAAACATTAATTGAGCCACACATTATTTATAAACCTATTTTACTCAAAAAATTTACTTTACAAAATAGGTAACCAACTCAAATATTTTCAATGTTCTTCTAGGGCTAATCAAATATTTCTTATTCACCTGAAAAATCATAATATCTGAGATAAACATAATGTGACTTCACAACCTATTTTTCTATTGCATAAATGTTGTAATGCAATTTCAAATTAAATCATGTGTAAAACTGTATTTTTATATTTTCTTCATTTGGAGATAGACTATAATAATTAAAACTAAATCACAAGTAAATGAACCATAATGACTTGTTAATGACCTTATCTTATACCACTAATCATTTTGTGTATAAAATGCAAATTTCATTAAGTTATGCATGGAAGCTTTAACTTGTGTTTTCAGTTTTATTTTCATGGAGTCACATCAAAACAGATATCAATACTTGCACTGGATTAATATATTTGGATTTCAGGATTCTCCCAAAATGAGTCACTTAAAATACAAGTCACTGACAGAGGGATAGAAGTCTCTGATAAATGAAACTAAAAGATGTGCCTTGAAAAATAGTATAATCTTCTAATCTCTATGCCCCAGTAATCTTGTGCAGTCTGCAATCACTGGCAATTATTTCATGTTTACACTTGGAGAAATGGGACTGAAAACATTTAACTTGGGACTTAATGTGTATCGAATGATAAACAAGTCATGTCTGCTATCTGGGTTTAACCTGGTTTTAGAAGATATAGATTTCTTTTTAAATGAGTCTGGAATAGCACTTGTTCTGGAAAAGAAGGAAGCACAAATCAGTGAGAAGGACTTGTCCAGAATATGCCAGAAGACCTTCCCTTCCGGTTGCGATGTTTTAAGGGGTACTGGGTGTACTCTCCTGCCTGAAATAACTTATAAGTGAACAATAAAATATATGAAACAGTGGTTTTTAAAACACTAGGCATCAGAAAACAAAAGACAGTGACCTCTGAAACATGTGAAACAAACAAGGTGAACACTATGATTGTGCCTACTTGGAACCTGGGCAGAGTTTCAAGGTCATGGTGCAAAAGAAACTTAGGTAGAACCCATGGGAATACCTCAGGTGAGAAGATAAAGTTCTGAGGCTTGGGAGATCTAAGTATCTGTGGTTCGCAGGACAGAGAATTCCATGCCAAGTGGAAAAAAAAATCTATCAAAATTAAAGACAAAATAAAGACGAGTTAAAAACTAAAAAAGCTGAAAGAAGTAATCCCCACAGAGTCACATTCTAGAAGTGTTAAAGGAAGTCCTTCAGTCAGAAGGAGAATGACACCAGATGAAAATCTGGATATACACAAAGGAATAAAGACACTGGAAATGGCAGAGCAGAGACTGAATTTCAAAAGGGGCTTTCAGGCCGCATTGCCAAATGAAATATACATATAATTTAACATAGAAATATTTATGCACCCTCAGTTTGTGAAAGGTATTTTGACACAAAGCCTGAAGAGTTTTGAGGTGATGGTTTCAAAAATCAGAGGGAAATGATGGAAAAGTTCTAATAAAGTTTCCTGCAAGTGAGTCGGGAAAGCTCACCTGAGCCTTGGTGTCCAGGTTTTTAATTAGCAGTCAGTCACATAAGCATTGATTGAGCCACCAGTTTTTGCAATTCAGACATAGACTACTGTTTCAGACCTCTTTACAAATGAACCTCTTTAGAGTAGGTTTATGAATAGGTGCTAACAATATTCCCATATTTGAAACACACATCTTCCAAAATCCAAACAACCCAATGAAATGTTTTGTCTCTTGCTGAATTCCAAGAGTAGGAAACAATAGCAATTTATTTTTAGTTGCCTGTGAAATGTTACAAGTGTGTCCTGCCCAGGCTCTTCCTAATAACCTCGCCATTTGGCCAGACCCTGGTAATACGTGACATCACTTGTACAATTCTTAACCTTTACCAGGAAGTGAAAGGGGACATCTCTTGCAGAGTTCTTAATCTTTTTAGTAAACCAAGTTAAGTTTTCTTCCCTCCTTTCCTTGGGAAAAAAAAAAAAAAGCTCTCTCCCTCAAATTCTGAAAATGCACCAATACTGGTAACTCAGATCCTCTGGCTATTGATAAGGGTCATCAACCCATTGTTAGCAGAAATAATGTTAAGCCAGACAGGGCCCTTAGAGTCTGAGAAGGGAGGGCTATTGTCCATATGTTGTTATCAGCACCCCAACTTCTAACAAGCCATTAATTAAAGTTTTAGTTTCCTAGAGTCATTGTTAAAAGATTACTACAAACTAAGTAGCGTAAAACAACATACATTTTTTGTTTCACTCTTCTGCATGCTTGAAGTCCGAAATTAAGATGTTAAAATTGGTCCAGCTACCAATTTGCAGGACATGCAGAGGACAGAGGTATGTACCAAACTGTACCATGAGTGTCCAATTAGCAACATTCAGATTGTGGAGAACTCTACAAGTTAATATTTTGGATTAATTAACAAATATAATGTAGTGAACCAGGTTGGATGGAAAGAGGGTTGTACATTAGTTTCTTTAAAGATGTGTCTTAATTCTATAATTAAAAACAAGATTTAAAATATCACTGGCAAATACAAATTTTTGACATATCTTCTAATTTTTCAGTTTTAAAAATGTTGATAGTAATTAAGAAGAAATATAGAGAAGAGACTACAAAATTCATGCAGTTTAATAGAATTAATGACTATCCATTACTACTGTTGAAATAGTCTTCAATATTCTTGAGAATTAGTGCCAATTAAGTTCTTTTTTCACTTTTTTAGCATGTTACAAATGTGCATTCTAAGTCAATCATGCCGATAAATACATTTAGAGACAGAGAATTCTATAAATTGAGAAGACTGTTAGGAATCCCTTGTTTCTAATTATTGCCAACTTCAGCCAGAAGAAAGTTAGCTATTTAATGCTGACAAGTTATTTACTTGTCAGGTACAATGCAAGAGGCAAATTTTGACTCCTGAACCACTCCATCTGTTTGCTGCCCTATTTTTATGCCTTGAAGTGCTTGCTTGATTTGAGTACACTATGCCCTTAGTCTTTTCTATTGCAGAAAAACAACAAGATTTGGATTTGGAACTAATGTGAATCCATATTCCAACCTCAGGGTAAGAAACTTTACCTCAAAAATAAATGAAATAGGCATGTGTATGTTCTTTCATTAGGTCATTGAGGAAAGAAAAATATACGTAATTTCTTGCAGTGAGAAATTTTTAAAAATCTCACCAACTAATTTTAATGTCATTGCAGCAATTGATGATTTAAGAATCAAGTCATTCCACATACCCACGAGCTCTCTTTAGAAAATAGAACCGCTGGCTCTCAGCTGCACTTTGCATCTGGGCTGTCCCCCATCAATGCTCAGATAAAATGAGCTCTCTTCACAATATTATCATTAAGTTTGTTGTAATTTAAATAACTGGTTTTATACTTTTCAAAAATCTTTAACCAATACTTTA
>CM053514.1:58010249-58148481 GCA_028627145.1 Eidolon dupreanum | reverse complement strand
GAAAGGCTTTTATTTTTGAAAAAATTCAAATCATCCTTCTAATCCTTCCCCCTAATTTTAACTAAAACCCCTGCTTCAGGGAAGAGAAAAAAATATACACTCGCTGAATAATCACCTCAGGTGACTTTTATTTTGCCTTGGTAAAATTAATTAATATTAACTTATAGAACATAATTTCTTTAAATGGCAGTGTTCTAAGACTTTCAACTGAGGCATAAGCAGAGGTTATATTTATTACTCCCCATAAATGCCCTGAGTTGTCTGAAGGAAGCATTTGATGCTGTATTTGATTTGCAGCCAAGCCATTCAGCAAAATCCTGTTCCAACATTCTCTACGAACATGTAAGCAAGGAAAAGTAAATGTCTCTTAAGCTTATTATCAACAAAAGTGTCCTCATCCAATGCATTAGCAACAACAATAAAAGCAAAGTACACTCAGACCAAAGGCACAGAGCTGAGCCAGAGGCCTCTAGAAGCTCTTTTCATAAATCAATTTATGAAGTCTTTACTATGAAGTATCCAATTAACTGTAAATAAAACTTCAGACATGCTTAAAAATAGTTTCTTCCCTCAAGGAATGATGGTTAGAAATAGCTTCCTTATAGCCATCATTACTGGCTTTTAACATTTAGTACAAAAGGCCTGACCATGGCTAAAGGTCTAATTTTTATGTTTCAATGGTCACAAAGTCAAAAACATGGATTTATCCACAATGGCAAAGATAGCTATAAATTCTATTAACTAGGGACAGCAATTTTCCTTCAAATACCTTAGACTGAATGTAAGGTATTGCTACTTCTAGGAGGGACTTATAAGCAATTTCTATTCTATAGTCACCATGAGTTGAAGTTACAATCCCAAGCAGCCGTTATTTCAGATCTGCACATAGTTTAAAGGAAGAAGTGTAACTTGTGGATTGTATTATCCACCTGCACTTGCATCTGTGTCTTGGCTCCTTAATCTTCTGCAGGCTCTAGCCAATCAATATGTCTGACCTGTCAGGGTCAGGTTGACATGGTGTTTGCCATGGCAATTTTTATACTGCATTCACTATTATCTTCACATACTGTTTGTACATATCCCTGGTGGGGAGAGTATCACATCAAAATGCAGCTAAAGTCAATAGTTTGCATGGAACCGTATTGTGAATGAGGAGTCACCAATTAGAGACCTCTCTAGTATAGTTAGTGTGCTAATAGCATAACATCCACTCTTTTCCCAGTAAATATCAAGGTTTTAAAAATAGTTTATAAAAATCAGTTTTAGATATCAGATTTATAATAGAATGAGTATATTTTGGTGATGTTTTAAATAACAAAATGTTATCTATATAATAAAGGTTTATAAAATTATGTTTATAAATTCACTTATTAGATTATTAATGTAAAAAAACAGAACTATAAAGCTTTCATTTCAAGCTGGGGATGTAACAAGATTAGCAGAGTAAATATCCTGACTGAAAGGCTCTGAACACTTACATAAATTTCTTACGATAATTTTACTATTACAAGAAAAATCTCATTCATAGTCTTAGTTTTTCACCTTAACAAGCATTTTCAGATATTTCAAGGCATAGAATCATCTCAACATGGCAAAAAACAAAAAACAGGTGATATATCCCTGTATTACATAAAATTGTGCTAGAATTCAGAATGTTTAAATTATTTATTTAGGATTACACTTTTATTAAGAGTTAACAAGTAATGTCTTGTATGTTGGTAAGTATTGGAACTATGAGCAGATCTCAGAAACAAGTGTGTAATAATCATAAATACTAAGTGAAGATGATTTTAAATACATGACCGAAACTGGAAAAAAAATCTACTCACATGTAAGGCTAATTAGTTTCTTTTGGTTTTATCTATTGCTACCTTATGTCAGATAGAAACATTTTTAAAAACATAGACCCCTAAGGTAGTTGACTGGCCAATTTAAATTGCTCCCATCTTTATTAATATTGCATCCTAATCAAAAACAATGATGCAAGACACATAATTTACTCAACCAGACATTTTTTTACTTCATTTTTCCTGACATTTAGTATACATGACATTTATAAATGTATTATATGTGATCTGCTTCTGTAGTTTAATTCAATATTTGTGTCATGTATGGTGTTAAAAACAGATAACAAACAGATGTGCAAACATATGAACGATGGGAAAATATTGAGAAGAAAACATGTTCATAAAATTCAAAATTAAAAGCTTTAATTAAAAGTTCAACAGATGCCCACCCCAATCTGTTCACACAATTTTGCTCTTTTTACTTGTCTTAGAAATTTTCAAAATACGAAGTTACTTTTAAGTTATGTAACATTTTTATTTTTTGGCAGATGCAAATCTTCTGTGTAGGTATACTTTTACATAATGCTTAGATATATCATTCACATTTTCAAATGTCCCATTTTCTTAATTTTTACAAATCTCTAGATGTAGTTCTAATTTGCCTTTCTATGTGAATCCAGTAGATAGAACTGTGTGTCTCGTCAAGTAGATACTCAGTAGGTGCCTCTGGAATCTACTAAAATCTCTCCCCATTACCGAATGCTTTGTGTTGCTGCACATTAATTCACTCCTTTACCCTAGTCTAGAACACTTTCTAAGAATTTTTTCCAAACAGCCTCTTTCTGAGAGTTCTGTTATTATTTTCAAAGCAAACTCATGAGGAGTTTGCTAAGATGCTTCCACATGGAAAACTCAATTATATTTCACTGTCCTAAGAACAATGCTACAGAATCAAGGTCAGCGAAGCCACTTTGCTAAAACTGAACCCTGAGGTTCCTGCCAGTGTCAGGAAGCATAAAGCATGAGGCCACACGCAAAGGAACACCCCGAATCAGGCTTCTAGAAGAATCCATTTTGGGCTTCTGCAATCTTACTATTGCCTCAATTGAGAGATGAAGAACACTGACATCACATCTTCTATTCTTCCTATTTAAGGCAAATTACATTTCTGGAGTTGTCAGCAGCACTAGAACCATTTATAGCAACAGTGAGCCCTGTAGTTTATCAACAACTGTTCCATGAATAAGGATCACTTTAGTGAAAATTCTTATGAAGAATATCTGTGGTTGTGGAGATCAATCAAATAGCTAAAGAAACATTAAAAATGCAAAAGGATGATGGCAAGCTACAAGCAGCTTAACAATTATTTATATAGCAGACAAAGGAACAGAACTTAGACTTTGCAAGCTTTTTTCTATACAAAATCTCATAGGCTCTTCCCTTCAGCTATTCTCCAAATGAGAGAGAAACGCAGGGGTTCCAAAAACTTTAAACACTCATGCTTCATTTTTTAAAATATAAATCATCTCTATTCTCATGATGAACTTTTAGTTAATCAGAATAAATATAGAGAAAGAGAATTATCTTTTTCTGGTGTTGCTAATGTGGATTAATACCTCAAAAAACTATTGTAAGAAATTCTATGGAATACCTCATCTGCCAACAAAAATTCACAGCACAAACAACAAAACTAGGAATATCTATTATAATTTCTTGCATTAGTGAAAAACGTAACCAATGAATCAGTTGTTAAGTTCATTGATTTTTCCACATCAACAATCAGCTTCTCTCTCATTTAGTTAAAAATTCTTTCATATTTAATAGTTTTCTTTATTAATGAATACATTAACTTCTATCTTATCAGGAGAGCTCTGAATGGAGAAAATAAATAAGTTCTAAGTTTTTATGTTTCTTCATCTTCCAAAATTGATTAACAGAAGTTAAAGAAATAAAGACATCCTCAATATTCTTCTTCCTCACTCGCCTACCCATACCTAAACACACACATGCATGCATATATGCATTCACACATAAATACATATTCCATACACACTACTCAGGTCTTTCCATATTCTTACTTCAATAAATAGGCAGCTAATAAGGACTTAATCTGCCTAATCTAGGTCAGAAAATATATTTAAAAAATCCATGTGATACAATCTATTTTAAAATGCCATAGAAATATCAAAACAGAGAAAAAATAAACTAGTAGTATGCTGATCAATTTAGTAATGTTATAAATCACATTACCTATAGACAATAACTTAATAACTAGATACTGTTCACCAAACAGTCTGGCAAAACCTACAGCTAACAATATACTCTTCCCTAAGATTAGGATAAAATGCAAGGATGTCTTCTCATGCTAGTTCTATAATGACATTTGACTTGATGCCTAGCCAGTGAAATAAAGCAATAAAATATAAGAAAATATTATTGGAAAGGAAGTAGTGAAACTACCTATTTACAAGTGACATAATTCTTTACTTAAAAAATCTTAAGAAACATACAAAAAAACTTTTACAGTTAACAATTGAGATTGACAAGGAACACAATTTAAGAATGAAAATCAATCATAATCATCCTGAATTAGATTAAATGGCTGGAAAAATATCACTTATATGTGAGATATAAACCTAAATGCAACAAATGAACAGGACAAACAAACAGACTCATACATGGACTCTAGACTAGTGGTTACCAGAGGGTAGGGAGTTGGGGAAGAGGTGGGAGGTAGGTGGGATAAAAGGGGTCAAATATACTGGGGTAGGGGGAGAGTGAAGTGGGTAAAGGGGATCAAATATATGGTAGCTGAAGGAAACTCCACTTTGGGTGGTAAATACACAATAGAATATATAGATGTCATAAAATTATATAATTGTATTAACCAATGTTACCCCAATAAACTTAGTAAAAAAAAAAAAAAAAAGAAAAAAGAATCATTAAAATATCATTGAAATAAAGTATTTAGGAATAATCTTAACAAGAAATAGGCACAATGTCTACATTGAAAATTAAAATCAATGGAATAGAAAAAGCATCCATGAGAAAAGTTTAAGTTCTAAGTAAATGAAAAAATTTATTACACTCATTATTAAACAGCTCAGCATTATCAAACTGTTTATTCTTCCTAACATGATCTATATATTCAATGTAATCCAAATCATCTTTCTAGAATGTTTTTCAATATAAATGGACAATTTGACTCTAAAATTTATACAATAAATAAAATAAATTTTATACAAAAATGTAAAGAACTTAAAATGTTCTTGAAAAATATAACAAATTTGGGGACCAAATATATAGTAAACTTACAATAATCAAAATAGTGTAATGCAATAAAGTAAAGAAATAGAGATATAGAAATATAACAGAAATAGACACACATATGTGGTCAGTTCACTTAAAAAAAGTGTTAGAGAAATTCAATGGGGAAATGAAAGTTTCTTAATAAATAGTGCTAGAAAACTTGAATATTCATTTTAAAAAAATGCAAAAAATGAACTACAACTCTTAATATCATACATAAAAGTTAGTTTGAGATGGGCCATTGGTTAAATGTTAAAGCTAGATATATAAAGCTTTGAGAACACATGAGAATAAAGTCATGAACTAGGAATAGGCAAACATTTGTTTGAAATAACTGTAAAAGACACAATTGACAGAAACAACTTTATAAATATTAAATATTTCCTGTCATCAAAATACACCAATACAAGAATAATGAGGCAAGGCATGAACTGAGAGAAAAAATTGTGAAATATGAATCTGATGAGAAACTTTTATCATATATACAATCGAATCCTCTCAATTTGATAATTAAATGACAAGAAAAAAAACAATAAAAAACGATCAAAAGACTTGAACATACGCTTCCCAAAGTAAGATTAATGAAGGACCAATAATTACATAAACTTGAATTAAATCAGGAAAATATAAATTAAAACAATAATGAGGTATCGCTCCACAAACAATAGAAGGACAAGAATGAAAAAGACTGACATCAAAAGTTAGTGAGGATGTGACACCACTGTAACTCTCCTGTATAGGTGAGAGCAGTTTCTAATAAAAGTAAACACACAAGTAACATATTAACTGAAAGAACTCTCTTAAATATTCATCCAAGAGAAGTAAAGATAGATGTCCACAAAAAGACTTATAAATGAAAGTTCATAACAACTTTACCTATGATATTATAATCTTCCTAAACTTAATAATGCACAAATGTTCATCTGCAGGGAGAATGGATAGCTAATTGTGCTATAGTTATACAATGCAATATTAATAATAAAAATTAGCAGACTACTGATACATAAAACAAAATGGATGATTCTAAAAGGCTTTATGATGTGTGAAATAGCTGGAAACAAAAATGAACATAATGTATATTACATTCAGATAAATTTCCAGAGGAGATAAAATTAATGTGGTAAAGAAAAATGGTCACCTCTAAGGAGATGCTTGACAGGGACAGAACGCAAGGACATTTTGTTAGGTGACCAAATATTCTATATCTGAATAGGAGTTACACAGTTCTGTCTGTGGAAAAATATGAAATTATACGCTGGAGATATGTGTGCTTGGGTTTTATGTCAAAGAAAATGTGTAAGTACACATTGAACTCTAGTAGGCATAAAAGTTCTACTTGTCATGGATTCTGAAACACTTTGTGTATTCTGGGTTGAGCAAATGCATAAATATGTTATGGATAATGGAAGCCAGATTTATCATTATTCACAGAGTTATCTGGTTTTCTAGAAGACTAGATTGTACCATGTGTTCCATGTGCCATAGATTAGAATTGGCAGTATTTATGATAAGTTCACCAAAAAATAGATATAGGAATGACTATGTGTGTGTATGTGCCTGCA
The DNA here is from genome assembly GCA_028627145.1 of Eidolon dupreanum. Lineage (NCBI taxonomy): Eukaryota > Metazoa > Chordata > Mammalia > Chiroptera > Pteropodidae > Eidolon > Eidolon dupreanum. The sequence goes on along the minus strand of CM053514.1, from coordinate 58,141,823 downwards.
TCTTTGTGTTTGTTTGTTTGTTTGTTTGTTTGTTTATAATTTCTAGTTTTGTCTGCTGAATTTGCCCAGAAATAGTGACCCAGCAGAAACAAAGACCACATCTTAGGCCTGGAACATCTTGTCATATAATAAGGAAGTGCTCCAAGAGTGAGAGGTACATAAAAGAGGACATAAGAATCAGCTCAGTGGGACTCCCACTGGCCATTCTGAGTATTAAAATAATGATAGCAATGAATTATGGCACTGCATAAAATAAGAATCTATGTGCTCAGGCTGTTGTGAATAGCCGAGTGAAAAAAAACAAATAGAGAAGAAGGGAAAACTCTTTCAGCAAGATGCTACCTAAAATATCTAACTCGAATGATGACATTATAACATTGATCTAAGGAAGCTAAAAATTCTTGAGTGAAAATTTAATGGACAGAATATTTAACACAGTCTTAAAAAATCTCTCTAAAAAATATTGTTAATTACGAAGGAGGAAAATACTCAACTATAAAGAAAATTGGTGAATGCCATTTTAAGCAACCAGTTAACATAATTAAATATTTAGACAAACCTACATCATATGTCATCTGATATAATGTACTAATAATGATCTAACGTCAAGGAAAGTTATATGATTTTTCTGCCAAAACTATAGCTTGAATCTAATGTGTGTGTGTGTGTGTGTGTGTGTGTGTGTGTGTGTGTGTGTGTGTGTATGGAGAGAGAGAGAGAGAGAGAGAGAGAGAGTGAGAGAGAGAGAGAGAGTAACCACATAGATGACAAAAAATGGGGCAACCTGTTAGCAAACTGGCTAGGTTAAATAAAAATTATACAAGAGCTCATTATTATGAAATTTTTTTGTGAGTGTGAAATCTTATGAAAATAAAAAGTTACAAAATACATATTAGCCTTTGTTTTTATAGAACTTAAGTTCTGTAGCGCTAAGACAAACAGAGAGAGAAATAAACAAGTAAAGAAGCTGTACAATTTTAAATGAAGATATTTACGAGAGGGAGGAAAATTAGAGTGATTCCCTAAAAAAATATTGTTCTAATTAGGTTGATATATTTCATTTTAAAGTTAATTCTGTCTTTATACCTTAATGCCAAATATGTTATGCATATTGCTGTTTGATAAAATGTAATAAATTAAATGACAAAAACTAGTGTGCCCTAATATTTTTGACAATCACTGGTAGAGCTTTGACTGAGCTGGGAAAATGTGTCAGGGTAGCATATAAAAATTCGGTATCCAGAATGGGTGCTGTACCATAGGAAACTACTCTTTTCCACCTAATTTACTTTCTTGAACATTGATTAGAAAAGGCACCTGAAGTTTCACATAAAACATATATTTCACATAATAGTGAAAATTATGCAGAAACTTTTAAAAACAGAACTATTTGTTCCTAGGCCATCTCTAAGTGGTATAGGACCCTACTTAAATCAGATCTCGTTGTTTAGTTTCACCTATTTCCTCTAACTGAATAGTGAAAATAAAAAGACCATATAAGAGTCTGGTAGTGGAAAATATATCATCTAAGGTTTAACTTGCCATCTGTTGGTTAGAATATAAAAATGGGAAATGGGAACCGAGGTTTATAAAAGATGGTATATTAAGTTGTATATAAATAATGTTTAGGTAGAGTTATAGAAATAGGTATAGAAATAAAATACATAAATATAGATAAAATCAGGGTATTTTTACATGCACATAGATTAGTTTTAGCTTTCAAATTCCCTTTGGACTAAAAATATATCAATAATTTTATTAAATAACTAAAAAGAATACTGTGAAGAGCAGAAACTCTCAAATTAAATCCTATCTCTTTAAAGTGATATTACTGTTACCACTTCACTAATAAAACATGATGGCAAGAATTTTTTTCCTGATCACTTTTCCTTCTAGAAAAATAAACAAACACACAAACAAACACAAAACTGAAAACTGCAGGGGTTCATGAATGTGTTCTTAATAGATATTAAACATTATTTTAATAAGTTCAATGATATGGAATTTAAAATGAGAACCAAGTATATTAAGTAATGAATAAATTATCAATTGAAAGGTGAAACTGTAGTATCTTACACATATCAAAACCAGTGATTGGGTGTTTTATTTACTTTTACTTTATTTTTTACCTATTCAACATTATGAAGTGCGAAGCTATACCAATTTAACATTTTTTTATTGATTCTAAACTCCACGCTCTTTCCCGTAATTATCTTTAGATGCTTGAGGATGCAAACACACACACACACACACACACACACACACACACACATCCCATTCTGTTATTTAAAAAAGGGGAAAAACTATAAAAGGAAAAGTAATTTCATGTTTTGGTTTTATGTCATATCTCCATGCATGAAGAGAAGTTGAACAATGCTATCTGAAGAGAATATTATCCTGCAATAAAGCAATGAGATAAAAAAAAAAAAAATCAAGGTATTAAATAAATTATAACTAAATCACAGCTATTTTTGTAGCCACTTTTTGTCATTTTTTGAAGTGTATGTAATTTTTTGAAGGGTCATAGACTTTCATGTAAAGTATTTAGAATTGAATTTTTTTTTCAATATACAATAGCAAATGCAGATTCAGAATATAATTTAGGAATAAATTATTGTTCTTCTATAAAAATAATGAAATCTATTGTAATGTTAACTTCATTTTTACCTAAAAAAATTTCTTCTATACTAAAGCATAGCAAAAAGAAGGATAAATCTTTAAACTAGTTAGAGTACAAAAGAATAAATTGCAATATTTTATCAGCATTTACAAACTTCTCCTTGAGGGTGTTTTCTATAGCCTATTATTTAAATTTTTTGTTTAAAATATTTTAAACATTTAAAATATGTTTAAAAATTAACAATTTTATTTGCAAATGGTTTTAATGTTTTTAAATATAAACTAAGCTTAAATTGGACTTTAAAAAGTGAAATTTTTATGTTTTTTTTATGTTAATTCCATTGTAATGACACTAGATGTGATTTTGATATAGGTATTGCCAATTAGAAAAAACATTTTGTTAGGTTGGGGAAGAGAAAGAAATGAAATGGTAACCTATTCTGGCAAAGATAAATTCAGAGTTCTCTTGGACACAAACAGTTTGCCCAGGTGACCATGTCTTAATAAGTAAAGTGGATTAGATTTACCATGCTTGCTAGTTCCATCTTTGCTTTCCCACAAGGAACTGTGACAGACAGTACGTGGCCTGTGGGAGATTGTTCATAACCTCCTGTTGGTGATATCTGTCAATGTATCTTGTTTCTATTCCCTGGCTTGACAGGAATTCTGCGGCAGAGTTGAAAATGGTTGGGAACCTAGCCCATTGATGTCTGTCAGCCTCATCGACAGGCAGACACTGCCCTCTATAGTGTCATCTAGCTCACCATCTAGGCACATAGGAATAGAATGTTTTCTTTTCCAATGAATAAAGGGGAGCTCATGACACAGAACTGTGACACTTTAACGTTTGCCACTCCATTCTGGATGGTTTCTTGAACAGATTACCCTTCCAACCACTCCTGGTTTAGATCAGCACTTAGCCAGTATGCAAATCTAAATTAATTCCCCTGATTCAAGAATATTGAGCAGTCTTCTATACACTGTGCATATAAGAGTCTTCTCAAACTCATCCCATTATTAAAGCCCTGTCTTAGCCAGCTTGGGCTGGAATAAAAAAATACTGTAGACTGGGTAGCTTAAACTAGAGACATTTATTTTTCAGAGTTCTGGAAGTTCAAGATTAAAGTGCCTGATTTGCAGTTGGCCACCTTCTTGCTGTATTATCACAATACAGAGCTCTCTCTCTTTTCTTGTAAGCACACTATTCCCAACTTCATGACCTCATGTAAACCCAATTACCTTCCAAAGACCGCAAAGACTCCTAATATTACATTGGGGATTAGAGTTTCGACATATAGATTGGGGGTAGTGGGGACATAAACATTCAGTTTATAATATCTACACCTTATTTTAAACTATTCCTCTCTTACATACTGACATGTATTTAACATATATAATTTATTTTGTTTAAGGAGATTAATTATTGGATCATTGCAATTCAATTTAGTTCCTGTAAAATGAGCTATGTTCTTATTTGTGTTCAGTAGCATAACCAGCATTCTTTAAAAATACTCAGTTATAAATGTAGCAGAGTTGATTATTCTCTAGTTTTTATTACCATTGCAATATATATATATATATATATGTCAATATAGTCTTTGTTATAATAAATTTGCATGTCATTTACATGTCACTTTCCCTATTACACTGGAAACTGCTTTTAGGCAAAAAAAAAAAAACCCTTTAATTTAGTAATCTTTAATCATTTCATTTATAACAATTTTTAGAACATAGTAGGCACCCAGTAAATGTTTATAGAGTGTTGAATAATGTAAAAATTATCAAATATTTAACTTGCAAAAAAGCAAAATATGGATTGTATCATAAGTCTATCATTATAATTATATAAACTACAATTATGGTTTTGTAAAATTTGCATTAACATTTAGACAAAGACTGAAAGAACAGCAAGGAAAATGAGAACTGTGGTTTGCTGGAGATAAAAATGAGTTTTCTTACATTTTTTATTTCTATTTATATGATTATTATGTTATTTTGACAAAAAAGCAATATATAAGAGAAATGTTAGCTACAAGTATTGCATCAGATGTAATGAGCTCCAACTCTTTGCTATGTGGCTATTTCTATTTTCCCCAAATCAGTTGGATGTGATTTTCCCCATGAACACTCCAGCCAATGAAATCAGAACTGTTTAATGGACATACAAATACTCTATTTATAATAAACATATTGGATTTTAAAACATATGGTTTCCTGAGCATGTAAATAATTTTAAAATTAAATTTAAAAGCTCTAAAATATTTATAAAGATATATACATGTACATTGTATAGTTTGCAATGTTATAACTTAAAGAAATATCTTTATCTTTGAAGATATATATATTATAGGGTGTCACCTTAATGTAACATATTAAAATATATTTTAAAACTATATACATTTCTTAAAATTATTTTATATAATCATGTTATATCATATTGAGCTACAATATGTTAGGGATAAGAATTTAATAAATCAAATAAGCACAAAAATGCTATCATAACTGAAAGGTTTTATTTGGTCTACTGACTGTTAACTACTCTATTTTGAGGGCTGCACCAGGGAAGAAGGAGAGTGAGACACAGGAAAAAATCAGAGAACAAATACACAATCATAATTCAGAATGACACAGTCACCTATGGACCCTAAAATTAAGTCACAACCTCTGGCAAGCAAGTATGTTTTTTCTTCAAGCATTTGATATTTTAACTCAATTAGATTCAGATTTAAGAAGAATTAAATTATTAATTTGTTTGTAGAGCAGCACATGACTAATAACATATGCTAATTTTTACTAATGTTAAGATTTAGGATAACATATGTTATTTTAATCTCTTAGCTCATCTGTGGAAAAATACAATTCTATATTTATTATTGAGGTAAGTATTATGTGAACAGAATCTTTTCCAAATAACGTAACTGTAAGTAAAAGCAGAATGAAGTAAATTTTAAATAGACTTTTTAATTAAAATAAATGTATTTTATGGTGATATCTTTCTTCCTCACAAATCTTATAGTGACTATGCATTTATTATTTCAGGAAATAAACTTTTAGCATGAAAATTAAAAATATATATTTTATATGTTAGATAATTGTATGATGTATAATATCTATTAATATATTATATAATATGTGATTTAAAAATGTATATTTTATTCTCAAAATTAAATATTTTAGCATTAAAATTAAATATTTTAGCATTCACAATTACAGCTAATTGATGCCAATTTATAAATTTTTAGTTCTCTAATGAAGTCAACTCATTAGATGATCAATTGTGGCAAAAAAGAGAATATTGTCTTCTTTACTTTTTCAACCCCATTGATAATTTCAAAATCCCAATTGATCTACTCTCAAGTTACCATTATTTCAATATTCAGAAGAACAATTACAATTTAATGATGATTTTGATCAATTGCCTAATAAATTAATAAGGGATTACAATAAATGTGCATGCAGTTTGATGTAATTCTCCCAAGTTCCCTAGCTCCCACTTCACAGAGACTGTGAAGGCATCAACACTGGCACCAAAGGACATGCTTGGCGTGATTTCATGGCTCTGTTTCATAGCAGCCATCATGCTCCACAGGGATCACCACGCCACTGAGAATAACAGCAGAGACTTAAAGTGACTGGCATGCTCAGCCCAGAAAGTAGAGTGAATGAACACTTGTGATTACTCATCACAATTCAGAAACAACATATTGTGAAAAATTTAACTTCTTTATGTAAGAATTATATACATGAGACAAAACAGCGCATAACATAGAAATCTGATAAAACAAAAGAAATCTAACCAAGCACTGAGTACCAAGCATCATCCTGGCTACTGAACAGTGGATTGGTAATGAAAAATCAAAAAACGGATCATCTTTGCCCTTCTGGACCTTACGATAAACCATAAGTAAATAGAAATAAAAAGAATCCCATAATGTGTCAGGATTTGATTAGTTCTATGAAAACAGTAAAAGAGAATAAAGGCATAAGGAGTAAGATGTGGGTGTGCTATTTTATAAAAGGTAATTAGTAAAGATCTCTTTGATAAAGTGACATAGGACAGAAACCTGAAGAACACGACATCACCCAAGCAGACATCTAGGGGAAGAAAAATAGCAGTAAAGCCAGTGTGACTTAAGTAGTATGAGTGAGAATGAGGTAGGTGGCATAGTCAGGGGCTAAATAACTTAGAGTTTTATAGGTTAAGATTAGAACATTTAATTTTACTTAAAATGAAATGATAAATCATTGGAAGTTTTAAATTCAAAAAATTGACTTTGATTTAAAGATAGATTGCTTTGGCATTGAGAAATGACAAGAAGGGATAAAGTTGTAGCATGGAGACAAGTTAATAGTCTATTCCAATAGTTCAAGCAAGATATGATAGTGGCTTAAACCAGATTGGTAATAGGGTTTGACATGCTGATTAGACATTATATGTTTTAAACGCTTATTATACAGCTCAATGGAGAAGCTAAATAGGCAATCAGCTCTGTTCCTGAAAATTCCAGAGTTTATAATAGAGGCTCATGCTAGAGATGTAATTTGGAATATTATAAAGTAGGAATAATGTCTTAATTTGGATTGAAACAAAAGAGATTATTTTCAATAATTCACTTATGAGGGCACCTCTGGAAGTAGAAGTAGCAGTAAGAAAGCAGGCATAGTGAGACAGAGGAGAAAAGTTCAAAGTAAATGTGCATTATTGAGGTTGATATTGCAAGTTTTGGGAGTTTGACTCCACAGGAACCTCTAGAGAAATGTACAGATCTCCTAGAATTTTCCACCTGAATAATGAAAGGCTAGAGAATCTATCTTAAAGCTCCAGTTCTAGATCATTATTTGAGAGTTGCTCCCAGGGCCTAAAGTCATCCTGCATAGTCTAGCTACCCCTCCTCTGGGTCAGATGTACTCCTGACAATCTGAGCAAGAAAATGGAAATTTGTCTAGAGCATGACTGAGGTGAAACCACTGTCACTTTAAGATAATTCTGAGCTTGCATGGAACTATTCACAATAGGCAAGTTTGAAATCAGAGGTGGCCTTAAGGAACATGGGATAGAATACTAGAGACATGTGCTTACAGATGTTATATAAATCTAGGTTATTAGATGGAAAAGAACCTCTCTAAAGACTAAACAGAATTAGAGAAGAACTTGTTGCTCCAAAGCATGTGGATATTCCCAAGTTTGAATAAATATGGAAGAACCAGTAAAAGAGACTGAAAAGCAACCACCAATTAAACAAAGAGAACCAAGAAAGGGTGGTATCTTGAAGGTCAAGTAGAAAACAAATCAAGAAAGGGTTAGTTTTAAAAAGTGTTAAAATGCTATTGATAGGTAAATAAGGATTGAGAGACAATTCATTATTGAATTTATCAATAATAATACTGAAAATTTGGTCCATGGTTCTGACTGAAATAAATTTAATTGAGAATTGAAGAATACAATAAGAAAAAGAAAGGAAACCAAACTAAATCAAACAGAACCAAACCTTCTTTTTCAAGGGGTTATGTTGTAAAAGTGGGTAAAAAATGTGGTGGTAAATTGAAAAGGATGTGGAATCAATAACAAATGATATTTTAATACCTTTTTATGTCAATTGTACTGTAGCTAATGAATTAATCTTGGTATTGTAGGTAAAATTTGTGTCTAGAGGAATTCAACCCAGGTAGAAGTGTGCTGCTTATACACTGCTTGGCATTCAAAATAGATTATACTTCAGAAGGTTCAGAGTGGCATTCCTTCCATTCATCACTGGTTTTTTACCCCCTTCCACTTCCTTTTCTCAAATACTTGTTTTCTTTTACTACTTAACCTAACATCACTCATTAATCTCAAGCCAAAAGGGTAACTGTGTGAGTAAAAGAGTTTTTTCTTTTTTTCTTTTTTTTTCTCTCCATATGTGCAAACAACCTAGAATTTTGGGGTCCTAGCCCATCACAATGCTATGCAAGGAAAAAATTAAAAAATAAAAAATAAAAATAATAAAAACAGCATAATTCCCAGTCAATCCTGAGTGGTGAAGAGCATGGAGTGAGAGCAATGTAAAAGAATTTCTCAGCAGATTGTACAAGAACATTTATGAAGCAAAATGGCTGTGTTATTCTGAACATATGCTCAAAGAATGCAATGAACAATGGTTTCAGGAAAACAATTAAACAACGTAGTTTATAAAACCATTTAAGCATTTTAAATTTACCAAGTGAGAGTTACATTTCTATTCATTACTTATTTCTGTCAATGACAGCAAGAAGCTGGCTGGCATTGTTATTTCCACTTGAAAGATAAAGCGCTCAGATCAGTTAATATGTTTTTTTTTTAATGAACTAAGGCCATGTCACATATTCATATAATAATTACACTATTTAATAATATTTAAAGTCCATTGGTATGAAATATGATGTAATGGTTACTAATCCAGGCAATGGGGTGGTATAGGCTTGGTTAGGAAAATTTTCTCCATTGCTTCTCAACCTTTTGGCTAAATCAAGTGGAGAATAAATTAATTCTTCAGGAAAATAAATATTATTATTATTATTACTATTAATAATAACAATTATTAGTATTATTAATAACAATTTATTATCTGAAATGAAGAAAAAATATAGTATCAATAAGATAGTCTTCATTCTTTTTTTCACTGTAACTCTAACTACATTTGTTGAAAAGATGTCCGCACAAATGCATATTTGTTGACTCAGCCTTTACTCTATTTTCGAAATAGGAATTAACAACATATAACTTGCTTGAAAAAGATTAAAACTTGAATATCATTAAAGCACTAAAATACACAAAGCTAGATGCTTCAATACTCTTTATACAAGTTAAACAATTCCCCGTTCACTAGAGTTCATGTTAAACAATGGCCAGGTCTATATTCATATTTTTAGTAAATTTAATATTTACTGATTATTGAAATGATGCTATGAAAATAGCATCACTTAGATGAAAGTTAAAGCCACATAAATTTAAATCTGGTATTATTCATAAATAAACATTTAAATATTAGAATAAATAACATTTTAAGAGATTTAACAAAATGTTACTTTTTACTTGAATTTTGTAACATTCTTCCTTTTTTAAATCGATTTCATTTTACTTTATGTTACTTACACTTCATTTCAAGTTGAAAGAAAAATACATCCAATAATATGGATGTTTGCTCTCATTCCTGCTTACTTTCAATAATCTTTCAGTCTCAGAAATGGAATATCACTCTTTCTTTAAATTCTTTGAGTAATTAACCTATAATTATAATAAATCTAGATTACACCTATAATTACTGTGCTGTTGAGTAGGTAGCCACTAGTCTCGTTGTGGCTATTGAGTAATTCAAATACAAATAGAGTTGAGATGTGCTGTAACTGTGAAATACACACTGGATTTCTAAAATTTTGCATTAAAAAGAATATAATTATATCATTAATAATCTACTTATTACATGTTGAAATAATATTTTAGGTGTATTTGGTTAAATAAAACATTATTAAATATAAATTTATCTCTTTTTACTTTTTAATATGGCTGATAGAAAATTTAAATTTTAAAAATATAAGGAGTTTGGCAGGTTGAATTCTAAGACAGGTCCCAAAATGGCAGCCTCTGGTACAAGCACACTTTCTCCCAGTTATCCAATTAAGCAAAAATCTAGATGTGAAGGGATTTTGCGGGTGTAATTAGAGCCACAAATCTGTTGACCTTCAGCTGGGAGGTGGTCAGAGAGGGCCTGCCCTTACTTACATGAGCCCTTTCTTTCCTCCACCTGCCTCAAGAAGAGAAAGTCTGATAGATGTTCTCTGGCTGGCTGGCTGGCTAGCAAACACCCTTTTTGGAAAATGCCTATTGTTGGCTTGGGCTGGCAAAACATATCATCGATTGGATGGCTTAAGCTATGGAAATTTATTTTCTCACAGTTCTAGAAGCTGAGATCAAGGTGCTAGCATAGTCAGGTTCTGTTGACAGCTCTCCTCCTGGCTTGCACAAAGCCTTCTCCTGTTCTTTCTTTCTACAAGACCACCAGTCCTATCAGATTAGGATCCACCCTTATGACCTCGTTTAACCTTAATTACCTTCTAAAAGCCCTATTCCTCAAAACAGTCATATTGGAGATTAGAGCTTCAACATTTGAATTCGTAGGGGACACAATTCAATCTATAGCAAGGGACCACAAGGCAAGGAGTTTCCTGCAGCAGCTGAGAGCTAGTAGGAAAATAACCTCAGTCCTACAAGCTCAAAGAAATGAACCAGTGAGTTTGGAAGAGGATCCTGAGCCCCAGATAAGAATCACAACCACACTGACCCACAAATTTTAGCCCAGTGAGATCTTGAGCAGATTTGACCTTATTGTCCCCAGATTTCTCACCTATAGACATTTTGAAATTATAAATAGATGTTGTTTTAAGCTGCTGAGTTTGTGGTAATTTGTTATGCAGCAAGAGAAAATAGTACATGCAGTTCATATTTTGACTTACATTATATTTTATTAAATAGTAGTTACCCAACAGTTATGATTCTGGATTTCACCTGGTTAGAAACGCTGTAAAATTCTTCAGTGATTTCCTGAACTTGAAGATGACTTTGAAAATGTAGTACCTTTTTCCCTATTATAGTCTCTGTCTTGAATCTTTATTCATTCATTCATTCAAATATTTATTGAATGCATGATATCCACTAGGATATGGGCTAGTTATTGAAGACTAATGTAAAAAGGTCATCATCCTGTACTTATGAAAATTAATATATATAAAATCCATTTTGAATGGTATAATATAAAATTAACATTTGCTTTATAATTCATATTTTAAAATGTGTTTGATTGTATTTACTAACTCTCATTCCTAAACTCAGAATCAGTTCAATTTAAAAATTAATTTTATTTAGCCAACCACAGCATATTAAAATGGCAAAGCAAGAATCAAATTAATCCAGAAACCTTAAGCACACAGCCAATCATTTCTACATTAATCTAATATCGACAATCAGTTGGCAAAGAACTTTTGTGGTGTAGTTATATGAAAACTAGCCTTGAAGAATCTATCAAACTGCCTTACCAGTAAAATTCTTAAAATTATTCCATGAGCTATAGGAAATGTCTCTTACAGTATCTGCTTGTGCCAAAAGTTATGAAGGAAAGAAATCAGCCTGAGCAGTTTTCTCCATGATCCATCAAATGAATGCTGAGATGTCAGAATCAAGTGATAAATACCTAAGGTTATGTGCTTCAATTCATTTGTTCGAAAGAAAAAAGTAGCTTGAACAGAGGTTAACAGCCTGAAAGTCATCTCACCTTTTCCAGGAATTAAAATGAAATGTTAAAAAAAAAGCAATGAAAAACAGTAAAATATTCTTAGGGCATTCCTATTTATAGGTCCTCACTTACTTCATCAGCATTTTTATCTTCTAAATTTTATATTTTAGAAAATGTTTTTCATAGAAAATATTTTTGAGAAACTCATCTTTGTGTTAAGTTGCTGTCAGGAATACTTAAACCCAGGAGCATCCCCAAGCTGGTTTATGCTATATACCTCTACTACCACAAACCCAATGATAGCATATAAAATTCTATCACAAAGTTACTTCATTCCACTCTGTCGAGACGAGAAGGGAAATTTACTCAGCTGACTGCCTTTCCTAAATTTCATCATGGTTGTAGAAATCAAAGAGAGCCTTGGAATAAAAATGAAGAGGTAATAAAATCTGTTAATCATTAAAAAAAAAGACACGAGAGAAATAAGGCATCATTATAGTAAAAGAACAATCAAATCTACAAAATCCTTTTTGCAGAATTCATATCAAAAGGAAAATTGTTCACCAAATGGACAAAAACAGGATTAGGAATGGAGGAATGACATCCTTACACGTGAATATAAATCAATAATCTATTCATTGATGTAAACACAGAAAAGAAAACAGAGTTCTAAAGAAAAGTGGTTGCAAGTTGTTCTAAAAAAGGGAGCCCAAAGAACAAGAATTTGGCAGTGTCTACTGAACACTGCACAGAGTAGATCCTGTCACAGTTGATGAATCACAGCATTACTAACCAGCTTCAATATTCCTGAATATTGCTGAGGGATGTTTGCTTCTGTTTTTCCTCAAACTGGGAACAAGTAGTTGTATATTCTTACTTATTTTACATCTTGCCCTGGTAGAAGAAAAGGTGCATTGTCAGAGATACAAGTAAATAATCTTCTCACTGGAAAAAATTTACTCACTAAATTAATTAATTAGTCTTAGAAATTCAAATTTATAACAGTTTTTCTTTGAATAGATTGTGGCAGAGAAAATGTTATGTGTTCAAGACATTTTTATGAACGTGTTAAAAAACTGTACGTCCCAACACCTTTGCAGTTAGATGAGTATAAGTGACTGCTTTTGTCCAATGACACTCCATCAAATTGTCATGTGTCACTTCCAGGTGAGTGAGTGAATGTCCCCTGTCTGATGCTCAGGCTCTACCAAACGCACCCCATGTGATATAGAAGGTCTTCTATTATGGTGGTACAACCACAAGGTCTATACTGTATACAGCTGTCCTGATGAGTGGCCAAGATCTGCTGTGGACTCTGCATGAGATTCAGAGACAATATTACCATAAGTTGTGTGAAAGATAGAAAGTAAAAATGTGCTCATGGTAAAATTATAAACAGAAATAACAAAGCCAACAATTTTGCTATAGCATAAACAATGGATAAGAAACCAATATTGTTATAAATAATTCAGTTCAGCTAGACTGTAATAAAAGCCATGATGTTTGTAGACAAATATTTATTTTTTGAATTCTTTGTAAAACCCTTTCATCACTTTAATGAGCAACATTAACTAGATTCAACATAAAACATTTCTTTTAAATGATCTAGTAGCAGTTATATACATGTTCTAAGAGAATTATTTTACTTTTATACCAGACCAGGGATAAAGTTTTGTTTGGTTCTTCAAACAGACAATTATATTTTCACCAGATACAAATAAGGTTCATTAAAATATGTAAAAGATAAAATTTCTAAATGATACACTTCCATAAATTATGTTCGATAACTTTGAGAATAGACCCTTGGGATCTAAATTGCTAAAGTAAATAGACTTTTGCCTGGGAAGGTCAAGTATTTTATTTTCATCAAAAACTGTTATGTAAAGAGCAAAAACTTTCCTATATAATAGTGATCAGTGTAAATATTCTAGCATTGAACATTAACTTACAGTATTTCATAAAAACTCTTTTAATTTATCAACATCTACCTTCTCATACAATGACACAAGACTTCATATTTGTATTGTTTCTGAAGCATTATAGTATTATATAGCAATGCTCATATATGACCTAATCAAATTCTGCAAACTGAAAATATATTTTGTGCAACCACCTCCTATATCAATACCATAATCATGCATTTTGGCCACAAATAATATTTTAAATAGTTTATATTTATTAAATTTTTAAGGCACCAGATACACTCTTGCCATCTTGATGATGTCCTAATGAAAATTATATGGTATATTACCATATATTCCATCATTATATTAATTCTTTATTATTATAAATGGTTGGCATATAATAGACACTGCTACTCAGGGAAAATGAGAAAATGGAATTCTCATCTCAACTTCAGGACTTAATTTTCTGCCAAATCATCTAAAATTTGAGTATATATGCTAAAACCAACTACACTATATATACTTGTAGACTACAAAAATCTCTAATGTTAAAAGGCACCATAAAGAATATAAAAAGAGAAGCTATATACTGGAATAAACTACTTGCAACACATATGACCAGAAAAATATCTGCAGATGAAATATATATATAAGGCATCTACAATTTAAAAAGAAAAACAATGCAATATAATAGTGGGCAAAAGAAGATAACTACAGATATTTCACAGAAGAAAAAATATAAATCATAAATAAATATTAACTATATTAAGTATAAATTAATACAACAGTGAAATAGCCTTTTATATTTATCACCTTGCCAAAAATGAAAAATTCTTTAAATATAATGTGTGAATAAAGATGTGAAGCAATTATGATCTTCCACTTATTTTAATTAATAGAGGTAAATAATCAATTATTAAATGATTTAAAATAAGTATTTTAAAGATAAAACTTATTTTAAAATAATTATTTAAAATATTAAAATAATTTAAAATAAACTATAATTAGAATGTTCTCAGACTTGTCATCAGCAACGACGAATGTAGAATACCATAATCCTTCAGTATTGTGAAGAAAATGATTTAAAACTAAGACAAATTATTATTTATATGTAATGACGTAATAAAAATAATACATTTTAAAACAGTCCATATACTCTTTTTAGAAATCATTTGAGAAGAAACATTTAAAAATTTTTCAGTAAATATAGGTAGAAGTCTGTAAAAAGTGGATCCACCTCAGAAAGCAGTTGATGAGATGTCTCAGACTGATCACTCTGTAGAAGGTTTAGAGAGCAACCAACCCAGATAACCAGAAAATGGAGGATGTTGGTAGGGCAGAAGTAATATAAGTAATCAGGATAAAAAGTCGAGTTTCATATAACCATGGCTTCAGGATATAAAGGCTTATTATCTTAAAAGACAAGGATTGTAACTATAAATTGGTAGTTACAAAATAGTCATGAGGATGTGAAGTACAGTATAGTGAATACAGTTTTAGAGAATGAACAGACATCATGTAAAGTTATGAGTAAAATTGGAGATGTGCAAAATAAACCATTGGTCCTAAAATACATAATATAGAATCTGTAAATAAAAACCTTTTGGAAGCCAGTCGTCTAAAATGGCAGCCAAAGATCTCACTTCCTGGTTTTTATGTTGCTGAGTAGTTTCCTTCCACATTGAACAGAGTTGACATTCAATAAAATATTGTGGAAATAATGAATCTTGACTTTTAAATCTACATCATAAAAGACATTGCAGCTCAACTTTGTTCTCTTCGATCACTCACCCTGGGAAAGTCAATTGTCATGCCATGAGAACACTCAAAAAAGCTCTAGGGAGATTGATGGGGTGACATTCTGAGGACTCTTGCCAACAGCCAGTATCAACTTGCCATTTCTTATGTCGGTAGGAAAACAGAATGACTCTAAGTGGTCCAAACTAGTTAGTTATAGCCTCAGCTAATAATTAAATGTTATTTTGCTACTCTGAACCATCACATTTACATCCTCTCTCTGTTCCTGGAGGAAAATTGGGATGACTGGGACAAATAAGGATCCATGTCTTACATAAATCCTTAAAAAATGATCCATCTCACTTTCACATTTACTTTTCATATGTTTCAGTATCAAACAACATTTAGAATTCTTAATGGTCTATAAGTGTGATGAATTTAAACATCTGTCAATATCCCCAAATAATTTTTTATATTTTGGTAATATTATGTGATTCTTTCAAATATGTTTATATGTGAAGTGAGTATGCAGTACTTTTCATTATGAAAAGTCTCAAATAATTATTTTCAGACATCTTCAGTATGAGCTTGATTTTTTAGTAAACATTTTACTTTTAAATTCTGAAATAATTTTTATTTATCCTATTTTAGATGTACATCAATATTATAAAAGATGTAAGAGTTGTTATAAAACAACTGCTATATAAATGAAAATGAAAAAATCTAGGTGAATTCCTTTGGAGTCACTAAATAATTAAAACTGAACTTCTCACGTTCCAGTACTAAAAAAGCCACATTTATCTATAGTAGATAAATGGTTGATCAGATCTTATATTTTGATTTATAGCAAACACCAATTTTTCTTTCAGAAATATCTAAGACCCTAAGATCTAAGAAATATTTAATATTGCTAACACAAAAACTGGACCAAATAAAACTTTGAATGTAACCTGAGAAGTAGGAAAAAAAACTTTCTTGTTTTATTTCACTAAAATTTTTCTTACCAATTATACTTCACTATAAATAATTTTTAAAAGTCTTGAATTTTATAAATGACTCAAATATTAATTTGAAAATAACTTAGAGAAAATAAAAACTATAATTAAAAAAATAAAAACATAAATATTCACGTGGAAAATTAAACCTAGTAAACATGGAGTTTATGGAAGTAATTAAAAAGTGCATACTACCAAAATTTGGACAAATTTTGTTTTGGATTAAAGTATAAAGTATACTAGAATCTCTAGAAGAGAGATAAATTATAAATGCAGAAATTATTAATATTCTGGAATAAGTTCAAAGCACCAAGTGAGAAATAGGTGCTAAAGAATGAACATTTCATTCTTGAAAACAGAAATAATGGTGTGGATGCAGTTTTATGAAATGGTAAAATCTCAATTTTCTCAATAAATGTATTTAAAATACATTTATGGAGAACTAAATATAGACTTGAGCTATACATGACACTAGACAGTCCAGACACAACCACTTGGAAATAAACAGAGATCTAGAAAATCAATATTTTTTAAAGTATAAATTAATCTACTCTAACACTATTTCTAATATCCTTTATCTTTTGCACTATCTTACCTTGAATATTGAGAGTGAAGAATCACTGGAGATGTGGCATATATCATTTTCCTCATTTCCTCATTTCTAATATCCAATTAATTTTAAAAACAATCTAATTTTATCCATTATAAGTGTTAGTTCAGATTAATCATCATCTCTTTCTGGATTTAGATTCCGACCAAATCTTTTTCTCTCTAGAATTACCCATTGGAGAATATAGTTCAAATTATCCCTTGAAAGCGTAAGTATGATCATAACATCCTCTGATTAAAACACTGTAATGATTGTTTTTGCTTCCTAATCCTATTTTCTTTGGCTAAATTCTTTAATATTGCTAACAAGTCTTCTCAGAACTTAGTCTCTCACTCTCTTTAGTTAAAACTTAGGCGCAGTTAACCAAATGTACAATGCTGCATCTAACCTCGGATTCTCAGATTATTAATTTTGCACTCTCTGCCTGCAATACCCTTCAATAGATCCATCCCCTCAGACTTAGCTAAATGCTTTTTCTGTGTGTGTGTGCGTGTCTGTATGTATGTGACAACTAACTTCTTAACTTAGATAAGTTCACAAATACGCTGTCTCTGCCTTAAGCACAGACCTATAAATCTCTTGCCTGAGATTTGAAATGGCCTTCTAGGAATTAGTATTTTCTGTCAAGTCTCAGTATTCCAGCAAAGTTAGCAATCCTAAATGCTATAATAATCCTGTATATGCCCTTTAAAACTCTTCAACAATTATGCTTTACCTTCTTTTTTTTCTTAAGTTAAAACTTTTTATCAAGGTATAGAAAAATCCCTTTATTTTTCGTGGGAAACATATCCAGAACTATCCTTCATTTCTTTCACCTTCCTCACACTCAATACGCAACTAATTGACATTTACCAAAAGCTTTTGTACTTTTGTCTTTCTCTTCTCTCCTTTCCTCTCCTCCACCAGAAAACTCCGTTTATTCAATAAGAGCTTCAACCTTTCTCATGAAGCTTCTCCACCCTACCCCACTCCAGCTGAGTCATTCCTTCTTCTGTGTTCCTATTGCATTTTGTGCAAGTCTCTACCTAACACTGAACTATTCTTATTGTGCTTTTCCCACATTAGACTTTAAAGATAGGGACCACGCCTTCAATTCATTCAGCCAACATTTACCAAACTGCTTGGTTTTATCCA
Source organism: Eidolon dupreanum (assembly GCA_028627145.1). NCBI lineage: Eukaryota > Metazoa > Chordata > Mammalia > Chiroptera > Pteropodidae > Eidolon > Eidolon dupreanum. The sequence goes on along the minus strand of CM053514.1, from coordinate 58,123,579 downwards.
AGAGATCTAAAGACACCCTGTCCCAAAGAAAAGGGTAGCAAAAAGATAGACAATTATGTTAAAATATTAATTTGTAGGGTAGTGAAACACAGAGTTTATAGGAGCCTGACCGAGACATCAAAAATATACTTTCTAGTGCAAATAACTGTTAAGCTGAAATTTGGTCATTCTTTTCTTCATCACCAAGGACAATGTCTTGATTAATACAGAATTTAAATAAAACTTGGAGTGAATACACACAATTCATAGGACACTTTACATAGAATGTCTCTGAAAAAGAAACATTATTTTATTAACAGTGATAAGCATGAATGGTGGTTATGACCTTGCAGTGCATGGGCCCATATTCTTTAAAAAAATAAATAAGAGTAAAGAGGATCAAACATATGGTGACAGAAGTAGATTTGACTGGATGGTGAACACACAATCCAATATATATTATTGTATTATTGAATTGTACACTTGAAACCTATATAATTTTATTAACCAATGTCACCTCAATAAATTTAAAAAGCTACCTTTATTCACAAGCTCTCTCTCAGAGATGAATTATTTCTTAACTTTGAGTTACTTTAAACTAACTTGTTATAACTTTAGGTATTTACTTTTATTGTAGATGCTTCATTTCAACACGATTAGCCTTATGACATCCTAGAAATGTAAAAAGAAAAATCTGTTTTTTAAGACTAATTTTAGATTGTGCCTGAATTGACTTTTGCCTTACTTGTTGACTTTTTTTTTTAAGGAATAAATTATTCTACACACTCTCCCCCTGACTCTTCAGTTGTTTGTTCACAGGAGAGCAATGCATCAAGACCAGGAGATACTAATTAATACTTCGACTACATAGATTGATGAGTCATTGCAACTTCTCTGAAAGCAGGCTTTCTCTGGATCAGAATTGTTAGTAGTCATAAAAATACTGACATGAAGATTAAGTTTCACTAGGTAATTCTAGCCCTTAACTTTCTGGAAACATGCCAAACAGAAACCATTCATGTATTTAGCTCCGATCATGAATATAAGAACTGTATTGAACATTTGTATACTATTAAAATGGTATACAGTCAATTTGTGAGTGTAGCTCATGACAAATGATTACATCACTTATTTATGTGTTTGTCAAAATAATACATCACCTTTGCTCTGGGCAGCTCATTGTATTTTCTGGTAAACCAAAATTATATTCTACTCTATTACATGAAAATTGAAAAGGAAAGAAGGAAAGGCAGATATACCAATGGAGAATCAAATAGTAAACCCTCAAGAAATTAACTTCTGATCAGAAAATAAGTGATAAAAGAAGTTTCTCACAGTAATAGTGTAACTGAGGTGTTTTCAGAGAAATAAGAGATGTATCTAGAAAGTTTTACAAATGTATTTTGGCTTCAATGAAATATTTTATTGTGGTTGTTTTGCTTTCTATCCAGCATGGAGCTTTGCAGGACTCTGTTGGGTACCTGGGGTGGGGGTTGAGGGGTGCATTGGTAATGACAATTTGAAGTGAAGGTGGTAAACTTTCACCCTCAGAAGTATTTAGACAGGAGCTGAATTCTAGTCTTCTGAGGAGCGATTTCTTTTTTAACCTTACGTTGCTTTGGAGAGAAAGTAGGTGAGAATATATCTAAATTATGAAACCTTTTTTTTTTTTTTTTTTTTGGCCAGGCCCTAGTGAAATAATTTTTGGTACTTAGAGTAGAACTAACTGTTTTTGTTTTTTTAAGGTGACAAAGCTGTTAGAACAATAAAAATATACTCTCATGTTTATAGGTATTATATTATAATCAATGCATACTATTAAATTCAAAAGCCTAAACAAATTAAAGATTAAATCTGGGATAGAAACCAGATATAGCCAGGTCTAAGTAACAAATGGATGGCTGGGCCACGATGGAATTGGCACAGAAAATTGATCATTTGGGACATATATTATTGAAGCAATAACAGGGGTCATTACCTCCCGGATCTCTTAATTCCGGTCTATAGATTGATTATAAATCGAGGTGAGGGCAAATACAGACTGGAACTATGTTGTTCATTTGTTGATGTCTTCTAATTAGCAGTGTCCAGCACATCAAAGAATAAGCAATTAAACAAATTTTTAGAAATGTCCTCCATAATAAAATATAAAACAAATTTCTTCATATCAATAAGCTAAATTATATTTCTTTAACCCATCTGTTTCACTATCTTTCTTCTAAGAAATTAAAGACAATGTATAAATGTGGCTATTTCCTGAATATCCCAAGCTACTAGCTGCATATAAAATTTAAATGCTTTAGTTCAGTATTCTTTTTAATCATTTCAAAGGATTTGAAATTATGAAGGCAGTAAGGAAAAATGTATGTGTTAATCATCAATTCTAATTGCTGATATTTTTAAACTTAGAGAGGACTGAAAAAAGAAAAAGAATACTTTTAAAAATATTAGAAAATAATCTAGTAGTTAATTTTTTGTCTCATATATGTGCCAGATCTTATAAAAATCTGGAGAATTACATAATACCAACTGAAGTGTATAAAATATTACATAAGTTTCAAAAAAAGAAGTATTATGCCTTATTCTCTAACATTTTGAAATGTTCAACAATGCTGGTACTACCTTATAAAAATTTATGATAAAAATGTAAGTCTAACTTTTCTTCAGTTAACTAATAATTTGTAAATGAGGGTATCTATTTACGAAAGGAAATATTTTTCTTCATTCTCTATCTCTTAATGGTTGTTACTCCAATTCTTTTTTCAGTAACAACTTTCAATTTTTAAATATATTTATATGCTTTTAGAAAAGCAGTATACATATAAACACATACAAAAAAGAAAGGAACTTATTATCAACTTCATTATGAATCATATGTAAAGCTTGTGCTAAGCCATATACTTGTATGTATCTACCTGTTAGGTATAAATTGTGAAATATCCTTTATAATCTGTAGAATAATTTTTACATTTTATGTATACTTTCAAAGCATGGACCATATAACCAAAAACTGCTGAGTAATTATATGGGCTTATACATAAGTAGGCTTGTAATTACAATGTAATGTAATTGATGACCTTGACAGTTTTGAGGAGTAGGTCAAGTGTATTACAGAATGTCTTTCAATTGAAAGCTCATGTTTTCTTCTCATGAGCAAACTTGGGTTATGGGTTTGAGAGAGAAAGATAACAAAGTCCAAATGTCTTTTAAGTCACATCATATGAAGGGTACCTGCTATCAACATGACTTACCTCTATCAATGCTAATTTTGAGCACCACGCTGATGTAGTGTCTGATGGTTACTTCACTGTGAAGTCACTTCATTTTTCAACTCCCATTCCACACTATGCTCCTTGGAGGAGAGTCACTATTCACAGCCCACTCTTACTGAGTACAGTTATTCTTATCAATTGCCTTTTGTCTCTATTATCGACTAGATCATTAAAGTCAATATGAACACAATTAAGTCTCTCCCAATTGCATATTGTGTGCTTATGGAAATGTGTTTGTACACTCACACACATGCACGCATGCACGCTTGTGCACACACACACACACAATGATTTCATTTCAGCCAGTTTTCTCCTTCCCTTTCTCTGTCTATGACCAAACTTCTTGAAAGGTTTGCATAGAGCCCTCCTTTGAACATGTATAGAGGCGGTCATCTTCAAAAAAGAAGGATGTGAAACAAACCTTTAAGTATTTCTATTACTAAAATAAACCACACAACACATAGAACACTTCTGAAGATTGTGTTATCCGCAATCCGACACCATCTCCTTATCAAAAACACTGACCTCAAATAATTTTGCCCATGCGAAATAAGCTTCGCTTCTGTAAATAATTAGTCTGTAACACCAGAAGCTTCCTCAGAGAATATCAGTGTATACTCTTCAAGTACCTTCAATACTTATACATATAATTTATTATTTTTTATACATACAATTTAATTGAATAATTATAATCCTTCAAAGACTAGCTAATTGCCAAATAAAGTACAAAATGTGGATGCACTACTAACGATGGAAGAGGATGAGAGAATTGCAATTGAGAGTGGAGATGTGACTTTTGAAGGCTACTGAACGAGTCAGGCTTATTATATTTTTTGCTTTTCAAAATATTATCCTTTATTTATCTTGTTCTCCTTCTGAGATTACAATTATGCAGAACAATAGCTATCTTACTTCAGTTATTTAAGCCTTATCTGCAAACTCCTTTCAGTTTACCTCATATGTCCACGGTTCCAGGGACAGCCAGCTCAATTAAGGACTCTTTACTGCTTTTGCATGCCAACAGGCATAATTTAGAAATTTATGTTTCTCATTCTTCTTGTTTGTTGTTCTTTCTCTTCTTCTTGCTTCTTCTTTTTCTTGTTTTCCCTTTCCTTCTTTTCCTCTCCTTTTTTCTCTTCATTCTTTCTTGCTTTTCAAAATACTGCCCTCAATTTAAACTTATAGGCAATTTTTTTTTTTTTGTAATTTATTTAGGATGTACATGTGTTTGTAACAGGACACCTTTCCCAGTATGAAATCTGAGGCAGTGAATGCAGTGAAATCCTTCCCCTGTGTAAAAAAAAGTAAAACAATCACCTCCAGAAAATATTTGTTTATTCTAAAACTTGTTTGGTAATAAAATTTCCATCCAGGTAAAATATAATGAATTTATAGTTAATTTGTTCTATCCCAACTCACAGTAACTCTTATTTAGCTTGAAATGATCATTAAAAAAAAAACTCTTTACATTGGATTTTCTCAGCATTTGTTCCCACAAAGCTATTAAATAAGCTATTAAATATATTTATTTACTCTCTACAGTTCAATTGTATTTCTGGCATTTTGTTTCTCTGATAAAAAAAAAAAAACTAAACAGAAAACCTTTTTAACATTTATTCCTTAATCATTACATATACAACTTTCTTTGTGGCTAAACTTTATTTGTAATGTTAATTTATACATTTGTTAAACTCATTTAACATTGTTTCTAAAATCTCACTTTATATTTTTTGACAATGTGGGCATTTTCACTCTTGTTCGTGATCATAATCATTGGAGTTCTGACTGATACAGAATATCATTTTTGGTAGTAGTAAGATATTACATAGGAAATGTGGGTTAAGGCAATATTTCTGACAGCGAACTATGATTATCTGTGGATTGTCTATTTGAGAGCATGAGATAGATTTTTTCTAAGCTTTTCTATTATAGTACATAAGACCCAGACTTTCATCTTAGATATTTGAAGTAAAGAATTGCTACAGATCACTTTACTCAAAAGGAAAAAAAAAAATATTTTCCTCATTGAGGCCAAAATGTTATGAAAGTCACCTACACCAGTACCTGTGATAGCTTTTCTGTCTGCTCCCAAGAGACTAGACAAGCTATATTCTTAATACCAATCTGTTATACATATAGATATCACAATTTTATTTTTGCTTAAAATAACATAAAATAGATTCATAGCAAATTAAACATATGAAGAATGTTTCTGTTAAAGTCATGACTCTAATTTTTATTGTAAAATAGAAATATAGCTCTATGAATATACTGTTTTGCTCAGAGATAGTAAAAACATTGGCAAGGTGGTAAATTATATATATATTTTTAAACCATTGCAAATTTATTTGCAGTTTAAATTTTTAAAATAAGTATCTTAATTTGGAAATACAATTTCAAGAATTCAGTGATGCATTGCATTTATCAGAGAGCATAAATAAATGAATGTTTATTTGGAAATACTACAATCTTATGTACAATGATGTGTCTTTAATCAAATTACCCTCTATGAGTTTAAATGTTGAGTTTTCCAACACACTTAAAATATAAATATGTGTATATGCTAATTATACATATATATCAATAATTATGTGATTCAACCAAGGCTAAGGAGAAAAATACAAATACTACAATATGAAAAAATGTTCATGCATGTGATAATTTAACTTCAAAAATTATTGAATACTACCAGTTCAATTTTAAATAATTATGAGATTTTAAAAATATTATATACATATATTCTTATATATTTTTAAATAAATCACTCAGCAATTTATTATATTTTTTTGGTTACATAGCCTGCTGTTAGATAACATATACAGTAACATACAGTAAGGGAGTCCTACTCTTAACAAATTTAGAATCTTTTGGATGAGATTGAACACAAAATTTAAGAGACTAAAACCTGCTTAAGGAACAGCATATAAACAAGGTATACAATTTTCTTTCAAATTAAATACCTTAATGGTGAGTCAATCCCATGATAATGAGTTTCCTTACTAAGGTTTAGTTAATTAGGGTAAATTTATTTTTCAAATTTGTCATATAATTCATAGCTACTTATGAGAAATTGTTTATCTTCTACATAACACAAACTGTTTTCAAAGGCTGGTCTTTGCCACCTATTGCCTCAATTATCTTATATAACAAACCACTCCAAATCTCCATAATTTGCAATAACAAACAGGTGACTTTCAAAACTACACATAGTCTGACTGGCTCTGGTTTAGGCTACATTTCATCTTGGATACAGGCTTCTATTTTGGATTCACATGTTTTGACATTCTCCTTAGAGCAGCAGATAATTAAAGCAGATTCTTTTCTTTACAGAGCACAGTAGCACAAGCAGAAAAGCAGAAGCATGCAAAAAAGTCTTAATGCCTTGGTCAAATTGACATTGTCACTTCTGTCCATATCCCACTGACAAGATGGAAATCTGACAAAGTGGAGGACTGCTGTGCCCCCAAATTGAAGAGGCAACACATAAACATATACACCCTGGCAATGGTTTTGTTCCTGAACTTCTCAGACACACTGAAGTTTCTCAGAAATAATTTAAGGGAAATTCTGAGGCTAGAGTTCTTGCATAAGGTCAAGAGTTATGGTCATGAGGGTCACAGAACTAATTAATTAATTAATTGGGAAAGGCCATTTTCTATTTACAGATTTCTACAATTACAGAAAAATTTCATGCTATACTTACAAAATTTCACTTTATAGAATTATGTTTTTTAACCCTCTTTTCATTCTGGAACATTCCTTAGAGTTGAAAACTTACACATAAATGTCCAGTTCAAAGAAATGTTGAGGCTGTCACAGAACTAATTGTTAGGCATTGGAAATTGTGGTGGTTAATTTTATATGGCGATTTGGTCATAGGGTGCCCAGATTAAACAATTTATGGGTGTGTCTGTGAGAGTGTTTCTGGATGAGATTAGCATTTGAATCAAATCAGTGTGTTCAGTCAAGTAGACTACCTTCCCCAATGGAGTTTCTGAGAAGGGCTTGAATACAATAAAAGGCAGAGGGAGGGAGAACTTCATCCTCATTTTTCCTATATTATTGCTTGGGCTGGGACATTTCACCTCATTTTCTCTGGCCCTCGGACTGGTCAGATTGAGATTTACACTCTTCTTCCCTGGTTCTCAGGCTTTCAAACTTGGGCTGAATTATACCACCAGCTTTCCTGGGTCTTCAGCTTGCAGATAGCTGACCATGAGACTTCTCAGCCTTGATAACTGTGTAAGTCAATTAATTCTTAACAATATGTCTATGTCTGTGTCTATTTGTCTATCATCTATCAGGCTATCTTACTGGTTGTGTTTCTCTGGATAACTCTGACTAATATAGCAATGATTTCCTACAATTATCTTAAAAATAATCTGATATTTCTCTAATAAGAGAGAATATATATGACAAATTCTAATACTCCTAACAGAAAATTTTAAGTTGTTTTTTTTTGTCTCATGTAGCTGAACACACATATACACATACATGCACAAATATAAAAACCTTTCGTTCTAATAGAAGTTTTAGAGTCAGATAAAATATTTTACTAAGAAACGAGGAATGGACTCTGCTAGATTAAGACAAATTAATAATAATTAAAGATTAGTAATAGTAAAGTTGCCAAATGGTGTCTAGAATTTAATTACCTACATTTTTCATTATATTTTAATAATTTAATCATAATTACTAGCGACTATCTTTTTAAATTTAAAAATACTAATATTTTAGTTTTTTATAAGAAAAATACAATATGTAGAAAAATGAATCTTTTGGCTTAACCATGACAATAAGAAATGGATTATTCAAGGTGAAAGCACAGTATCTAAAAGAAAATAGTTTCTGGAACATTGCATTTTATAAAATCAGATCTTTTGAAGTGGCCCTGGAGGTTTAGTATTTCTCTGAAAAGTGGTTATTTGTTTGATATTAATATATATCATCATCTTCAGATAAGTAAAAGGATGGAAGATATGGAAAAATAAAAATCAGAAAGCAAAATTGTTACATAAACTCTCCAGGGAACAATCAAAAAATGTTTTATATTATATTACTTAGCGTTAACCACAGACATCTTCTGACTTTGTATATCCTCTTTATCTGTAAGATGAAATTTCTTTTCTTTACACTCAGGTGGAATGATATGATAAATGGCAAACTCATTGTAACAGAAATTTCAAAAAAATTATATCCCCTTATAAATATCTGACTAAAATATAGAATACTAAAATGTTCAATTTAAACTAAGAGGCGCTTACCCAACATTTGGGATTGGAAAGGGCTTCCCCTCTGGGATATTGTACAGGCAAGAAACCAAAGGATATTGCCATCCAGTAGGTCTGTAAAGTGTCTTGGTTTGTAGAAATCTCCCCTAGTGAGTTAATCGATATGGAAGAACAAGATACAAGTGGAAGAATAAGTATGCATACCAATCACCTACATTAATGCTATTTTGCTGCTGGCCTATACATATTCTGAACTAGCATGTATGATGGGTCACAAATGTAATCTTTTGGACACTCTAATTGTAAAAGAGAAAAATAAGAAGTACAGAGTGTACTACGATTTGGTTTATGATCAGTTGCAGGTTTCACAAATGTGGAAGTGGCCTTAAAAAAAAAAAGTAGAAAACTGCTCCCTTGCATCAATTTTTATTTATTTTTTATTCAAGATCTTTAGTCAGCACACTGCAAAGGATGAATTTTGACACTTGAAGACTCATTATAGATCCCTCACCTCTGTAAAAATCATTTTAACTGTAGGTCACAGATAATCAGCTCATGCAACTGAGACTGCACAGAAAGTTATACTTGAGAGTGTGATTTATATGTTGAAGAGAACATATTTTTAAATTGAAGTCATTACTCTAAATGTTTTAAAAAATCAGAATTACAAATGACAGTCTAAATGACAGATGTGTCATGTAGACAATTGGCTGATAAGACCAAATTTTCTCATGAAGAGGGGAAAAATACTTTCTATAAAATAAAAAAACATGCTAAAGATGAAGTAGTTTATTCAATTCTATATTCATTTACTGCATGACTGACACTTTGTTCAGTACGAAAGACTTAAAAGAGCATGTAACTTCATAATAACTTTTGTATAAGTTAAGTGTAAAGAATATAAAGTTTATTTGTAATTATAATATTAATTTGAGGTGGTTTCTAGTATCTGATTGCCCTGCCACAAATATTGGTGATTTGATTAATGAATGGCACTTACTTACTTTTATATTGTACTTACTTTTTAGTCAATATTTCTTTACCTTTCTTTTCTTATTTTTCTTTATAAACCATTTGCTCAGTTTTTAAAGCTCTCTCTAAATGTAATCAGTATTTTACTTTACCAATTAACGAGTACAATCTAAGGTTAAAATAAGTTAATAATAGTTTTGCACATTTAAATAAATAGTTTGGAGGAAGGGAGAAAATTATTTGGCGAAAATAACATGGAGAATTTCTCTTATTAGAAAAATCTCATCAAGTGTATTTTTATGCTTCAATTTTTATGCTTCAATAGGATTTTTCAACTAGATTCTTTCAACTGTCGAATGTTAAAGAGAAGATTCCTAATATTTCAACATTACAATTAGATTTTTATTCACTAATTTGTAAAGAGCATCGTCTGCTGTTTCATAGTTAGCAATCAATATGTGTCACATTTTGAAATTGACATGGTTTAAAAGTATATCAATTTGATAACTAAATAAAATCATTTAAAATTTTTATTTAGGTATTAGAAAGAGAAAGAAATTTCTTTCCCTACCTACCCCTTAAAGGATATTTTTCTTTTTATAATGCTAAATTGGGATTTCACAAACTTAGTCCTATTGACATTTGAGTTGGATAATTATTTGTTAATGAGGTTGTACTATATATTACAATATGTTTAGTAGCATGCCTGGCTTTCATCTTCTGGATGCCAGTAGCCCCCACACAAATTTCACAGTCATGATAATCAAAATCTCAGACAAAACAAGACAAAATCAAATATTCCATGGGGAGACAGAATTGCTCCAAGTTGAGAACCACCTTGCTAAACGAGAACATTTCATTTAGGAGACATTCAATAAGGAATATTAAATGGCTATTAAGATAGAGTTTATATTTAGCAACCGAGAAATATTTGTTAAATTTGTATATGGAATATGTTTATATCCTGTGTTCAACCTATGAATGCTATAAAAAATATTCAGATATCAGAATTAGCTTCATATTGACTGCTAACTATTTTTAAAGATTTAACATGGCATGTGTGTAGGCAGGTAAATATTTTAAACCTGTGTTATATTTATTTAGTGAACCTTATAATTTATTCATATTACTTTTCCAGTATCAGAATAAGTTAGTGTTTTCATATTTAAAAAACCATAAGCATTAATATCAATTTATAAATAAATACGAATAACAATATTATTTCCTATTAAAGTTTAGGCATAAGTCATCACAGATAAAGTAATTCCAAATGCATTTACTAATAGTGGTGAGACCTAGTATTAATAAATATACTAATGCCTGATGTATACAAAATAAAAGCATAAACTTTTGTTTTATCCTTTCTCAAAGCCCTACCTGCACTCATCAAGGCCAATATTTGAAGAATGACTTCCATTTTTCTATTTAATCAACACCTTTAAGTTGACCTGTACCCATCACCAATCTCAAAGTACCTACTAACCTGATAGTAAATTTTTGACAAAGTCATCTTCAAAGATGAAAGTATGCAAAGTTTGAATACCAGAATAAAGTCAGTAAACAAAATAGTACCAGCTACATGTCTTTCAGTTCAACATGATGATTGGAGAAGAGTAAAATAAAGAGAAAGATTGTGAAAGCAGGATCATTTTTGTTGAAGCATCTCCTTATTAATCAAATTTTGATTTGGATATTAATAGCTTTCTTATTCTCCATAAGTCTTTTAAAAATCACCATATGACTATTATCATATTTAATTTACTCTGGGATTAATAAGTATTAGAAAGGGATGACTGGTAATCACTAAATATAATTCCTTGGAAAGGAATGTCATCATAGAGAGAGAACTTCAAAATTTATATATATCTATGTAAATACATATACAAGTATATATATGCATTATATTAAAAAATAATGAGCTCATTACTAAGCAAAACATAAAACATAATGGATAGTAGAAATATTGTAGCATCTAGCTAAAAATAAAAAGTAAAATACAGGAAATTATATGATAAACTTTTTTCCCTTTTACTAATAAAAAAATAAACTATATTGTTGGTTTTCCACTTTGGTTTCATTACTAAGATGATCACTTAACTAGTCACTTCACTTTCACTAAATGTAATTGATCAAAATATTTAGCTAAGAGTTATTAAAAATCATCCATTCCAACCTCTCACTTTATAGATGCAAAACCCTTGTTCAAAAAAAAGTTAATTGACTTAAAAACTGTGTTTGGTAAATGTCTGGGATAGTAATCTAGTGTCTTAACTATAGGTTTATTGTTCTCTGTAATATAACACTATAGAAATTGCAGCCAGATGAGTCAATGAGTAAAGATAAATTTATCCTCAAATCAGACCTTGAGAATAATTTATAAAGAAATAGGCAAGTGCATGTATTAGCCATCAGTCTACACTAGGAACTATAAAAAACAATTTAAAAAAAGTGGCATAGTTTGAGTGTGAGCAAGGAGTATGTGGGATATCTCTTTACCGTTCCCTCAATATTACTGTGAACCTAAAGCTGATCTAAAAAATTGTCCTAATAAAAAAAGTCAATTTTCTAAAAAAAAAATTATAATAAAATGAGCAAAATAAATGTAATTGGAACCAGAGGCAAATATGTAGTAAGCAGTTTAATTAAGCTACAAAGTTCAAGCTCTAAGAGTTTAGAGAAAGAAAATAATCATATCCTAAAGAACAGAGCCCAATGATAGGAACCCAGTGATAGGAAGGACTTTCAAAAGTGGAATGGTGGATGTGGAAGAAAGAATTCGGTGGAGGAAAAACTACTGAAATACAGTTCTATCTTTATGCTATTTAGAAGAATATGTTAATTACAGAGAATAAATTATTGGGTGTCATGAACTGTATAGAGGACTTAGAACAGAAATGGAACCTAAACCTAGTATTTTAAACTAACAATAGCTATAATTTTATGAGACCCTACTATGGGGCAGATACTGTTCAAAGTTCATTGAGGTGTAACAAACCACTCACTGACAAAAACGATTCTTTTTCATAGTTCTGTAGGTTGACTTGGGTTCAGCTGGGTGATTGCTCTGTTCCATGTGGTATCAGCTGTGACTGAATTCATCTGGATGCTCAATTTAGCTGCAACAGCCAAAATGATTTTCTCATATGGCTGACAGTCGGAAGCTCAGGAACAGAGAAACCTCTTGGGTTCTTCTACAAAGGGCCTTTCCTTGTGGCTTTGGCTTCTGATAGCATGCAAATTATGTACTAAAAAGAAACAACCCTTGATTCGGTTATCTGTTTTATAGATTTTAAACTCTCAAATGAAGTTTTTTTTTTAATCTTCAATTTATAGTCTCATTGTTTTTCACAGGTTTAGAACATAAACTTCCCTTCTGCATTTTTTAATTTTTTAAAAATGAGTCAATTTATATTCTCCTGTCTTATCTCATCATGTAAAAATTCCATTGGTTCCATTGGAAGTTTTTAATTAGTAATGCAAAGTTGAATTTTCCTAAAAATTTATTAAAATTGTTAAACTACTTTCTGTATTAGAGATACATTTGTGAGACCTGTATGTATTTTCTTGTGCTTATTTATCCCCAGATGAGATGAGGTTCATTTGGATTTTTCTTGGGGGGGGGCGGTAATAATTGAGAAGAAGTATACTTTTCTTGGTCTTATATTCAGAATGATTGTTTTCTTGTGAATCCTCCTTTATTCTAATAATCATGCATCTTCACTTCAAGGAAAAAGAGACACATAATACTTTTGAGTTTTTTAGAAATAGTACACTTGTTTCAATAAATATTTACATAAATCTAGATTCTGCTTAATATTTAAAAGAAGCAGAGTAAACATACTTTTTAAGTGAGACTATGTACCATTTCTTCTTTAGATCTTCTTATCCTCTTTTCCCCTTTATACAAAATAAAAAAACACAATTACAAATGCAGAACTCCAGAATAAAGAGGTATATAAGAATATTGTGAGTTTGCAGTATATCCTGTATTCAAAAAGTATTAGGGATATTTAACATCTCTGATAAACAGCAATTTGTTGTAAAGGAAAGAGTTATTTGAGTGATTTATTGAGAAAAATGTTTAAAGCAAAACGATAGTACAAAAGATATACATGTACATACTGTTATATATATACATATATAATCTAAGTACACATATTGAAATACATACACTTAAATACAGAGAATTTTTCTCTATGATCCAAAAGAACAATAATATTAACTAAGTTTTATTTCAGCTTTTTCACAACTTCTTGCTAGAGGCTATACATGTAATGTTTTGAGATAACCTTTAAAATGAGAAATGCATAAGTTGACTCAGGTTCAAAGTCATTGGATCAATAGTCAAGCCCTTATTATTTGATTGCCAAGATACATGATCTAGCTCAATCATTATCTGCGATTTGTGTGAAGAACTTAAGATCCACATAACTCAGTTTTCCTCATATGTAAAATAGGGAAATTAAAAGTAACTACTTCATAGAATTTTTGTGAGAGTTCAATGTGATAGTTCATTTATTTGAATATTGTCTGGATTATCTGTAATTGTTCAATAAATAAATAATGATGATTATTATTAGTTATGTTTAAATTCCATGCAGTTTAACTTCTGTTGATTCTTCATTAGTGCACACCAGCTGTTCTTATTCTTCTTATTAATAATCTAGAATATATTTGAGTTGTGTATGTCCTAGGACTGCTATAGTGAAGTACTGTAGACAAAATAGCTTACATAACAAAAATTTATTTTCTCACATTTGTGGAGGCTAGAAATCTGAAGTCAAGGTGCAGCAGAACTGGTTTCATTTGAGGCCTTTCTCTTTGATTTGTAGATAACTGTCTTTTTCTCCCTGTGTCTTCATATATCTTCCATCTGTATCTATCTGTATCCTAATTCCCTTTATCTAAGGACACCAGTCATATTAGATTAAGGGCCACCCAAATAAAGCCATTTTAACTTAATTATCTCTTTAAAGACCTTATCTTTAAATACAATCATGTTCTGAAAGACTAAAGGTTAGAACATCAACATATGAATTTTTTTAGAGGGTAGGTGGACATAATCCAGTGTGTAACAAATTATATTTGAAATCATTTTATATTTTTGAAAATTACTAATTTTTTAACCTTGATTATCATGAATACTTACTGCCCTCTGTTTGTTTAAAACATAAATTCTATTATTTCCCAAAAGAATGTACTTGATTTTACCCCAAACATAACTAAGAGTATCAATAGATATTCAAAGCTGAAATATATAAAGTGAAAGAGAAGGCTCAGAACTCATGTCGAAGAGTTTTATAGTCTTCCTCTCCTCACTTTCCCCAAAAATGTCCCATACTGGTGGCCTGGTAACCAACTAATGTCTCCTATGTCAATAGTTCCGTCCAGCAAGTGATTTGCATATTTCCTTTAGTTGCTAATTAAGAAATACAAAAATTTGTAGGGCAAATCTAATCTTTGAAAACTCAACAAATTATTAAAAACTGAAGTAATATAGTTGTACTTAATTTTAATAATGTTAGTTTTTATGCTTTAAAGATTACTAATAACTTCAAGGAGATTACTGTGTGTGTGTGTGTGTTTTTTTTCCTGAAGAAAGCACATTATATTAACAACAAATACCACCTTATGATCTTTTTTTTTAAGTTAAATTCTGTATTATGTTGTAGAAAGTGGGCATCATTTTCAGAATAATTCAGCTAAATTAGAACATAGCCACCATTTTTTGCTAATAAATGATCCTTTAGAACTTTTATTCCTTTCAAGATTCTTACAGAATTTGAAAATAGACAGGAAGCAAATATTCTTAGAAAATTTCAGAATGGAAAATTATAGAATTATTTGGCAGTAGTTTAGATAGTATAGAGAGGATTAGTAAACTGAACAATAAGTTAACAGAAAATTTATATTAATGCAAGGAAAAGAAAAAAGAATTGCTTAAGAGACAGATGAAGCTTGATGTAAATGTCTTACATACATGCAACTGGAATCTCAAAATATAAGAAAGAGAGAATTGGCATAATTGATACTTGAAAAAATACTGTCTGATAATTTACAAATATTGATGAAACACAAAAAGCTCTATGGATTCAAAACGGGATACTTAAAATCAACCTCAACTAGGCACAGCATAAAACTTTTCTAAAAATCTGAAGACAAAGATAAAATTCTTAAAAGAAACTTGAAAAAAAGGCACATTATGGTCAAAGCAATAGATGATAGATAGATGATAGATAGATAGATAGATAGATAGATAGATAGATAGATAGATAAGCTGATTTTTAATAGGAACAGAGAAGCTAGAAGACAATCAAATGTCATCTTTAATGAGGGCTATTGTTGGCTATTCATGGCTCCTGGCTCCTCCTTCTGGGAGATTCTTTTTCTGTTGTCTCCTTGGCCACACATGAAGAAGGAAATGGAAATATTCTTTTATGGAAAATTAATATCAAGAAACTATACTTTTTTTTCTTGTCAATATACAGTTATAGGTTCAAGGATCAGTTCATCTCCAAAAGCCAGCCTATCTTAATCCAAGATATTGACTCTCTTAGCAGTGACTTTCTCCCCAAAACATAGTTGTTTCTACATCTATTTGATTACTCTTAGCTCCATGAGTAAATAGTTTCACACGAAATTATTTTTGAGAACTGCCTCTCCCTCTGAAATTATTTGCAGATAACTTGAGTTTATCCAGCGTCCTTGAGAAATACAAGTCCTTTTTTCCTAGTGAATTTGCCCTATTAAAATTAGAAAATTTAAGTCACTTAATTGCTTAAACTAAAATTTTGAAAGCCAGGTCACCGTATGTTATTTTTGGCATTAAAACTATGTTTTAATTATGTTTTCTTACAAAAATCATTTTTCAATTTTATTTTTGAATTATAGAATATGAGGGATAGGTGTATCTTACAACTCTGGAAGTCCAAGATTGTCTGTTTTTTAATATTCCTTTTCATTCTCATTTGCAAAATAGCTAATCGGCTAATTTTTATTGAATCTCTTTCTCTGTCATTCTTTGTATACTGCAGACAATTCACCAAGGCACACTATAACAATCTGTTTCCTGATTTATTAAAACTATAACTTCATAGATACAGAAGATATTCAGATATGCAGGCAAAATTTATCAAATGTTCTATCAAAAATTAATATGAGTTGCCATTTTGTCATTTCTTTTTCCTGGCCACCATTAACAACAGATTCCCATCCATTAGCCCTCTACTCCCAAAGCCAGAGCTACATAACATAAAATTTTATTTTTTATTAAGGTAACTTCACTTGTATTTATATGTTAGCTTCTGCTACATTATACTGTAGTAACAAGTCAAAGTATTACAGTATAAAAGTCTTAACCAAAGTTTATCACTTGCTCACAATATATATCCCATGAACAAGCTTGTGGCTTGTTCCTATAGTCTATGAGTCTACTAAGGGCTCTGCTTCCTATATTTATACCGTATTGGGATATAGTGTAAACGAGTATTCCAGACGTGAGACAGGTCTTCATAAAGACAGAGGGAATAGAGCACAATGTGATAGTTCCTCATGCAGGTCCAGAGAAGTAGCCTTAGTAATTTACACATACTAAATTGGTCAAAAGGAGTGAAAGGACCATGTTTGGTGTCAGTCAGGAAAGGAGGCTAATAAAGACCTTTATTATTAATAATAATATGACTATATGCCATATCTCCACTTAAATACACATGTTAAAGGCTATAAATATTTTTACAAAGTTAATATGAGAAAAGTATAATGTATTATAATCCTTGGCTATAAGCAGACAAATAATATATGGCTTTCATCATTTACCTTCGGTCAGACAAACTACGTGATATACAAACTATGTGATATATAAACGTAAGATGTTCAAATAAGACATTTAAATAAGACATAGTTCACATTAAAGAGGCTACTTAAATAAAAGAAACACTTAAGATCTTATAGATTACAATGTAGCACATAGTAGGACTTGTTAACAATTAGTTTACTTGCTGGAACCTGATGAAGAAATAGCTAAACTGAGATAGCCCATATTTCTGTACGATCTCTGAAAGAACCTATTTTACAGAATATAACAAAATTGGTGTATAAGTATTAAAAGCTAAGATACAGATGGAAATTCAAATGTGATTTTCTTTATCTGCTAAGCCAATTATATTATTCCACTGCCACACTTCTACACTTAAGTTTCAAAGATAAACTTTTTTTTCTTATTTGACTATATAAAGCAGCAAATACACACATTATTGGAAATAAAAATATAAATGAGATAATGAGTTTCAAATCTACTTCTGAATGTATTTAGAAAGTATCTTCTCCATACAGTATCGAAGTTTTTTTTTTTTTTAATTATTTTTTATGATGACATTAGTTAATGAAATCCAGGAAGTTTCAGCTGTACACTTTAACAGTAAGGCATATATATATTTACACTGTGTGTTCATTTCCCATAGTTAGGTTTCTTTCTGTCACCATATATTTGACCCCCTTTACCCCATCTTCCCCCCCCTCCACCCTCTACCATCTGGTAACCACTAGTCCATGAGTCTCTGTTGGTTTTTCTTGTTCATTTGTTGCTTTTAGGTTTATAGCCCACTTATAAGTGATACCATGTGATTTTCAACTTTTTCTATCTGGCTTATTTCACTTAGCATGATTATCTTGAGGTCCATCCAAGTTGTCACAAATTTCATCTCTTATGGCTGAGTAATATTCCATTGTATATATGTATCACAGCTTCTTTATCCTATCATCTATCATAGGACACTTCAGTTCAAAGCTTTGGTTTGTATGACTGCTTCGATTATATCCTCTCTAGTAATTTTCAAATCTAATAAATAAATCTTTACTCAGAGGTAACTATAGAAGATGAGATCAACCTTACCATCATCAGAAACATATTCTGACACATCTAACCAACAGTATCTTCCTCCTCCAGGACTTAGTTAAAAGTGAATGCACATCTAGTTGTGTGAAGAAGGAACAGACTGAATAGATCAGCAGTATAACTACTGAGAGTGTCAATAAGTTATTATGCCTGCAGTAAAATGCTAAACTTTTATAAAGAACTTATGACATTTAAAAAATGAAACTGTAACATGACATTAAAATGTTAATAAAATTCTAGGTTATTTTGTTATCTTCATTCTATAATGGTCATATTTATCTTCAGATTTTAACACCTGCCATTCAATATTTGGCTAAACTGTATTTGTTGAATGTATGTAAAATTCCAACACGATTCATTGCATATTTATAATTTAATACATGTACAATTAGTTTTGCTTGCAAAACCCTTTTTTAACCCCAAACTTTTTATTTTATTAATTGACAAGGAGTGCTCAAGAGCAAATCAACTATATGCTACATCTGCCACTCCCTCACATAATTTTGATTTTATTTCATTCCCTTAGCACTTTTCCCCTTGTTCTTCCTGCCCCTGTCACACCGACCTTCTTGCACTTGGCTTAAATGGCTATGCTCTTAGAACCTTTGTCATAAATATTTCTTCTGGCTAGAATACAGCTAACTTCCCCAAATATTTGCTTGGTTTTGTACCTCACTTAATCAAATCTTACTTTCTAAATTAAATTGACCCTGACACCCTATTTTAACAAAAACTCTTGCTCTCAGCATTTCTGATTCCTCCAACTCTTATCTATGGTTTCTAATTCTGTATTGCACTTATCACCTACTGAGTTACATTTATTTTACGTTTTTATTGTATTTATTGTATATTTCCTGCTCCTTTCCCCCACTTCAAAATAATTTCTTCAAGAGCAGGGATCTTGGTCTGTTTTGTGCCTAGTACATAGTAGTTTTTCAATAAATATTTCACAGAAGAGTAAATAAGTCCTAATATAGGGTTTTGGGTACCATCTCATTTGAAATGGCAATTATACTGCTCATAATTTATCTACTCTAAAGAGCTTAACTCTATAAGCACTTTAAAGCTGCAAGCAGAGCTCCTAGATAAATGCCAGTAACATAGATTTTATGTAAATGTAGATGGTTAAGTTCTTCAACAAAAAGAAGATGAAAAGATACTAACTAGCCACATTTCCCCCCCCCCCCCGGGGTTAATATATACTAAAATGTTACAGTTTAAACAAATTCTTGATGAGATGGCAATGATTAAATTATTTTAAATTTACTTCACCCAAAGCCTTTTTGGTGGCAATAGGTTGTTATATGAATTCAACTCTTTTCTTTCACTTTGGAGGAACAAGATCCAAAGCAAAAATAAAAAATAATAATTTTTTATATTGGAGTTAAATGATATGAAAAGAGTTTCTCTATAGATAAGAGGCATGGTACATTGCTTTATGCTAATGATAGTAATAAAGCAAAGCATGCTTTTATGATACTATAAAATGACTGAGAGGACTTAGTTATCTCTCCTATGCATATCCATCAGTATAGTATAACTTGAAATGAGAATTTTAGTTCATAGAAAAGTGTGGGTCTATTCTCAAAACATCCACTTTGAATAATTTTGGATGCTGCTCTCTCTCATGTCAATAAACTATTTTGTGACAGAGCAAGTTAGACATAGAACATCTATATTTTTCTTATCAAACAAAGTTTCTGTCTCCTACAACACTGAAAATTCCATAGGGACAGGCATCGTGTCTGCTGTGTTCCTTTCTGAATCAAAGAACTAACTGGCAAAAACTCTTAGCAATTATGCATTAGATCAGAAACAATATTAATTTATAAATTTTAGTGTCACTTGTATTTTAGTGTATAAACTTCAAACTAATATTGTTTTTTTTTTTTAAGAAAACTTGCACAGTTTTATTTAGAAAGTGATACAGTGTACATTAATATATTCTGTTTTTATAACTCATGTGCTGCATCATTTATGTTTATTATTTAACTCCATCTAGTCACAAAATTAGGATACTATCCATAGTACCATCAGTAGATTTAAATGGGATTAATCTGTTAAGGCACCATGCAATAAATATGTAATAAATTTAATTGATACTTAAAATTAATTTAGGCAACTGCATATAAAGTTCAAAACAGTCTTTTGAGGATCCATCACACAGACAAAAGCATAAAACATAACAAAGGACAAATTAGAACATCAACAGGAATCCACACTAAAGCAGTGAATTTTTCTCTAAGTAAATACAATCACCTGAGCAATCTTAGACCACGCTAGCCTCTGAAGACTCTTATGACCCCTCGAATGACCTACACTCCAAAGATAGATAATATCCAATACATTAGTTTTGCCTATTTTAGAAATAGAATGCAAATCTACGTACTTCTTGGTGTTTTACTCCTTTTGATCAATATTGATCATCATACAGGATTTTTAACTGTAGCTGTAGTTCATTTTTGCTATAATGTATTCCACTGCATGATTATGTTGTAATTTATTTTTTCATTATAGTTTGATTGAAATTTGGATTATTTTCATTTGAGGCCAATTCCACAGTGCTTCTAGGAATATCTCTTTGGAAAACATATCAATGCTATTTTATAGGATGTTTGTATATTCAGCTTTAATAAATATCTGTTTTCCAAAGAGATTTCACACAAAAAAAGTCTCAGAGTAGTCCCTGGGTGTTCCCTTTGCTCAAAATCTTCATCAATGCTTGCTGCTCTGTCTTTAATATTTAAGCTACTCTGCAGGTAAAAGTTATCTTGTATTAGTTTGCATTTTCCTAAAGACTTCTAAAGTTGAGAATTTTGTTATATTTATATATGTATGTATTTTTTAATACTTTTTATTCTAGAACAGTTTTTTAGATTTGCAGAATATTACAAAGATAGTGTACAGAATTTGTGTATATCCAATTAATGAACCAACGTGGATACGTTATTACATATAAACCACACTTTATTCAGGTTTTTTGTTTTCCCTAATATACTTTTTGTGTTTCAGAGTCCTCTTAGTTGTTATGTCTCCCTAGGCATTTCTTAAAAATTTTAAAACTTTTTTTGTTTTTGATGACCTTACAGTTTTATGTCAGGTGTTTTGTAGAATTCCCTTAAATGAGATTTGTTTAATGTTTTCCTTATAATTATACTAGTGAAATACAGGTTTGGAAAGACCACAGAGGTAAAATGTGTTCTCATCACACCATATCAATATTGATATGAGTTATTACTCTTGATGTTAACCTTGATCATTTGGTTTGAAATAGTGTTTTCAATTTCTCCACTATAAAGTTACTCTTTCTTTTTCTCCCTCTCTATACTACATTAGTTTGAAGAAAGTCGCTATACCCAGTACACAGTGAAAGAGTAGGGACTTATGGTCTATATCCTTGAGAATAAAATATCAAATTATTTGTAATTTTTTTGCCTAGAAATTGTGTCTCTTTTCTCACATTTATTTATCCAATCAATTATTTATATTACCCTGGATTTATGGATATTTTACTTTGAGTTATAATCCAATACTACTTTGTTCAAATGATTCCAGCATCAGCAATTATGATTTCTTTTAATTTGTGCCAATATTCCTTTGGCGAACTGCCATCAGTGTGTGTGTGCGTGTGTGTGTGTGTGTGTGTGTGTGTTTTAAGTACTTTCTCACTTTTTGGAACTGTAAGATGGTCCAAGGACACCTTTTTCATTTCCTGTCCCAGTCCTAGAATTAGTAATATATTCAAGAACACTTTTTTAATATGTATATAATTGAAGGCTTGTATTAAAAACCAAGATCTGCTCATTGCTGCTGGCCCTCTCAGTCGAAGAGCAAGAAGTTACATATTTGTGCTTTCCATGTATATACACATATACATAAATATTTTTTATATTTAATTATATGTATCTATATTATGTTAAATGTGAGTTCATATTGATATCTGCAGTTCTAACTCATTGCCACATGTATCAATCTATTTTCATCCTCTGGCTTATCTGTAACCTCAGACTTGAACAGTGATAAATCTAGCTTCTGTCATCTCCATCCATTTACTTAATTATTAAATTTAAATATACATATATAGTGATTTCAGAATTGTTTACCCAAATCTCTATGAAGAACAACTTTATCAACTATATTATCGTACTTATTTACATATAATTCCTTTTGCCTTTTTTCTTACAAACTGCACTCTTTTCCACACTAACTTAAGGCAACATCTTTTCTTCTCTATCACCTTCATTGAGTTCCATATATTTTAAAAAGAGTTAGAAGGCTTTGTCACATTCTGAAATCTATCCTGGGATCCTTCAGTCTCCTAAACTATCTTTTTTTAATGTTGATAACTTAAGGTTTTACTCTTTGTGCTGTAAAGTCCATGGGTTTTGACAAATGCTTACTCAATATCTTAATTCGCCATTATGGCATCATATAGAACAAATTGCAATAAACAAGTCTCCTGCTCTTCTCCAATTCAATCGTCCCCTCTCTGACCTCTGGCAACTAGTTTTTTTTTTTTTATACTCATTTTTTAAAGCATTTTTAGATTTATAGAAAAATAGAGCAGCATGCAGAAGGTTCCCATACACTGCCTCTCCCCTCTCACTTTCCCCTATCAACTAACATCTTGCATTAGTGTGGTACATTTGTTACAACTGATGAGTCAATACTGATATAGTCTTATTAACTAAAGTCCACAGTTCACATTATAGTACATATTTTGCATTGTATATTCTATGGGTTTTGACAAATTTATGACATGTATCCATGATTACAGTTTCATACTCAATACTTTCACATCCCTAAAAATTTCCTGTCCTCAACTTATTCATCTCTCCCTCCCCTTGCACCAAATCCTCACAACCATTGATCTTTTTACTGTCTCCATTATTTTTCTTTCTCAGGAACGTCATGCAGTTGGAATTAGGTAGTATGTAGTCTTTTCAGATTGGCTTCCTTTACTTAGTAATATGCACTTAAGTTTCCTCCATGTTTTTCATGGTTTGATAACTCATTTATTTTTATTTCTAAATATTCCATTTTATGAATGCACCACAGTTTTAAGTTTGTTTTTTTTTTTCATTCACTGTTGAAGGCCATCTTGGTTACTTTCAAGTTTTAACAACTGTTACTAAAACTGCTATAAACATTCATGGGCACATATTTTTAATCATTTGGGTAAATTTTAAGGAGCACAATTGCTGGATGATATGGTAGGAGCATGTTTAGTTTTGCAAGAAATTGATAAATTGTCCTCCAAAGTGACAAGTCTTTAATAAAGATAACTCTGCCTCAGTATTGACAACAATAGGCTCATGATGAGAAAATTCAAGGTGGTGAGTAGCACGACCTACAGAAAATTGTTGCTTTAATTTTCTTTCTCTTTCATATTTTTTGGTAATTGTTTTTTTTTAATGTTGGATGTTTTTTCTCTTTCTCTTGTTAGGTGTATATGTATTATATATCAAGCCATGACCTAAAGGAGATTAAGATGTGTATAAGCAAATGCTAATTTAAATAAAATTACTTTGAACACAAGTGTCTTGTCTTTGTATTTTATAAATAACCTTAGATTTAGTAACAGTTATGTTTATTATGTAATGCTCTTTTCTTTTTCTGATAAAAATATAACAGATTCTGCTTTCAAGATTTGTTCTGGGTTCTCTAAAAAAAGCATTTATTTTTATGCCCCTTACTCTTATAGTAGATTGCAAAAATGGCCCCAATACTTTGTGGCCCCTCCCATCAAGAAGCGGAGTCTATTTTCCTATTCTCTGACTCTGGCCAAAAGAATGCAGAAAAGTGACACTGAAAATTGTGATCCAAGGAATACTTGCAGTTTCCTCTCTCACTACGCTTAGAAACACTGCTATTGTTACTATATGAAAACAAAACAAAACAAAACAAAAAGTCACCTATTTAATTATTAATAACACATAGACCAGCCACCCATACTATCCTGAATGCCTGCTGACCATCGGCTATTTGAGTGAAACTATCCTAGGTCATCCATTCACCAACCAACCTACCAGCTTTAGCTACCAGTTTATTGCATATTGATGATCAAGTTAGCTGAGATCAGCCTTGACATAGACCAAAAGAACCACCCAGACTAAACACAGTATCATAAGCTAAATAAATTGCTGTTTTAAGTCTTTAGATTTTGAGGGTAACTATGCAGCAATAAATAACTGATACATCCCTAGTAAAACAAATTGACCATTCCTCCTCAGTGTCTTTTCAAAGTACTCTATATAGTTCCAACTTAACATAAATAACAATAAATTAAAATACTAATTTATATGTGCTACCATATTCTGTAGTTTGTAGGGACAGAAACTTCAACTTTTGTTGTTATCTTTGTGATTTAATAAGCTTTATCACTAGTTAAGTAAATGATGCCATTGAAAAGAGTTGATTATACTCACAAATCTCAAGAGAGGGAGTATATGTAATGCCCTGGGGTGGGGGAGGGCACACAGGAGTCACTGGGGTCAGTTACAAGGCAGAGGGGGAGCAGATAATCTGTGGGCAAAAACCTTCATTGATTATAGTTTTCTTATGAAGCAACTGACAAGGCAGGTAAACAGGTTTAGGATTAGCTGTCCCTGGTTGTCTGTCTGGCCCCAGGGTGCTTAGGGCAGAGTTAGAGTGACCCTAAGTGACAGCGCTCAGGAAGGAAAGGGTTGGAGATGTGGACTTAATTGTCTGCTCAAGAAGGGGAAATGACTAGATTCTAGGCAGGGCCTCAAAACTGGGTGAAGACAGCATTTAAAAAACTATATTCTCCTTCGTAGTCCTAATTTTCTGTTTTATTCCTCCCTCTCTTTCTAGTTCTAATATCCATATGCTGTCTTTTTGCTCCACCCATTAAAATGTATCCGAAGCAATCTTAAGACAAATTGAATTAATGTAACTTGCTTCTCTAATAGATCTTTGCATTGAATTCCTTGCCTCGAATTACAGAATAAAAGGCACTTATTTTCCACAGCTAAATTCACTCAAAGCAGATTTTAAAACATTTTCTTGGGCTTGAAGGCCTTGTCTGTAAGGCCCTGTCATAAAGTTTTGGTTTGAAGTGAATAAGCCAATAACTGAAAAACAGCATGCCAGGAATGGTGTGGAGAAAATAATATTATAATACAAGCTTCTCCAAATCTGTATTCCATTGTCATAGTGTATTAGATCTCCTTGTAAATTTCAGACTGGCCTGACCAATAGTTAGAGAAAGGAACTTACTTTATAGCCAATAGCCATCATTTTTATTTTCCATCTTTAGTGCTTACATCTATCTTCTAAGCAGGCTCTTTTAAATCAGTTATATTAGAATAATTAGCTACTTACTATGGACTTGAAATTGCAAGAAGCTGTAGAGACAGGGAAAGGAATTTGAAGATATTTCTTTAAATTAGTTGAATCAGTACCTCTGAGTAATTGGTAAGAACATTATCTCTAAGTGAAATAACATAGGATAAATGTAGAGCATTACATTGTTGAGTGCTAGATTGTTTGGTGCTACCAGAACTCAGAGCAAAGAGTGGATTCTTGTGTTGGAAGGTAAGTGGAGGAATGCTTATGGAGAAGCTAAAATGTAAGAAGTGCCTAGAAAGGATTTTAAGAAAAGAAATAGTGCAAAGAAGAAAAGGTCTTAACAGAAGATGAGGCTTAATTTACTTTTCTTTATTTAATATTTCCTGAAAAGTAGAGAAAACAGAAACATGTATTTTCAAAATCAGCCTGCTATAAACTTAGTTTTCAAACTTAAAAAAGTAATTTCAGAATTATAAAAAATTTGCAAATATAGTACAATTTTCACATATCCTTTACCCAGTTTCCTCCTAATGTTAACATTTTACCAATTTTCCTTCTATCTTTCCATGTGTATGTGTATAGGTGTATACACACAAATACATCCACTGATATATATACACACATATCACACACACATATGTAATTTTCTGAACTATGGACATAACCCTCAACTCAAATACCCCAGTGTATATTTCCTAATAATATTCTCTTGCTAATAGTCCTTTCCTAAGGACACTATCTTACATAATCACAGTACAATTATCAAAATCAGAAATTGATATTAATGCATTTTAGAATCTACTCTGAGTCATATTCCAGTTGGTCAATTTTCTCACTAATATTCTTTAAAGCAACTCATGATGGTATGCCAATTTTATTATGTTTTTTTAGTACATTTTAATTGAAATAGTTTCTCATTCTTGCTTTATATTTTATGACCTTGATATCCTTGAAGAGCATAAATCATTTATTTTGTAGAATATCCCTCAGGTTTTAGTTCTCTGATGTCTCGTTATGATTATATTTTTTGGTAGAAATATTACAGAAATGATTCTATGTCTTCTCCAGAAAACATGTATGGAGGCAAATGATATATATTTTTCCAGTATTGATGATAATAATGGATATAACATTTAAAATAAAATTATAATCTATGAGTCCATACATACATACATACATACATACATATATAAGAGAGAGGGAGAAGTTCTTCGTTATAATATTACAAAGCTACTATACATCAATTGAATGATGAAAATTTAAAAATCACCACTTGGCAAATCAATCAAAATAATGGATTTAGGCAAGAATAAACAACAGAATCTATGCCAGAGATTTTGAGGAAAATAAGTTATTTACATAGTCTCAAAATATCTCCCATGAGACATTTATTTATTAATTATTAATTATTAATTATTTTAATTATTTTATTTATTAATTACAAAGGGAAAATATTAACTTTACATTGTAGAAAACCAGCAGATAAGATCTAAACGAAGTGATCAAAGTAAGTCCTTTTGTTAAATGAAGTTATTAGTATTCGTAAAGGTAAATAAAGTGGACATTTATCTAAAATTACTAAACAATCAAAAATGGTAGAAAACAACTAATAGTATAGTGTAATTTTCATCACAATTAGCAGCTATGTGAAAATATTATTTATCTAATTTTATTAATAATTATTTGAAAATATTATTTATCTAAATAAATTTATTAATAATTAATTAGTAATCCGGACACATTTTTATAATGTGGCATCTTAGTCCAGTTGCTAAACAATTACACCTTTATTTTTGTGTCTTTCAGAGAAACTGTCAAAATAATCCTTCAGTTTTCATTTTATGTTTCAAAATAAAATTTTTCAATAATTCTTCTTGACACTTGTGATATAATTAGTCACAAAAAACTTCTTCCAGAGTCTAAGAAAGTGAAATACATCAGAGGAAAAATACTGCTAAGTCCAATTACATATAATTCAGTTAACTCTGCTTAAAAGTAAATTGATTTAATTCTAGTTAAGTCACAGCATAGTACTATTTTCATTGAATAATACAAAATAGAAAAAAATGAAATGAAACTTTGTAATGTTCCTCAAATAAGGAAAAATATGCCCTTTAGCTAGAATGAGAGAGAAGTAGCAAGATTTTGTTATATCATTACTGCTTTAAGGGAAATAATTAGCATATCCACAAAGAGGAATGCATTACAGTTAACAAAAAGAGTCATATATAATAAGAATTGCTTTAAGACATATGTCAGAGGAGAAAGAAAGAAGACTGGATAGTCATGATGCAATTAACTGAGAAAAGCAATGAAATGGATGTTGACCCCAAAATGGCTGAATAATTCAGCTCATTTTAATTCTACATTTAATAAGAAAAATGAAAAGCGAAGGAAAGCACTAAGAGATATGTAGAAAATTAAAAATCAATGGAAACCTTATCAAATTAAGTAATTTTTGACAAAAGAAATGCCCTAAAAGTCCTTGATTACAACTAAGCATTGCACATTTTAAAACAAACGTATTTATTGAAACACCCATACTGTTGGCAGTTATTTAGAAAGAGTACAGAATGGCAAGTACAGAAGCTTGATAGAAAACATTGAGATGTGTGAAGAAATAACTGAAATGACTGAAATACATTTCCTAAAGGTTATATCTCACAATGAAAATATATTGATGACAGAATAGTAGGGTAACTTTCAACAAGTGGTAATTCTAGTCCCTTGGGTTTGTTACTAGAGTTTGAGGGTAAAACTTTGTTCTGTGAGGTTTCTCTTTTGAGACAGTCACCAGAATATTGTGAGAATAGAATATAGCCAATAAAATGGAGTGCAAAGAGTTAAGAACAAAAGAATTTACTCAAAGGACTTCCTAATTAGCTTTTCCCTTTATTCTAACTCTGAATTTGTCATGATATTTTATAAATCTAAAAATTCCTGAAAATTCCACTTTTGAAGTACTCTCCAATTTCTCTTTTCCACTCCTCTATGCAAATTGCATCTTCCAGGAATGCTTTCCTAAACATTATTTAGATCTCAGAATCAATTTTCCTATAATTGATCATGTACTGTATAAATTGTCTTAGTTCAGACTGCTATACCAAAAATAGCATTAACTAGGTCACTTTAATAACAAACATTTTTTTATCATAGTTGTGTTAGAGGCTGGGAAGTCCAGATCAAAATACCAGCCAAACCTGTGCCTGGTGAAAGCCCACTTACTAGCTTGCAGACAGTACTCACTGTATCTGCACATGGCTAAGAGGGGATATTCTAGTCTCTTTCTCTTCTTATAGGAACACTAATCCCATCATGAGGGCTCCGTCCTCCTGACCTCATCTAAATCTAATTACCTCTGGAAAGCCCCAATTCTTAATACTCTTCCACTAGGTAGTAGGATTTCAACATGTAAATTTGGAGGGGACATAAACATGTATTCCATGATAGTAACAAATAATCCAAACCAATGAACTATTTGTAAAGCTATTTGTACTTTATCCCCAGGTTTAGATTCATCTATTACTCATAAATACACTTGAATCAGAAATTGCATCTAATTGTAAATTTCTTAGCATAGATAGCAGATTGTTTGAAATTGAATGTTTATTTTCATGATACAATAATATGTGATAATCTTAATACTCAAGCCAATTAGACAACAAATAAATGGGATCATAATGAGGGCTGGAATGACTACATATTGGGAGAAAGTTTATAATTTTTTTTCTGAAAAAAAAAAAAACTTGAATTCTCTAATCATTGCGAAGAATTTCAGTAAAAGAAGGTGTTAGACAAATGGGATATATTCTAGAAAGAGTGACAAAATATATCACAAAAGTGGCAATTTATAAAGAAAGTTATTTTTAATTTTATGTGACTAGGTGGGAGAAATTTTATATGAAGCTGTAAAAAGAAAGGCTAATTAGTAAGCAAATTCCAGAATACTACAATTTTAGTCTGTGAAATAATCTGCATATCAGTTTGCTTATCCACAAAGTACTGAGTTTAAATCACCATTATTGTTCATGAGAATTCTTTAAAATTCATCCCACTTCTCAGGTAGTTCTGATTTCTTAGCATTGTTGGCATTTTTTTAAGGTGAAAAATTAAGTAGTATAATTCTAATTGCCTTTAGAAAAAAGAATAGAGAATAAAGGGAAAAGGAAAGAAAGCTCCCCATTAATTGTCCTTGGAAACCGACTGCTCCTTAGCTTTGTCCTCTTGTAATTACAAAATAAAGCCAAAATACTCATAGTAATTATTTTCAGAAAAATAGAATCCATGCTGCCTTGATTATACTCCAAAGAAAGATAAAAATGATTCATTTTATCTATACTATTGAATCTTTAAAATCATAATTCTTGAAACATTTTTATGAGAGAATCTTATATAAATATGTCTGGAATCAGAGATCATTGAGGTAGAGAAAGATTAATCTCATTCTTCAGAAGGATTAATTGAAAGTCCACTATTACTTAGACATCATTCTGCATATTGGAGAGTCATCAGTAAACTAAACAAAAAATCTGCCTTTATGAGGTTCATATTCTGGTAGCAGAAAAAAGCACTAAAAAATAAACAAATAAATAAAAAATAATAAATATAATGAAAGAAAATTAAGTTGAGAAAAACAGGGGACTACATTACAGAAAGTGACATTTGAGTAAAGTCCTTTAAAATATGAGGAGTGAGACCTAAATACTGGGTGGAATAGTTCTCCCTGTCAGTTGATTATGAACATCACAATCAACGGGGCAACTATAAAATAAATCAGTGCTGAAGACAGAACCCAAATCAGCTCATCTGTTCTTAGAGCTCAACAAAAATTCTAGAGTAATCTCACTCATAGTGAGAAATATGAATAAACAACAAGCCTAAAGGCACTGAGAGGAGAATGAATTTTGTGTGATAAAGAGAAAGAAAGAAAACAAGTGTAGTTCCAGCTTAATTAATCAGTGGGAGAATAAAATGAAGTTATGGTCAATAAGAAAAATAAGGGTTAAAATATGTCAGGTCCTTTAAGCCATACTGAAGATTTAAATTCTACTCTATGGTTGATAGGAAATCATTTAGGAGACTTAAACAAAGAAATTATTTGATCTAATTTATCTTTTTAGAAAATAATCCTGGAGGCTGTGGATTTCAACTACATGAAAGAAAAACCACCTATCCGCCTGCATCCCTACCAATATAGCTTCGGCTCCGACTTCTCTAAAAAACTTCATCAGTATATCTTGCTGCCTCTTTACCTTCTCTCCTTGGAACACTAACAGACATTCCAAACATATCTTGCCTACAACCAAGTCCCTAATAAGTCTTCAGATCAGTTCCTTATGCAGCATCTTTAATTCATTCACCTTTTACCTCCAGGTACCAGTAAAGAGAAATATTTTTGCACTAAAAAGAGAGAAGGATTGGTTGAAGCCTTGAAAAATTAGAACTATAAGATGGGCCTCAAAGAGTTTACAGCCCCACATCAAATCACATAGTGGGCTTACTTTAGATCGGGAGCCCTAGGCACCTGAAAGTCTTCTGTGGGACTCTTGTGCTAGACCACAAAAACTTTCGCATATATTTTCCCAAAGAAAGTTGGCATCACATAAGGGAACAAGCCTCCTTGGAAACAAAAATAGAGCAAGAATAAGCAGAAATAACAAACAGAGTACTAGGACTTTAAGCAGTGGGGTTATCAAACAATATGTCAAAACAACAATGCCTAATAAGTTTTAAGAAATAAAACATTGACAATACCCAGAGGGATCAAGTAACAAAATTTATGACCTGGAATATTTGAAAAAAGGACCAAATTGAACTTTTAGAATGGAAAACACAAAAGTGAAATTGAAACTCAAGGACAGACTCAGGAGACTGGACAGAGTTGGCTGAAAATTACTGAACTTGAACAAAGGTATAATTAATTATCAAAAAAGATAAGAGATGGAGAAATGAAAGTAAATGATATGAAGAATAGTAAAATATATAAAATCAGAGTTCTACATATGTAAAATCAAGGTTCTAGAAAGAAAAAAGACAATATAACAAATTATTTGAAATTGTGATGACTCAAAAATTTCTAATACTAGTAAAATATATTAATGACTTCAATGAATACCATAAAAGGTTTTTTAAAAAAAAACACACTTCAGAATGAATAGCCACTTTCTCAATAAAAACAATGAAAAGCATGAAAAAAGTCAATAATTATTTAACATATTAAAGAAAGCTATTGCCCACCTTGACTTGTGTATCTAGTATATTGGTTTTTTTTTTTTTTTTTTCAAGTAGAGTGTGAAACGAAAACTTTTAAGCAAAAGAGTAGTTGAGTGTGCTTCTGGGAGACAGTTCTTAAAGAGAATACTAAAAATCAAACTTCTCAGATGAGAAAAGTGTTCCAAAATGGAAGGTCTGAGATGTGAGAATGTACAAAAATTATTCAATAGGTTTTTAAATATAAATAAGTTGTTTGCATAAGACAACTTATTCTGAACAAATGATATTTTGATCTTTAATTATTAACATTAATTAAGAATTTATTTTAAAATAACATTAAAGTACATAAAATAACATAATTTGAGAGAAGGATAAATGGACCTAAACTACCTTAACTTTTTGTTATTTCCTAAAAACATGGCAATGGTGATTAAATTTGCATACCAGTAAGTAAATTATGCATGTTATAATTTTTAATGCAAGTGCTAAAGTAAAGAATGAAGTGTTTAACAGACAAAGAAGAGGAAAAAATAAAATATTGAACAATAATCATAAATCCCCCAAATATGAGTGGATTTTAAAAAACAGTACAGAAAGAACAAAGATATATTACTTCTAAATAACTAAATGCTCCAGAGATTGTCAGAATGAATATAAAATATCCAATTAACTGCATTTTTATAAGATATATAATAGATAGAATGATATCAATAGCTGAAGGCAGAGGTAGCTCTGTTTACAATTTAAGGGACCTCTAAGGAAACTAAAAATTATCAATGTAGCATTAGGAGCAAAAATGCATACTTATATATAGTGGGAAATTAAAGATTGTAAACTTTTGCAAATAACACAAACATCATAAATCAAAGGAAATAGCATAATTATCATCTTTATTATTATTGCATATTATAATTTGTTTTCATTATATTACAGATAATAGATAACTTCATCTTACTCTAGCATGATTATTAAAAGTTTTAAAAACAAAATCTTTTAGCTTCACAAATCTTAATGCAGCACAAGTGCCACATCTATAATTTTCTCTGCCACTTTTGGCACAAGTGTGTGTCTATCCAGGGCTAAGCCCTCAGGGAACTCCAGCCCTTTGTTCACATCCTGATCCCCTTCTTTCCAGAGGCTGCCTACTTGATCCTTACAAAGGAAAGTAGCTTTGAAGTCTGGATCTTAGTGGTCCTCCAGTAGCAGCTTAACGGGTTTCATTCAGATTGCTTCTCCTTGTGGGCAAACTTAGGATCCCAGTGCTAAATAAAGCCCACTAGGGGCAGTTGTCTGTAGGGACCAGGACAATAGATGCCCTTTGGTGGCAGCCCTCCAGCAGTCATCAGTGATTAAAGGATGACCCCAGGCCAGGCCAGCGAGTCAAACTTCTGGCAGAAGGTAGAAAATAAAGATTCCTCTCTGTGCCTGCAGAGGAGGCCATACAAAGCTTAGATTCCTCATGGTAAATCCAAATTTATTAAAAGTAAAATAATGAGAAAGCTATCCCATTCTAATACTAACCAAAAGGAAACTGTTGTTCCTCTATTAATATCAGAAAAAAAAGAAAAAAAAAAATAGACCTAAAGGCAGGTTTCCTGAAGGAAAAGTTTTTTTAAAAATATTAATCAAATGTTTAATTCATCAGCAAACTACAACAATTTTAAATTTGCATACCCCTAAAGATATAATCTTAAAATATATACAATCGATATTGAGAAACCTATAAGGAATAATATAGACAAAGCTACAATGATAGCAGGAGACTTCAGCAATTGCTAGATCAAGTAGACAAAAAGTATCAGCAAGGACAGAAAAGTCCGGCACTGTGATTAACAAAGTTAACATAATCTGCAGAACACACATTCTTTCCCATCACATACAAAACTTTCAAAACGTAGCCCATGTACTAGATTATAAAAATAAAAATTCCAAGTAGTCCATGAATGTACTTTGCAATATGTTTTGAAGGTATTATCTGTCCTGTTTGCCTCCAAACTCACACACACACACACACACACACACACACTCTCTCTCTCTCTCTCTCTCTCTCTCTCTCTCTCTCTCTCTCTCTCTCTCTCTCTCCTCTCTCCCTCTCCCCCCATCACCTTTTCCATTCAACCCCCTAAAAGATGGTTTGAAGAGAGAAAATTACAAACTTTCAAAGAGATAGTGGCATCTTTAAAATATCCAATCTAAGAAAATCAATTCATACCTATTTCTTTGTTGAAATCATTTACATTATTCATTGAAGCTAATCTACCTTAGAATAATTTCTATAAGAAAAAAAAATCATGTACACTACAATGCTGACTTAAGACACAAAATGGTAACAGACATCATGGGGCCTAAAAGTCCATTATTATTCACTTCAGTTGTTCAGAATCCCAGCTGTGATCTAGTTAATCTCTGAGACCATTGCCTCAGGCGTTTATTGCATTCCTGGAAAATTTCCCTACAGCCCCACTTCAAATCTACTGCTGCCTGAAACTGCCAACTGTTTCACTTTAAAGATTCTAGCGATTTTAAAATCGCCTCTATTAGAGAGGGAGAAATTGGTAAAACTCCCAAAGGGTAATGGCTGGGATAAAACTGTCGCTGGTAATAATAGGGAATTACACAAAAATGCCAATGAATTTTCTGATTGATGGACCTGAGATACAACCTAAGTTTAAGATCTAAAGATGCTGATAACTGATGAAAAAGAGGACCAAGGCACAAGCTCTCACATATGTACACATCAAAAAGAAAACCATATTTAAAAGCAATTTCTCTGCTTTTTAAATTATAAATCACATGTCAGATAAATTAGTTTTTGGCATCAAGATTCCAATACCTATCTGAGAACAGTTATTGTTTCTTCTTTTCATCTTTCATTAAATATGACTTTTTCAAGAATTAAAATACACGTACTTTTAACACTATAGAAGAAAAGGAGGGTCCAAGAAATCAGTGGCAAAAATATGGACATTATCAAAGACAAAGAATAAAAACTTTGGGATCAGTTGGATGCCTCAGCCAAAAGTTACCTATACCCTAAACACTGAAACAGACTTTATTTCTTTAAAAGTACACACACACACACACACACACACATACACACAAATTATCCTGAGTTAAACTAAACTTTGAATTGCATTTAGTATTCAAGTGCCTAAACGCATAGTGATAGAACTCTTTTAAGATCAATGTTACAATATTATTCCTATTTTTAATGTTGATTGCTTCTCCTCTATTCTGTTTCTTGTTTTGCAATTTTTTTTTAAAAAAAAGCAATTAGACAATAGTATTAAGACAGTACACTAACATTTGATTTCTTGATTATAAATATAACCTAAAAGAGTAAATAAGTTTTTCTGCCAAGATTCTATAAGTAACACCGACATTAACAAAGTAAAGTAATATACCTTTGTTCCTAGCATGTGGCAGGCTTTCAAATATATTTACATTGAATTTTATTTTCTATAGTGAAAGTAAAACATTTTTGACAGATTGACAGTCTTAAGGCTCTTTTTTTCCTGAGGTTCACTCATGACCCTTCTAAATTCACTGCATAATATTACCCTTCTTTGTGAGTTTGTTATCAGTAACTCAAATTGCCCCACTCTGAATTCTAGCTCTTCTAAGGGGCGAATCATGACATGACAAACGTCATTCATCAACCCTATAGTTCCTACTCGACTGTCAGTATTTTCTGAAGATAATTCTGAAACCCTTTTTATAAATGGATACCTTATCTTAGGTAAAAACAATAGAGCAGTTCCTTTAGAATTCTAGGACCATGTTTTTAAGAAAGGCTATATCATATTTTTTTGTTATTTATTTTTAATTATCTTTCTTCTTTCATTCTTCCTTCTTGTGAAAGCATATGAGAACAAACACATCCACAGGCATCCTATTCTATCAGCCTTACATTATTCAGTGAGCTGACTTGTCACTTCTCAGATGCCTGGATACCAGCCAAACACCCTGAGTGACTGGCAAGTTCCATGAATGCACTGATGTCCTGTGATACCTCTCTACATGTTGTCACCTTGCATATATATATTACTAGTGAATATAAAAACTGGACTGGTAGATGGTATTTTCTTTTTTTCCCAAATCTTTTCTCTAAGTGCATTAATACTGGCAGTGTTCTATACCTCTACAAAACATTTATTGACTAACAATACTATGTAGAAATGAGAATGAACAAACAGCAACCACATTAAAATAAATTAATCTCCTTAAAATTTTTTCATAAAAACATTTAAAAAGATAATTTTTTATATCTACATTTTTCTAAAAAAAGTTTTAAAAAAAGTAAACTAAACTGATCTCTAGTGTTAAAAATGAGGAATTACACATGGATGTAGGTTATGACTAAAAGAAGGCATGAAGTGGGCTTTGGGGAAGCAGGGGATGTTTATTTCTTGGTCTGTGTACCATTAACCTACTAATGGTATGTATGTATGTATGTATGTATTTATTTATTTATTTATTTTTAACATTTTATTTTTTTTATTTTCTTCCTCCTCCCTGGTATTTATTTAAATTAAAGAAAAAAGGTTAATTTTTAAAATTAATTTCAAAGTAGAAAGCAACTAAAGAAATATTCAGCATGCCATTTAGGCACTTAAAAAATGGCATTAGGTTTTTTTTTTTCTGGCTACTGTCATGACTTTTATTTAAAATGTAATTCGACAGCATATATTTTTAATGAGAAATGCCATCATTTGCAAAAGGTCTCTGATTCCTAAAGGGTCAAATGACTAATTTGGAAACTAGTGTCAGCATCTTAATTTTGTACAAAGATTGTCTATTTGGGGGCTGATGCAATTGCTGCGGCGCATGATAAAGTACACAAGTCAAGAAAAACCAAGCACAGAAAAGTAATCAGGTTTCCTTTGTAGTCATTGATTTTTGAATGACTGTTGCTTGCCAAAACCTTCTTTCAGTTTTTGTTACTTCAGTTGTCCTAATGATTACTATTCAGCAGTTGAATAGGTAGGTTCTTAATAGGAAAACAATAAACAGAAGCTTTTATATTTGAAAAGAAACAAGAGTAAATGACTAAATTCAATCAATTATAATTAATTCCAGATTTAAAATAGAAAAACTAGAATAGAGGGTATGATTTTTATAAGTAATGGAAAAGAATAATATTTTTATGTTTAGTTACATTGTTTTTCTATTATAAAAAATGTCAGGAAAGCACTTTTAACATTCTCTATTTAACACAATGTAATAGGGATGCATTTAACATCAATTTTCTATTCTTTACTGTAGCTATAATTTCAAAAGTATATGACAGATTATTTCTCACACACAAAAAACTAGATGAGTATTAGTCTTAGCAAGCCAGCAGAAGGTATGTTTTAAAAGAGACAATACTAAGAACTGATATAGTCTTAGTGGAAGAAACATATGCTTGGTCTTTCTATTAGGAAACAGAATTTTTCAATGAAATTTGCTCAAGCCTGTAGTACTGAGCATAGCTATTTACCTTTTCATTTCCCTCTAAAAAAAAAAAAAAAAAAAATTTACCCTGCAGGATTCTTCATTAGACTCTTGCCCAGTGTTCTATCTTATAAGATCAGCTTTGACTCTAATTCCAGAGCTTTTCCCCAGAATCTTTGACACCTTTCTGCTCCACCAACCAGACCCCTCCCTAAGTTTCCCACAGAACATGAAATGTGCTCCCGCTTCCAGAAATTAGCTTCTAACAAATGACCAGCATTAGCTCTGTGTTCCAGAAACTCTACACCGGGGATCTCATTTCTGGAATAGTGGTGTTAGGGTCTTCATGGACCCTCTCCCCAGTGAAACAGCCATAACTGGTGAAAATTATAAAAATACCCAACCATTTGAAGTCTCAGAAAATTGCATATGGGTGCACAATAAATAGAGAAACATTGACTTAAGAAAATCTACCAAATCTTGGTAAGAATAGGAGAAAGATATGGCATTTCAGCCATGACTTGCTCGCCTCCTGCCATGTTGACCATGGTGGAAACTCTCTACTCCAAATTGATTCATCTTCCCTGAGCAGTTATGGATTTTGACTTCTATGACTCATTTTTATATCTCATCAGACAAAAATCTACTTTTGACAGCAGTCCACTCATAGGCCTAGAGAAAGAGAAGTTGAAAGGCTTGTTATTATTATTATGGAAAAAGATATTATGGGTGAAATGTATGTGTCATCTGGGATTATAGACAGTGACTATATTTAAAAATTGATTCCAATTGCCTGATCATTCATCCATCAGAGATCTTGTTTGGAGGGAAGCTTCATTTGATTGGCACCTGCTATGAGTG
This sequence comes from Eidolon dupreanum, assembly GCA_028627145.1. Taxonomy (NCBI): domain Eukaryota; kingdom Metazoa; phylum Chordata; class Mammalia; order Chiroptera; family Pteropodidae; genus Eidolon; species Eidolon dupreanum. The sequence goes on along the minus strand of CM053514.1, from coordinate 58,085,411 downwards.
AGAGAAACGGGATGAATAATAATACTACAAGAAATCATGTTTCCAAGAGGGTGGAGATTGAAATAAGGAATAGAAGAGGCGCATAGTTACACAACCACATACATCCATTGCATGCGAGCAAATTAAAAAACTACTAGAGTGTAAACCACAAATTCCACTTGGGAAATTGAAAGTTCATACACATGTTTGGGAATGATAGAAATAGGACATATTAATGATGGAAATTAAAGTATAAAGATAAGATTTTCACTATACATAATTGTGCGATCAAAGATTCTGAGAAAACAATGTTGTCTTGCAATAGTCACAAATAAACAATGATTCAACAACATTGATTAAAATTGCTAATGAGCTCAAGGAAAACAGAGCACTCCTTTCCACCCCCTTTTTCCTCATCTTTTACACCTTTATGCTCCCATTGTTTGACTCATCCATCAATAACAATAGAATTATAAGATCTAAGAACATTTTCTGTTTTATTTGCTACTGTATACCCAACACTAAGCAAAATGTCTAACAGGCTGTGCACAATGCGTATTTAGTGACTTTATCTAAAAACTGCATTATCTAGACAAATTATATACTTCCAAGAGAAGTAGACATCAGTGTGACAATAAGAAATTTATTAGAGATAAAACAAAATTATTTCTATTATACATGTAGTTCTAAGTGCACAATCTAGGTTTTTAATATCAGTTTTCATTCATTAAAATACATTATGAGTAGAGCTAATCATTCTCATGTCAGGGGCAATTTTCAACTACAGAAGAATTATTAGCTGTGCTTGTTTTGGTCTTGAAAAAAACATTCAAATTGGGGTTCCTGATACCTCTGTACTGTATGTCAAAACAATGACTTTTTGTCAAAACAATTGGATGGCAAAACAGATCACAGATAAATTAATATGATCTGTAACTATGAAGATAAAACATGATAAATTTGCCATATTAAGCCAATAAAACAGAATAGAACAGTGCAAATATTTTTATATAAAACCTCATTAGAGCTCTAACAATTAACTTTTATTTTCAGGGAGTTCCTTTAATATATTCCATCACACAGCACTGAAGAGAAATTTATTTTTTAAGTCTGTATGCTAATGATGAAAGTCATCTTAAAATTGTATTTTCTCAATGCCTTGGAAAAACATTAGAGTGTCTTCTCACAAAAAATAAATCAGCAGAATAAATACTGCTGATTGCCTAATTATTGACTGAATAATCCCTAAGCTTGGAATAAAAATCAAGAGCTATAGTTGCAGGATCAGAGGCAATAAAATTGCTATTGATTATATCCTAGCTAAACAAGGTATAGTTAAGTAAACAGCTCTGACATAGTAGAGACAGAACAAGATAAAATCAAGACACAGGCCAAATGATTAAATTCAGTGCCCACTATTACCCAATGGTTCTTTGATGTCTGCAGCTGGCTGTCTTCATTTTTTTTTTTAGGTTAAAGAACAATATAAATTGAAATTCTGAATTTCCTATTTCATAATCTTTTTCATTGCTTTAGAAAAAAAACTACTGGGTAGAATTTGGTATGGCATATGGATTCCTTTAGGTAAAATCAGCAAATTGACTATACAAATACTTTGAGGAGCATTGATTTTTCTTAATATAATCTTTAGGATTATGATTTCTCTGAAAATTAAATTTTATATAAAAAAGTAGTTCTAACTTTCTCTGCTTTAGAGAAGCATATAACATTATTTCCTGTGTGTGTGTGTGTGTGTGTGTGTGTGTGTGTGTGTGTGTGTGTGTTTGCACGTGTGCGCATGCGTGCGCAGAGAGACGGCGCGAGAGAGGAAACGAATCACTCACATTTTGTTTTTAATTATATTAAAGAGAATTCTTCCTTGTACTGAATTGGTGCTAAATAAGTTTTTTATATTGTGGATATTATTATTTCACACCCAAATATACAACATGCGTATAATACACGGAGCTCACTCAGCGCAGGGAACGTTGGACTACTAAGCACTGGATTCTAATATTTCCTGAATGCTTCCTTGGAGCTCTGGCACTTGCTGGCCGGGTTCCCGGGATGCTCTTCACCACGAACCTCATCTTGCTCTTTTATTTTTATCTCTGGTGATTGTCTTCCCTGACTTCCGAATTAAACATTCTGAACATCTCTACTCCCGCACTCACTGTCCCCTTTCTCTGTTTTAATTTTTCTCTATAACACTTTTCATTATTGGGTTAATTTAATGTTATTTGTTTGTTTGCTTGTTTGTTTACTGTCCTTTCTCCTACCTGAACACTAGTGTGTAAGCTCCATGAAGGCAACATTTCTTTGAATGAAATATTTTCAGAGCTAGCAATACAATTTGGCACATTCCATAACTGCTTGAGTAAATTGTATTCATCTTATGCAATCTATGTTGTTATTTTATAACCTCCATTCATACCTGAAGAGTTGCTATAACTCTCAAGCTATTACCTACTTTTGACACAAATCTTTGCTTATGCTTTCGTGCTTTTGAGTCCTTCGATCCTTATTCCAGCTAGAGCCCCCTTCTTTAATGCCTTATTTCAACAGTCGCATTTCCTCTGAGCTCTCTCCTATTCTCCATGTGTTGTAATGCTTCATCTGCAGTCCTCTGCAATCATTTCTATCATGTTTTCCTTGCGATGCTCTTTTTCAACATCACTAAATTCACACTCAATTATTGCCACAGATCATTTGCTGCTCTTCTCCCTGACATGTCAGCTATATATCAAACTCTTTTGCTAATTTTCAGTTTGCTCCTTTTTGTGATCATAGATGAGGTATGAGAGGATAAAGTGATAACTGCATAACTCAAATGAAATCCTAGAGAAGCAGCAATTTGAATTTACATTACCATTTGACCATATGTCTTTTGCACTAGAGAATATTGGTTCTCGAATTTTCATTCAATAATATAATCAATTTGGTTTGTAAGGAGCCATTCTGAAAAGCTCCAAATGTATCTCTTAATGTTTAAATATGTTGTGTGCAAGGTCAAGTTGATGACTGTATTTATTGATCCTTTCCGATTCCTTTTTCTCCCATTACATTTTGATCAATAAACCCTTTTCCCAGTTTAACTTTGAAATCTTCTCTAAAGAGTAGCACATAATTTTTAGATTAGTTTCAATAATATAGTTTATTTTAGAACCTTTCAATTTTATTTTCTTTAACTTCTGGAGCATAGGTATAAGTTTAAATGACATTGAGAAAGTGACAAGTTGGACCATATTCCATTGAATTACAGGATACTGTTTCAGAAAGATAGTCATTTTGATGTTGGCATTTTTTATTCTATTTTTTCCCTTATTCACATCTATGTAATTATTTGTCAAAATTATTAAGTGAGCACCATGAGTCTACAGATTTTCCAAAAGAGCAGTATACCAGTAACTCTCTCCTCTACCATCAAACAGTGGCCTTTAGCTTTCTGGAGGCTTACTTCAAATGTTACCAATTTCCAAGACATTTCTAAGCCAAGTACTCTCACCTATAAAAAAATGACACACCACTTTGTACCATATTTGCTAATATATCATCTTGTTCAGTCTTAATTTTTAAATGTCCTCCCATAACTTTTGAATGAGAATTACTATGACTCTCCGGGATTTCTTTCATGACTAAAGTAATTATGATAACGGATATTTTTCACCTTACTTGCAAGTATTTCAAGGACCTCATGATTATAAAGCAATATACTTTAAGTTATAGGTATATAAGTATTTTACAGTGTTTGTATTTGCAAAGAGCTTATGGAATAGCCAGAAAGTTAGGTAGGGTATGCAAATGTTCAATAAGTGATTTTACTAATAATAAGTGCTTTAGGAGTTCACAGAGAAGCATCATTAAATGACTGGGCAATTTAAATTGATTTGTTTAGTCACACAAGGAGCCAAGCAGAGTGACAAGAACACCTGCATGGTAGGGGATGGCCCAGCATAAGTGTAGAGCCAAGGTAGATGAGTAGTTCTTCAACAAGAGTTGAATTTGGATAGGCAAAAGAAATGACATGAGCATTTCAGGAGGTTGGGGGAAAATACAATAGTAATGTTATTTATGTTTTGTGCAGAGGGTAGTAGAGAGACTAGTCTAGACTAGACTAGTTAGAATAAAAGATTTTTATTAAGATATTCTGAGAGATAAAATTGAAGAGATAGATTAGATGCACCTACTACCTGTCTCTAGATTCTCAGTGATTCAGGTCCTACACCCTCTGTAGTCCTCCTAAAAGACAAATTAAGTTATACATGACCACTGCTTCTAACTTCACATTTATTTTTTTCTAGGGTGGTATTCATGACTGTCTATGAAACACTCAAGGAAGATGTCTGTGTGAGGGAGCAGCCAGGCAATATCAAAGCCCAAGAGGGTGAGAGCATCCACATTGAGGGATGACCTGACACTGAGTGTAAGAGCTTAGTTAGGGTGGGCAGGTCGTCCATACAGGAGAGGCAGCCTAGCATCTGGAGTTGGAGCCCATGTGGCTAAGAGAGTAATCTCATGGGTTGGGGTTGGTAACAGTGACAGAAGAGTGGTTATATGGAGATGAATTTAAATAAATATATTAAGACAAATAAAAGGCAAGATTCTCATTGTCAGAAAAGAGAGATACAATTATCGAAATAGAGAAAACAAAAATGAAGTATTTGTTGTTGAAATATTGATGCGAACTCGTGGTTTTCTATTGAATGATTGATAAATGTAGCTATAAATATATATGTAAAGGATGGTATGTGTGTGTGTGTGTGTGTGTGTGTGTGTGGGTGTGTGTGTGTGTGTAATGTATAAACATAAGTATATTCTCCAGCTCTGCCCACTGAGAGGGCCAGGGAGCTGTTACAGCTTATATGAAGATATTGGACTATAAATACTATTTTCAACTAGAGGAACTATCTCTTCTGGAAAAATGGCTTATTCCATGGCTGGAGCAGTATAATATGTCTAAGATGAGCTTGCATTTTTTTTGTCAGAAAGGAAGTACTCAAAATATGATGTCAACGTGCTGAAAAGTCATGGAAGCTATAGCTTAAAGGGGCTTCCACTGGCTAAATCTGGGAAAATGTGATAATGTAAATAGTGGCAGAAACATAGTACAGTCCAGTGAAAAAACTAAAAAACCAAGTATTCATAGTATAATTATTTTATTCATTAAAATATTGATGAGGAATATTTACATAGCTTCAAATATTGATTGATTATAATGCAAAATTAGTAACTTGCAGGGAAGAAGCCTGCTACTTAACATCTCAAATGACCAAAATGGACATCAACAATAATTGAATAAGTCAAAATTACATGACACCTGATCAGAAGCAATAAGAATCACACAGCACCTTTTTGTGATATCCCTGCCAAGGATACATAATGTGAATCCAATTATGAGAAACATCAAGTAAATCCAAATTGAGGGAAATTTCATAAAATATCAGGCCTACAATCCTTAAAAATATCAGTTGTTAGAATCAAAGACACACTTGAATAGCTACTTAGGAGAGAAGGAGCTTGAAGACACATGGCAAGTAAAGGTAACCTATGATTCAGAACTAGATCCTTTCCTTATAAAGAACACTGAAGAATTCTGGCAAAAGTTCACTGGGGTATGAGTCTCATGCCCCAGGAGGTAGTATGTATCATTGTTAATTTTGCGATTTCACATTTTGTATTGTGGTCATGTAAGAGAATGTCCTTGTGTGTACAGAATGCATACTAATGTGTTTGGGTGTGATAGGGTATCATACAGGAAAATTACTCTCATATGATTCGAGTAGAATAAGTCTTTGGACTGTATTTGCAAATTTTCTGTGAATTTGATATTATTTCAAAAATAATATATTTTGGGGACTGTTACAGAACAAAAAAAGGAAAATAGAGGAAAATAGCTTTCAATTTTATAATTCTGCAAGTGAGAAACATGGCTAAAAAAAACAAATACCTCAGGATTTTGGATGCAAATTAGGTAAAGAAAAGTTCATTTCATTGTGAAAATAAATCTTGATCTTTTTGACTGAAGATTTTAATAGTTGGCACAATAAGCAGGGAGGAGGAGAGTAAAGGACAATAGTTGACAAAAGGTAATGTGTAAGAGATGAGAAAGTAGCAGATTGAAGTGCTTCTCCTTCTTGAGGCAGTCAATGATTAATCTTGAAATTGAGTCCCAAGACAACAGGCTCTGTTATATCTAGTGACACATCTGAATAGAATCATCGAATCATAGGACAGAAAGAGCATTTATGTTATTATTCGTACATTTAAAAAAAAAACCACACCACATTTTTGTTCCCACACCTTTATAATTTGGGAGATGCATAAATAGAATTAGAATATTTATTGTTGAATTAGAATTAGTATTGTTACTTAGGCTAATTGGAAATTGCTTAGACTAGATAAATGATCAAGAATGATCAAGTTTAACTTTTGCTGATTATTTTACAGAAGTCTATAATAAGAGTTTGCATCTTATTTATTCCAATGTGTTGTGAAAGAAGAAAAGAGAGATTTTTAAGTCAGGACATTTACTATGTACAAGACATTAATATTAATACTTTTCTTTGATAGAAAGAGCAGGGTTAATTTTTAATGTTTCATGAGATATATAAAGAAATCAGATAATGATATTTGTTATTGGTTGTCACAGATCTAAAGTTTACTTACTTATTGACTTATTGACTTAACTACCCCTTCACGTGATACTTTGCTATACATCAAGTTTCAATGAGTCCCGTGATTGTATTTACAGAGTTGTCATGGCTCTGTGTGAAGGAAATCTGGAAAATACCATACATAGCAATACATGGAGAAACTAAAGTTCAAGAAGTTTAATGACTCTTTCTTGTCTCAGTAGCCACACTGCCAATACAGGTCAGTTGTCTGGATTTAGTAATTGCTTATCTATTGCTTATATAATGACGTCTCTCTCTTTTCCCCATGAGCTTTTCTATTGAAATACAAAAATCCATTCCTCGTATTTATTGAGTACTTCAATAAGCAAAATACTCTTTGGTGGACAACAATGAAATAAAATCCATAAGACACAGACCATGCTCAAAATACTTGAAGGAAAAAAAAGCAGTTTTTTAATTTAGGGTAAGAATAGGTTATTTTCAGGTGACAGAATTCACAATAGTCACATGGCATATAGGCTGGATCTTAAAGGATAGGATATTAACATACAGAGTTGAGAGAGAATGTTAACCTAAGGGGTCAAAATAATAAGATTAAGGAAATTCAATTGGAAAAAAAATGGTCAGCCACAGTGAGGGAGGAATTTATACTTTGATTTGGTTGTTAGGATGCATGAGAGTCCAGTAGGAACCATGTCTAGAAAGTTATATTCTGATCAGATGAATTAGGGGGTCTGAATTTATTCTAAAGACTTTGGAAGCTATTGGTATGACACAATCTATGTCCTATTTCAGAAGGATCAGTTGGGACACAAGAGTCTAAGTGTGAGATACAAGGCTAAATTAAGTTATAAACATTGTTAATAAAGAGGATGAGTCAACTAAAACATATCACCAAGATAGGATAGACAGTTTGTCGCAACTGCTTGGATACAGAACACAAATGTGAGGAATATGTCAAGAATTTAAGAGAGGCTTTGCACTTGAATGACTAGGAAAACGGTGACACCATTAAAGGAAATTGGGTTTGAAGCAGGAGAGTATTGTGAGAGAAGACAGTAAACTCAGTTTTAAATAGTACTATGAGTTTACTTACATGGTTCCCATACATAGTGAAGTGCTGTCTAGCACTCCTAGGTGGAAGAAGGTTATGATGTGCCTCACAGAGAAAATGTATGTGTTAGATAAGCTTTGTTCAGGCATGAGTGATATTGGCCATAAGTTCAATGTTAATGAATCAAGCATATAAATATACATGTTATATATTATTTATTATTAAATATATGTGTATATATAGAATAAGATGTCTTTACGCAGAAACACACATAAAACAAGGTCATGTACTGAATATTCAATGGAAATATTGTAACCAGAGGCACACGAGAAACAAACTCTGTGTGTCCCCTAGACACAATGGCTCAGTATTCATTAATTCGGTGTTTATAGTGACTTTATAGAACATAACCACTGGAAACAGTGATAATTAACTATAACTGGCTATGAAAGTCCAAGGCTTAAAGAAAAAAAGGAAAAGAATACAACTAAACTCTATCTACAGCTTGATGCTTCTGATCTGATGGATGAGGAATGATGAGCCTTCTTTGGGTTGAACAAAAATAAAAACAGCTTTAATTCATGAGGAAACAAAAGAATAAAGTCTCTCTCTGTTTTACTCTGTGTCGCTCTCTCTCTTTGAAATTTTAGAGCTAGTTTATAGTCTCACAGGGATTTGAACAATATTGGCCTTTCTTATTGAAACAAATACAGTCATTTTATAAAAGAGCTGCTTGCAGACTGGCTTTACCTTCTCATGTCTACCCCCCGTGGAAAGAGGAAAAAATGTTAAGAATCATCTTTTAACAGCTCTGCTGGATGGAAATGGCAGGGCATGGCAATGTGAAGGTCTGTTGACGGCTGGAAGATATCGAATATTTTTGCTCACTCTTGGGGACAAAGGTGCCTATATGTGAAATATGCAAAGGGAGATATATGGAGAAAGAGATGTGTAGAGGGATATGGGGCAGAAAAAGGAATACAAGTGATATGTGATTTTAATGGTACGTACACACTCAAAATTACATATAAATAGTTCCACCTGATAAATATCTTATTTCTGGATATATCAGGGTGTATAACTTATTTAATGGAAATAATGACACCTTTTGTTTTGCATGCATATGTATGTTTATATATGTTTACATGTTTATGTATGTGTGTGTATTTGAGGTATTATTAAATACAAAAACGCACAGATCTTAAATATTCATTTGGCTAAACTGTGACTATTGCATACATCTACGTAACCACTAAAAATATACACTTATACACTTCCGATTTTCAGTTCCACATTTGGAGAGCTTGGGAATTGCTACTCTGGCCTAACAAGTAAAAACTTGAATAGACTAAGAAATCAACATCTCTTTTTAGATTCGTAAGAGAAGGGAAGGCATAGAGCAATCCACCGCCTTTAAGGTTAGAAACAGACAGATTAATACAGGGAATCAGTGTTTACCATAGCAGAGACCCCTGAGCAGAAACCAGGCCAGGGGAGAAACACCTGAACTGTAACTGACGAACTGTGGGACACCCAGTGTGGACAATTCTGAGAATTAAAAATTCCCAGAGGATCCAGTCATAAGGGGCACCTAACAACAATAGTGTAAGGTTTACCAAAAAGAGCTCTAATAGGTTTCCAGAGTAAATATCAGATAAAAATCTTTCGCATCTGGCCCAGGAAAAGGAACCATTTTGAAATATTCCTGAGCACTCCGTTCTTAACAAGCCTGCCCGCAGGGGAAACGAGTTAACCACGTCGTAATGTGCTGGGGATTCATCAGAGCCCAACTGCCTTGGAGAAGGGACATACCCAACTCCTGCCCACTCCAGCCGTCCTGCCCAACCTGGGCAACACTTGCTAAGTTCACAGTTTAGAGGCGCAGACTCACTAAAAATTGTAGAACACTTCCCCTCCCCCACACCTTACCGCCTATTAAAGGCCTATTCAATGCGGTTCCTTTTAGCCAGTACGACGTTTTTGACTATCAAGAGAATATTACAAGGCACGCCAAAAGGCAAAAAACGCAGTCTGAAAAGACAGAGCAAGCATCAGAACCAGAGATGGCAGTGTTGTTGGAATTATCAGATTGGGAATTTAAAACAGCTACGATTAATATGCTAAGAGCTGTAATAGGCAAATTAGCATGCAAGAATAATAGATAGGCAATGTAAGCAGAGATTTGGAAATTCTAAGAACCAAAAAGAAATGCTAGACCAAAAAAAACCAAAAACCAAAAAACAAAAAAACTAAAGGATATATCAATTGAACCCTCAAAAACCAAAAAGCAAAGAGAAAAACTACTAGGAAAAAAAAAAAAAAAAAGAACAGAATATCCAAGGACTGTGGGACAACTGCAAAAGGTATAAAATATACTTAATGGAAATACCAGAAGGAGAAAAAATAGAAGAAATATCTGAATCAATGATGGAGAATTTCCACAAATTAATGTCAGACACCAAATCGTAGACCCAGGAAGCTTTGAGAATACAGTGACATAAATGTCAAAAATTACACCTAGGCATATTATTTTCAAACTATAAAAATATAATGATAATGATAATGATAATAATAATCCTGAAGAAAGCCAGAGGGGGGAAAAAAACACATTATCTATAGAGGAACAGAAATAAGGATTACATTGACTTCTCAGAAACCATGTAAGCATGAAGAGAGCGGACTAAAATATTTAAAGTATTAAGAGAAAACCCACCAACCTAGAATTCCATACCCTGTGAACTTATTCTTCAACACTGAAGGAGAAATAAAGACTTTCTTAGACAAAAAATTGAGTGAATTTGTTGCTGGTGGACCTTTGCAAGAAGTTTTAACATAATTCCTTTAGAAAGAAGGAAGATAATATAAATCAGAAACTCAGATCTATAGAAAGTAAGAAAGACCACTGAAGGAGGACAAGGTAAAATAAAAACTAATGTTTTTACTCTCAATTGCCTCTAACAGGTAATTTGTTCAACCAGATATCCTTGCCTTCGATTTGATTCTTTCATAATTTCCACATGCTTACTAAAATTTCCCATTCCTTCTTCATGTTTTCCATCTTTTTCATTTTTATCTTAGTAATTCGAATGTCTTTGAGTGATAATTCCAACATCTGGGCCATCTCTGAATTTGCTTTTATTGACTATTTTCTCTGTTGAGAACAGATTACATTTTCTTGCTTTTTCGGGTACTTTGTCATCTTTGATTATGTGTCTGAAGCTTTAATTAAAGAACAGTAGATATGGAAGTAAATAACACTTACCTTTGGAAAGTGGTCCTCCTCTTTTTTTGCTGTGCTGTTAGGTTGATTGCTGAATCGCTCTTCGTAAGGTCTCTGGGCAGCTGCAATTTGACTAACTTTACCACTGGCTTTATATTTTTGTAGGCTGGATCATTTTCTTCCTTTGAGGGGAGTCTGAAACCTGAGTACTGGTGAGACTCCAGGAAGCTTCCTTTGCTTCACAGCTGAGTAGCACGCTTTCCTGAGTGTGAGGAATTTTTGCTTGCCACCTGTGTACCATGGGAAATTTTTTTCAGCTGTTACCCCACCTACAACGTCCACAGCCAACCACTTCCTGTAAAATTTTAGAATGGCTTTGGAGTTCCTTACTTCAGCTTTCCTCCCCTGCCTTCAGTCTTGGTAGTTGAAATTCTGAAGTGCCTGGGGACAGGGTTTCTCCTAGCTCTCTTGCTCTCTCTTCACCAGGAAAGACCCTGGAATGGAAAGAATCTAGAGTACATCTAAGAGGCTTCTCTTATCTCTTTCATCTGTCCCTTGCCTGAGGGGAAAAGAGGAGGTTGTACTTGAGTGAAACCCCACATACCTCATGGGAGAACTTTCTCAGATTGCTTTTTCTGGCGCTTTTTGGTATATTTCCATCTCAACTATGTAAACACCCATAAGTAGGAGCTGTTGAGTGGCTGTAGACTATCTCTGTTGGAGGAGATCCTCTGATATTCAGTCTGGCACATAAGCTCACCAGAGACTGTTAAAAGTTTTTTAAAAGTTCTCTGGTTTCTACTCCTCTTGCGCCATTCCCCCACACTAGAATTAGTGGTGAATTCCTCTTTCGAAGTTCTAGCAAGACTGGGAGCCCTGTGGTTTTTATGACAGGTTTGCCACTTTCTGGAGTTTAGTTAATTTAGTTATTTTTGTGTTTTCAGTTCTTTGTTGTATTTTTTAAAACACATAACAAAGGATGGTTACCAGAAGGGAAGGGGCGAGGGAACGAGTGAAAAGTGAAGGGGAATACAGTCAATTATGTAATAAGTTTGCACGGTAACAGATGATTCCTAGAATTAGTGGAGTGATCACACTGTAAGGTATAAAAATGTTGAATCTCTGTATTGTATACCTGAAACTATTATAACCAATATAATATTGCATGCCAATTATACTTAAATAAAAAATTTTAAAAAATCAACAACTATGTGTCATAGTTATTAATGTTTTGTTAATTGTTAGAAGGGGACAAATGGTCACTTTTAAGTTTCCATTTTCAATCTTAAATTTTAAAAAATGTAATATCAAAATCTTTACTTTTTTGTGGTGCATTCATTATGGAATAATCTTCAGACAATTTGAGGAGGATTTGCAGGTACCATTCCCTTCCTTCCCTTCATATCATTTCCTGAAAATCTAACAGTTGTTTTGACCTGGCATTTGTTTTTTCATTGCTACAGATTTGATTTCTGCTCCTTGGTCCCAGCTCCCTCAGATGCATACTTTGTTTGGTTTGCTAACTTGAAACTGGAATCGTGACAGATGTAACCTCTAGGGTTTCCCTCAGCTTGCTATTTTGTAGTATGTTTGTCACATACAAGATCAATGTCTGCTCCTTGAACATTAACTCAGGTTCAGAACCTTGTTATGAAAACTTACAATCAACTCTGAATCTTGCATTAGACAAAAATAGTGCCCACGGGGCACTACAGGACCAAGATTGGGGAGCACAGCTATAGTTTCTTTCCCTTCCGTGTAAGAAGGACCTCCAGCTACAAGCAGTGGGGTATAGGTAATGGAGAAATAACTGAATCTAAGAACTCAGTATTCTCATTTACCAACAGCCAACAGCAGATGTTTTATCACTTGGGAGCATTTACTAGAGACTGAGGCACCAGTTCTCTTTCTCCTGTAGATTTGGTTGTGCCAGGGGACTCTAATTTCCAGGTGTCTACTGGAACAGGGTGAAGGAAATATATGTCTCTCCTATTCATATATATCATACTGCTAGATGACAACTTGGAATTTCCGAAAGCACAAATCAATGCAATGCAATATCCACTCATGATATTCATTCAGAAAGCCTGATGGATGAAAGAAACAGTGACCCACTGTAGCACACTCATTTCCAAAAAGCTATGCTGGAATTATGACACTACAGATACCATTCTGTGAAGAACACTGAGGAAACCATATAATGCCCTGGCCAATTTTCTGACTATTCCAGCATTCTGAATGGGTTGATTTCACATTTATGAGATAATTATTGCTAGTGTTTCTTAGCACACTCAGTATTGTGCATATCCTTAAAACTAGTGGCAAATGTGCATCACCCACTAAAACCTAAAGGTGCAACTTTTCTTTCAATTTAATAAAATTTATCATAGAATCTCATTCTACAATGACATATATATTCTCACTCTACAATGCTCACTCCACTGAAAACCTCTTTGGTTTTTTCCCCATGCTGCATCATAACCACAGAAACGCAGGTACATACTATATACAAGTTAAACTTCAGGATCAGAGAACTTCCCAAACTTAAGACAGTGATCAATCTGGGGACAATATTCTAATCTTAACTCTTGACCTCACTGTAATGTATTTTGATTCAAAAAGACCTTGCAGATAGAGGCCCTCTGCTAAAGAGAGGCAGTGATCGACGAGGTCAATTGTGTTGAACGGCATAGAAAGACAAATATTAAATCAATGATGCTTAATATCACATGTATGCATCCTTGCTTTACATTAGGTTTTTCTGGTTGTCAGCCCATAGCCAACCATCTCCTAAATACCTATAACAAGCACACTAATTCACATTTCTATAATCATAATTTCTAGGGTTTCCTGATGGCTCCCATCTCACTGGCCATACCTGTTCCAAGAATTCTGGAAAAATGTAATGTGCATGAGAAATAATTTAAGACATGAGAGTGGAAGGATTGTACCGCTTTTTCACATGTGTTCAATGCTCTTAGTTTTTGTTAAACATTCCCTTCCTCCCTAAACATGAGGACGAGGCAATCTGCAAGCAATCAATGGATTATCTCTCATTCAAATTGCCATATTAACTACATTGTTACCCAATGTCTCAAATCAGCTCTATGAGGCATACTTATTTTTAAAGTTAGGTCTCAGTTGTAGCCTGAAACCTCACTATTATGGTGGATTGTAATAATAAATGTCTGGTAGTATTTAGTATCTCTATTGTCTTCCAACCTAGGTTATGTCAACTTTATATCATCAAGCCTGCTTCCATTGCACTTGGAATGAGTTATTTTTCAGGAGGCTTCTTTGTCTCTCAAGTAAATATTTATTTCATGAACCCAACCATATATTGATCCTAGCTTAGGCTTAAAGTGGGTCTCTTATCATACATTTATTGTAATTGTTTCATTCAATAATTATCTATGAAATTATTTTATCTTTCTCACTTGGGAAGAAGAGCCTTAAGGGATATCTTCACTCATCTTTGGATATCAAGTTTCAAGACAAGTTGTTGCACATGGTGAGTAGTAACAAAGAGGAAATGTAGAAGGAAAAAAGAGAGAAAAATTGAGAGAGGAAATAAAGCAGAAAATAAAAAAATAAAAAAAGGTAAGTGGTGGGGTAGTACACAGAAGCAAAAGTTTTCCATAGTTTCAAAAACTTCCATCATAAGAATTAAGATTTAATGAAACAACCTAACTAATAATGCTTACAACATAACTAGAAAAATAATAGAACATTTATAACCAAGTAAAAACTTCCCACTTATAAAACATCATCGAATCAATGAGACCAAAAATATGCCGTGGTCTGTCACATTCATATAATCCATTGAGAGGAGTGAAAAAAATCCTGACTCCCAATTTCATCATATCTTCAGTCTGTTAAAATTTAATAAATTAAACCAGAAAACAGAAAATAGTGTTTCACATAACAGTTATTAAAGCTAACGGTAGCTGGGAGCATCTGTATGGGCATGTTATGAACCTAACACACAGCTTTAATGTTTCTTTATTTTTATATCATTTATAAAACTGATTTCTTGAGTACATGGATATGAAGTGAAATGAACTATTAAAATGCCATATACTTTGTTCCTATACATGTCCAAAATTATATTTTCCTTGGACACAGAGATACTTTCTCCCTTTGTCACTAGAAATGGTTGAGGGTTATCCCTGCCAATCAAATTCCTACTCTTTTCTATGGATGAGATGCTTAGCAAAAATGCCTCCCAGCTCTCTAGACCAGTCATTACATCTTTATTAAAATGAAGATTCTCTCTCCCTGTTCCATACATAGTGCATAGAAATCTCTGGCACTGACAAAAGGGAATCTTTATTAAAATGATTTCCAAATGATTCAAATGTAGCTATCCTGGCTCTTATCCTCGGACTGACATTTAGAATAGCTCTTCAGAGCTCCATATTGCCCATGTTAGTTGTCATCCAAAGAGCGGATTGCTTGGATCCCACTTCTAATGCGTTTCTGCATCATCATGCCTACCCTTCTCCCAGTTCCCAGTGTGTTCACATTTTGGCCAGGCCCACCAATGCCCAAACTTGGTACTCACTGAACTTCATTTTTAATGTGATAACCAGAGTTCTTATGAATCATCTGCAGTATATGAGAACTTAGTCCTTTATTCCAAGCCAAGTATCCCAAATGCCTAAAATGGCAAATCTAAAATAGATTTCATATCTTTGGGAGACTAACAATGAGCCGATTTTCCACGACCAATTCCCAAGAAAATGCACCTTCTCTTGTAGTTAAGCCTCAGTGGATGAAGTTTAGCTCTGACTCACCGTCAATTCAGGAGCCAGTGCTCCGAGACTGCACTGAACTGCTACATGATGGAGTCAGCGTAGTCAGAGAAGAGAAGTGAACCCAAACGTGTCAGAGCATTACCCTTTCTCAGACTCCTTGTGGCACTGTATGTGATGCTTTCCCCTCCCTGAGAAGCTATTCCTAGAATATGTGCATCTAACAGCCCGCACAGGATAGCAGAATTGAAAAAGGAGGAAAGTAGATGCTTCTGTATTATTTTATAATCATTATATCCAAGACAATGAGAATTTATCACAATGAATCATTACCAGGTTTGGTCTTCAGGCTGAAGATTTTAAAGAGCTCAGCACATTTTGAAGATGTCTAAAATTCTTAGGCATCTGTCAATAAATGTAAAACTTAGAGCTTATGTCAGCTGTTTAAAAAAAAGAATTCAAATTCATAAGAAATTTTTAGATGAAAAGTATTACTACATTAAGAGATAAATGTCATTAATGCATTCAAATCTTTATCAATTCGAAAGACCAGATAATATATTCAATCAATATAGAAAACAAATTGTATGTACATTTTAACTAGAAGTTTCATGACACTTAAAGAACTACTATGAAGTCTTTTGGAAGTAAGACCAATATGTGCAGTCATTAAGAAGTATATCAAAATTAAAGAATGCAGTATGCTATAAAACAAGAGACTAAATAGAAAAACACAATCCTGTTTTTCAAGTAAAATCCTCTAGGTGACCTAGAAATACAATTGTTTGTTTACACAAGTGTTTTAAGGAATTTCACTTTATATAGCAAGAATTGGAGTTAGTAATTCTGTTACTTGAATACATAGATAAAAATTTAAGAATAATAGGCTGTATCTTGATGACTATGTAAACTGCTTCCCTCTCTACTATTAAACGTTAAGATATTGTAACATAACCAATAGAACTGTTAAAAGAACTCAACAATGACTGTTAAT
The DNA here is from genome assembly GCA_028627145.1 of Eidolon dupreanum. NCBI lineage: Eukaryota > Metazoa > Chordata > Mammalia > Chiroptera > Pteropodidae > Eidolon > Eidolon dupreanum. The sequence goes on along the minus strand of CM053514.1, from coordinate 58,068,775 downwards.
TAGAATATGTTTATGCAGCATAAGTGAGAGTGGTGGATGAAAATATGTAAACACATTTGATATGACCCAGTTAACTGAAACTTTGGGGTATCTCAGGAAGAGTAACTGAACTTCATCTTCCAATCACATGAATCAAATTGTTGCTGACAGTAAGATAAACTTTATTGCATTTGCCACTGTACTTTTGGAATATATGTATCTTCTGAACCTTAATAGAATTCCTGTTATACATTGAATGCTACTTGGAGTACTTCTATTCACTCTGGTTCAGCAGCAGGTTAACAAAATTTCAATTCCTGATTATTTCACGACATAAAGGAAGGTTGTTTTAGAGTTCAGATGAGTTTTAACTAGAGTAAGTACAGCAGCAAAGCAATGAATGTTGTTGCCTGTGAAATAAAGAAATGCGAGAGGTAATCAATTTCTTCCAATCTTTATTTTGCTCACCCACTTGATTTGAAACCTCATATTGCTTTCCCAAAATTAACACTTAAGGAATCTTCTTGCAATTCAACCATTACAATGTACACTCAATTCTGAGTATAATAAAAACTCCATCATAAAAGATATTCTGAGGCAACTATATTTAAAAAAAACAGCCTTTTCTAGTTAAGCCAGCAGATTTAAATACATAGAAATAAAGAAATTTCTGGAGAATTAGCTCTCTGGTATAAGCTATGGTTAACTATGTGCATATTTATTCATTTATTTTATACAATCTGCTTATTTGTTTCGAAAGTAGACAGTCCAGTTTTGGTGTTCATTGTAAGCTCAATTTGATTTTGCTTCCTTGCTGTGCTTTCTAGGCAACTGCTTTTATAGAAATATAAAAGTTGGTCATTAACACAGCTTTGCATGCCTTACAACCATGTTGTTTTTCATGCAAAATAGACATTTGTAAAATAATTACAGAAAGAAAAGTATACCCTATGGAAATTTTTCTTCATTACAAAATTATCCTGTTCTGATCACTTTACATTCGCCTCATTTTATAAGGGGAAAATATAGGGAAAAATCAAATATTTCAGTTATGATAGCGATCCTCAGGGTATTCTTTTTAATGAGAAGTAATGGCTTATATATAAAAAAGAAATTGTTATGGACAGATTTACTTAATAAATGATTTCCAACCCCCCTCTTTTTCACCACCCTCTCTGTTCTATAAGAACTAACTCTCTCCTGCTAAAGTTTGCAGATGTTACAGTCATGGTGGACTTCACAGCTAAAATCCAGAAGAGGAGGATTTGCTGCCCAGTATTGTTTAGTCATTATGTATCCAGCGTTCCCTCCCATCTTTCAGTAGGATAACCCTGAGCTGAATATTCTTCATATGTACTCCAGATCTGTTTTCCACTCTCCTCCACCCTGGTGTGTGCTCCAGAAAACACACCCTGCTGTGTGTCTTCTAATCCCTGTCAGGTTTCACTATTGGGAAGCACTAGCAGGTGATTTCAGAGAAGAGAGAGGTCAAGGATGTGTTCTCTTGACTCCGTCACTGCTAGGCTTCAGTTGACAGTATTTGTACCCTTCAGCTGAAGTCCATTGATCCTTTTGGGCGGCCCAATCTTATAGTTTTCATTCTTCGTGGGTTTGGTGATTCCTCCTTCTCTTTACCAAGTCAAGCCTAACTGTGGCAATGTCTTCAAACTGGATTTAGCTTCAGGACACATAGTCATCTTCATATTCATCTTTTCTTGGTGTCCTTTGTTCACATATTAAGTTGTCCCATCACCTATGTTCAGAGTGCCATCTATTTATACAGGCTCCTACTCATATTTTGATTCTGTGGAAGTAGAGACACAAAATTGAGATTTCCTGGGTTACAGAATAAAAGACTGTTAGAACTGTCTTTTATATCTCATATATCACATATAACCATGATGAAAATGAGACCCAAAAATATGAAGTATTCTGCCCAAGTCACATAGCTAAGTGGTTGAAGAGATAAGACCATAACCCAGATTCCAATTCTCAGTGAAGGTTTATTTATTTATTTATTTATTTATTTATTTATTTATTTATTAGCCTTAACAACATGCATATTTGATCATCCAGAATCCAAATATGATATTAACAGACAGGGATATGAGTTTTGCTTTATTTATTTATCTTATTTTTATTTGTGTTTTTAATGTATTTTTTTTTTTCAGGAAGATTCATGCAAATAAATACAAGATAGACAAAAAGTAGATGATAATAGTTGAGGAATATATTATAAGGACATTGATAATTGAATTTTTAAATTTCAATCATTAGAAAAGTTCACTTCAGCATCCCCAGTTTATCTCTTCAGTTTATGCTGAGAATAAATAAATCTTGCATGCAAAATAAACACTGTGTCTAAATTATTTAATGTAAAGCTGCCAACCTCACTTTAAAATGCTCATTATTTCATGAAATAGAATCAAGAAGAGCTTCAAGTCTGTATTTCAGTGATGAAAAAAAGAAAAACCACACATATTTCTATTAGATGATTAGCTTTCCAGGAAAAACATAAAACTCCCTAAAACTAATATAAAATTTTCACTTTTCTCATGTGTAACTAGCTTATTATTTCATGTCTTGTAGAAGTCTACACATATTCCAGGCACTCAGAAAAAGTTTCTAAGAGGAACTTAGCTCCTTTAATTACTCCTCCTATTAAGCTACTTTTAAAAAAGTGAATTAAAATGTATTTACTTTGTGCCTTCCTATGGACAATGAAATTTGGGGGAAATAAAAATAAGTTATTCCATAATTTGGTTGGAGGAAGCTACCCTTTAATTTGTAACCATGATTGTAGAATTTAGTAATTCAACAAAAAACCAGAAAAGACAATTTATAATGTATACACAAAGCAATTCATGAGCGGTACTCCTTTATATAGTTACATTTTCTTTCAAAGGTTTACATAACTGTGCTTGCTTCAGCAGCACATATATTCAAAGGTTTACATAACTGACAAAAATAGAAAACAACTAAGATAAAGCATTGTGATATTATCATTCTAAAGGGATAATTCAATTGCTAAATGTTGTTTTGCCTGAATTCATCAAGCATCTGCCATACATACTCATTGTGAAATCCTAAATATTGTGCATCACAGAAAATATCTTTTCCCTAGAAAATAAGTCAAGGTATGATTTAAAGAAAGATGTTAGTTGATTTAATATTTAAAGAGGGTATACAGTAAAATAACCAACATCTATGGCAGGAATGAATAACATTAGGCCATGAGCCTCATTAAAGTTCCATAGCTTTGAATCTGGCTGTGGTATAAGTTCAAACATAGCCTGCATGCACATATACATCAAAAAGAATTAAATGGAAAAAATATACAAATCAGCAATTCACCAGTAATAAAAGAGCTATCAGAGAAAACACATGAGACCTGGAAGAAAGACAATTAAGACTCATTAATGACCTGGCACATTTCTTGTTCAAAAATGAAGATCACTGTGATGTTGGTCGTCAGGAATTGGCTTAGTGTGATACAGCCCTCAAATGCATTAGGCTGGCCTTTAGGATCCAGGGTACCCCTGAGCATCACGTACTGGTCCAGAGAAACCAGAAAGTGGACAACTGACCCAGCTGGTATTTTCCCAAATCATGTGGTTTGATCATTACTACTCAACACAAGCAGAAAAGCAACATGAAAATATGAAAAATAGCAGCTAAGAGTACATGAGATTAGAAGATACATCTTATTTATTTCCAGTACCTAGTGTTGTGCCATTAAATGCTGACATATACTTACAGTCATCATTAAATGTTAGATTGCATTGAATAAATTAACCGGAGACCCTTCACCGCTAGTAATCTGTTGTATGAAATTGAACAAGTTGTTTCAACTTTCTGAGCTTCAGTTTCCACCTCTGAAAATTGGAAATTACAACAGTACTACCTTTAGGGTTTTTTCCTCCCAAGAGTGAAATGAGATAATGCACTCTTTGGACTTCAATATACCATTAAAGACTGAATGCTTGTGTTTGTGTTGTTATTTTAATATTTTATAGGTTAAAAGGGAGTGCTAATTTTTTCTTTGGCATTCTTCTGTTCAATACAAGGTTAGATTTATCTAATAATTGTTAAGTTTTATCCTCTTCAAGGGATTCAATAATATTTTCAATTTAAATAAAAAATGGCTTGCAAACACTTTTATTTTTAACATATTTGGCCTAATTACAAAAAGATTGCTCATCATTTTTCCAATATAAATGAGAGAGTATTCCAATATAAATGAGGACACAAACGACAGAGAGCTATGAAATCTGTCTGGCATTTCAGGACATGTCTATATAGCCATCATAAAATTATACACGATTAACTCATGAAAATACTTGTACAAACCAGTGCGAAAATGGAAGATATTAAGAAACTAAGGCTATAGAAGTGAATTTTTTCAAAGCTATATGCATAATACAGCTACATTTAAAATGTAAGCCAAAATCTAGAAAAAGAAATTATATATATATAATTGACTTACTATACTTTTTTAGGGGTAAAATATTAGGAGTTATCAAAGTTATTTATCCTAATTTAGAGATCCAGGCTTCAGAACAAAAGAAGGAAAAGCAGCTAAATTACTTGGCATTATTGAGTACTTAAAGTAAATACAAGACCATGTTAAGATTTTCAGATATCATTTGTCACTGAGGTGGTATCATTATTTCAATTTATAAATAAGGAATTCAGCCCAGAAACTTTAGGTGAGTAAGTCTCCAAACCAGGTTCTTTTTCTAATACATCACCTTGCCCTCATCAGTGTTTAGAAAAATGATCTAACAGTAGTTTCTAGCAGTTTTATTAGATGTTATATTTTCAGAAGTCAGTTCTGCCTATACCTTTTTCAGAGAAATTCTACCCCCCCAGCTCCTGCTGGGAGATCTGTCTGGTCACTAGACTCCATATCACTTTAGCACCTTTCCTCAGGTGTGCACATCTGACCCAAGAGGAATCTTCTGTGGCCTGGTTTTAAAAAATACGATGAGTCGACTAGATTGCATTCTTGGGAACTTGAATTAAACAACCAGAAATGAGTGTCAGTTATCTGGGGGTTTGGAAACAGATAATTTATGAGGTTGAGTCTGGGAAAGAAATAGAAAATTTATGAAGCAGAGTCAGGAATGAGGATGGTGCCCTAGCAAGCCAAAGCCACCTGCAAGCTTATGCTATTACAGAGTAGAAATAATAAATTAGGAATAAGGAGAGACGAGAGCAAGGAGCACACATACCGAGATTTAGGGAAGCCATGTAGCTTCTAAGAAATGACAAGAGAACCTTTGATTTCCAGCTCCTTAGTTTCAGTCTCAATAAGACAATACAATTGTATCTTTGAATACAGTTGCTCGTAAATATCTTTACAGGAAAATATGCTTCCCCTTCCTCTTTGCTGGAGCTAGCTAGAAAGGTCTTTCTCGAAACTAAAATGACCATAACTAGAACAGTTAATGTTGTCTGGAAAAGTCCATGTGTGTTTGTGCTTGTGCATGTGTGTGTGCGTGCGTGTGTGTGTGTATAGAGAATCTGTTTTCACCTCAAGGCATGAGTTTCTGTTTTGTTTTTAGACACTTTTATCTGCTTCCTCAGTTGGAGAAAGGAGAATAAATCTTTGTTGTGATCTCTTGCTTTTAGGAAAGGAAGCAGTTCAAAAATAGGACAAGAAATAATAGAAATCATCACTTGTTACCTCCTCCCAATCTCAGCCATATAGCCTGAAAACTCAGCTTTACATAATGAGACCTATATCTAAGTCATAACTACAACAATTACTGAAGAATTTTAGTTTTGCAGGAATAAGGAATTAATACAAATAATAGCAAATGTGGATCCCTTAAACATATCTTAAAGAACACATTTCACACCATCTCATTTAATGTAAGTTTTTATTGCAACTATTAGTGTTTCATTAAAATTAGCTAAAAATTTTCATTCAAAATGAAAGCTGCACAAACCAATGTGCATTTGTAACTTATGATCCAGAAAGCTGAACTTAAGTTTGGGTAGAAATTATCTTTGTGTAATAGAAATGTACATATAAGACAAATGTGAACTATGATTGACATTAAACAGAAACATATTGTGAGTATCAGACTAACACAGAAGTCTGCTAATTCTATGCCATGACTCTAAAGAAACAAGATTAATGTTATGTGACTTAATAAGCCCAATTTAATTATTTTATAGTCATTACTATAACTTCTGACCAAAGTGTAAAGTGCTATTATTCTAGTTAATAAAAAGCAAAGACAGATTTTTCTGAGTGTATGAGTATTTTTAGACATGGAAATATAGGTGATAGTTGGGTTTCTGGATATGGACAGAGTACGCAATATAGGTTTTAAGTATTTAAGGAGGAGGAGCAAAAATTGTGAGCCATTGGCTCATTCCCACACAGGGGTAATGTCACTTCAACAGGTTGTTCATAGAGACACTTAATTAATAGTCACCTATTTGCCAATGACAGAACTTCAATTCTCTAGTCAGGATTTTCTGTAAACACAAAACATGAGCTGTGTTCCTATAGACCATTTACCCCAGCAGCTCTCCTGTGGTTCCTCTGTTCTGTTATCTCCTACTGTTATGTTAATCTCTTCAGGAATCTTGATAATATCCTTTAGGTCACCAGCTGGAGGTCACTGTCAAGATCAATGCTAATCCCTTTTACAGTCCAAACTCTGGCTGATGGTCCCCTGAAGCAAATACAGAAGCACTGAACTCTGCCTCTGCATTTGCCACCAGAACTCCAGTATTGGCTTCTATCTCTAGCCAGAGGGAAGCATTTTCGTTATTTTGTGAAGTGCAAAGAGAGGGGAATGTGTCATCACAATTCTAGAGGAATTGTTTACTCTGCCCCAGGGAGCTTGGGCTGAGTATAATCTACCCTCCTACTAGCCTTTTTCCTCATTACTTGCGGTGGTATTCTCTCAGTAGTTCCATTGCCTCTTCTCTCATTTTGACTTAACTTCTGTTAAGGTTGTCTGTATATTCCCCAACTTGGGTATGTTCTTGGTCCTTGCTCATGACACTACCAGACTCCATAGAAATAATAAGCTTTATGATAATTAAAGAATTTCCCAAGAACCTCATGACTGTTAAAGATACTGTCTGACTATAGCAAATGAAAGACATGTGAAATGCATGTAGGTGTTATCAAGAAAAGAGTACTGGATGTTGCTTAATTTCACAACATGCCCTCTCTGAGTATCAACTTTTCATGCAGGTAAGAGACTGGAATCTAGGTAGAAATTTCTGGATAGATTTTCTAGTTATGAAACACTTTGGCAACTTGGTATCTCTACATAAAAAGTTGCTGGTTCTATTCTGCTGGATTTGGTGAAATATGGATTTGAATATTTGAGGCTTCAAGGTGAAGAAAGAACAGTGTTGAGGATGACTCTATTAGTGAGAATTAAACACAGGAGTCAGATTTCTTCTTAATTTTCCCATCCTTGTTTTCCTCCACCTGCATCCTTCTCAGAACTTGTACTTATGCCTACGAGAATTTTTGACTCTAGTGGTGGACCTGGATATGCAACACCTTAGCAAGTACTTATAATTAGCAATTTATCCAAAAAAAATAATTGTCTTTTTTTTATGATTTGGATATTAGTGTTAACTAATATGTGCGTGCGTGTGTGTGTGTGTGTGCGCGTGCATGCGTGCACACGCAAAAATTATTAGGGAGTATTAACTAAGTTTAGAAGTGAAATAATCTCTCCCAGTATATCAAATACAGAAGATATAAATTAAATATTGAAGACCAGATTCTTAGATCAGTAATTTAAAACGTCTTTATTTTCCTAGTCTGCCTTTCACAGACTAGTTTATAAAAATGTATTCATTATCTTCTCTCCCAAAATGTTTTCCTCTTTCAAGTTCCTTTTCATCATTATTACTACCACTATTTCACCAATCCTAATTTCATATGTCAATGTTATATCTGATTGCTCTTTCTTCATTTTCAATAAGATATCAAATCATTTTTAAAAGTCAATTCAAAAAACATCTTATATTTACCTCTTTTTTTCCTTACTCTTGCCATCATTTTAATTCAAACTAAGAGTATCTAAGCTACATCCTGATTCTTCCCACTGGTGCCCTGTGTTGTAGGCTAGTATCACCTGCAGCATACAATATGATGCTTTACATTCAGCAGATCTTCAATTAAAAAAGCGTTAACTGTCCTTTCCACTTCTATTTTCTTCCTCACTTTTTTTTCTCCTCCATACTTAGATTCTGTATAGTATTGTCAAACATTGTGTTTTCATCATTTGTTTCTTTAAAAACTTTTAGTAGCTTCCTACAGCCTATGAAAGTAAATCTAAATTTCTCTGCTTAACCTTTCATTTGCCAAAGTTGGGCCCTACCATACCAATTAAAACTCATTTTTTCACAGCTTCCCAGCATAAACTGTGCTTTAGCCAAACCAGCCCTAACATAATTCTTTCAAGAGGGTATACTTAATGCCCAATTCCTTCCTTCTACCTTGCCAATAATGTCGTTTCCTCTTCAAGTTTATCATTCAAAATGAGGGTAAGTCCAGTTTTTAAAATGTCACTATAATACTTTCAATTTTTCCCTTTTAGGTATCACACTTAATCGTGAGCTACTTTATAAGAGTTTTAATCATTTGCTTCTCCAGTGAGAAAGTCACAGTGGCAGGGATTAGGCCACATACTTCAAGTATTATAGCACCTCATGGCTGGAAATGACCCTAGAGACCAAATGGGTCAGTCCTTTCATTTTAAAGCTGATAAATCTGAGGCTCAAAGAAATTGACTGGCTTTCAAAAGGCCACAGAGCCTTTAGCAACAGAGTTGGTAATAACATACAATTTAGTTCAGTACATAGCACAACAGCACAACATATATGTGTATGTGTGTGTGTGTATAGGAAAGGGTGTGTGTAGGAAAGGATGTTTATCTTCCCAATGAAATAGCCTTCAAAGCTGACAGATTTCAAAGTATGGAAATGAAAAAAACAATTATGGTAAAATACATATTTCTTTACAAATATCTACTGTTTTCTAAGAAGAATAGACACTCTGAGTCAGATGATGTGCATAAACAATCAAATTTGAAAACTGGAAAGTTATAAAGCAAATAGTTAAAAAGAAAGAAAAGATGGAGAACAAAATGAAAATTTTTGTAGTGAAATATTAGATGCTAAGTATCGTAATGTCTCTTACTTCCCTAATCACTCCACAAAATTTTTAATTAACTAATCTTATAACTTATTAAATTTTAAAATGCGATGAAAGTGCTGATGTACTGGTTCCTTTTACTGAGTAAAAGGAAAAAGTGTAAAATCTCAGGTATATCTGGATTATTCTGTAATAATACAATTAATACAATAATCAGCTACCTTTTAAATTTTAAAGCATTTATCTTCTTTTATTGATACTGACAAAACTCCAGTCTAGTTAAAAGAAGAAAATTTACAAAAAGTAAGCATTTTTTAGATATTTTATGGAAAATCTTATATGTGCATACCAAAGATATGTTTTGACAATTAAAGAAAATTTCTCATTTAGCTAAAAATAGGAATAAAATTGACAAGTTTTCTGAGTAAAATTGAATTGGTAAAATATTAAAATAAAAATTTTGGTTTTAGCAGTGTTTTCATAGAGTTTTGACAAGTTATCAGATGACACATTAGTTGATGAGTACAATTAAGTTGTAGCAGAAACATTTAAAACTGTTAATTATAGTTGGAAATTTTTAGGTTAGTTAATTGCAACTTATTCTTTACCTAATAAGTACAAAATATAAAAGTATCTATTAATTCCCTATTTTTACTTGATTAATAATTTATGTAGTTGAACAGAAACCCTTGGTATGATCTTTACCTCTTTCCATATACCAGAAATGTTTGCAGTAATATATTCTTCAGAATGTCATACATGCTTAACATTTAAACTTTTATTAATGCTCATAATCTCAGATAAACCAACACCATAAAATATTCTGTCCTGTGAAATATTCTCTTACTTAAATCCAGTTGATTATTTGGAATAAGTAAACTCTTAGGAGTTTGGATTTTGTTTAAAACTGGAATTAGTCTATGTGCCAACTTACTCTGATAGTTTTTAATTATTGCTTAATCAATTACCTCAAATATAGTGTTTTAAAACAACTCTAATTTGTTATTTTAAAGTTATGGAAGTAAGAAGTCCCCAATGAATCTTGCTAGGCTAAAATCAAGGTGCCAAAGGGTTGTGATCTTTGTAGGCTCTATGGAGAATTGCTTCCTTGCCTTTTCCAACTTCTAGAGTTTGCCTACATTCCTTGACTTGTGGCCCCTTGCACGATTTTTCAAAGCCAACAGCAGAGCTCCTTCAAAATTTTCTCTGACTCTATGACTCTTCTGCTTCTCTCTTCCACTTATAAAGAAATGTGAGTTTAAATTGGGCCCACTAAAATAATCCAGGATACTCTCATCTCAAGATCAGTTAATTAGCAGCCTAATTTCATCTGCAAACTTACTTCTCTTTTTCCATGTAGCCTAACACATTTACAAATTCCAGAGATTAAGATATGGATATATATGGGGGACTGCCCCAGCTGTATTTTATAATCTCTGTATCTTTGATTTTCAAGGATTTGTAGTTCATAGTTAGATTGATATTTTACTATAAACTCTATCCTTACAGGCCTATAGGATAAATTCTATGTTTGAATAAAATTGATCTATTTTTGTGTTAAATTTCTCCATTATCTTTTAAAATTGGGGTGATATGATTTACCAAATCTTAGATTTGTATGTGTCACTCACTTTATGAAGATTGTCTAGGTCCTTACTATAAAATACAGAGGCAAATAAAGACAGAGAGATTTTTTTCCTACTTTCCCTCATCACTCTTTTGGCTACACAAGCTATGACATAAATGTCAGAATCTGCTTTCTACAATTCAGTTTTAAAAGTTTCCTTTTCACAGCACTGAAATTTAACAATCACTGAGCCAAACAATAAACTTAAACCTTATAGGCAAAAGTAACTTTCAAAATAATGGAATTTTAGTATTGACTTAATAAAACACCACTATATTATAGAAAGTTTTATGATATTTGTTGTAATACTATATTTCATATTGGGCATTTATAACCAGAAGAACAAATTTATTTTAAGTTTCAGTCCACGTTGAATTTATATAGTTCAATTATGCTTAACACTGGACATTACTCTCTAAGCACATTTCTTTATAAGATCTAGAAGGAATGCTATTTGGAATGAATTATTGCTATAGAATAACTTTATAATGGATGTCTTTTAGTCTAATATTCTGAATGTTCAATAAATGGCTATTCGACAATGACTACAGTTAAACTTATTCTTGTGAGCACTGATGTCCCTGATTCTTAAGGGGATTGCAAACATTTCTCTGTGGTTTTTCTGACTTAATTAGTATAGTCCTGGAGTAAGATATCAATTATTCGACCTAACTAAATTTTTAAGAGTTTGGTCTAGTGGATAAAAATGTCTAAATGAGAGGATACTATAAAAACAGTAATGGTTATTGACAATTTCTTGCACTTTATAGACCTCGAAATATATGGACTTAGACTTGGGTGGGTCTGGATTTACATCCCAGACCTGCTATTCATTACATGTGTGACTTCAAATCTCAGTTTTCTCATCTGTAGCTATCAAGAATAATGTGACCCTTCTAAGATTGAAGATAAACTATAAGTAAAATATGAGTGCTTGGTATATGCACATGTATTTTACTTGACTCAATGAATGACAGTAATTTATGAAAGAAAAAAAACTGCCCCTATATTCTGTTGGTCAGTGGAAAGCTGGCAACAAATAGTAACAAGTATAGATAAAGAATATATCTGGACTTTCATATCTGTGTATGATAGTATGATAAACTAGTCCTGAACTATTCTTCCCATCATAAACAAACATAAAATGAATTTATTAATTAGTGAATCATTGGTTTGGTTTTTAATATTTTTTTTAAAGTTTATCCATTATTTTTCAAATATATGTTTCTTTCTCCTACTCTAATTCCTTTCTCCTGGGTATTCAATTACTCATTTGCTTAATATTAGTTCATGAAATATTGAGAATAAGTTTATTTTATTTCAATCTTTATTATCTAATGATTCACTTTAGATATATTAATATCTAAAAAACAAATTATAATATAACAGTTTAATATTTTATTTTGTTTGGGGTTCAGTGTACTTATTTTCATTTTCCTCTTTGACATTAGTTTATACAATTCTTATAGACTTTTCTACTGTGCCTGTTAAGCTCACCAAGTGAATTATTTCTATTTCTAATATTGTATATTTTATTTTTTGGTTCTTATTTTATTCTTTTAGAGGTGTTATACCTCTTCTATTTCTTACTCTTATATACATCTCATTTTATATATAATCTTTAACTGTAGAAACTCATTTTACATAGTTATTTTTATAGCCTTTCTCTGCCAACACTAATATCAGTGTCATTTGCTTGTCCTTTCTTCTTACTTTATATCCCTCTTGATTATGGCTTTATTTTCCTGCTTCTGTATAGTAATTTTTATTATATTCTAGACATTGCAAAACTACATTGTAAAGATTCTAAATTCTTTTATTTTCCTCTGAAGATTATTGACTGTTGTCTATCAGGCAGTTAAATTATCGGTATCTACTTTGATTTTGTTTTACATTTTGCAGGGTGCATTTAATTCTGAGAAATTTTATTTTTTGGGGGGGGTATGGTCTTTATTCCTAAACACAACCCTTCTAAGGTTTTGCTGACAGCCTGAAGTGTTGAAATATGCCCTCTAATTCAACAAAACTTCAGCTTGAACATCTGCATCCCCAGAACCTGGAAGCTTCCAAACAGTCTACTATTCAGTTCCTTAGCCTTTCATATATTCCTTTTTTATTGTGCCCCTTGGAGCTGTGACCTACTTTGCTCCTCAATTGTTCAAATCTAGTATCACCACCAGTATATACAAGCAAATGTTTATAACAACTTTATTTACAACTACCCAAAACTGGAAGTAACTAAGATAGTCATCAATGAATGAATAGAAAAACACACTGTGGTACATCCACACGAGGGAATATTATTCAGTAAAGAAAATAAATGAGCTATTAAGCTATGAATGTACAGGGATAAATCTCAAGTAAATATTGCTATGAAAAAGAAATCAATTTATGATTTCTGTATGATTCCAATTTATGGAATTATACAAAAGTCAAAACTCAAATTATAGTAAAAAAAAATCAGTAGTTTACAAGAGTTTATCAGGGGCAAGAGGAGAGGTTATACTAGGTGAGAATGTAGCAATGCACGCATTACATTGCATTTGTCAAAAGCCACAGAACTTTATTGCACAGAGAGTAAATCTTAATATATGCCAAATAAAAATCATTTAGGAGGTCAGGGGATCCCAGAATTGAATGCAGAATATTACAAAATTATGTAACTGTATTATAAATATATGAAAAGACTTTACTGAACAGGGCAGGCTGACCTAAGTAATTTTGGAAATAAATAGAGCATGTAAGACTATAGACATAAAGTAAATTATATGTAAGCACCATACTCTAGTTGATAAAGTTGCTTATCCCACTGGGGTATGGATAAATAATAATTGCTACACACATACATTGGGACTGAACAGTCAAGTAAATGTTCAGTGGATGGTAACTGCCAGGTTTCTTGCTGTTGGAGGGGAGGTTACACATAAGCAAAGAGGTAATGTGGTAATAGATCAGAGTTGGAGACGTTATATGAACTCATGTTTATCCTAATATTAATAAAGATGTTTACATATAGAAATATTTGTAGCTTTATGTATAAACATATATTAGAATGTACACATATATACTTTCTCTGTCAGAGTCTACAAGCAACTACATCCCTGTAACAATGAACACATTTAGCTTGGAGGTCTTAGTTTCTAGTACAATTCTCAAATTAAAAAAAAATAAAAAGTGTCCTTTTAAAAAAATCTATAATATGCAAGATGAGCTTGGAGCATTTTGTAGTGCCAAAAAGTACAAGAATGCTAAAACAAGCAAACTACAAACAGAAAAAAGATAACAAGAATAAAAAATACATGATAAGGGTATGTCAAAGGAATGCAGAAGCCAACCAAGAGAGCTCCCGATGCTAATGCTGGAACCAATCGAGAAGACAGAAAGACAGACACAGACACAGACAGATAGTCAGAAAGACAGACTGGATTATACTCCAAAGTATAAAATTAAAATAAACGAATCCATAATGATATATATAATAATTGACTAAATAAACAAATGAGGAGAATAGAGCTAAAACACTTTGAATTGCTAATCCTTTTTCCCCCTTTTCTTCTCATAGTAAGGTGCTCTCTTACATCTTTCACTCATTCTAAGGCAAGAGCAATAATTGAAACCAAATCAGGAAAACTTTATTTTTAATTTGGGCAAGACTTATGCTTTCATATGCTTACACTCTAACTGGCTATCTTTTTTTTTTTTTTAGGTATAGGGCTAGGAATGAGAACTAAGTTGTCAAGGGTCAACTTTTATTACAACTATAAGATGAATTTCCTCCTCAAATACATATTTTATTTTATTTGTTCCTATGCTATTAGACCTATTCAACATTTCAGACAAGAGAATAGGATTTTAAAAGTATAAAGCAATCACCCCTTACAAATATTGCCAGTAGTCACCATTGGGATAAGCCCCATAGAGGTGAAAGTTAAGGCATTTTTAATGGAGGGGTGAGAATCTACACCTGATTGAAAAATATTGTAGGCAGAGTAAAGGGGAATTAGAGACAAAGCTACAGGCAGCTTTTTCAAGTTGGTTTGTTGTCAAATGGAGCAACTCCAGTAAAGGTATTTGGGATTAATATAAGTTTGTTTGTTAATTATTCTAATAAAAGATATTTGAGCATTTATGTGGTCTCATACACTAAAGCTGAAGTATTTTCTAGTCAAGTTTTATTTTTTTAATTGTAGTTTATTACTAATGAACTAAAAAAACCTCAGCTGAAATCATTCTGGTTATAAAATGTCCTATGTAAATTATTTAATTCATGCATCCATGTCTTTATTTCTTCATGAAAGAAGTAGGGATGAAATCTGCTTTTGTTCTGTACCTCATTTCTAGTTCCCAATATAGTGGCTTTCACAAAGTATAGTGTCAAAATAGTCTTTTGCCCTTGCTAGTGAAGAGATACCAACATGCAGAGAGAGAAAAAAATGAAATTGAAAAATATTCAGCAACTACCTTTTCTGTCACCAAAGTTGGAACCCAGTTTCTCTAAACTGTAGACCTAAGAGAAGCCTGAGCTAAGACAACGTCTGTTGGAAGACTCTTGAAGCCTGAGGCTGAAGTTTGCAAAACACGGGAAGGATCATAAGCTTGATAGCCAAGAAATGGAAGGAGGCAACTAGATGGGGTGGAACTAAGCTTTAACAAGTAGGCTTTCAGAAGAATACAATGAAAAGTGAGGTGAGACTTAAACAGATGGAAGTTTTTTTCCCTTGTGGTAATAGAGGAATAAAGAATGCATCAGCAACATTAGTATTTTATGAGAGAGGGCTTTGGTCAAAGGACGGGTGCTTCCCAGAATATGTCATTTCTTTCATGCACACAAAAGCCTGATTCTAATTTTCACCGTTAGTGATGAAATGCTTCCTAAAACATAGAAGATATAGTCTCTGCCTTCCCAGAGGATATAACTCAGTCAGGACTAACAAACATCAGACAATGAAGAGATATTTCTGCCATTTTTTGTTTTAGTTATAAAAGTGAAAGGCCAGCCTCAGCTGTTCAGAAACACCCAAGTGCTGAAGGGAATTGTTAGAGGGCTGGAGGCAGCTGAGCTGGGCTTAGTCTGGGAAGGCTCTGTGTTCCTAATTCCCTGAGTGATTTATCCTCTCCTTGCAACAACCTTGAGTTTCCTGCCTCCTGTTTGAAATTTAGCCTTTGTGTCTCTATTCCCTCTGGTTCTTTAAAATACACATTTTTTTTTTAATGCTGAAAAAGAAAACCAGTTTATCTAAAGTTGACAGAGAAAAACTTTGGAACAATTTCTAAACAATGTCTAGAAAAAAACAATTTATCTAAATTTGTTAGAGATTTCAATTATATTGTCTTAGTTTTCTGATTTACTGGGGTTAGTCCAATTTACTGATTACACTTTTCACACACTCTATTTCTCTTTAAAATTGGAGTAAAGCCTATTTGAGTGTCAGTGATATAGGGTAGAAAGAAAGTACATTCCGGAGAGGAGGAATAAATAGGGAAGATTGAGTACTATAGCTCCAGTTTAGGGGGTAGCTATGGCAACACCAATGGCAGGACTCTGAGTGTGCTTATGAAAGAAATTTGGAGGGTAACAGAAAAAATAGAGAATAAAAAATGGCAAAGGTGAGAAAAGAATGAAAAATTCACTGTGAGATTTTACAGTGAGGTGATAAGAAGGAAGTCAGTCTGTCACAGTTTTTATCAAGTCTGACCCTAAAACGACCAGGATATACACCATGCATCGGTATATTAATTCAACAAAAATACTCTTCCCCATGTAGACACAATGCTGAAAATTGAGAATACAAAATTGCTGTTAAAGTGTGTTTTTCTTTCAAAGTAGTAATAACTTAACCAAAAAATATGATATTTGTACAACTAATACAACTTAATTTTCTATCACTGCTTAGTTTTGCCTTATAAGCATCTTCTCTTAAGGTGCTTACTGTGTATTTTCCACCAATTCCTCTCTCTACTGGTATTAATTTACCCAACCAGCTTTATTAGCACATCCATTCATCTATTCATACATTATTTAACTTATATTTATTTATTTATTGATATACCAGCTAGTGAAGATTTAACAGTGAACAAAATAGACAGTCTTCACATTATTTTACATAGTCCCTACATAGCCCCATCATTAATTTACAATAAGATATAAAAGACACATTTTTAAAAATGATCACACAAATAATATAAACACCACCTATTGATCATAATTCTCTCCTTTTTTTTTCTTTATGTGACTGTCACTCTACTCTTGGTAGCAATGGTGTGGGTTTATGTGTGGGGAGGAGAGTTATAGTGTGCGTATGATAAATGGGGCTTGGGAGTTCAAAGTCTTTCAGGCTTGAGGAATATATCTATGAGAGAAGATACCCTTCTCAAGAATTCTTGGTGGAAAATTGGTAGGTGTTCAGTGCCAACCCAGTATTTTCTGTGTCTTGAAATCTGCCTTAGGCATTTTCTTCTTACTATCCCAAATGATAGCATTCAGACATGACTTCATCTCCAAGTCAAATTTACTTTAAGTAATTCACTTCTATATTCCCTCTCTCATTCAATCGATATGCATTGAGTGCCTGCTCTATACAATTATACAACCTATGCTAGGTGTTTGAGGAGAGAATAATGATCAATACAGACTAAGTCCTTTTACTCTGGAATTTATATTCTTGTCGAAAGGGGAGGGGTGAAGCAGGAATTAAATTATCAATAACAGTATTAATCATTTACCTAAATTGTGATAAATGACACACACACAAAAGACATATGGTCAATACAGATTATAATGGGGGAAAATGACCTAGTCTGGAAAGAAGAGTAACAAAAATATTTCTTGAAAAAGTGACACTTAAATAAAAATCATAAAGTAGCTAGGTGAAGAGATAGGAAGCAGAGAGATAATGATCCAAACTTTGAGGTAAAAGGAAAAAGTGATGTGAATAGAAACTTATACTATAAATTCAAATGGAGAATAAATCTCTCTTCTATATTTCCCTTTAAAGCAAATTAAAAATGATCCTCATCACGCAAGATGATGGAGAATTCAATCTCTGTCATTATCCTGTCATCCTGACACATTTCTCACAGACTCGTCATGGCCCAGGTCTTAGCCTGAACAGAATCCCTGAGAAAGCTTCTCCAGTTTCTGGTTCACTAGAGGCACAACAGTGATGTCGGTAGTTGGTTTTATGATGCTTTCAAACCCGGCTGCTCTGCTATTTCCATGCAAGCTTGGACATGGGAAAGAGTTCATGAGAAAGATTCCTAGGTTACAGTATCCCTAAGAGATATCATGTGTCCTACCTGGGTCCTTATGAGGAAGCCAACCAAGGAATACTTTTATTAGTACAGCTGTCTAACAGCTATCAAGTGCCCACCCTTTAAAGAGCCTGCTGACCTCACTCGCCTTGCATAAGCCTCTCAAATAGTTCAGGCTACTGAAAAAGAGCAAGTGGCGTGGCTTGCATCTTTTGTTTTTGGTACTCCCAAGGCAAGGGGACATAAAATCTTGAGTATTTGGTGAATTCAATGAAAATTTCAAGAATAAGCCAAATTTTAACATTTTAAATCATGATACTGCTCATAACATGTTTAAAAAATTAAAAATATGCCACAGTGGCCATGCAGCAAAGATTTGAAAGAATTTATTTACTTAAAGAGAATAAAATCATATGGGGTCTTGAGCATCATCTAAAATCAATGTCCACTATCATATGAAATATGTTAATAATAATATTAGTGCTTTTTAACATGCTGATGTTAATATTAATATAAATAATGAAATTTTACAAAAATATATATTACGTATAAACACATAAGTATATACATATGTGTGTGTTTAACTCTTAATTTTATGCAGTTAGAGTAACAGGTGTACAGATTATTATACTAATTAAGAATAATAGAAGAATAAATTAAAATTAGTTATTATAAATCAGAAAAAAAGATCTAATTATTAGAAGGTCTTCTACTCTTTAAAACTACATAATAACCACAAGAAAATATACAATGTTAAATCTATTGTTGTGTGAGATGCCCACCCTCCTCACTTTACAGAGTATGCTTTTAAGTCTCTCATCAACTATTCATCTGAGAGTACAGGAAGTGTGAAAGGACTAATCAGTCACACTGTCATTTTTCTGGATATTACAGTTCAAAATTTTGAATGTTTCTCAGGCAATTGAGAAATTATGAGGCTTTAGATTTTTTTTCCTTCTTGTTTCTAAGGCTTTTCAAAAATACCTATTTTTATCAAAGGGACATGGAGGAAAATGGCATAGAGAACATGGTATATCAAACCCAGGACTTGATGAAAAAGACCTGAGATGAAAATGATAGTTCTTGCTCTAAAATATTTTATTCTCAAACAGACATAGACCAGGGCTTATCTGAAGAAGAAACAAGAGGATGTTCTGAGAAAGGGGAGAAAGAGATTTGAAAGCCCTAACAACAGAGAAGCCAATAATTTAAATTTGAAGCTATGTGGCTTGGCTCTGATGTGTGTGAATCATAGCCTGAGTCACTGAGCGATAAAAGCATTATGGGTTGTTGGGATATGAAGAGAATTATGCTAATGTTAGTGAGGAGGAGAGCCAGCCAGAGAGACAGAATCATGAAGCACATGAGGCTTAGTCACCTAGGCTGTATCTATCAGAAATGCGACAATGACAAATTGATGTTCATTCAATATTTTTACAACAGATTTATTTAGTGCCTACTATAAATCAAATATGGAACTAAGTCCAGAGGTCGGAGGAGTGAATGAACAACAGGTTAACAGTAACATTTTGACTGTCTTCTGTTAAGCAACTAATGTGATGGTTGCTCATAATTCATCAAATTTCTACTAGAATTATTATACCTTTGGATGCTATCTTTATGATGATAAATGTATCCCTAAATTATATTTGTTATTTTCATTAAATACATTAAATATATTTTCAACCATGTTTTGATTAACCTTTTAGTAAATATTAAGCAGGGTTAATGATGAATTTGAGCAGAGCTTTATTCTCCAATATTTCCTTGAACAAAAAGTTGAACATATATTGATATCTAAGCCCCCAAAGAAGGAATAGATTCTTCACATGATAGTCATAGGGAGTATAATTTCTGAAAGTTATGGGGACAAAGCTATGGTAACATGAGGCATAGCTGTTTGTGATAAAAAAAAATTAGTGCTTCTTTTGAAATAATGCCTTTGCATTAGATTGAAAAAGGGGCTTAAATGAGGAAGGAATGAGGAGAAAATATATAGGAATGAGGGGCTAAAGAAAACTCTCCTTGCAGAGCACTGTCTCTTTAGCTGTCTCCTAGTATAGCACAAAAGAATGACTTGAAGAAGATTGGACCTCCTAATTTAATTTTCAGTTCTTCTCAATTCACATTCCTCCCTTGAGATCTACTCTTCACTATAATGAAGACTGTCACATATCCCCAATCTATTCTGGCAAATGTTTTTGACTGGCAAAGAAAAAGTACTCCAGGAAATTATGGTCACCATCCCACATCATCTTATAGAGGCTAAGAAAGAATAAGACAATGGTAGAGAAGCATCTGACCACTCTATGGTTGCTCTGCAGATCAAGACTGGGTGTCCACAATGCTAGGAAGATGTATAAGCCTGCAGTAGCTACAGCAGTCAGAGCAGCCACAATAGCCCAGAAAAATATTCCCACAGATTCCTGTTGCAAGATTTTAAGACAGAATTCCCTGGTTAGGCAATACAGAAAATAAGAACAGAAATAAGCAATGAGTGCCAACAAATAACATTTTCTAAAAGTACCAATGATATCAGCCTTTTCCCCTCAATTTATTCTGTCTTTATGTTTCACTTTATGCAAAAAATAAAATTTTTGACTATCTTAAAATAAATTTTTTTTGGTGAAAAGCCAATCTTAATGTTTAAAAAGCTGACTGAAAAAAATCAACGGTTCTTTGATACAAGCTGTGTATGTAACTTTATTACTCAGATTTGACCAAGGACCAGGTGCTGACTTTTTGCTGGTTTTAGGAGAGCATTATTTAAGCCAAATATCGTACCATGGAAGTTTGCATTTAGTAAAGGAGATGCGATTTGGCCTATGATTAAACATATCTTAATTAAGAGTAAAATGAATTTCAAAATAGACATTCATATTAAATGATTTGGCACTCACAATACATTTTATCATAGGAAAATTACTATATAAAATGGTTGCTTTCCTAAGTGATGCCATGAGACTGAATCAGCTCAATATATAACTGACTATATATATATAATATCAACTCAGCTAATGTTAGGCTTCTTGTAATAGACGTCAATAATATATTTATATATTCCTTTTGTTACATCATCACACTCATAATTACAGTGAAAACTGGCTATGACAAAATAATTGTTGTCCAAAAATTATCATATAAGGTATGTAGTTGTATTTTGTGAGATAAATGAAAATGGAGGGTTATGCAGCTAGCTAAGCATGAATTCTAAAGGTCCCACTTTGTGGTATATCACTGTTTGAATATTAAGAGGGTATAATTCTAGATCTTGTGGCTTATTAGGATGGCTAAGACAACACCATTGATTTCAGAAGTCCTCTGGTTAATTAGCACCCTTTCTAATGACCAGATATAGTGTAGACTTTGGATGTGGTGAATGATGGAAAATTAAGACACCTGTTATCAGACTTCCTTTTCAATTTGGGGTTGCTTTTTTTCCCCCACATAACCTTATCTTCCTACAAAATCCCCTCTCTTATCTCTTCCCATTGCCCTCTGTTCCTGAACCAATTGTAGTAAAATATTCAGCTGATTATCAAATTTAATTGTTGCCCACCATACCTTAATGTAAATATGGTTAATTAATGAAAACAGAAATTTTTGAATATAAAAATTAAAGTAAATTAAATCACAGGGATTGTATGTAAGTGTGCAAGATGTACAGTGATAGCTAAAATCCATTGGAGAAATTAGACACAAGAACATAAAAAATGAATACTTGTGCAAGCATTTACGAATTTTAATGTTCTAAAAAGAGACATTAGCTTAATAAAGTCATTAATTTTGCAATTCTTTATTCATTTCTTCACTAGACAATTTATATATATCATGAATAGAACATGATGACTCCCTAAAGAGAAAAATGGAGGAACAACATAATAAGCAAAAATTTTTTTAAATGTTAACACCATCTAATGAGTTTGACTTTAGATATTAAGACATACACGAAGTCAAAGAAGGTATTAACAATATATAATTTGTTCTATGACTTTGCAAACTGGTCTCAACAGAATAACCAACGGGATATATCGCAGTCCACTAACAGAGATGTTTAAAGGGAAATAATAACCATGCATTTTTTGACATTGAAGAAAATAGTAATTATAAGTAATGAATAATATAATTTTATTCAACAAAATATGCCTGGAAAGAAGTTCTACTTCTAGTAATCACAAGAAAGTCATATAATGGATTATCCTCCTGCAGACATTAATTATGAGCTCTGGCCAAATATACAAAAATATAATTTTATATTTAAGCATATTGAAATATGCTAGAGATGATATAATCAAAGCAGTCATACAAACCAAAGCTTTGAACTGAAGCTATCCTATGATAGATGTTTAGATAAAGAAGCTGTGGTACATATATACAATGGAATATTACTCAGCCATAAGAAGAGATGAAATGGTGCTATTTGTGACAACATAGATGGACCTCTTGAGATAATCATGCTAAGCGAAATAAGCCAGACTGATAAAGTTCAAAATCACATGATATCACTTATATGTGAGATATAAACCTAAAAGCAATAAAATAACAAGGCAAATAGAGACTCATGGACATGGACAAAAGACTAGTGGTTACCAGAGGGCAGTGGGTAGGGAAGGAGGAATATGTATATGGGGTAAAGGGGGTCAAATATATGGCAGATGAAAGAAACTGGACTTTGGGTGGTAAACACACAATAGAATACACAGATGTTAAATTATAATGTACACCTGAAAATTATATAATTGTATTAACCAATGTTACTCCAATAAACTTAATTTAAATAAAAGGGGACCCTTGAAAGAGTGACAGTAGAAAGAATGGCAATGTTTACATATTTTCCCCTGAGAGTCTTTGCTAAAATGACCTACAATGATCGCTGCCCCCTGGTATTCATGCTGTTGTGTAATCCCTCACCCTCAAATATGGGCTGAACCTACTGACATCTCCTTCTAATGAACTGATTATGACAAAAGTTAACAGTGTCAATGCTGAGATTAGATTACAAAAAACGCTGGCTTATATCTTGCTTACTCTCACTTGCTGCCCTCACGCTGGAGGAAGTAAGCTTCCATGTTTTTTGTAACCTTAAGGATAGGCTATGTGAGAAGGCACTGATATTTCCAGCCAAATACAGAGAGAATCTAAGGTTGCCAACATACACGTGTGTGAGCTTGGGAGCAGATTTGACCTCAGTTGAGCTTTGAGATGACTGCAGCCTTGCTCATTCCCTTGATGGCAGCTTTGTGAGAGATCCTGAGCCCAAGGACCCAGCTAACATGTACCTGGCTTTCTACTCAAACTGTGAGATAATAAATCTTTGTTGTTTTAAGTCACTAAGTTTTAGAGGAATTTGTTATGAAGCAATAGATAACTAATACACATATATAATAATAAATATATATTTTTTCAACAAAGATCCCTCAAAAGAGATTAAACTTCTGGAAATTGCAATATAGTTTTTATTAACTGTCCCACAGATATTAATTATAAATTCTGGTTAAAACATGTTTTTAATTTTAAAAAAAACATTAAGTTTTGGAGAGTTATCAAAGTAGGCAGAGACTGGCAGGTGTTTGATCCTTGTAAGAAAAGAACCCTTGAAATAAGGGTGAGACATGTGTTTACATGGCTCTTCCTCTGAGAGCCCTCTAGAGACCACATGGAATAGCATGGCTATCACCCAATCAGAAGTATTGATCTTATTAACATTAAATGACAGAGGATGGAGATTAAGGCTAACAGAATGGTTGTAAATCAAGGGAGGAAACTGCAGATAGGAAGGAGTCAGAGCAGTGAGTTTCCAAATATGTATATAAACTCTCCCCATAATTCTTGGCTGATCCATGAACAGCATGTGTATGGGACTGAAGACTAAAAACTGAGCAGAGATGTCAGCCACTGCGTACAGTGAGGAACATAAAGTTTAGTGTTTGATTCTTGCTAATATAGAGGGTATTGGTAAATGACTTGTGCTTTACATTGAAAACTCAGCAGATTCATGCTAAGTAAATACTACATGCCAGAATAAGAATTCACTCTAGGAGTAAGGGAAAATGAGACATATCTATAATAATCAAATTTCAAACGAACACTTCTCTAGCTCAGGTAATTTTCCCAAGGTAATCAAGTACCCAACAGAAGAAAAAAATCACTCTCCAAGGAGTTTGGGAAAGATAATAGACACTAGATTCTTGACAAGGTATCATCAAAAATTCTTAGTATGCAATAATAAAAAATATTAAATTACTACCAAGTTAGTAATTTAATAATTACTAAAAGTATAAAGACACACAAAAAAATGTGACCCAAATAATGACTAATATCAGTCAGGAAAAATGGCCCCCAAGATGATTCAGCATTTGGAATTAGCAGGAAAGAACTTCTAAGGAATTAGAAATATAGTCAATGACTTAAAAGTAAAGATGGTTGTAATGAATGAACTGGTAAAGAAACTCTAAAAGTGGAATTTCTAGATTGTAGTAATAAATGTCTGAAAATAGAAATTAACAGCAGATTAAATACAGAAGAAGAGAAAGTTAGCAATACTAAAGACATGAACAGAAATTACTCATTCTGAAAAAGCAGGGAAAAAGATTGAAATTTAAAATAGCCTCAGGTACTTGTGGGAAAATATTAAGCAGTCTGACATACGTGAAATTGGAATAACAAAACATGAGGAGAACTAGAAGGAACAGAATTAATGTTTAAAACAGTAATAACCACAATATGCTAAGTAGTGTAAAAAATAAACTTACTGACTTAAAAAATTTATTAAACCTCATCAAGAAAGTCAATATGAAGAAACTACACATAGGTACATCAAATTGATTAAAAATAAAATAAAGAAAATCTTAAAAATAGCCAGAGGAAAAAAGACACAAACTCTCAACTCAGAATTCCATATCCTGGAACATATTCTGGAGAAAAAAATACAAATATTCTTCAGATAAATTTTTCAAGTTTAATAAAGTTACAGTAATCAAGGTACTCTAATGTAAGCACAGATTGAATATATAAATAAAGTAATAATGAGTCCAAGAAATAAACCAATACGTATATAGTAAATTGACTTTCTACAATTTAGCAAGGTAAGTTATCAAGAAAACAATAGTCTTCAACAAATATTTCTGGAAATATTTGGGTATCCATACATAAAAAGTGAATGAACAACTCTTAGCACACACAGAAAAATTAAATTGAAATGGATCAGAAACCTAGATGTATTAAAACTATAAATTTCCAGAAGAAAGCAGATTTTTCAATCTTATTTTAAGCAAAAATGTACTAGTTGAACATATAAAGCACTATTAAAAGACAGTATTACAAAAATGAAAAGACAAGCCAGAGAGTAAAAGAAAGAATTTTCAAGACACATATGTGTTAAGTGACTTTTATCTGAAATATATAAATATTTTTATAACTCAATAATAAGACAAACAAATGATTTGAAAAGACACTTCCTCAAAATTATATAGGTATCCAATAAGAACTAAACAAATGAAACATTCCTATGTAACTTTAGTCATCAAGGAAATGCAAGTTAAAATGACAATGAGAGAAGATACCGTTGGAATAGCTAAAATTAAAAAGATGGACAACACTAAATTAAAAATATAAACAAAATATATGAGCAGAAAATTGTATACATTTTAATTAAAATTTAAAAAATGATATCCCCACTTTGGAACAAATTTGCCAGTTTTGTATAAAATTAAAAATATATTACCATAAGATGTAGCAATCCTTCTTTCAGGTATTTACTCAAAGGAAATAAAAACACATATCCCTATAAAGACATGGATTTTTATAGCAACTTTATAACAGTTCAGAAAAAGAAACAGATCACATGTCAAAAACATAGATAGGTTAAACATAAAATAAGGAAAAGAGATATATCTTGTCACTGACAGGGTGAATAGGATTTACTGCAAAAGGGTTAGAGAAAATGTTTTGTCAGTGGAAATACTGTGTCTTAATTGGTATAGTAGTTACATGGCAGAAATCATTTATTATAATTCATTGAAGTATATTTTTAAATGAGAAAATTTTACTATATGCAAATTATAACTCAATAAGCCTGGTTTTATCTGTATATCAGGTCCCACCAAAACCAGAATAGCTTATTATGCAAGCTGGTGAGTACTTTATCACCTGACTAAGGAGAAGCTAGAGATTTATGTATTTGAGACGATGCAGACAAGTTCATTACGTTGTTTGGCTGGGTTTTGTTAAAGATTTATTCTAATTCTAAGGGTCACTGATTTTATGCTATAAATCTAAAAGACAGGGATAGAACACGGAGGAGATGGTAGTTTCATTTTTGTGAGGGACAACAAAATTCATTGTCATAGTTTTATCTCCATCTCATATTTTGTAGGATCTGTAAGTTTTGATACCATAACAATTAAAACTTAAGTTATTCTTTATATCATATACAAAATGAATAAAGCTGATCAATAAATTATTGAATGTCATTTTAGTATTACTTTGAATTAGAATTTATATATTAGTTTCATAAAATATGTTAATGTCCCACTTCCTTTCTCTAATAACATGTGACCCCAAATAAATGAATCTATAATTTCACATAATATATTGAATTATTTGCAACTGTTGTTTAGATTGTCAATTATATACTGTAGAAGTATTATTGAAATGTGGTCATTATAGTTTTTCTCCCACAATAAATTAATGTATTTAAGTACTAATTAAATATTTTTTAGTTGTATATATTCTTTTGCCTATTAAATTTTGAAAATGGAATCATCATTTCACACCTTGAATTTTTGCCAGAATTAGAATTTAAAAATTTATCATCGTTGTTATGAGATTTTTCTTTTCAGATTTAGAAAACAAACCAAACCAACTGCTTAGAAAATGTGAACAGTTTCTTTACTAGTGAGTGTCTGCTATATAACCCTGATTAGAAGAATAGAAATATAAAATTGAATAGAAAATCTGTCTAATAAAAAGTTTTCTGTAAAAAAATCCTCAATATCTAAAGGAAACAAGAAGTTGATAAAGAAACTATAAAGAAATAGTTTTTTTAAAATTGAAAACACAGAAATATATATATATGTTTGGATACCTCAGACAACATGGTGTTTTAGAAACAGTGATCAAGAAGCTCAAGTTGACAGCAAAGAATGAAAAGATATATTTGAGCTATAAAAAGAAGGGGCAGGAAAACAAAGTTCTTAAGACAGAAAATCAAACTACAGCACACTTTGAAGCCTCAGAAAGTGAAAGTGGCAATTGTTTATGTCTGAAAAAGGAGTGCACTAATGAAGACCAATGGACCGAAAATGTAGAAAGGGCTGCTTGTTCCAAAGATAAATAGGAGGTGAGGTAAGAGACAGGGTGCATAAAATGAATGATAATGCCTGAAGAGGCAGCATGTTACCTACTGAAGTAGTTCATTGCACTACAGGTAAAGACCAAAAGTGTCTTAAATCATTTAATAGCTTGCCATGAATCATGGAAGAAGACCCATTACTATGGTACGTTATATAAAACCACATGTTCCAGAAAAGATATCCGCTGTCATCTGCAACCTTCCTCAGAGATTTATCAATTTAGAATTCTCTCATGTGAACTGGATCATATATTAAATGTCTCTCAGAGGAGTAACAAATCTTGTATTCTTCAGAATGGTGCAATAAAATTTAGCCACTCACAGATATACTGATTAATCACCGGATGTGTTAAATCTAAAAATCAAACTTGTGAGATATCATAATTTAGATAAAAATAGATTTCTCCCAAAAAAGAAATGGCTTTGAAAGAATTAAAGGTAATTGCTGAATCACATGAAAGTTTTTGAAACCAACTTTTTAATTTTTTTAAAATCTAAAATAAGAGCATCTAAATTTTTGAAAAAGCATTCATATATGAGTATGTTGAATAGTAATAAGTAGCAACTAAATTTATGCAAAGAAAATAGAAACTAGTTACAAATTAAATACACATTAGTATCATTAGAAATGGTGATTTAGCAGAAATAACAGTAAGGTTTTGAATTTAAATTTTGGGCTTTCAAATAAAAAAATACAAATCCAATACTGAATGGATTTGAGACCAAGAATAGGCATTATTTACACACTAGAAACTAATTAGTGTAACATTTTAAAATGGGAAACAGTTTTGTGCTGATACAACATAGATATTGGATCACTTGTCATTTTATTTTTATAAATTAATCAGTAAATCAACTAATGTTGATTCAGCAGTAGTAAGTTTCTAGTATTATGGTAGACAATAAAAGAGATACAAAGGAAGAGATATATACAAGTTATATAACCAAAACTCAATTACTTGAGATCTCCATGACTTATTTGTAATTTTTCAATTTTGTCACAAAGTATTTGAAGTGCATTGTAATTAAATTAGATGAAGTTTTTTTTAAACAAAGCAAAATAGCCAATATATATTTGTATAAGTATAATCCTTTTTTAATCATCAGAATGAGAACTTAACAACAATATTAATGTTAGTTAAAAATTTGCACTAAACATGCCTGTTCTGCTAATTGAGATTTTTTTTTTAAGTACAGCCCCAACCATTAATTTATCATACTTCGAAACGTGTTAAAATTATTAAGCCAAAGGGAAGAAATATTTCTGATAAAATTTTTAAATGTCTGTATAGACGATTTTAAAAGGAAAAATTATGTAATTTTGATTTATCTTTTCCATGTGTATACTTCTTAATGCATACACATGCATTTATAAATCTTTTTTTATTTTTATTTTTTACATTTTATAAGTTTTAAAGAAGCCCATCAATTGAATATTTTGCACTCCAACTAAGCTATTTTTAGATACTTGGATCATATCGATTAAAAATATCCTGGAGCAATATATATATTTATAATTTACCCTTTCCTCAAGGTTGATGTCAATCTCAAAAATAGGTATAATAAAAGAGACAGGATTTCTTGCAAAATTTAATTTATCACATTAGATTTTTATAAATTTTAAATAAAACTTCGTTAACATATTTAAGTTCCTCATTAAACTCTCTTCAATGTAATTTCTCTCCCTCTCTTCACCTCATCTCAGTTAATCACTACAATGGTTTCAGAGGTATCGTTCATTAATATTGTTTTCTAGATGTATATTTATGAGCTGTAAATAATTTAAAATTTCTGTAACTATATCTTTGTAAGTCTAGAAACAATTTTTGATCCCATCTCTTTTTTTAAGAAAATTAAAATCAATAAAAATTGTCATATAATTTTTCTCAAAATTTCTAAAGTTCAAAATAATTCTCCAGATGCATTTTAATGTCAAGAAATTTATATTCATTATTTTCAGCCCTCATGATTTGATTCCTGAATATATTTTTGAGGTAAAGATAAATGATTTTTCTAAACACGAGAAACGCCTTTTATTTCAGTGGTGTTATCCTTTCATAGCATTAGAAAGCAGAATTTTGTTCTTGCTATAATTTTACTTACTTAATTTTTAAATGCATAGGCCATATTTCAATGTAATCTTTTGCATTATTTTCTTTTTCCCTTTAGAATCTAAGTTTCCTCCTGAGATTTATATGCATGGTATCTCCCTGCATAAGGTAGTTATGCCCTTAAGCAATACCCACTAGCGGTGTTTTGCAAAAAAAAGGAAAGAGGATTTTGCTACACCTTAAGGTGAAGTAATAGGAATGAAATCACAGTAACACTTACACTCCCCTGTGAGACAATAGCAACACAAACTCACTAAAAAAGAGATAACTTGAAGAATTGTATATCTATTAATGAAACTGGATTTATCATTCAAAACCTTTGCATAAAGAAAACTCTAGGTGCATATAATTTTAATGGTGAATTCTATAAATATTACTTAGAGAAGTAATAATATTAATTCTACCTAAACTCTTCCAGATATTGAAGAAGAGGAAAGATTTCTAATTCATTAAAAGATACCAGAATTACTTTATACCTTATAAGAAACTGTAAATTCCTTCATAAACACAAATGCAAAAATTTTAAACAAAATATTAGCAAATCAAATCCAAAAAACATTTATAATAATACCTCATGAACCCATCAGGTTTATACCAGGAATGCAAGTTTGGTTCAATATTTGAAAATTACTCAATCTAAATCACAATATAACAGTTTAAAAAGGAAAAAGCATGTGATACTCTCAAATGCATACAGAAAACATCAATTTCTCATTATAAGACAAAAAAAATCAACAGAAACAACAACAATAAATCTCTAGAAACAAGAAATACCAGGATACTTCCTGAACATGATGAAGGGCATTTAATTTGAAAAAGCTGAAGCTAACCTCATACTTAATAGTGAAAATTGAATGCTTTCCTCCAAAAAAAAAAAACAAGACAGGGAAATCCACAGTCACTATTTGTGCATAACATCGTACTGTAACTCAGTTCAAAAGACAAGAAATCAAAGGAAAAAGTCAAAAAAGATAAAGTAAAACTGTCTTTATTCATAAATAATATGATCACTTATGTTGAAAATAGGATCGAATCTACCAAAAGAGCTACTAGAATTAATGTGAGTTTATCCAGGTCACATAAGAAATTATATTCCTACAGGTATAGACAAAAGGAGCCCCAAGAAAAGCCTGCTGACGGCAGCCAAAGAATTAAGAAAAGGGAGGCTCGGAAGGTAACTTTTTAAATAACATACTACTCCAGCCAAAGATCAAAGGAAAAACTGAGAGCGGAGCATGAATCTGAACTTCAACCAGCAGCCAGCAGCTACCAAGTGGTATAAGTGGGCTGTTGATTTGTAATCCTGCAGCCTTGAGTAGGGGAGATGGAAGAAAGAGGCAGGCCACTCCAGATTGGTAGGCAGCAGGCTTAATAAGCAAGGGAACTTACAAGGCTTGTCTTCAGCATCCACAGGGCAAGTAGATCTCCACACTGACCACCAGAATCTTAAAAGAGTTTATGTAAGGGCCTTAACTGGATGCAGTTACATATCTATCCAGTTGGTCTCAATAACACATTAATCTCTCGAAGCTGTGTCCTGGAAGTAGCCTCAGTTCAGTGGTGGAGCCTGCATTCCAAGGATGGTATGGAGGATAAGGAATCTCCAGTTGCCCATGACTACCTCATAGATCAACCAATGGTCATGTCCTCTCCGTGATCTCCCCCGATGTGTTCCTCCTGTGAATCTATAATCATTTCAAAATTAAAAAACAAAAAATTTTAAAGTAAATCCTAGAAATAAAATGATAGAATGGTCTGTCTTGATTGTGGTAGAGATTACACAGGTGAATACATTTGCTAAAACCTATTAGATATATTTAAAATGGATGCATTTTACACTTACAGTAAATACACTTAAATGTGGAACATCTCATAGTAAATAAAAATGTTAAATTTTTTTCTTTAGAAAAATCACAATTTTTATATTAAGTAGGGAGTTTTATTTGTATTTAACAAATGATACATATTCTTAGTAAAATTAAAAATTAATTAGGTATTGATTTTTTATAATTTCAATGAAATGATGTGATATTATATGGTATTCTTCATCTCATATTTGATTTGAACATGAAAACGTTTTTCTCAAAATATGAAATGTTTCATCAATTTTCCTATGACACTCTCAGAATAATTGGAAAATAATTCCTTTTAATATGTTCTTTCATCATCCTTACAGATTTTCCTCTTTTGCAGGCATTACATTATCTAACAGGTCAGATCTTGACAACTTAAAAAATTGATACCTTAACATATTCTTTGACCTGACCAGTTTTTGAATCTTCCTCCAAATTTGAAGTAACGCTTTCAGATCTGTTTGCATTATATTGTAAGCAGATTAAGAGGTGAATGATGAGACTGACATGGTTAGCAAGAAAAAAAAAAGTCAGTTTTAAGCAGAATTTTACAGTGGTCAGTTCAATAGTGAATATTTTTATATTTATTGACTTTTTCTTTTCTAGGCAACATCATAGCTACAGAGATATGAATTCTAAGAAAACAAGAATTAGATATATATGAAAGCCCAGTACTGAGGGACCACTTTTTAGTAGGGGTCAGAGCACAAGTTCTATCACTAATGATACTGAATGACCTCAAATAAATTCAACAAACCTTGTTCTTGCTGTTCTTTTCTTACAGAGATACACAGGTACAATTGAAGTTTATTTCCATTGTTAAAAAAAGACCAACAATGAACTATATGATAAGGAAGTATTATAACTATGAACTCTTGCCCATTTAAATTAAACAATATACTTCCCTAGAGCTAATTTTTCTTATTTTCATTATTTAATAAGAAAATGTGCCTTGGACTCACCTGCACTGGCTTCATTTATACTATAGTACTTATGAAATATGTTAAAGCTTGGAATTTGGGGAGCTTTTGCAGCTACATAACTTAAAATTAGAAAAACTATAACTGAAAACTAAGAAAAATAAGTGAAGTTGATAGGCTTGACTTCAGTTCCTAATTTAAATATTTTCAAAATATTTTTCTTATATGTTACAAAATGAAAACAAAGTAAGTAGAGACTAAAGAGTTAAGAAATGTGTGTAAGTCAAAAGTTGACATAAAAATTAGTCTTTCGCAGGAGCCAAGCCAGGTCTTGGTGTGATGCTGCTAACTTGTATGAGGGACTCTCCCTAGACAGATACCTGGCACTGTGTGTTGAATGCTCAACATTCATTACCTAATTAATACACCCAATATCCTGAGAGGTTCTGATCAAGTAGGTAAAAACTGTGCTTGCCTTCTCCCATAACCACATTAAAATTACGACTGAGTTATAGAACAATCAACCTGGAGAATCACCTAAAGACCACCTGAACGGAAGTCCTATAACTAAAGATATAAAGAAGAGGCCATGTCAAGGCTGTTACTAGGCGTGGAGACCCAAAATGAGCTGACTCCACACCCGTGCATGGCGGTTGAGAATCAGAGGAATATCTCACCTGTAGAGGTTCCTCATGAAAAATGATGGGTCCCAACCCCACACTGGGCTTCCCAGCCCAGAGGACCAGTTCCAGGAATAGTACCCACATCGGGCTGTGAAAATCAGTGGTGATTCCATCCAGGTGAGAAAGAAGGCTTCTTAAAACCCCGGGCATACTCTTAAAGGGGCCACACACAGACTTACTTGTTCACAGGCATTCACCCTGGGATCCAGTGGAGGAACAGTGACTAGGAAGGTACCAGAGACATACAGGGAAAACAGTTGTGTTGCTTCAAGGAAAAGGCTGCAAGGACAAGCTGCCATGTTTTTTGTGTTGAGTCCTCTCCCACCATCACCAAATCTGAATCTACATTGTCTCGTTGAACTCCACTCAATCCACCTTGATGACTCCTTGAGGCCCCACCCCATCAAACTAGAATACTGTAAGAGGCTGTTTTGGAGCAGGCAGCCAGCCTTGGCCCACATTATAACCTTGCTTTAAAAACTTTCAATAGTCCACAGGCCCCAGGCATTTGTCAACTTGGCTCAGTGTGCCATGTGCCTCTTACTGAGTGGCCCCAGACTCAGCACTAGAACCAAATCTGAATCTGCATTAACCTGATAAATATCACTCGACCCACCCTGCTAGCTCCCTGGGACCCTGCCTCACCCAACTTATGTAATTCCCAAGGCGCTTTCTGCAGATGAGACTACAGGCAGAAGATGGCAGACCTCGGGTGCCCTGTGCCTTTTGCTGACCTGTGCAGGCCTGGTACTGGTGGCAGCTGGCTTTGATTCATAGCATGGCCTCTTCCATGTGCCTCCAGGTTTAGTGCAGGCAGCCAGGAACCTTGAATTGCTTTGTAGCTCCTACCAGGTAGCCCCCAGCCACTCACAGGCAATGGTTGACCTTGGCCTGTACCACAGC
The DNA here is from genome assembly GCA_028627145.1 of Eidolon dupreanum. Lineage (NCBI taxonomy): Eukaryota > Metazoa > Chordata > Mammalia > Chiroptera > Pteropodidae > Eidolon > Eidolon dupreanum. The sequence goes on along the minus strand of CM053514.1, from coordinate 58,034,951 downwards.
CCATCTAAAAAGGCCCCAGAAACAACTCTAGTCCACAACAGAGTACCGCCTGATTAACTCCACAAGTGATATACCCAAAGGGTGGTCTCAGCAAGCACCAGAGCCCACTGGGGCAAAACCCCCTCCATGGGGACAGTCCATGAATAAGAACTCATATGCTGTGGCCAGTCCTCACCGCCAGTTAGCCTAAAGGTCAGTCCCACCAGCTGACATGTCCATAGCAATCAAGGCTCAACTATAACAGGAGGTCATAAACAAACTACACAAGGGACACTTCTGAAGCACCTGGGGCAGATGATCAGGGAGACTGTACCACTGGGCCCCACAGGACACCTATTACATAAGACAATCTTGCCAAGACTGGGAGATGTAGCAGATCTACCTAATACAAAGAAAAAAAAACTCAGAGAGGCAGCCAAAATGAAACAAACAAACATATCCCAAATGAAAGACAGGAGAAAACTCCAGAAATAGAACTAAACAAGATGGAGGCAAGCAACCTACCAGATACAGAGTTTGAAATACTGGTTATAAGGATGCTCAAGGTACTTAGAAGTACAAGAAAGAGATAGTAAGCATAAAAGAGGACACAGAAACCATAAAAATGAAGCAATCAGAAATGAAAAATACGATAACTGAAATGAAGACTGCACTAGAAGGAATCAACAGCAGATTAGATGAAGGAGAGGATCAAATCAGCAACTCAGAAGATGAACACCTGACCAGAACAGCAAAAAGAAAAAAGTGTTTAAAAAATGAGGATAGTTTAAGGTGCTTCTGGGTCAACATTGAACATAAGAGCTTGGATCACAGGGAAACAGTTTTAGAGCATTTCATCCCCAAGCAGTAGAACATACATTCTTTTCAAATGCACATGGAACATTTGCCAAGATAGACCACATGTTAGGCCACAAAATAAGTCAGTTAATATAAGAAGACTGAAATCTGATCAAGCATCTTCTGTGACCACAATGGTATGAAATTTGGAATCAATTATAAGAAAAAAACTAAAAAACACACAAACATATGGAGGCTAAATAATGCTATTAAACAATAAATGATTTGACAACGAGATTGAAGAAGAAATAAAAATGTACCTTGAGACAAATGAAATGAAAACACAATGACTCAAAATCTATGGGACACAGTGAAAGCAGTCCTATGAGGAACGTTCATGCTATACAGGCTTATGTCAAGAAAAAGGAAAATCTAACCTATACCTAAAGGAACTGGAAAAAAGAACAGCAAACAAAGCCCAAAGTGGGCAGAAGGAGGGAAGTAATAAAGATCAGAGTGGAAATAAGTGAAATAGAGTCTAAAAATACAATATAAAAGATCAAGGAAACTGAGTTGGTTCTTTGAAAGGATAAAAAAAAATTGATAAACCTTTAACCAGATTCAATAAGAAAAAAAAATGTAAATAAAATCAGAAATGAAAGAGAAGTGACAACTGACACCACAGAAATACAAAGGAGTATACAAAAATACTACAAATAGTTATATGCCAATGAATTGAACAATATGGAAGAATGAATAAATTCCTAGGAACGTACACTCTTTCAAGACTGAATCATAGAGAAACAGAAAATCTGAACAGACTGATTACTACTAATGAAATCGAATCAGCAATCTAAAAACTTCCAACAACAAAAGTACTGGACCAGACAGTTTTAAGGGTAAATTTTACCAAGCATTCCAAGAAAAATTAACACCTAGTTTTCTCAAACTATTCCAAAAAATTCAAGAGGAGAGAAGCTCCCACACTTATTTTATGAGACCAGCATTACCCTGATTTCAAAACCAGACATCACAAAAAAAATTATAGATTCATATCCCTGACAAGCATAAGTGTACAAATCCAACAAAATAGCAGAAAACTGAATTTGACAATACAATAAAAAGATCATGCACATGATCAAGTGGGATTTATTCCTGAGATGCAAGTTTAGTTTAATATCCACAAATTGATTAATGTGATACAGCACATAAACCAAGTGAAGGTTAAAAATCATATGATCCTATTAATAGACGTGAAAAAGTATTTAACAAAATCTAGCATGCATTTATGATAAAAACTCTCAGTAAAAGGGAAATAGAGGGAACATTCATTCTTCAACATAATAAAGTCCATATACAATAAACCCACAGCTAGCATCATACTCAATGGGGAAAAGCTAAAAATGTTTTTCTTAAGATTAGGAAAAAAGGCAAAGATGTCCACTTTTACTACTTATATTCAACGTGATATTGGAAGTTCTAACCACAGCTATCAGACAAGAAAAAGAAATTAAAGGCATCCAAATTGGAAAGGAAGATATAAAACTGTCATCATTTGCAGATGGCATCATACTATATAGAGAGAACCATAAAGATTCCACCAAAAACCCATTAAAACTGATAAATAAAATCAGTAAATTAACAGTATACAAAAATAATATTCAGAAATTGGTTCTGAATTGCATTTTCATATACCAATAACACTACCAGAAAGAGAAAATAAGAAAACAATCTCATTTACAATTTATCAAAAACAATAAAATATCTAGGATATCTAGGAATAAATTTATTCAAGGAGATAAATTGCCTGTACTGGGAAAATTATAAGACATTGAAGAGAAAAACTGAATAAGTTATAACTAAATGAAAGCATATAACGTGCTAACAGGAAGAATTAACATCATTAAAATGTCCATACCCCAAACAATCTATAGATTTAATAAAATCCCTTCAAAATAACAATGACATTTTTCACAGAACTAGATCAAATAATCCTAAAATTTATATGGAATCACAAAAGACCCTGAATAGCCACAGCAATCTTGAGAAAAAAGAGCATGCTGTCGGATATAAAACTATAATGCAAGGCTATAGTAATCAAAACAGCATGGTAGTGGCATAAAAACAGATACATAGATCAATGGAACAGAATAGAGAGCCCGGAAATAAATCCACGCCTCCATGGTCAATTAATCTATGACAGAGGTGGCAAGAATATACAGTGGGTTAAAGATAGTCTATTCAATAAATGGTGTTGGGGAAACTAGACAGATACATGCAAAATAAGGAAACTGGACTACCTTCTTATACCATGTACAAGAATAAACTCAAAATGAATTAAAGACTTAAATATAAGATCTGAAACCATAAAACTCCTAGAAGAAAATTCTATGATATAGCTCATAGTAATATTTTTTTCTAATCTGTCTCCTCAGGCAAGGGAAACAAAAGAAAAAATAAACAAATGGGACTATATCAAACTAAAAAGATTTTGCACAGCAAAGGTAACCAACAACAGATAAAAAGACATCCTACTGAATGGAACAAGATATTTATCAATGATACACCCAAAATTTATAAAGAAGTCATATAGCTTAACACCAAAAAAAGCAAACAATCCAATCAAAAAAATGGGCAGAAGACCTGAAGAGACATTTCTCCAAAGAGGGCATACAGATGACTAATCAACATATGAAAAGATGCTCAATGTCACTAATCATCAGAAAGATGCAAAATAAAACCGCAGTGAGGTATCACTTCATACCTGTCAGAATGGCTATCATCAATAAATCGACAAACAAGTGTTGACGAGAATGTGGAGAAAAGGGAACCTTCATACATTATTGGTGGGATTGAAACTTTGTGCAGTCACTATGGAAAACAGTATGGAGGTTCCTCAAAAAGTTAAAAATAGAACTACCATATGACCTGGCATTTCCACTTCTGGGTATTTATTCAGAGAAATCCAAAAGATTAATTTGAAAAGATAACATGCACTCCTATGTTCACTGCAGTGTTATTTACAATACCCAAGATACAAAAACAACCTAAGTGCCCATCAACAGACGATTGGCTAAAGAAGTGGTACATATGTACAATGGAATATTACTCATCCATGAAAAAAGAAATTTACCATTACTACAAAATGGATGGACCTACAGGGTATCATGCTGAGTGAAATAAATCAGAGAAAGACAAATACCATATTATCTCACTTACATGTGAAATCTAAAGAACAAAACAAACAAAACAAAAACAGACTCATTGATACAGAGAACAAACTGCTGGTTACCAGATAGGAGGGGTGTTGGGAGCCTGGGTGAAAAAGGTGAAAGGATTAAAAAGTACAAATTGGTAGTTACAAAATAATCATAGAGATGTAAAGTACAGCACAGGGAATACAGTCAATAACATTGTAATAACTATGTATAGTACTCAGGTGAGTACTAGATTTATCAAGATCACTTCATAAGTTATATAAACATCTAACTGCTATGCTATATCTCTGAAACTAATATAAAATAATATTGTCAACTGTAATTTTAAAAAATTAAATTAAATTAAAAATACATACCTTAAAAATTTATTTTCTTTCTCACTCAGGAAACATGAAACATTTTCCATCCTGACCAATGTTTTATTTCTTATTGAAGAAAAAAGCTCAATTAAAAAATGAAATACAATTTAATTAAATATATACCATAAGTATTTTATTCAAGAAGGCAGTTGTATGTTTTACTTCAAATAAGAAGGGCTTCCAGGTTTGCCAGCCAGAGGCAAAATAGAGAAATAGGATTGTGGTTGTGCTGCCTTATGACAAATTTCATTAGCATGCTAAGAATTATCCTGTCAGCTTTTTAGGTAGACATTTAATTAGATTTGTCTTAAAAAACCTTAAGTGACAGAAAGACAGCTGCATACTTACCTTGAAAATGACATTCTGTGTTTTCCCTGTAAGCTGTAATGCTGCAGTTGTCTGATAATTTTCACTCTTTTAAGAAAATGATTTGTAAGAACTAGACAAGTGATCAGCTTTGGGCCCACACTGACTTTTACTGGATTTTGGAAAGGCTGGGCAAAAGAACAAAGGGAAATTTATATCAGTGCTAAAAACCAGTCATATGCTTGTGATTTCTGCTGGTTTGCCTGGACTTCATTATATTGTTATGTCTCTTTCTAAAAAAGAAAAAAATTTAGCTAAATTTTGAAATGCAAATTCTACAGACAAAGGAATAGATTCAATCCTGCCTATATGGTAATTTAAAATTGGCACACTATATTTCTGACATTTCATTCATTTCCAGTAATGTTTTCTTCTCATTCTAGTTTATGAATTACTCAGGAGGCACTGGAATATTCATTTATTCTTGGTTACTTTTGCTAAGTCTTTTATTTTAGAAGAAATACATTGATGCTACTGGGAAATATATTGCTAGAGAGATAAACAGTGACAGAGAAATGAAGTGTTTCAAAAAATAACATTGTTAAATGAAAACTTTATTACTTGTTAAGTCTTTTTGGTGCTGAAAGTTCCAATGTTAAGCCTGGGATTTTATTAAAGAAATTTAAATTATATGTATGTTATTTGTATAAATTATAAGCTCTGGTAGACTCAAGGAGGGTTATAAGGAGTTGGTAGTACTGGCTGCCTAGGAAGTATGTTATGTGTGGGAACAATGATTTAGAAGAAACCTATGGTAGATTGAAATAGAAAAGGCTTTATTTTGGGAGGACACACAGCAGAGGTAAAGGTCAAGGTGTACCAATAAGAAAGATCAAACACAGGAGAAAAAATATATGTTGATATAATGATTAGAAGAAAAACAAACACCCCAAAAACAAACAAACAAATACAGGAATTTGTATCTAAGCTGCTTTGAGTCAAGGGGTAGAAACACAGGAAAGGAGGTGCCCAAAGCAGCCTATCACTTTACTAAAGAGTAGCTTGTTTGTGACTGCTCTGTAGCTTCCAAACCAGGCTGATTTCTTTGTTGTGGGATTACCCAGCTATATTCAATGTATTCCAAGGACTAGCAACCAAACCCTGGGAATATTTTACAATTTATGTTTTAAACACATCCTTATTTACAATCAATCATGCTTCTTACACTTTCTGAATTCAAAGAAGCTTAAACAGCAGACAAAGGGAAGCTGTCTCAGTGAGTTTACCATGTGATGAAAAAAGACTTGGGCAATTTCAGAAAAGCATCATTGTGAGATAAAGCCAAAGCTGAGGTGGGCATTCTTACTTGGTTCTGTTTCAGTTTCCCAGTTTAATCAATCACTCCTCCTTAGGGAATTACTTTTTTTAGGGAGAAATCCTGGCTGGAGAATGGGGTGTGAGGGGCAAGGACAGATATGTTCCTCCCATATTTTCTCTCTCTGGAGATGTTTAGATGCTCCTTCCCACAACTCCCCTTATCATCTTACTTCCTTTACACACTGGGCTTAACAGCTGATCCTATAGTTAACAGGGAGGCTGGACAACAATATACTACAAAGAAAGTAAGATTTTCACCCTCACGAAGCTGCTCCCCTATATCTAGTTATATAGCTTCACTATGAATATCCCAGCACTACTGATAGGCAAACTCAGCTTTTATCTCTAAGACTTGAGGTTCTGAAAAGCATTGAGGGCAAAAATATTCACTAGTCTAATTCAACTCATCCAATTCTTATATCGAATATATCCAGCCATGTGTTCTGAGATGGCTCATGGGTTTTATGTGATAACTATAAATGCCAATAGGAAATTACTCCAAATACTTAAATGTCAGCATTATTAAAATACACAAAATTTGAACCAATATTTACTCTCTCGCATTATCGTATTCCCATTTAAATTAAAATCCATATATCAGTTAGCTTGTTCTTTTAAACTAAATTGTAATGAAATCAAAGACTAAAATTCTTAAGTTTAAAGAAATTAAAATTCAAAAAATCATATTGCTAATTTTTTTTATTATGCTTAGTCTTAGCCAGATGAATCTCATTATGATGCCTGAATTGTCCTGGTATTCTTTCACCAACTGCAACGTAGGCTGTGATCCAGTGGAATTGATATAGTCAACTGCAGAAATTGAATTATTTCAATTAAAATCCTCTTAATCTAAGAGTATGGACTTGGCTTAGTCAAAAGTCTCAAACTTTCCACCTAGTATTTCAGTGCTCAAACAATATTTGTGATTATTTCTCAAAGTTTCTAAATAAAATATGTTCGGATTTTAAAGGCTTTTCCCAAGTTCAGAAAGCAGACCCAGCTTTCAGACAAATGAGATCAAATATGGGCATTATCACCGATAAAAGTTGTCTATGTGGATGCAGCTTAATAGGATATCCAGTGGGTTTCTATTATCTTGCCCTTACATTGAACTTAAAAATGCTGAAATAAAAAACCCAGCTTATCACAAGGAAATAGAGTATTTAAGCTTGAAAAGTCTAGGTACCTATAAAAAACAGAAGGCAGAGCTGTGTAGAGCATGCTTACTGTTTTTCTACCAATCTTACCAACTGGATCAGTGAATGCTATATATTCAACCATGTGCTGAGGTGTTCCTCTCATATTATTTTTCATCTTGGTGTGTAAAGTGGAAATTTGAGGATGGAAATATTTATTTCCCAACTACAATAAATATACCAAAAAATTGCTAACTAAAAGAAGTTGAGCCCGTGATATTAATATTAGCCATGATTTACAGATATTTTTTAAGGGCAAAAACTTTGTTTTGATAAAGTGTACCATTTAAAATGAATGTTTTATCACTGTATTAGACATATGTAGATTTCTCCTTCTTAGAGTATTTTTCTTTGTTGGGGAAGCAGAACTTCTCTTTTTTGGTTCAAATGGACCTAACCCTACCTTTCAGTCCTACATAGATCCAGGCACATGATGAAGGCCTACTCTCATGACCTGGGACACCAAAAGCTGTTCAACATTGGGTCAGAAGACTACATAAGGACAATAAGGGTCCTCTCTGAGATTTTCCTGCTTAGATTATTTGGGAATAATGTCTCTTTCCAATTGGAAATATCTAGTAAGATGAGCCACTGGGTTGCAGCTTATATCAAGTTCTCAGCATGAGGACAATTTGTTCCAGAAATAAAGAGATAAGACTTACTTGATGGCATATTTAAATACTTGATGGAGTTATGCCTAAAATCAAAAACACTTAGAATTTTCAATTATATTATTCAGTAAATTCACCTTCTGCTTAAATCAATTTGACAGAATTTCAGTCTTATATAATAACAATTCAGAGCTGAGGTGACATTTGTACTAAAAGAATAACTAGTAAGATTTAGCCAAGATCCATGTTCAAAGATATTTATCACAGCAAATCTGAAAAATACACAAACTGCTGAATAATAGTTTTACAAACTAGTACAAAAGAAAACTATGAGTTTTATATAGAACTATCTTCAAATCATATTTTTAAGTGGAAAAAAAATATGTACAAAACTTTAAACATATAGACTAATTATTTTTGTGTAAATTAAAAAATACATATCAAGATATATATACTTATATGTTAGCATATATGTAAAATTCTAAAATTATAAATACAACTTTTAGTAATAGTTACATTGTGTGGAGAAAATAAAGATTGAGAGGGGGGAGACTTGCTAATAATTATATAACTTTTCTTACCTTGAATTTTTATCATGAATACATATTAATTTTCAAAAAATGTAGAGATTAAATTTTAGAACTGTGAGCCATTTTTATTCTCTTTTTGTATGTTTAACTTGAAATTACTAATGAATATTATATATTTTTTAAAAGTTTATGGAGCTGAAGGTGGTGCAGAGCTATGTATGACAATATATCTAATCTCAGTAAGATTATAGTTCCTTGAAAAGAAGGATCATGTTTATTTTTTTTCTTTTCTCCTTTATGGTAGCATATAATAAGTTTTGTTTTAGTTGATTTGATATAGAATAAACGATATGGATTGATGATGTGTTTATTGACAAGTTCTTTCATCTTCTCTCTTAGACAAGCTACCAGCCTTATTTGAAAACACGATTCTTCCATAAAATCATCTGAAAAATTATAAAATTGGAAATAAAATAATTGTTTGATCTACTGAATGGTTAACTTCACACAGAAAAATAAATTTAAAAGCAACAAGAATTGTGTGATTTTGCAAAATGTCAAAAACTTTTTCTTTTTATAATTATCTTCCAGTGAATAAATTTCTTAGGCTTTAGAACAAATTGCAAGGTTCATCCAACCTTGAACATTCAGTACACTTTCATTTTCTTTTAAAGAAAGCACTGGTATGCTGTTTAAATAGCTGGTAGTTACATGAATATGGGGAACATGACTTCAAGGCAAATCTCAAATTCTGCTATATTGCTATGTCTGTAATTAATAAATAACATAAATAAAAATTTCAAAATTTTCTATGTAACATGTACATTTTTATTTCTATTCTCTTACTTGTGAATATTTATGCCAGCTTGTGATTTTTGTATCACTGAAAGTAAAAATGAAAGGTAATTGTTAAGATGGTTATAAAATATACCATAGTAACATTTAGGATGATCCTCCAATATTTAGCATTCAATTTTGTGTCCCCAAAGCTTTTTCTTAAAGTTCAGTTTTTTTTAAAGTTCAGTTTTTTTAAGAGTTATAATTGATCTCTAATTTAATAACAATTTTGGTTAGTTTATTTTTACTATGTACTTGTAAACATAACAACACATTAAATAAATACTTTACAAAAAATACAACTTGAAATATAATCAGGTTTGTTCTATTGCTTTCAGTGATATAAATATTAAGAAATACAGAATTTAGAATTATCCTCAGAATGGTATCTAGTATCTCTCTCAATGGCTTGGTCAGAATTATATCAACTTAATGGTGGCTGTTATATACGATATAAAAAAAATTATATTTGGATTCATCCCTCCACAACTTGTAGAAAAGTATTCTCCAACAATAACAAAATCAACCAGAACAAAAATCTGTTTTACATTTGAAGGCAATATTCTTTATCTGTCTTCTTTAGTCACTATTGATTTGAACTCTCTTGTTGAAACTATTGTGCTGAAATGTGCCTGTATGCCACAACAATTCATTACTATTATTAAAGGAAACCCCAAATATAATCGACTAATTCTATGGAAATAGATACTTCAATGCATTTAAAAGTCAGTTTTCTTTAATTTTAAAATGCAAGTGCTCAGGAGTAATGCTTTTAAGGAATCTTTGTCATGCTGATATAATGAGATGATTTTCAAGTATCTAAAGTAGGGCTGTTTTTCCCAGGAATGCATTCTGACAAATGTCCAAGTGATTTAGGCAAAAACACTATTTTTTAAAATTTATTATGGTGACATTCAAAGATACTATTTTTTAAAAGAGCTTTGAAACAAAGAAAATCTCATGGAACTATGAATCAGCAAATTGTTTTGACAAATAGTGAAATGAATTTACCTTGACTCTGGTTTACGACAGCAAAAGATGCAATTAGCATTGAGTTTTTCAAAATATTAGTATATCTAGACATTGAGATCTCTGAATAAGTATAGAATTAACAATAAAAACTTGAATTTGCTTAGTAAATTTTAATGTTCAAATATATTTGTACAGATTTTATCTTATTACATCATTATATAAATAAGATATTGAAATTCTACTTTATTATATTTTCTTATAAATCTTCTAAACCTTTTTAATTTTAATAAGTCTTGTCGACAGAACAAGTAATTTGCAATCTATTAATTAGGGTAACTTCTGTATGTTCTGTGTATTTAACCTCTTCACAATTTTTTAAAATAATCTCTTAGCCCAAGCATAACTGAACAGAAGTCCTACAACTGGAAACACACAGAAGAGGCCACCATGAGACTGGTGGGAGGAGTGGGAGACACAGAATGGGCTGGTCTCACACCTGCATGTAGAAAATTGGGAGGAATATCTTGGCTGTGGAGGTCCCCCTAGAGGAGTGAGGGGTCTTGGCCCTACACTGGGCTCCCCAGCTGAGGGTTCCAGTGTTGGAAAGAGAAGTCCCCACAACCTCTGGCTGTAGAAACCAGAGAAGATGGTGTCTAAGTGAGATTGAGGGTGGCAGGAGTATTGGGCATTCCTTTTAAGGAGCCTGTGCATGGACTTACTCACCAACGGACTTACTTGCTCTGAGCTCCAGCACTGAGGCAGCAGCTTAAAAAACACCAGGAACATATGAGGAAGAACTAAATTGTCTGGTTTCAAGGAGAAGGCTGGAGGAGCAGCATTCTCCCAGACAGAAGTGTTGGTGGAGAAGACTCTTCCTTTGTTGAACCCTCCCCACTCTTGGGATGCAAATGCAGACAGCCACCATATATGAGTCTCCATCAACATGGCTAACACTGGTCACCCCGCTCTGGTGATTTCCTAAGACCTTGCCCCATCCAACCCTCCAGCCCACCCAAGCCACTGCCAGTGGCTTTTCCATACAAATGGCCTGTCTTGGCACATACTGCAGACTTTCCTAAAATCTCTCAAAGGTTTGCAACTCCCAAACAAGAAACAACTAGCCTTGTCATGCCCCGTACCTCTTGCTGAGCAGTCCCAAGCCTGGCACTAGAAACAGCCATCCTTGATTCATAGCTAGGCCTCTCAAAGCACCTCCAAGCCCAGCACAGGTGGTGACCATCTGTGGATTGCTTGGTGACTCTTGATAGGTGGCCATGGGCAGGGCACAGGATTCAACTTAACTTGGATGTAGTAGGGACTCTCCCAGGAGCTCTCCTAATGATTGCATCTGAGGATGACACAACCAAAGGGCAGACTGGGCAGGCACCAGTCTTGCTAGAGTGAATCCTGCTCCATAGGGTCAGCCCCTTACCAGCCAGTCCTCACAGCCAATCAGCCTAAGCGTCAATCTCTCCCACTGATGTAAGAACAGCAACCAAAGCTCAACTACAACAGGAAGGCACACACAATACATACAAGAAACACACCTGAAGCATCCAGCTCAGGTGACCAGGGAGACTGTGCCACTGGGCCCCATAGGACACTTACTACATAAGTCCACTCTACTAAGACTGGAAAATATAGGAGCTCTATCCAATACATAGAAACAAACACAGGGACACAGCCAAAATGGTGAGACAAAGAAACATGTCCCAAATGAAAAAAACAGAGCAAAGCTCTGGAAAAAGAAATAAACAAAATAGAGGCAAGCAATCTACCAGGTGCAGAGTTTAAAACACTAGTTATGAGGATGCTTAATGAGCTTAGGGTAAGAGTAGATGAACTTAGTGAGAACTTTAACAAGATATAGTCCAGGAAGCTCAGAGAGTCCCAAACAAGATGAATCCAAATAGGTTATACCAAAAAAAGATCATAATTAAAATGCTAAAGCAGTTAGTTACCTACAAGGGAGTTCAGCATTATTTACAATAGCAAAGGAAGCAGCCTGGATGCCCATCGATAGAGGAATAGATAAAGAAGAGATGGTGCATATATACAAATGAAATACTACTCAGCCATAAAAAGAATGAAATTTTGCATGGGGTCAGATGGGTACTAGATTAACTTACTAATAACTTCATAAGTTATATAAATATGTAATCACTATGTTGGGCACCTGAAACTAATGTAATATTATCTGTCAACTGTAATTGAAAATTTAAAAAATTATTAAAACAAAAAACCCTCAACAATTTCTTTCAACCTATCCAAATTTATCAGTTTTTTTTTAATTTCTGATAATAATTAGAATCTGATCTCACAATTTGCCTCATATCCTACCAATCCCCCTTAATTTCCTGTTATTTCCATTCACACACAAAGTATATTCTAGCTACAAGTCGCTTATTAGTTAATCTTCTGTCACATTGTCTACTTCTTTGCCATCCCTTGTCATAATGCCTTTCTACTGATTGGACTGGCAAAATTCTATTCGATTTGATAAAAAAAAAAAAAGTCCAGATAAAAAGGCACTACTATAAAGTCTCTTCCTCACTCTTCTTCAATCCAATCAGAAAACTGTACTTCACATTTAGACTGCCAATGTAGCACCTACATATGCAATCAACTTGCAATGTCTCCTTTACTTTATAGTGTCAAGCAATGCTGAATTGAAATCTGAATATCTGATGCCTTGAACAATAAATGTTATTTAGTTTAGAAGGTAAGCAATCTTAGAATGCTTATAAAACCAGTTTCTCAAATATTGGCTAATTTACCGGTATAGTTTCTGACATATCAGATTTTGATATAGAAATATTTGGATTTTCCACAGGTATAATACTTGTAGTAAGGGTATAACCTATTCACTATTATTGGAAAAAACATTTCTTTATTAAAAAAAGAGAAAACTATAAATGTTGCAATTTATTCAAGGACCTTCATAAGATGATGAAGACAGTGTTTCATAATTCAGGATGCTTCATTTAATCACAAGTTTGCCCTCAACTAACTTTGTAATCTTTAACTCAAAAGTTTCGGTAACTTTATTAATGAAAGATATGAGGTAAACAAATAAATAAAAGGTACTTTCTGAAACCAAAATTCTAGTCTGTAATCACATATCTAGGTAGCATTTTGATTTTTAAAATGTTAATTAAGCACAGTCATTTTAACTGGTTATCTGTAAAATAAAATGTGAAAATGAAAAAAAGAAATGCATTGGTATTTATATACACATATCTATTTATATGTATTATATATGCATTTATACGCATTTATATAAACACATATATATTTATAAGTTGATATACTATGTGTATGCTTATATAAATATAGAAGGTAATATACATATGCATGCATTACAAGCACAAGGTAAACATACTCATGCATATACGTATATTTAGGTATGTTTATTTCTATGTTAGTGCATAGAGCAAAAAATCTAGAAGACATGCTGAACAGTTATATAGAGAGGGACATTGGGCTTTGGGCATGGTAAAGTACATTATCAATTTCTGCTTCATATGCATCTGAATTTTAAGGAATAATTGCAAAGAGGACATCTTTATGAATTAATGTATTAAAAAAATCTTAAAATTTAAAAGGAATAAAAATCATGCCACATTTTGTAGTAGTTTTTTCTGTGTTAGCATTCTGGAATTCTGGATCATTTTAGCTAAAATTTTCCAGTTACAACATTTATTCTTTTAGAGTATCTTTTGAAGCACCTCTGTCATAAAATTTTGTTATAAATTTTAAATTTGTTAAAGTACAGATTGACTAATAATTTTACTAGATATTTTTACAAACCAATGGGTATGCATTTTTTTTGTTTGTTTGTTTGTTTTTTGCTGAATAAATATACACTGGCTCAATTATTTATATTCATTGCTGTTGTACACCCCCTTCTTCTATTATTCCCAGAATCACTAAGCTAAGAGAACATGTGCCTGAAGCAAATACACTCAGATTTTCTCTACAGACAAGATTTCCTGAAAATGGAGAACAAAGAGAGTAAAATGAAAAGAGAATCTAAATGTAAAATAATATTGACTTTACTTGTTAATTTCCAGTAAGCCTGTCTTAATTTCTTTCTGACTTTGGCCTGTATTGGTCTGTATTTCCTTTTGTTAAACTAATATAGCAATAACAAATAATATTTTAACATTGTAAATGTGCTTTTTAAAAATTTACTAGATAAAGGGAAGTGTTATTTGCCATTCCTATTTTAATGTATTGTCAGAATTATTCAAGGGGAGGAAATGCACAGTGGTAATGATATTCTTTAAAAGTTCTAATTTAATATTTTCCTGAGCTTTACAACTTGTTTACAATTTTCTCTACTTTCCATCATATTCTCTTCTGATAAATGTTATGAATCTCAAATAAGGTCTTAATATCTATTAGTAGATTTATGCAGAGATAAACCAGTTTCTTAGGGACATAAAAGGAATTCAACATGCTCTGATCATAGAGAAATTGTAGGAAATTAATATTTTTAAAATGTAGATTTGACCAAAATGTTAACAACAATAAAAATAATCATTATCAAGAAAAAGGTACATGTTTCACTATTTAACATTGTTATGTTATATATATAATCTACATTCTAAACATTAGGTAATAGCCAAACTTCCAGATAGGGTATTGTTTGTAATTTCCTGACAAAGGTACCTTAAATTTAAATATAAAGAAAAGTTTATAACTTTGAGCATATATAAATTAGACCTAAATTAAAATTTGAAAATATTTAATAGGAATACTTACCAAGAATAAAGTGACAAGAGACAGAATTTTATATATAGCAATACAATACTCATTAAAAAAAAAAAAAAAGAAATACTTCTACAAACCAGATAATAAATGAACAAAAATGATGTCAGAAGTCATATAATGATATTTATTTATGCTAAATGATGGAACATAAATCGGTCTGTTTTTCTTCAAGTCAGAAGGTGTACAATACTTGTTTTTGAGATTTAATATAAATTTCAAATCTGACAGATTTGTCAGATGCAAATGACATAATCTTAACATAGCATATAGGCTATAGAATCTTATATAACTAAGCAGTTTAACTCAATGTTTAACCCTTTCTTGGGCTTATAAGAAAATATTTAAATGGCAAGGACCATGATCTAGTTCACTTCACCGGTTGTATTTATTAAAAATCTTTCTAAATATCTACAAATTATAAAGAATGGCTTAATAAAAAGTCATAAATGAATTAGTTCAGTCTACATAAAATAGTATACATGGGTGACAACCAACTATTGATAATTCCTAGATCTGTTCAGCTGAAAAGATTGCTGAATAGACTGATTTCTTAAGCCTGTTTTTCATCTAGGTATGTTTGTCTGTAGTTCCCTATTTATTTTCCCACATTTCCAAGGGTCTTTGAAGGAAAAGTTAACAGCCTTGTCAAAAAGAATGCAGTAATAAGGCAACATATTTATTTAAATTTCTGTGAAAATAGTATAATATATATATATGTATGTGTGTATGTATATTCACTATCCTTTTTTGTAAAATGATACTTGATAACATATATTTATTTCATAACCATAAAATTGAGTTTAGCTTACACATAACACTAAAGAGGACGAAAGGTGACTTTTAAGGTTCTAAAATGTAAATTACCAACCTAAGAAGAGACTTTCCCCCCTAAATTAAATCAAAATGAAGATAGTGTGAAGTAATTCCAGCAATATTGAGTATTTGAAATGGTTCTTTTTTTTTTACATTTTAAAACAATATATAAATAGAAAAAATTTATTTTAGAAAAATTACTGTAGCCTATTATATTAAAAACAAGGATTATTCCAAATGAAAATGTATTCTTTTTTTTTTTTTGTCACTGGGGACACTCAAATGACAACAATTAGACATCATTAAATGTTCATGACAGAGCCAGAAGTTTAAAAAAAAAAAAGGGAGGGAAAAAGGAGCTATGCAACAGTAGGAATTCCTGAACATTGCTGTTGTGAGTACGAATTGGTACGACCACTTTAAAAATTCTTTGGCCTTACTTAACTACAGTTTATTGTTCTTACACCTATGAATCAGCAAAATCACCTCTAGCTGTACACTCAACAGAAACATATGCCTATAGTTAATAAAGACATGTACTCTGTTCATAGATAATATTCAAATATCCCTAAACTGGAAACAACCTAAATATCTATCAACCAACTCTTTGCCATTAAGAGTCAAATATATATATATATACCAATCCGTCTAAATATTTTTCATAAAGGAGAAGTATTTGCCAATCAATATGGAATAGAACAAATTGTTCACCCACATACATGAACCATCTTGTAATCTGTGTAAAACAAAAAGAATATTATTATGCCTTTGAACTTCTTTCTATGTGTTTCAACAGATAAAGGTCCTTATTCATCTTAATGAACAGATCCATGAGTTATAGTAGTTGGGCAGAAAACAAATGCTACAGGCCCTCTGATTAGAGAAACATTCCTAAGGAATGTAGCAATCAGAGAATATTTCAAACTCAATCTGTGAGCAAGAGGAACAGCACACATAGTATGAATACCTGTTCTCCAGTATAGAGCCATAAATTTTGAAATCTCTTTCTGTTTTGGTGCCTGCTGGTTGTAGCTTTGGTTGGACAAATTCCTTAATTTTTCTGAAATGCAGTTCTATATGAAAAGTGCTCTTTAATTTCCTTTCAATAAAAAAATAAATCCATTGCTTATTTTGCTTTTTTGTTTTTTAATCAGAGTATTGGAAAGGGTATTATATGATAATTGCAGAAACACTGTATTTTACACAACTTTGGGATATATTTTGCAGCATAAACTAGAATATGAGAGTTTAAGATTAGTGACACCCCTAAGAATTTTTTATACCTTTGAAGTCAGGGTCCTACAGAGCAAAATATCTTGTCTCAACACCATTCAAGATCATTACACTAAGAAAAAACCAAGGAGATGAGACAGGATTCTAACTTACTACTTTTAGGACTATATTTTGGTATGCTTGACAGAAAATAATAAATTTACTAATAAATCACCTCTGTCATCCTTATACAAATACCATATAAAATTTGGAACTTGTTTTATCTCTTGCACTTGATCTTGATCTTCTTATTTTCGAAGTTCAATTGTGACGCGAATATTATTATCTAATACAATTTTCACATTCAGTTTTCTGGGTAGCTTCTCTAACCCTATTACCTAAGACTTTTAATTTTTTCTGTTTTTTTTTTTTTTTTTAACAGTAGACACAGGGTTTAAGATTACGGTTACTCTTATAAAATCAAAGAGAATACATGAAAATTTATATTTTTATTGTTCTCATTCTGAATGAGACATGAAGAGCCTAAGGGTACACATAAGGTAAGGTCATGGCAAACGAGAAGAAAATGTCTAATATTAAATGCAAACAAATTTTAATTTGCATTAATTGTATGTCTCTGGCTCAGAGGATGTAAAATGTCATAGCTGTGGTTTCATTTAAAGGAGACATTAAGCTTTAAAAACACATAGGGCAATTGATGCTAGAAAATACTTGGTTTTAACTTAAAGCATAGTTATACTTTTATGGGATTTACATTATTTAATTATGTTACTTATGGAATGTCTCATAAGAATTAATTGAGGCCAGGCATGATAGAATTGACATTTACTTTCATTTTATCACTATTATTATTATCACTATTATTTTTCTGTCATAAGATATTGGCTTATTACATCCTTTAGAGGACACAAATTTAAATAGCCAAATGAGTGGAAAGAGATGGACTCTGATTTTAAGCCAAAGCTGGTGAATCGAAAATGACTGCCCATGACAATGATTAGATTCAAGTTATCAATTTCTGGAATTCCAATTAAATGAATTATAACTTTAATGTTTGCAACACACATTTGAGAAAACACCTGTTTCTAAGATTTGAGTTACGACAATGAACACCCACATTTTTGTTTACCATTGTGACAATTTTGCTCACTAACAGAAAAAGTAGAATCTGGATCAGTTCAACCAAAAAGATTTTACTTTATTTTTATTTTATTTTATTTATTATTTTCAATTACAGTTGACATGTAATACTATTGTATTTAGCTTCAATGTATAGCACAGTGGTTAGACATTCACATTATTTACAAAGAGATCCCCCTGATAAGTCTAGTACCCCCCTGACACCATACATAGTTATTACAATATTTTTGACTATATCCCTTCTGCTGTACTTTACATCCCTGTGACTATTTTTTTCTTTATTTTTTAATTAAACTTATTGGGGTGACATTGGTTAATAAAATTATATAGGTTTCAAGTATACAATTCTATAATATATCATCTGTATGTTACATTGCAGGGAAATAATAACAACCACAGTAACAAATTACCGTAACTGACACTGTATCAGGCAGTAATCTAAGAACTGTGCTTGTAATATTATTTCATTTAAACCACTATTAAAATTTTCAGTATAAAGAATATGTGACTCAAAGAGTTTAAATAACTTGTCAGCGCACATTCAGTTAATAAGTGTACCATCCCGATTCAAAACTAGTTATTTATTCATTCCCCCAAATTTGTGAGCCAATACCATTGTTATCCCTATTTTCCAAGTGTGAATAACTATATTTAGCAAAGTAATTTGCTCAAGATTGACATTAATAAAAAGCTGCAGAACTAATGGCTGAACTCAAATAATATATCAAAATAGAAAATCAAAGAAGTAAACATCACTGAACCAAGAGTCATGAAAGAGAAGTCTAAAACTACATGCAACAACAACACGATCGGCTATGTATGTTAACTATATTAGCATTCACTGGCTTATATATTAATAATTATGTAACTAAAATTTGTTAATTCAGTTTTAAAAAGTCATACATTTTTCCATTGGTTAGCAGCGGCCTTACAATATCTTGGTGATCATGTCAAGTATCTTTGTTGCTTGTTATTCTTTGGCTAATAATCAACTGGATATGCAAAACTTAAAATGTAATGAGATTTTTTTTTTATGTCTTCTACTGAAAGCACTTTCCCTCCTGAAGCCCTCTAAACCCACAGAGACTGAAGTTATAAGTTTCAGTAACAAATTATTGAAGTGATCCTCTGGGTGTGGCAGTAAGTAGAACCATTCTAGTTAAGTCCCCTAAATTCTCACATCTCGGTAGTTTACCCCTAAGTCTGCAGACCACGTAGAACAAACAGAAACAAAAGAAAACAAATATTGTTTATTTAGAGTATGAACTCATCATGGAGGATGACAACCCATCAATTCAGAGTTTCTTCAATAAGCTGGCACCTTCATGAGGCCATCTATTATTCTATCCAGCCTGATAGTGTCACAGTTTGCAATTTCTGAGTGGTGCAGCATGAAACAGGTCCAGTTGACCTCGTGGGCATGTTCCTACTGCTATATCTCTTTTTATGTAAAGCATGACCCTTGGTCTAGTGTAATGTGGCAAAGGCAAAACCATAAGGACAGAGAACATCTCAGTGGTTGACAAGGTTTAAGGGAGGAAGGGGGAGAGTTTGGCTATAAAGGGACAATAAGAAGGAATTTCTTTGTAATGATGACTCTTGAGTTTTTATTATGGTGCAGGCAACATGACTCTATGCATTTGTCAAAACCCATAATATACACCAGAAAGAGTTGTTTTACTATATGTAAATTAGAAATTAAATTTTTTAAAAATAAATGAGCAATACAAATATTAGGATATATAGGCCAATTCCCTTTTATAAGGAGATAACCCCCCAAATCATGAAATAGCTCATTCTGTTAATGCTAATTACTGCACCTATGTGAATAAATAGAATTTTGAGTGATTATTAATATCAGATTAGAGAAAATCAACACTTAAATCTCTTTTCTATTCAGCATTTTTTAAATTGATGGATCATCAGTGAATAAAGCAAACTATTCATGCTGCTCTGTAATGATCCTCTTATAATTACTTCAGCTATTTTCTACATTACACTATATCCTAAAATTTAAAAGATCACCAATATTTTTTGGACTAGAGACATTAAAAAGGAGAATAACCTTCATAGCTTAGCTTATTCCTTTATGTTTGTGCTTTCTCCTCAGAAATCTCTTAGTACCTAGCCAATCTTCTTCTAATTAACCGATTAACACAACTTGTTTTTAAGGTAACTTCATGCTCTGCTAATACAGTTAAATGTCTTTATGGACTGTCTCTGTATCTATTTTTAAGCTTTTTTTGGTTTTAACTCTGTGTATAAACATTGAGGCAGGAAATAGAGACTGTAGATCATAGCATCAATCATCTCCTATCAGCTCTGAAGTATATAAAAATTAAGAGATGTTAAAGTGAAAAGGTCAAGAAAAAGAAAAGGTACTAGGATGAGAGCATATGATAAATATTCAAAAGAGCTGTTCATTCCTGCTCAAGTAAAGTCACTTAAAAAAGAATGAGGGATTGGTTTGACTTTGGCTACTATTGCCTAAATTACCGATCTCTCTAAGGAATTCAATTTATTCTTATTCTTTTCTAAACAAGATTGGTGAGAAGGTTCTATGTCCAGATATTAGTTCCACCAACAAACTGCTTATTTGTAAAATAAACATATTGCATGTGATACTCTATTCAGGTGAATACCAAATGCCAAGATTTACATACACAAGTGAGAAGTGAAGGAACTGGAGGATTTGGTTTTGTTCTAACATTCCCTGGCTTTAAGACCAGAACCATAATTAGGTTTCCAGTCTTTTTTTTTTTTTTTTTTTTTTACTGAATTTTAGTAGAAAGTTACTGAAATAGTTACATCGGCTGTGGTCTTCAGATCCTTCCTACTAACAGCCCATCTTAAACAGGCACTTTGACCACCTGATGATTTGGGAAAAAAAGGGAAGGGGAGAGAGAGAAAAAAGTCACGAGAGCAAAAAAGAGGGGAGAAAGCCTGAAAAGTACTGCAGTGTAGTCTATACTGATGAAGAAATGGACTTAAATGATTAGGAGTGATACTAATTTTCAAAAAACTTCTTATTTGAAAAACCATATTTATACTATTTTCCTTATTGCTTAGAGATTCCTTTAAAGCAGACAGACCAAGTAAAGTTACTGGCTTTTGTCTGCGACAAAGCTGAGTCTCACAGTAACATATCTATTTGGCTGGACAGTCACTACCAGAATCTATATCTTCTTATCTTTTAAGTCCAGATCTCTTTTCACAATACTCAGTAGCCTAAAGCAAACACAAACCAGAAGTTCCTTGATCATTTTCTATCCACATTTCAGTTGCTTCTCATTTCCATCTTTGTTTTTCTTAAAATAATATCAATGTTCTTAATAATAGCAATAAGTCTGGGGTAAAGAGATCCCTTCAAGATCCCTTCTATTTGCCTATATCAAAGGACAAGGATTGATATCTATCATTACATATTCTCTCCCTCTCTTCATTTTGTCTATTATTACTCTTCCTAAATTTTCATTGTTAAAATGCCTAATATTTATTTTTATACCTTATCACATTTAGCAATTCCAGGTAGGGACTGATAGGTTTAATTATTCTTAATATTCTTCCTGAACCTCATCGGTAAATTCAGTATTGCCTCTTTTCTGATGATGTAATAAGAGCTAATTGGAATAAAACAATAATGATAAAATGCCTGATCTCCCTACTATGTAGGAAGCAATCAGCTCCTATTTTAAGGTGAGTCACTATGGCTCATCAAGAGCAGATTTCTATGTAGTTAGTATTCTATTTGTAAAATAATTGATATTCAAACACTTACTTACTTAAACTTGGCTGATATAGTCTCAGGCAGATACAGAAAAGGATGAAGGGTAATAGCAGTTCCTAAGGGGAACTCACCACATGGAAAATGGGTCTCCTTGGGTAATCGAGTTCAACTTTAGAGCCTAGGATATAGATATCAAGTGTTGATGTTCTACACCGAGTGCAGCTAATGCAGAACGAGCCCCGCTCCCCCAACAGCAACAAAAATAAAAATCTCCATCTGAGTATTAGTGCCACAGTGAGAATGTGAAGAAAGTTAATTATAAAGAGCTAGATTACAAGGGGCATGTTTGTAACCTTCACTGAGCATTGTACTGACAAAAGTATCATTCCTCATAGCAAAAGAAACCATATTGATCTGCATAAATGAGCACATAGATGTGGCCAGCATGAAGAAACCACTGAGCTTGTAGCAGTAAGGGCTTGTCTTGGTTTGTCCTGCAAACGAGGCCAAGATGATGAAGGGAAATGAAATCAGCTAGTCACTGTTTTCAGTCTTGCCTAATTAGGACATCTGATTTCCTGGCAGGTTATCTCAGGTGAATATGGGAAGGACTGGTTCAATGATAAGTATAAATAATCCTTGAGACAGAGACACTCGGGATTTTATCTGGAATGAAACCTTGGAAAAAGACTAAATTCCATGCTAATTTAATACGTAGGGTATTTAAAATAAATTTTTAATAATAGTTATCACAGGTAATTCTAGCAGATAAGTCTAATCATAAGACAGCCATTCTTTTGAATCTTTTACAACTGATGTTCCTTTCAACCCTCAAAACCACTTCATTTAACAGATGATAAAATTGGGGTCCCAAAATACTAAGTAACTTGCCCAAATCACACATTTCCTAACAGGTAGAATCACTGTTAGACCTCCCAAAATCTGTTTCCAAAACTTTATTTTTAAAACCGCTACTCCTAATACAGGATATCAGAGAAAATGGAGACAAAGCTAATAAAATCTGGGATATTTGGGTTTCAAATGAGCTCCTCCTATTTATTTGAGCTCATTTGACGATGATTTAATTGTCAAATTATTTACAAGACATAATTTCTTGTATCTTTCTAACTAAAAGTTTAGTCATTTCTACCAGTGAAGCTTAAAAAACAAATCTCTTTTTTGATAAATAATCATCTTGCTTTCAGCATCTAAAACTTATTACCAGAAACATACCTTCTGCCAGACAGACAAATGGTATTATTTCTTATCCCAATGCCTTAGGGTATGATAGGCATTTTGATTGTTATTATTTTGATTGTGTTTATTTCTGGAATTTTCTGCTTCTTTGAGGTTGCCATCCTTGTCATTTGCTAGAAGCTACAATATGAATTTTGCATTCAAATCTCTGTGCTTTTTTCTTTATATGCAAATAGTATACTGCTTTCAAATGATAATATAATCTGTTCACATTTTTATTGTAAGAACTCAAATATTAACACTTTGTTCACTTTGAAGATGGTGATCTAAGTTTTATATAGTAAACATTTCAATTAAATTATTGGTTTAAGAGGACATTTTAAATTATGATAAAAGATACTTGACAATGCTTTTGTCAGATAAATGAGGCATAGCTTTATTTGTTTTTCATAGCTTTCTTTTGATACATGGACACATATCTTTTCTTTGATTCATAGATAAATTCTTTTTAAGAAGAGAAGCATTTCTAAATTTTGGGTTTATATTTAAGATGAATATAAACATCCTTAGATTGTTTCAACATGTTCACTATCTTTAAGCAAGGATTTGGATGTAAAAGTTGTTCTATCCCTTTCAATGCTCCTAAAATTTCAGATTACAAGTGATTCTAAGAAAACCATTACAAAAAATAAAAAAAATCAGATATGAAACAAAAACTTATGCTCACAGCATATTAATGAAAGTAAAATTAGTAATTCATAAAAGATATAAAATAAGACTTTATAGAGTAAATGCAATCAATTACTATTATAATGAAGAAAATTTGCTCAACCAGGTTTAAGAGAATTCAATAAAGTCTTTATAAACCTGCCTCTTTGTTAACAAAACAGCTGAAAGATTAACAAATTCACTGACTGCTCAGAGATATTAAAATGTTCCAAATAAATGGTTTAGGAATTATGAGGGGATTTAAAAAAAGAAAATCTTTTTGAAAATTTCCATAATGGGTGCCTCTGAAGTATGAAACCTATATATGAATGGGATTTGTTTGCTATTCTTCACTGTCCTTCAAGATTGGATAAGAGGAGAACATGTAGCATTGAATCAGACACCATCTCTTACAAGATGCATTTTAAGATGGTCAAGAAAGGAATACCACTTTTGTTTATATTCCCCTTTACAGTTCCCACAATTTTGCCTCTTACTCTTAAGAAGTATTTATTAAAGACAACCAGTTTCTTTGTTTCAGTAAGGGAAGACCAATTTACACTAAACCTCTTGCTGAGAACAATTAGAATATCTAGACACAAACTCCTAGTTAAAGACATAAAAGATATAATAAAATTGCAAAGAATAACCAGCCTGTATCTTTGGGAGGATGAAAATCTCAATATGGCAGTTGCTACACTTCAGTGGCAAGTTTAGGGCTTTTTCTAAGTATTTTATAACTCAAGAGAAAGCAGCCGAGAAGCTGAGAGGCTAAAAAACACTTTAACAGTCCTGCTGTACTAGGGGTCAGAAACTGGAGTTCAGCAACTAACTTGATGGACATATCTTGGTTTTAGATCAGTATGATCAATATCATCAGCTACAGATTCTAGTAGCAGTTGCCAACAGGATAGGCAGTGATGGA
>CM053514.1:57938807-58009749 GCA_028627145.1 Eidolon dupreanum | reverse complement strand
TCGCAGTGTGACGGTATGAAGAAACTGACCTTCTTAAATTGCACAGAAATGTTTTAGTTCAAAACAAAAAATGCAGTTACATAATCCTAAATTAAATTACGATTTTTCTTGATCTTTCAAAATTCAGGTTTGTTGCTTTACTAAGAAAATGACATTCATTGTGACTTTAAATTTATGGGTGCATTATTTTCCATATGCTTTTCTTTCTTTTGCTTTAACATTTAAACTCACCCCTTCATACTTTTCTATAAAAGACATTTACAAAACAGATACTTTTTTTAGGACTCTTAGACAAGCACTAATGCCTGAAGCACTGAACTCCATTTGGTAGATATATAATGGGATGTTTTAATTTCTAGCCAGAAGCGGCTCACCCCAAGATTTAAAATGCCATGGGGATCAATCTATTGTTGAAATGTGCTTTTTAGACAGACCTATTTAAAAATAACCCTGACAAATAAACGAAGAGTTTTTTGGGGGTCAATCACAATAAAACAAAATGCTACCTTTTCATTTGATCCAACTCTGGTTGAGAATCAGTATTAACCACACCCCAACCACACTCCTCTACATAAACAAAACAAAACAAAACAAAACAAAACAAAAAAACGTTATTTTCCTACTTAAAGATAACATTATCTTAGAACCCTTAATAAATACATTTTTCTCAAATTCACATAGTTCCCCTCATAGAATAAGATGAATGCAACCACATAAATATGTCCCGAGATGCTATCATGATAAACAAATTAGGTAGAAACTGTGAATTTAAGTATCAAAATCATATATAAATTGTCATACACAAATCTTGGGTTCGTCTCATGTCATTGGATTTGGGGCTAAGTCTTGGTTCTGCACTGACTTGGTGTGATAATTTCAACAAGCCAAATTTCCTCTAAAATTGGTTTTCTCGCTTCTTTTTTCTCTCTCTATTCATTATGGTATAGATAGTTGGACAGTAAAACAGATGGCATATCTAATGATGATAAGTGCTATGGAGAAAAACTACAGCAGGGAAAAAGAACTTACAGCGCTGGGAAGGAACGCTTACTATTTATACAGGGTGACCAAGCAAATCTTTACTTATTAAAAAGGTGACAATCGAGAAGACTTAAGGAGACAAGGAGTGAGCATATTAGGCTACCTGGCAAAACATCATTCCAGGAAGAGGAAACAGTATGAAACTGAAGCTAGAGGATGGCTGATATGATCAACAAAGAGAAAGAGAATGGAATAAGAGCTGAGTGAGCTGGCTTAAGGATTGACTGGTGATGTCGAACAGTTCAAGGGGTACAGAATCATGTGCTTTGAAAGTACACACAGTCACGTACGGTGCTGTGATGGCTTTAGGCTACCTATCTCTGAGTTAAAATCCATGGAAAGATTTTGCAAAGAGGAGAGACAAGTTTTAAATGGATCGTTCTGGCCTCTACACTTCAAACACCCTGTATAGGAATAGGACTGGAAAATATGAGAAATGATGATCTAGACTAAGTTGGCAGCAGTGAAGGAAATGAGAATTGGTAAGATTATGCTTTTGCTTTGAAAATATTGCTTTTTAATTAATAGACTATTTTTGCAGCAATTTTATGTTTTAAAAAATTGAGAGTACATAGATATACTGTAGCTACTACCACTTACAGGTTAACTTCTATACTTTTATGGATTAACTATCAAGAAACTCCAAAAGAGTTGCTATATAAAAATCAGATGCATCTGCCATCACGTGCGATGGAAGATCAGTCTGTGCACGCTGCCGCTATCTCAATGGCTTACTACTGAATCCAAATCTGACTCAAGATTCTAGTCCACATGTGGAATAGTGGTAGCTTTAAGAGAGTTAGGATATAAAATATTTCAGTTATCATTCTCCAGAGTAGTGAATTAGATGTTGAGTAAGCCAATATTTGCTTCACACTATAAGTCAAGAAGAAGGTATGACTTCAAACACTATCATACTTTTAAAGTAAGTGCCATGAGATCATGAGATTAATGACTGAAAAAAGGTGGACGAAGAAATTCAAATAATTTATTTTAAGTACATTTTCTTTTTTATGTGCTCTGAAGTTCCCTAGGTTGTGGGCACAAAATCTATCCACGTATTTACTAAATTAATTTTTTTCTATTTCTAGGCCTTCGCTAGCTCATGTAAAGCCCTTCTTTCTGCAACATTTTTAGCAATGTTTCTGAAAGCTTTCTCAGATTAAAAAAAAAAAAAGCTTCTATCACTAATCACTCCCATATTCCACAAGCTCCCTTCTATCACCACTTCCTCTCTCCCACAAAATTCAGATTCCTGCACCCAGCCCATGGGAGCTCTTGACACGCCTGTGCCCCATGAGCGCAGCATCCTCTTTCAAAGTAAGGAGACTAGCTCTGTCCCATATGCTTAATGCTCCAATTTGGGTCAGTCTTAACATCATTTCTGGAACCATGAAAGTCTTACAGATATTAGTAAACCCACTTTTTCAGTTTAGTCTGTTTCTTCTCAGGAAACACATGTATCTGTGCTGGGAGGGACTAAGAAGAATTTCCCAATCCATTCTGAAAAGAGTGAATTCTCAATTAGTGAATTCGGTTTATTATATTTGAAATTTCCTACCTTATAAAGAATTCCCTCCAGGGACACCTCAAATTCCTCCCCCAAGCTGGCATCTCTCCCCTCCCTCCTGCTGCTCCACCACTTCACAGCCGTAGCAGCATACACCTAAATCACAAATATGGACACGGATAAGTTTTTACCAGTTGACTCTTTAGACCCTATGTAAATACATCATTTGGAAGAAGAGGATCAGCAGATGTGTTCTAATCTGGATTCTGACTCAGAAGTTTTCTGATTATCTAAACTGGTTTTGGCCACATTATTCCAAATTTTCTGCCCTATATAGAGGTACTATAGACAAATACACTACCATTTATTTCTTTAAACATTTGATAATAATTTAAACAATTAGTATTTATTAAACATCTTGTGTATATCTAACACAGATTCCTATCATTTCAGTTAAAAACTCTCTCTCTAAATGCTTTGAATTGCATCATTTTTCTCACCATTTTTCTCTGGTTAATTTCCTTTTTGAGACTACTCTAGTTACAAACCACCTAATACTGATACATGCTGATCACTTTTTATGTGTCAAGTATTGGTTGGGTTTTATTAATAAAAGTTGGTGACTTTATAATGCATGGTGGAAGAGAAAAGAATTGTTAGAATTTGAAAGTAAACATGGGTAGGATGGAAGAGAATTAGAACCTTGTTCAGTTAAAGGGAAAAATAAGGAATACTTTGGTTTCCCTATCTACTCAGTGATAGAAAATTTAAGACATACTCAAAGACCTGCATTTTATTGGTTTTTAAAATAAATGACTAGCTTCTAGTTATAAACACACAAAGTGGCTTAGTTTATCTCCTCAAAGTTCACTAAAATAATTTGTTCTTTCTTTAATTCCTTTCTGTATTATTTTCTTTGATTGGCCAATTTGAGCCTCATCTTGCTGAAGGTCTATGAAGGTGAACACACAACGTAATATACATATGACATATTTTGGAACTGTACACTTGAAACCTATATAATTTTGTTCACTGAAGTCACTCCAATAAATTGAATATTAAAAAAAGTTGTCAGTAACAATAGTAGTTATCTTAAGTTATTAACCAGAAAAAAAAAGCTGAAGACATTTTTTAGCCATTTTTTTGTTTGTTTGTTTTAAATACCTTCTGAAGATTCTGATTTAGTAGGTCTAGGGTAGAGTCCAAGTATTGATATATTTCTAAAGTTCCTTGGGTAATGTTGATGTATTCACTCTCCTTCTCAGTGATGACTACTGTTTCTTGCATGTTGAAGGGATAAAAATAAAAGCACCCAGGGATTTCTCAACTTATACAGTTTATGTGCTTTCCCTTAACATAGTTAAAAGCAAAACCAGATATACTCCATGATTTTACTGAACCAAGAAGAGGAAGTATTCCACAAATATTTTCTCAAATGAACATTTAATTCCTAGTTAGTTACTGTTTTTCAATAATAGGTATCTTGGCATCCTTGTTCTTTACTTTTTTAAAATATACTTTGTGGTACTTGAGGTTTTTAATGCCCTTTATTATAGCTGTCCTTGAAGTTCACAAAAAAAGCTAAATGAAGTAATCCATCTTAAGATGGACACAGTCTTCCAAGACAAGCCATCTCCCTGGAACAGGAAAAAGTTCAAGTGCTTTCTGACCTCTTTGTCTTTCACTGTTTTTACTATTAATTATAGTTGAAATGTTCTCTTTGAGAACTTGAGATACCCTAAATGTGAGTTTTCTAGTAGCACTATGTTGATAAGGGCTCTAAATAACATTTTTACAAATATTTAATGATTATTTGCTTATTATTGAATTGTCTATAGAGGCATGTATGTGTTAATAGGCATATATGATACATATATATAAGTACACATATAATGTGAACATCTACCTATTTTTATTACATGAACATATAGATAGCAGTACATATAGACCACACTAATAAGCGTGCACATGCGCGCACACACACATACACACACATGCACGCACACCCTCTGTGTAACCACAATGGCTGTCATGATATCAGACTTGTAGAAGTGCCCAATTAACAGTTACTGACTAGATACATTAATGGATAAATAGATTGCTAAATCGACTTGAGAAGTGCTGACCTTCAAAAGGACACACACGTGTTCCAGGCAACCACAAAGAGACAATGAAAAAAACCTCATCTATATATGTGGCTTCCGATTGTACTACATTTGCACTCTTGTTGTTTTATTTTCTAATTAGTTGACATTATTTTTAGATCAGTTTTAGGTTTATAGAATTTTGAGCAGGAAATACAAAGTTTTCATATACCTCCTTAAACATCCTCCATATATAATTACCCCAATTGTTAATATTTTGCATTACTGTGATTCATTAGTTATAACTGATATATTAATACTGATACATTATTATTAGCTAAAGTTCATAGCTTGCATTAGGGTTTGCTCTTTGTGTTGTACATTCTGAATTTTGGCAAATGTTGAATGACACGTATTCACCATCACATTATCACGCAGATAAGTTTCACTGCCATAAAAATCTACTGTGCTCCACTTATTTATCCCTTTCTACAACCACTGATTTTTTATTGTCTTCATACTTATCCCTTTTCCAGAATGTCACATGCTGAAATCATACAGAATGTATCCTTTTCAGATTGTCTTCTTTCAAATATGTTTTTAGGTCCATTCATGTTTTTTCATAGTTTAAGAGCAAATTTCTTTTTATTGGTGAAAATTATTACATTGTATAAATATAATTTAAATTGTTTATCCATTTACTTGTTAAGGAACATATTTATTGCTTTTAATTTTTGGCAATCATGAAAAAAGCTACTATAAACATTTCTGTGCAGGTTTCTGTGTGAATACAAATGTCTGAACAGACATTCCACAAAAGTAGATATACAGATAGCCAACAAGGGAATAGAAAGATGTTCTACCTTCATGCCATCAGCAAATTGCAAAGTAAAACAACAATCTGATACCTACCACCACACGGCTATGAGACTGGCAAAAATCCAAAACACTGCCAACACCAAATGCTGGTAAGGATGTGGAACAAAGAAAATTCTTGTCCATTGCTGGTGGGAACGCAAAATGATATGTTCACCTGGGAAGGTGGTTTGGTGGTTTCTTACAAAACTAAAACTACTCTTACCATATGATCCAGCAATTGTGTTCCTTGATATTTACACAAAAGAATTTAAAACTTATGTCTACACAAAAACCTGCATGCAGATATTTATAGCAGCTTTATTCATAATTGCCAAAATTTGAAAGGAACCAAGATGTCCTTCAGTAGGCAAATAAATCAGTAAACTGTTGTACATCAGACAATTGAATTTATTTAGCACTAAAAGGAAATGGGCTATTAAGCTATGAGAAGACATGGAGAAATCTTAAATATATATGACCAAGTGAAAAAAGCCAGTGTGAAAAGATTACATACTGTATGACTATAACTTTATGACATTCTAGAAAGGCAAAAAACTATGGAGACAGTAAAAACAAATCTATGGTTGTTAGGAGTTGGGGGAGGAAAAAGGATAAACAGAACACAGTGGATTTTTCAGCAGTTAGAATACTCTGTGTCATACTATAATTATGGATATGTGCCATTGTACATTTGTCAAAAACCACAGAATTACAACACCAAGAATGAATCCTTATGTAAACTATGAACTTTGGGTGATTATGATGTGTCAACGTAGGTTCGTTGGTTTAACAAATGTACTCTGATGGGGGGTGTTGATAATGAGGGAGGCTGTGCATGTGTAGGAGCAAAGAGAATATGGGAAATCTCTGTACCTTTTTCTTAATTTTACTGGGAACCTAAAATAAAGTCTTTAAAAAGAAGAGACAGGTAAGATCCAGATGGAAATCACTGCATAATAAAAGCTTCTGATTTACAGTTCGATACTTATGTCATTAAGCAATTACATCCAGAGAAAGTTTTAATAAACTATAAGCTTAACAACTGGGAAGTGACAATAAGGGTATTTGGAAATTTGAAACCAGATCAGGGAAAAAAGAGGAAGCAATCATATCCTGAGAAAAAGAATCACAAGCCAGCACTCATACAATTAATTCAAACTACCAGTATGGTTCCAAAAAAAAAAAATCTTAGGGAGAAATTTAATCTAAAATGGTCTCAGGTTGGTAGGACCCACTGTGACTAGCAGAAGCAAACTCATACCATCTCTGGAAGAATGAAAATCTAATCCAGGCCAGCAGTGTAAAAGGCAATTGTAGAGATGACAAAAATGTTAAAAAGATTACCTCTCAGAATTATGAAATTTGGTATATCTGTTTTATACATCACATTCCTTGCTATTCTGAGAGAGCCACCTTATTTATTTCTTAGATTGATATGCTAATATATCAGAAGTGTGTGTGTATTTTTTTCCTATAATGATCTTTAATGGATACTTCTCAGTCTGCATCTCCATGTAGCATTTAAAATGTTTTCCGTTCCATCTGTCTGGAAACTTGTTTTCTTCTTTGGCTTCTCTAACATTTTTTTTCTCATGGATGTCCTCTATTTGCCTGACTGTTTTTGTGTTTCTTTTACAAATTCGTTCTCTATCAGCTGATCTTTAGGTATAGCTCTTAAGAGTTCTAGCCTCAGCCCTTTGGACTTCCACTCCACATTATGTAAACTCTTTACTTGAAATGTTAACGAAATTCAAATCTCTATGTCCAGTCAAGATCTTTTTTCAAGTTTTCTTTAAAAAAAACAAAAATGAATACTTCAGAGAAACTTCAAGTCATAAATTTATAAAACAACATCCATTCTTTTATTTTATTTCATTTCTTCCGAAAGTCTCATCTTTTCACTTCTTTCAACATCAAACCGAATAGATCAAATTAGACATCTATGTCATATTTACTCTTCCTTTCTTTTGCCTCTTCTACAATTTACTGAAAATCTTAATATCCTTATTAAAATATTTCACATATATGTACCAACTTTCCATTCCTACATTTTATGACATCATCACTTATTCTCAAACTACTACAATTACTTAACTATTTTTTCTGCCTCCAGTTTGAGACACTTACATTAATAATACTAATCCATATTGCTGTTTTAGTTCTCTAGAGATGCCAAGACAGAGTACCATAAATTAGGTGACTTAAACAACAGAAGTTTCTATTGTCTCATCGTTCTGGATCCTGGGAGTACAAAATCAGGGTGTCAGCAGGGCTGGTTCCTTCTGAGGGCTGAAAGGGAGAATTTATTCCTTGCCTCTCTCCTAGTTTCTGGTACTTCAGGCATTTCTTAGCTTGTAGATGGTGCTCTCTCTGTATTTTCACATCATCTTTCCTGTTGTATGTATGTTTCTGTCTAAATTTCCTCTTTCTTATCTCCTGATGATTATTTAATAAAGTTCACTTTCTTAGGATAGAATTAAGGAGTTTCCATTCTACTCCCAATCTATCTTCTGTTAATGCCTCTCAATAACCCTTTGCTCTAGCCTGTATATATGCCTGATATTTTGACTCTCTGGACTTTGCTGAAATCACACTATTTACCTAAAATATTTTTCCTCGCATATTGAAACTTAATTTTCACAACCCATACTCAAATGATATATTCTCTAAAGATCCTCACTTGATTCTCTGAGTCCCAGTTAATCATTCTTTCCCATTTTCCCATGGCATCTATTTAAACTTCAAAAATTTCTAGAATATTTGATTTGTTTAACTGATCTATGTTTAAAAGTAAATAAATATGAGTCTCCTCAAACTTTCAAATCTGATAGAATTGCAGGGCCATTGATGAAAATGAGAAAGCTAGATAGAGCAGACTTGTTGTCAAAATTATGAGTTTGATTGATGTTGAATACCCGTTGAATGGTAGGATTCACATCATCCCTGTGAATATGTGAGAGTTAAATTTATTATATAAACCTCCAAGGGGAGACTATAAAGAGAGTAGCTGGAGACTACTCAGCTTTGGGAAACTCTATATTTATATGGTAGAAGGAGAAATAATGGTCAGAACTAGATAAAGTAAAGAAATGAAAAGTCAAAAGAAAGATAGAAAAATCTTGTATAAAATATAAATTTAATAATTGTTGATTCACATCTTAGTTCTAGACTGTAGAATGTAGATACCACAAAACTAGAAATATAGGCTAATATATTTATAGAGATAGCAAGATAACTCTTTTTGCATAGGAAACATTCTGACAGGTTTTAGTAAAAATACATATACAGCTTTTTTCTTTAACTAAAAAAGTTGTTTTTCCAACTATCTGCCTTAGAAACTGAAGTAGTTACAAGGAGAGCATTCTCTTTATAATCTTGGTCTATTTTTTTCATTTTATCTATTTTTGTTCTCATGTTAAATCATAACATTTAGCTGAGCTTTAATGTTCACACTTAAGATGAAAACCTAAAATGTACATTTAATGGGAATGAAAATTTTAAATCATATGTCTTTATGACGCCTGATTTAAGAGTTTCATTCCAATTAAGTACATGTATAAAGCTATAATTATTGCCAATCTGCCTTTCTATTTATACTTTTACCCCTCCTAAAAAGGCTTAATGAGTTTATTCAATAATTTTGGGAAATGAAATCTAAATCTTAAAGCTTCTTTATTTCATTTGAAATTCTAAATGCAATGGTTCACCTTCAGCATTTGGTTACATAATGGATAACACACTTAATCCATCTTCCCTTAATGATAATTCTGGCCTTTACTTAAAGGTATCATAATTTAAGTGCTATAAATTTAACAAGTAGATGATAAATTTCTTTCCCCTAGGATTACATCAATGCAGCTTGAGAGTAAGTGATGAGTTTCTATCACGATCTGCCAAGAGCAGAGGAGCAATCCTCTATGGTTCTCTTCTTAATGGAAAAATGAGGATGTTTATGTACGTCTCTGGCTAATTTGGGGTCAAATACACCTCTTAAGAATCTATCTTTGCTTCCTCTTAGAGTGATAATTTTAAGGCAATTATGTATGAAAGAAGGAAAATGCAAGTGAAACTACAGCTGCAATCCCTTAAATGATGCCTATAAGCAACTGGAAATCACCTAAAATAATCCTGTTATTTTACAAGAAGGGGTTGTCAGAGAGGCATTGCTGCTCTATCCCAGTGGAAATGTCCTGAAGACAGCAAGTGATGTTTTACATGTCGCCACAAGTAGTTTTGTTTGCTGTTCCCAGTGACCTGCCAGTATGAAATTCTCATTAGCTTCTTTTGGGGATTGTGGTCAGCATTTTTACTTTGAAATATGTCACCTTCTCCACTATGCATTGAAGCTCATGTTTCATTGTATCTGAGAAAGGAAATGTTCAAAAATCCAGAGAG
The DNA here is from genome assembly GCA_028627145.1 of Eidolon dupreanum. NCBI lineage: Eukaryota > Metazoa > Chordata > Mammalia > Chiroptera > Pteropodidae > Eidolon > Eidolon dupreanum. The sequence goes on along the minus strand of CM053514.1, from coordinate 57,999,861 downwards.
GTATACAATTTAAAAATAAAATATTTCTCAGAAATAATACTTTCCAACTTCTATAAATAAATATATTATATACAGCTTCTATCTATAAATATCCAACTCTTACTTTTTTCTTACTCATACATTGTAGGATATTCTAAACTTGAGAGGCACTAAAACAAAAAAGATGGTGTTCTGTTGTTTTGGAGACTTGATTTTTATTCCTTCAAGAGATACCTCAAGTATAAAAAAAAAGTTAAAAATTAAAGATTGGAAAAATACATAACACATGGACACTAATCAATTTTGTTTAACAATGTAATAACAGACAATTGACTTTAAGACAATTAAGCATCATTAGAGAAAAAAATGGGTCATTTAAAAATAACAAGTGTTCACTTACCAAAAGTACATAACAATTCTAAGTTTGTAGATATAATGTTGATTATCAGAACTTAAAAAAAAGGTAGAAATATCCCTCCTCCCAAAAAATAGGCACACAACTCTCAAGGTATCAAGGTATCTGATAAAACATGAAAATGAAATCTCCATAAGCTATAGACAATTAGACAAAATGATTAAGAAACATGATCCAATTGGAAAATATAGAAAAACTCAATAACCTAAGAATATAAACTGTTCTCAAATCTATGAGACATTATCAAAGTTAACCATATACCATGTCACAATACTAGTTTCAACAAATCTCAAAGAACTGAAGGTAAGCCAAGTCAATAATGCAAAGGTATTTTAAAAACTCACCAAATATTTAGAACTTAAGCAATGCACTTCTAAATAACCCATGGATCAAAAAGGAAACCAGAATTCAAATTAGACAATATTTTAATTGAACAATAATTAAAAGATATATCAAAATTTATAGAATGCAGCTAAATCCATACTTGGAAATATTTAACCTTAAATATATATAATAAAAATGAGTAAAGACTAAATGAAAATAATCTGAGAATCCATCTCAAAAACTTAGGGAGAAAAAGTAAATGAAACCAAAGGAAAGTAGAATGAAATAGATAATAAAGATGAGAGCAGAAATTAATAAATTAAAAAAAATCAAACTGCAATAGAAAAAATCAACTAAGCTAAAAGTTGTTTTTAAAAGGAGATTTGAGTTTGGGTGGTGAACACACAATGCAATATACAGATGATGTATTATTGAATTGTACACTTGAAACCTATATAATTTAATTAACTGACATCATCCTGATAAATTTAATTAAAATAAAAAAGACAAATAAATTTTGTATACATCTAGCAAATCTGATGAAAAAGGAAAGTAGAATATCAATTTTAGGAACAAAAAAATGTGGAAAGGAGCATCACTATAGATCCTTCAGGCATTAAAAAGATAATAAGAAGATAGTATGAAAAACTTATACAAAAAATTAAGAAGTGAGGTGAAATAGAAAAACTACATGAAGAACATAATGTAGTTTTAAAGCAGTGGAGTATTGTTTGTATGATGATAAGAAGGTATAGAGAGGAATATGAAATGACAGTGGTGATGTTTTCTGTAGTGATTATTTTGTCACAGTTTTTTAAATTCAGTTTGATCTTATTAATATAAAAATATATATATTCCTTTAAGTAGAGAGGAAGAGAAACAAGCCACGCCCAAGTGGAATAACAATGACACGTCCATTGCTTGTCTTCAGAAGGAAATAATTAAGACATAGTTGTTTTTTAGGTAAAGAGAATGCTCTATCTTGAGCATTTGGAGTACACTTGTGTGAACAGAAAATCTATGGGTATAATTTGCCACAACCCTACCCTGAAGAGTGAAAAAGAAAAAAAAAAATGAAGTTGTGTGCCCTGAAGAGCACATCACCTATTGACTTTTCCATAAGGCTTCCACTCCCAGGTTCTCAGGCTTGGCCTGAGCATGTCCAGTGTTAAGTTTTAGAGGCTAAAGGAGGATTGGAAGTAAGAAGGACAGGATAAAAATATATTCAGAATGAATGTTGAATAAATCAGAAAGAATTCTTGGAAACTCCTAGAATGTTCCACTAGATAGACTTTAAGACCCTTGTTTTCAATGTATTCTCAGTCTCTCTGCCATAGGTCATAGCTCACTGGGTGGGATGAAGCCCAAAAGACTGACCAGTGGATGCAGCCCAGTTTGTAGCTGGCACCAGAAAGTCTTTTATAGCCCAAGGTTAGTTCTGATATTCTGTAGACTACAACATGAGGAAAGCTCTTTATCTCCAAGGTACCCCACAGAAAAAGAGGCCCCATTTAGAGGAGTCTGAGGTGAGCTATGTGAAACACTGAGTGCCATCAAGATTTTCATGCCTATGAGATAATATCCTATTATATATTGAATGAAGCAGGTTTATTCTGAAGTCTGGAGTGTCCTAGTGTTCTACATCTTCTGTAGACACTCTGAAGCTCATATGTAAAGCACCAGATATCCCCAAAGCTCAAAGCTTTATCTATTGATGAGAAAAGGATAACTTAATAGCATGGAGTTTGGGATATATCCTTTTTTATAAGAAGTCATTTAAAGGTGCCTCTTCTAAATGAGGTTGAAATATGCCACATAAGAATTCCTGTACTTACTGAATGATGTATTTCTGAATAATAGGATTGAAAACTGCTAAATTAAGGATAGCAAGGGGTGTGTCCTTTTGCACACTATTTGCAGTTGGTTAAGTTGGCACAAACTTCAGGAAACCAGTATAGCTATGTAGATCAAGTCTTAAAAATATTCATAATTTTATTTTTACCAATTATACATCTAGGAATTTATAAAGAGCCAAGAGATATATAAAAGGCTAAATATACAAAGATGCTCATTATATAATTATGTAACATAATAAATATAAAAATTTAAATGTTCAATAACAAAAATAAATAATTTAGTAAATAATTATAATGGGAAGTGTATAATTGTAAGATGGTATTAACAAATATAGCTTCAATGGCACTGAGAAGTGTAAATACTGCAATGTTAAGTAAAACTACATAATAAAAATGTCAGTTATAATATGTTGGTTATATTAAAATAGATATATAGTGTCTATATGGAGGAAAATTATTAATTTCAATAAATTAGCACAAATTAAAATAAAGATATTTAAATATTTGCTTCAGTTTTCTGATAACTTGATAGAGAAGTATATTTATTCTTTATTTAAAAATTTTTCATTAAGAAATATTTTCTAGACTTAAAATTAGGGAAAATACTTTCAAACTTCAGACCACATATAGTTTTTATTTCATGTTTTCAGGTAAATATTTTAAAGTATAACTTAGCATTCATTATTTAGAATTATCCACTTGCCAGTACTTATATAGCCCACAGAACATGAGAGTTCCCATGAAATCAAGTGTAGTTATGTACATTATGGATTACAGGACACACAGCAGCTTGGTAATGCTGCCGTGATGCACTCTTTAAAGTACAACTCTAGAAACATATCTTTTGAAATATAATGTGCCTGAAATTATGCAATCTAAACAAAATAAATGGAAATCAAATAATGTGACCATAAACACTCTCATAATGGGGAGAGATGTCTGTAGAGACCATTTTCACATAATGCAGTGCAAAATCTGGGCAGCTTATGCTTTGCCTTCTAGCACCTGCTGCTTCATGCCCTCTAGGGAGGCATATAAATGTGTAAGCTTATAGCTTATAGCTCTTTCATAGAACTAAGAGGTCTATAAACTAAAAACTGTATTGTTACTTCTCCATTACTCATTTTGTGAATACCAGACATTGTTTATATGGTTCATATGTTATTTAAGTGAAAGCCAGTATTATTAAGTCTAGAAAGTTGCAATACAGATGAGCTAAACATTTAAAACTAAGCTAAACTTAGAAAAGTTAAAAATTCCTGCCAGGGAAAAACAAAATTGGTCTGTTAACTGAACTGAAGTAGATAGAGTTCCTGTCTCCAAGATAATATTATTTAACAAGAAGTCCATGTGTGTATTGCTTTATATGCCTTTCATGCACAGATAAACTGCCAATTTATACTTTTATAAATAGGCTACTGTCAGAGATTTTCAAGTAAAATAGTCAAGCATGAAATATGACCAAAATTTATAAATGCCTGTGGTCAAAATGCAATGAGAAACTCATAAACTGCTATCCTATAATGCTATTTTATTTTGTCTTTTTTCATTCATTCATTCATTCATTCATTCACTTTGCACTAATTCAATGCAGTTAACTCAGATACCAGAAGCACAGAGCAGGAAGAGCAAGGGTAATGGGGGTGGGGGTGGTACAAGGAGAGTATTATAGAGTCACTATGGGAACAGGTACTCAGAGGAAACAGTAGGTTGCTAACATTTCTATTCAGTCAACTGAAGAAGACTTAAGGGGAAATGCTGGCACTTTAAAATGACATAAAACTCCTTATGTGTTCTGCCTCCCTTTTCTTTAGATGGGTAACATCACCTCTTTTTTATATTATGCTTCAGTCAAAGCAAAATAATCCTTTTTCTATAGACATGCCATAGATATTTCACCTTTACATTTTGATTGACTCTGTATAAAATACTGTTCTATTTATGTTGTTCCTTCCTTTGTTCACAGTTCATTGTTGAATTCTCATTAAAATTAGCCCAGTCTTTGTTTGAAGGCATTGAATAGCTACTAATGCAGCCAGTAACTGAGGGGTCAGATCTTATAAACCAGGGAAGCACATAAAGATGACTCCAACTTTCTTCATGTCACTTTACCCTTGGGATGCTTCCCAAGACTTAGAATGAGGCAAAAGTCTGAGAAATGCTACAAGGAACCACTGCTAACATGTGGAGAATACAGCAGAACTCGAAGCAATCTCTGAGAAACTCAGAAATAAATATTAAGTTTGGAATTGCCAAGGTATCCAGAAATTGACAAATAAGATCCCCCAAAAAGGTAATGCAGAGAGAAATTTTGAATAGTTCATTGCATTGGGAACACAAAAATTAAGATCCAGGAATCAAAAAATAGGAGATATTCTATGAAAGTTACAAAATGTACATTTACAACTAATGGAGGGCTACAAAACAGGAGTAAGGGTAAATCCAAGGACAGAGAAACAATAAAGAATGGGTTGGGGGGGAGAGAATGAGAGAGAGAGAGAGAGAAAGAGAGAGAGTGACAGAGACAGAGAGAGGAAGAAAGGAAGGAGGAAGAAAGAGGAAAGGAGGGAGGGAAGAAGGAAAAAAGGAAGGAAAGAAAAGAAGAGAGGAGAAGAGAGAAGGGGGGAAGGGGAGGGGAGGGAAAGGGAGGGGAGGGAAGGGAAGGGAAAGGAAGGGAAGAGTTCCAAAATGAGTAATCAGCCAGTTCTGTTTTTAATTGGATGTCTTGTGATCTGCTCCCCTGAGCCCAGCAAATGACAATGTGAATTATCTTTGGAGAGAAACGTAAGAAACACATTGAAATGTTTAACATAGTGTAGCTGTAGTCCCAGACTGGAGAAGAGAAAGAAAGGGGAATAAGGAACATTAAAAAAATTAACAGTCAAGAATTTTCCAAAACTGATAAAAGGCATCAAGCCACAGATTAAAGACATTCTACAAAACCCATGTAAATAAGTTAGAAGAAAAACACATCTAAAACATCATAGTAAAATTGCTGAAAAGCAGGAACAAAGAAAAAACATCTTAAAGCAGTCATAGGCAGGAAAATAATATGCTTCCTTCAAAGGTATGAAATTCAACTAGCAGCTGATAACAATATCTTTAAAATGCTGAGAGTAAACTTTTGTCAACACAGAGTTCTAGATCTAGGAAAAATTTCCTTCAAAAGTGGAGAAAAAAATAAATCTTTATTCCAAGTAAAAATAGTAAATAAAATAATTTGTGGCCAATAAATCAATATTAACACATTTTTAAGTGTACAATATTGTTGCCTACAGCTACAACATTGTACATCAAGTCTTTAGAACTTATTCAACGTAATTGAAACCTTATATTCATTATTATTAACTCCCTATTCCTCCCCTAACCCCTAGCAACCACCCAATATTAAAAGAAATACTAAAATGAGTTCTTTAAGCAAAAGGAAAATGATACTAGAAAGAAAAACATGGAAATTCAGAAGAGAATAAAGACTATTAGGAAAGGCAAATATTCGGGTAAATATGTATGAACACTTATGATACAAAAGAGCAGTAATTTATTGAGGGGTTAAATATATACATATATACATTTCACACCATAGTTTAATCCACAATTTTTTTGGAAAAGAGTCTAAAAAATGATAGAAAGGAATAGCAGTTAATCGTGTTTTCTTTGTACAATTCATTGGCTCTAAAAGCTTTGGGTTGCGATTCTTCAGAGCTACATTGGTGAACACTTGTGAAGATAACAAAACAGAGCATATGAATCTGTGCATGAAGATTAATGATATTTTAAAATAATCATGAGGATACACTGATTTTGGAGCCACATTTCACAGTTTCAAATATGGAAAAAATCTTCAAGTTTACTCCTAATGATTGTAACTGATAGGTATGGAAAACTCTTCATCCAAGGATAAGAATATACATGAAGGGTTTACAAATTCTGACAGGGATCACAATCACTGTAATATATATACATCTCAAATGATACCTCCTATTAGAATGTCAAATATTGAAACATACTTTATTTAAAAAGGCAATTTGAGTAATTGAATACATATACTTTCTCAGAGGATAGTCAGTTGATGGTGGAACTGGGATTATGACCAGATCTCCATGTATTTTACATATAACACAAGTTACAAAATTGAAAATTATTGTACTGAATATTCAAACAATTAGAAGACAATGAATATATTTCAATACAAGCTTTCCACCTTGATTATCATTAATAAAACTTACATACGGACTCCTATTATAATGAGGCTCTCTTGATCAGGCAATAAAAAATCCACTCAAAGCAAAATCCTGTACAACACGATTTCTCTGTCAATCTCAGTGTGACATTTTTCTCTATAAATAGTGCTTTATTGGCTTCTGAGTATATGAAATGGTGTTTTGAATTTTTGGCAAGGTAAAAAGTGAAAGTAAACTGAACTCAAGTTTCAATTTCTTTGACTTCCTACACAAATGCCATTACCTTTCAATCTTAATCCTCGCTCCAGAATTTCAAAATCCGTCAACCCATTTAAAAAATAAATAAATTCACAAATAGCCCAGCAAAGTAAAATGATCTTTCTAATAGTTCTGGAGCTTGGAGGATGAAGGTTACATATGGGTATTGCTTTCCTTCTTGAGATCAAAGGAATTTTCATTTTAATCCATTACAAAGGAGCTAGTCTGAGCTACACTTCATCATCAGGTGCCACAGATATGAATGTGATTTCTGACAATATGTTCAGTATAGGTATAATAAAATTTGACTATAATTAAATGGGGCAGTGTTGTTAAAATCGGATTTTATTTTTATCATTTCAAAAAATAAAACACCCATGTATTTGTTTCTTTGACGCTCCACTTGCATTATTCTTTGTTTTGGGGCAAGACTTTTACATTTCTGAATTTCATATTCTCTGACTATGAAATAATACTCATTTGGATATGTTTCTTAGAAAATATAAATATGAATGGATGGAGAGAGAGAGAGAGAGAGAGAGAGAGAGAGAGAGAGAGAGAGAGAGAGAAAGACAGAGAGAGAGAGAGAGAAAGAGACAGAGAGAGATAGAGAGAGAGAGAGAGAGAGAGAGAGAGAGAGGCTCATTTGCATACACAGACACCACACCCAAGTGTGTTCTCCCTTTTCCAGGCTAAACAGTCTTTCTTTCTAGGATATTTCTGTCTTAGCTTTTAGTCCTTCCAGTTTCTCAAGATCCTTACTAAACTACAGTATGTCTAACTGAAGACAACACTCCATATATTGTTTGAACAATTCATTATTTATTGAAATCAGATGACTCCTAAATTTTCAAATATTGTATTCCATGCTTAACAATCAATACTCCTGTATATCTTTGATGTTCTGAAAGTCTGTAATGCTTTGCTTAGAATTAATTTCTCATTTATTTCAGGAACTCTTTTAAACTGGTTGTAGGTAAGGAACTCTTTTAAACTGGTTGTTAATATCCATTAGTACTACAAATATTATTTAGTATTAAGTTTAATAATTCACTTCTCTTTGTGTTCTCTGTTCTCTTTATGAAGTCTCTACTGATAATATGCTGAGATTCCAAGACTGTATTTCTACGAATCTTATCTTTTCTCTCTCTCTCTTTTTTTTTTTTTTGCCTCCAGCACCTAGTCTTCCTAGGTGGTCTCCCATCCGAGTACTAACCAGGCCCAACCCTGCTTAGCTTCTGAAATCAGACATCGGGCTTGTTAAGGGTAGCACAGCCATAGACTATGGACCATGGCTCCACTGGGGTACAAAACCATTTTCTGTACTTTTATTTTGTTTTTGAATGATCAGAATTTCCTTAGATTGATCTTTCTATCCTACTAATGCATTTTTAAAAAGATACATAATTATTTTTATGTTCAAAAACTTCTTATTCTCTCTTTCATAACATTCTTATGTCATGGATAAAGTAATCTTTTCAAAATTCTTATAGAGGCTAATTTTTAGAGGTTTTTGTTTTCTTTCTCTCTTTTTAAGATTTCTTTTGTTTCTTTTCTTCTCTGTCTACATAGTCAATTGTGTTTTATTTATTCTCTTTTTTCTCTATATTATATCTCGTTCTCACCATATATCAGGTGAACCGTGCTCTTCTTTTAATATAAAAGAGGAAGTAGTTTTTAAAAATCTCTTTACAACTCTTTGAACATCATTCTAACTTCGAATTCAATGAAAAAGCAATTCAATGGAGAAAAGTTAGCCTTTTCAAGTCGCTTTTTCAATAATAAAGGATTTGGCAATCCACAGGCTGAAATGAATTTTTATCTAAATATCACACCATACACAAAAATTAATTTGAAATGGATCTCAGATGTAAAAATAATCTGTAAAGCTATAAAACTCATAGAAAAAGAAAGCAAGAAAAAATTTTCGGGGTCTAAGTCCAGGCAAAAGTCTTAATACAAAATATGATCCATAAATAGAAAATCTAATAAATTAGATGTCAAAAAATTAAATTTTTCTTTGGGAAAATTAAAATACAAGCTATAGAATAGAAGAAAAAATTGGCAAATTACATATTTTACAAAGGACTAGTATCTAAAGCCAAGAAAGAACTCTCAAAACTCAAAAGGAAAAATATGAACACGTGCAAAAGACTTGAAGAGAAATTTCACCAAAGAGGACACACAGATGGCAAGTTAGCACATACAAAGATATTCAACAGCATCAGCCATCACAGAAATTTAAATTAAAAAAAAAAAAAAAACAATAAACTATCACTACACACCTAACAGAATGGTTAAAATTTAAAAATACTAACAACACCAAATACTGGTAAGAATGTGATTTCTACTCAATCAGTTCCTACTGGATCACTCATGTTTTGCTGGTGGAAATGTAAGACAGCACAGCAATTCTGAAAAACAATTTTTCAGCTTTTTAAAATAACTAAACTTTACCATATAACCCAGCATTTGCATCCCTAGGCATATATACCAGAGAATAGAGAATGTAAATTCACACAAAAATCTATACACACTTGTTTACAGAAGCTATTTTGTAATAGTCAAAAACAGAAATAATCCCAATGTCCTTCAGCAGGTGAATGGTTAAAAAAATAACTGTTGTACATCCATAGCATAGAATATTATTCAACAATAAAAAGGAATGAACTATTCATTCAGCCATAATCTAAATGAATCTCCAGAGAATTACATGGAGTGCAAAAAGCCAGTCACAAAGATTACATATTAAATGATTCCATTTATATGAGATTCTTCAAATAAACATTTTTAGAAATTGTGAAATGATGCATGTTGACATAGTTAAAATATGGGGAGGGGTGAAGGGACAGGGAGGAAAGTGGGTGTGTAACCTGAGGGAACTTTGCAGAGAGAGACATGTTATGTATCTTGATTATATCAACATCAATATCCCACTGTGAGATATTGTACTATAGTTTTGCCTAATGTCATCATTCGAACCATTGTGCAAGACTGGGCAAGTTATGATATATGAGCTTTCTTTGTATTATTTTTGCCAACTGCTTATAAATCTATAATTATCTCAAAATTAAAAGTTTAAATTAAAAAAGAAAAAGCATGTAGATTATAAAACTCCCTGAATCCTGGAGAGATAGCTGGAACAATAACTAGAGATCATACACAGAGCCAAAAAAATCCCTGTTTTCATCAGCCACTGTGTGAAAGCTTGGGGCTAGGATAGAATACTGTGTTTTTGTCAGCAGGGAAACAAAATTAGCCATAAACTAAATGCTAACAAAGATTAAAAGCAAGACAGAAAATTATCAAATGTTCACAAATAACTCACCTACCTCCCAAAGCAAAACTCAAGAATGTGTTCTTAGGAATTCAACATCCAGCATCCAACAAGGTAAAATGTCTCATATCCAATCAAAAATTTCCAAACACTAGTTTCTTCTATTCTTTCTGCTTTTTGTGTTTCTGGAAGACAGTTTAGTCTTGCTTTAATGAGATCTTTCTATTCAGACTTCCCTACTGAAGTAGAAAGCCCCTTCCCTACTCCATACTGGTGTTTTTATTTTTGTCATCTAAGTAAGATATCTTTCACCTTTCTCCACTTGTAGGAATTGCAATTGTGATAAGCATGATAGATTTAAGAAACTCAATTAATAATGTATTAAATAATTAACACAAACACAATTGACAAAATCAATTCCAAATTTTTTTGACTAATTGGCCCAGATGTTGCTCATATTATTAATTGCACATTAAGTTTCGGATCCACAGTTTATAACACTTATGTTTTTCGTTCTAACCCTAACCTCTACAGCTGTAAGTTTCACAGTTGAGAGACATTTGCACTTTTGAAAAGCTAAACATTCTCTATATTGCTCATAGGTACCACCTCAAAGTGAAAAGTATTTAAAATGAATGCAGTTGAAAGGGTATAGAGCCTGCCTAATAATGAACTACCCAGTGAGTAATATTAACTTTAACTTTATCCCAAAATGAATAAATAGACATTGGAAAGAGGTGATAAGATTTGCATTTTCACATTACTCTGGGGGGTATACAGGATACATATTGGATAATTGAAGGTTTCAAGCAGAAATGTTGGTGAAGAGGTTATTTGCAACTGTTCTATAGTATCACCACAATATAGGATAGTGGAAATTGGTACGAATAGAAGTAAACAAAGTCATAGAATCATAGGAGTTTATATGAACAACATTCCTTGCTAAGGCTATGAGGTGGCTTTGCGACACAGAATAAGAGAGAATCACACAGTGGATGTTGAGATGGATTTTGTAGATATTGATTTGAGATGCCTATCAGACATCCAGGTGGAGATGGTTCCTGCATTTCATGGCTATAGCATTTGTTATCAGGCTGCTCATGAGTAAACCAAAGGAATCTCTGAAGCCCTGGGCAGCATCATCTACCCACAGACTCATCATTTCTTCCTCATCTCTGTCTATTTCCATGTGGATCTCTGCTTTGATTTTCTTTCCACTATGTTGGTACTTCTAGAGAATAATATATATATATACCTTTGTCTTTAGAAAATCTTGTTCAAGCTCCCAGTAAACATTCTTATTGCTGCATTTTTAGTGAATTGTTTTAGCTGGAAATACTCACATTCAAACATGCATATACACACAGATACATACACATTATGAGTATTTATTGGGCAAAAATGTTCAGCTAGTTCACAATTTTCCTGGCTATAACTAAATTGTTATTGAAAATATGACTTCAAATAATACTTTTCAGATGTATTTATACCTTTTATTAAAATAGTAAACAGTTAAATAGCTAATGAAATTCATAACAGAGTTTAATGGTATTTCTACTAAATGCTCCTTCCTTGTTGATGTGGATAGATAATTATAAACATTTCTTGCATGTTTATTCTGTTAGAAAGGCACCAGATGATACTAATATTCAGCACATATGTCTCAATTTTGCTTACAAAGATAGCATGAAATATTTGTTAAATGCCTTGCTAATATTTGAAAACATAATATAGCTTCCATTGCTACATGCTGAATAACATTATTAAAAAGAAAAAGATAAGTGTGGAGTGAGTTGGTCTTAGAGTGTTTGTTTATATATAACTTTAAAAATCAGAGATTTCACTTTGGGTGGTGAAACACAATGCAGTATATAGACGATGTATTATTAAACTGTATTCTTGAAACCTATAAAATTTTATTAACCAATATCACCCCAATAAATTTAATTAAAATCAATTAATTAATTTAAAAAAGAATCATAGCACGTGGCCAGGAGGGGTCCTTTGATGATCTTAATCACACATTACTAATCCAACTCCACTCAAGGCACACACATTGGTACCTTTTTTATTTTAAAACTGTTAACTGAAGCTTTATTCTGGCTAGTTGTTAAATGGCTACCCAAGAATCTAATTTTCAAAAAATATGACAGTAGGGGAACGGTGATTTATAGAAAAACACCAAAATGTACAATGCAAGAAAATAATTTTTCACAATGTAAATAAAGGTTACAACAAAATAATTATGTTATTTGGGATCAGTTCAAAAGTTTCCTTTCTTCTCTCTCTACACTCCATTTGATAGTTCCAAAATAAATATCTCTAGTCATGCTCTGTCTTTAGAACGGCAAAATCCACATGTCAAACTTGCCACTTAACATTTCCTCTTCGAAGTCACACAGTCATACGTATTTTATGTGTCTTAGAAAATAATATTTCCATCTCTCTAACCCCAATCTTTCACACAGTAGTAAAAGTAACACATTCTCACTAAACTGCTTCAGTTATAAACTTAAGAAGTCTCTCTATGTTCATCTTCTTCCCTATTTGTACACATGTAATCAATCTCTCTCCATTTCTCTGTCTTATTTCTAGTGCGTCCACGATCATCACCTACTTGGCAGCTTTCCACTCATGTCTCCCTCAAGGAGTGTTACCTACACAGTGACAAGTATATTCTTATTTAAATTGTCTTACCTCAATCTGTTCCTCATAATCCTTTCTAAAAACATTTCCAATTGTCCTTAGAAAAAAATTTAACTCTCTATGTTGGCCAAACTCCTCTGTGATCTGTTTCTTCCCACCTCATTTGCTATCATTTGCCAGCTGGAATGATATACTTCAAATTTGAGAAAACTCATTTCATCCTCTTAAACAACTTAAAGAGTTGTTTTTTCTCTTTAATCTAATTTCCCTCCAGTGCAACCTCACACAATATTTTGTTCGATGAAAGAGCACATTTATCTTAATTGTTGAGAGGGTTTAACAAAAGGAAGTAAACATATTGCTTGGCATATATTAAATGATTAAGACTTGCTAGCAATTTTGTATATCATATTATTATAATCTTCATGACTCTTTTTTTCTATAAATATAAATATATGAAATGTTATACTTGCCCTCATAAAGATGAAAGTCAGTGGTACTTGATATGTTTTAAATAATAATTTACAAAGAATGAATGTTATTTTAATTTATGAAAGGGTGTTAATATAAATAATATCTTAATATCATATTCTATACTGCAGAAAGTTGATACTATGGAGGAAATTTAAGGGAAAATCTCTTAAGGAATAACATTACTGAATTAGACTAACAAACAAAACCTATTAATAACCTTCCTTTTCATGATTTCCTAAATAGAGCTGTGCTAACCACTAATATAAAAATCAAATTAGACAAATGTTTACAGGGTTTTGAATGTGTTCATATACCATTCATTAACTCTGGCAGTATCTATCAGCTGTGAATCAAGAAACAGCTATTGAATACTACACATTTATCAAAGGAAGAGAAAGAAGATACTCTAAATTTACTATATAGTTAGAGGTGCTTAAAAATTACTTTTCATAATTATTAAATACTTTTAGACGATTGAGATCTCTTTTCTTGGTTCTCACTCTGCTATGAAACTAACTGGAATAAAGATAAATGAGAAACAGAGAAAAATTATTTTTAATGAATTAGCAAATATCTATACCACAGTGCACACTATGTGAAAAGGATAACCAAGTGTACTAGGTGAAAGAGATTATCGCAGAGAACATGGAATCACAGGTCTGCCAGGTTGGATAGACCAAGGTTGTGTCGCAAGAACTTGCTGCGATAGCCTCCTTGAAACTTGTTTAGTAATATTGAGAGACGGACTAGTTGCGGGGGTCTCTGTAGAAACAAATGCACAAACTACTTCTGCTGAAAGCAGGCTGCAAGGGTTGTAAGGTGAAGAAGAAACTGAGTAGCAAAATTTCCTGGACCTGCAAATTTTTGTTATATGACAAGCATTAACAGCTAAATCATATTAGAAAAAATAGTCAACACACACACACACACACACACACACACACGTACTCACACACTGAGACACAAATGCACTGCCACAGCTGTCACGGCTTCATTGTGAACTAAACAGATTTCCCACTTGAAAGGAACAGGAGAGCTACACACAAGAATACAGGCTGATGAGGATACACTTTAATTAATTCTCTAAAAAATTATCTACTAATGGTGGTTTTCAACATTAGCTACATGTTAGCATGACCAGGAATTTTATAAATAATCATCCACAGGCTCCAATCCAGGCAATCAGAGTCCTTGGGGGTGAGATTCAGACATCACTATGTTTTAAACGGTCCTTCGTCCACACTCCACCCTTGAAAATACTAATGTGAAGCCAGACATAAATATTGTGCTAAAAGAGATAAAAAAGAAAAAGAAAAAAAAAAAAAAAAAAGGACCAACCAAAACTAGAGACAGGATGTGAAAGAGGAGGAAATAGAAATTGTTAATTCTTTGTGTGCCCTTATCATTCACATCAAATAATTAATATGTAGCATTGTACAAGAATTGACATGACATATAAAATAATAAGTGTAATCATGAAAAGAACTAAGTGCTGAGTATAAGCCCCACTCCCAAATGGTCAGAAGGGAACTATAATACAGAAAGCAAGACAAAAACAATGCAAAATAAAGATTTTAGAGAAGATAAAAGGAACTAAGTAGTGCAAACATAATATAAAATAAGGTAATATAATGAAATCTAAGCACATCAGGCCAAGAATATGCATATGCGCGTGCACACACACACACACACACACACACACACAAACACACACACGTGTTTGTAATCAGCAGTTCAAAATGGAGAAAAAAAAAATATTTGTTAAATATGAGACAGAACTAAAACTGACACAAGAAGTCTAACAAACTTTAAACTTGAATCATGGTTTGCAACTTTTACACTTACCATAATCACAAAAAGCTTAAATTTATTTTTAGCATCTTATTCTGCAATTTCTATTTAGCCTCTTATTTCTTTCTCTCTTTCTTTTTTGATCCTTTATTGCCATATTTTGAATTGAGTCAGCTGCTGTGCTTTTGTTCCCATTTTTTATTTTCCAAATTTGAAGTTTTTTTTTTTTTCATTAAATTTATTGGGATGATATTGGTTAACAAAACTATATAGGTTTCAAGTGTACAGTTCTATAAACATTATCTCTATATTGCATTGTGTGTTCATCACCAAGTCAAATCTCTTTCCTTCACCATATATTTGACACCTTTTACCCTTATCTACCTGTCCCCTTCCCCTCTTTCCCACTGGTAACCACTAAACCGTTGTTTGTATATATGAGTTTTTATATTCTTTTTATTGTTGTTGTTCTATTTCTATTATTTGAAATTCTTGAAAGTCTCATTCCTCCATGTGCTGTCTGTCTAACCCTTGCCCAAAGCCACTTATGTCCATATATTTAGTGAATCATTAATTTTGAGCTTATATTTAATAACGGTGTATTTGTGTATATCCTTGTGGGACCCAGTGGATGTTTTTTCTACTAGATATAATTCATATTTGCTTCTTCCACATACACATGGGCCTCTTAACCCTTAGGCCACTATATACTAATATTTTGGCTGACAGTTTTCCAGACAATATGGGTAGTATAAATTTTAATGCCAAATCCATGTGAAGGAAAGTCTATGGTTCTGAATTTTTAAATGAGATGATTTTTTAAATCTAGCTTTGAAAAAAAACTCAAACACATTACTTTGACTTGTCATTCTGCTTGTGGGGAGAATCTCATTGACTATGTAAACCTTTAAGTGTCTAATGCATGTGAGGACATGATGATTCTAATTCTTTACTCTCCATAGTCTGAATCTTGTCTCTGCTCCCCAGACTAGCAATTTAGATACTAACAAAGCCACTTGGTTTCCTGAGACTAAAATTTTAGACAGAGACTAAAATTCCTCCAGTATAACCACTGCATCATTGCCAGCTACTGCAAATATCTTTTGGGAAACCTAAAAGAGAAACAGAACTTAATTTATGTAAGCAAAATAATGCATTTAAAATGATGTTTGCAATATTGCTTAAAGGTTGCTTACAAGGGATTTTTTGGTATAGTCAGTTTTCAATGTTGTCAATAATCACAAGCAATGTATAACTTTTTTTTAATTAAAAAATTCTAGTTCATTTAAAAAAATAAATCATAACATACTTCAGAAAGATTTCTTCAATTTAAACAGACTGAAATCTTTGAAGTACCTTTTGATTTTACTCTATCCAATCAGTTGCCAGCAAAGTCAATACTTTATTGAATTTTAAATATATTTATCCTTCCAATCTTCCTGGAAAGCAAGGATTCCAACTTATACTAAAGTTTAATCACTCACAACAACTAGCATAGTATGAGAAAACCTTTAAAAACTCAATAAAAATATGTTAAAAATATGAAGAAAATTTATTGTATTCAGTTACCAATGAAACCAAAAAAAAAAAAAAATCTCTCCATGAGGGATTAAATGCCACAGGAATTGCTCTTCTATCATAGACACTTAGAAAAATAAATACCTGAAAAAGCTATATTTAGTCTCGACAAGAGTCAGTGCTTAAGTATGACAATGAGATAAGGAATTGCAACAGTTTACTGCCCAGATGACATTTCCAGGCCACTGCAGAGAGAGGAGAACTCAAAGTTTAATAGTCTCAATAAATTAAATAGACAGAGACTAAAATTTGGAAAGAAAGATCTGATGACAGCTATGAGGCAAAATATCAGAGAGAATAGAGTTGCACTGAAAGAGACAGAACTCTGGAAATCTGCAAAGAGGTTACTTTAAATGTTTGTCTAAATGCTGATCTGTACAAACTTGAGTGAAACTCCATAAAACCAAGAAAAGTACCACTGGAAAGAAATAGGCCAAACAATTTCTGGAGAATACTTAGGAGTCGTTTGCTTATCACTATCCAGAGTAGAGAGACCTCATAAATCATGGGATGCTGGGTAGGGTACTTAGAAGCTGATTAACTCAGGAGTGATACCTAATTAGCTCTAAACTGAAGGCTGCTCTGGACCCAACCTAACAAAGCTTAAAAGCAAGCTTTCATAGGATCCAAACCATCTCAATACTTTAACTACATACCAGTACAAAGCCCAACATTTTTTAAGGACTACAACAAAATCTAGCATCCAACAAAATAAAATTCATAATGTACAACAGCCGATCAAAAATGATGATGATGCATAGTAACAGCAAACTAAGGCTCATTGAGGTTCTCAAGAATGTACATAAAAATATAAATGTGATGGGGATGGAAATAGAAGATATGAAAAACACCCAGCAAAACTCTCAGAGATGAAAATTATATTTAAAATGATAACTACAGTGGTTGGGATGAACAACAGAACAAAACATCAATTAAAGAAATAGAAAGTTTCCAAAATGAAAAAGAATTTTTTAAAAGATTGAAACGAAGCCAGCATACTAATCTAAGCAGTTTAACATATGTGTAGTTGGAGTTCTAAAAGGTGGATAGCAGAAAAAAATTAAAGTTAAAATATTCAAAACATTCCAAATTTGATGAAAACTATGAACTCATAAATCTAAGATTTCAGACTCAAGGCTCTCAAAGAAACTTAGGCCATATAAAAATAAAGAAACCTACAACAAATCATAACATAAATTGCTAAAAAAAAATACTGTTAAAAAGAGTATCTTAAAAGGTACCAGAGGAAAAAAAACAAACATCATGTGCGAAGAAGCAGATATAAGAATGACAACAGACTTTTCACAAGATATTTTGTGAGCCGTAGATGTAACTTCATCTTTAAAATGTTGAAGGAAAAAAAAAAAAAAACTTGTCAACTAGAACTCTATGGTTAGAAAAAATAGCTTTAAAAACTAAAGATAAAGTAAGATTTCTGTGTCTTCCAGTGCAGCATGAATTTTTCCCAGGATAACGAAGGGACTTAGAAAGTTTCCATTAATTAAGGCAGGCTGAAGATGCCCTCATCACACCTCAGTTTCAGGTAATGTCTGGGTTCCGAGGTGAGTTGGAAATTCTAAAGACAATTGGCCTGGAGGTAATGCTCTTCAACTTTTCCAGGATGGCAAAAGCAAGTTCCTGGGCTTCCAAGTAGACTTAAATATTTTAGTAGCTTTGGCAGTGTAAGGAGGCACAATCTTTATTTTCCAGTCCAGTACAAGCATTGTCTGATCCCTGAAAGGGACTCATAATTTTACCAGAAGCTCAGACAAGATGTGCTGGGTCCTCTGAGAGAAGAACTCTGTAAATTTTTCTATAGACTTAAGCAGGTCTAGGCCTTCCTCTCTGTGGCTATTCTTCTAGCACATAAAGTTTCATGACTTCACAAGGGGACTTGGAATATTTCAGGATTCTCAACACACAAGAGGGGACCCTGCTATACAGGGGGTGGCTTGTAGCCTCAATGTCTATGTGCGCCTTTTGGGGAAACTTCTTGTACAGTTCCCTGTAAATCAGACACTCATTGTGAATAGAGAAACTGTATTCAATGTTGTATAACAACCACCACAAAAGAAATTCATAAGAAATGTAATAAACTAATAAAAACTAATATTATATATTAATAATACATATTAATTATAATTAATAAAAGTGATTAAATAAACATAAGATAAAGATCTTTTTCAGACAAACAAAGCTAAGAGAATTCATCCCCAGAAGATAAACACTACAAAAAAATGCCAAAAGAATATCTTCGGGTAGAAGAAAAATCATTACAAATTAAAATTTGGATCTACACCAAGGAATACTGAGAAGTGGCAAGTACATGTGTAAACTAAAAGATAATAAGTTGTCTAGGGCTTTATAACATATGTAGAGTTAAAACGTATAATGAAAATAACATAAAAGATGAGAGGGAAATAATGGACATATATTGCTGTACCCTATACTCCAATGAAGTAGTATAATATTATCTGAAAGTAGAGTAAGTTAAAAATGTATACTATGAATCCTGGAGCAATTATTCTCAAGTTTTAGAGTTTAATAGAATAACCTGGAAGACTTATTAAATAGAAATTGTTTGGGCCCAATGCCATAGTTTCTTATTCTGTAGATTTATAACAAGAGCTGAGATTATTTTAACACTGTACTCTAGGTGGTGAATTTTTTCTCATAGAGAACAGGCTAGCAATTCTGCAAATGATTTATATATTCTAGGGTTGAATGAAATAATGAATGAATGAATTTATGAATAATCAGTCATGGAAACAGTTTCTTAGCTATCAGATAAAAGTTACAGATAAACTGAATAGAAGACCTATAACTAAGGTATAGAGAAGAAGTCATGTCAAGACTGGTAGGAGGGGCAAAGATGCTAATTGGGCTGGTCCTACACCCATGTGTGGTGGTTAAAAATTGGGAGGGATATCTTGGCTGTGGAGGTACCCCCTAAGGAGCAAGGGGTTTCAGCCTGACAGCAGGCTCCCCAGCCCATGGTTCCAGAGCTGAGAAGTCCTCATAACTGGTTTCTGGCTGAGAAAACCAGCAAAGATCGTGGCTGAGTTAACAGAGGGCAGCTGGAGTCTTAGGTGTTCCTATTAAAGGGCCCATGTATAGACTTACTCCCTGATGGACTCACTCACTCTGAGCTCTAGCACTAGGACAAAAGCTTGAAAGGCACCAGGACATAGAGGAAGAACTGAATTCTCTGGCTTCAGGGTAAGGACTGAATAAGCAGGCTTGTCCTAGACAGAAGTGCAGACAAAAGCTATGATTCCTTTGTTGAGCTCTCCCTACACCTAGCGTGCAGACTCAGGTACGTGCCATATGAGTCTCCATTAACCAGGCTAACACTGGTTGTTCAGCCCTGGTGATCCTGAAACCCAGTCCCACCCAACTTGCGGACCCACCCAAGCTGCTTTCAGAGGCTCTTCCATACAAACAACCTGTCTTGGCTCATGCTGTGGACTTTCCTAAAATCTCTTAAAGGTTTACAAACCCCAAACAAGTAGTATCTGGCCTCAGTGTACCCTGTACCTCTTACTCAGTAGTGGTTAGGGGTGTTAGTGCCCAAGCCCAGCACTAGCAGCAGCCTCCCTCAGTTCGCAGCTTAGCCTCTTCCAGGTACCTTCAGGCCAGCATAAGTGGCAACCATCTGAAGATTACTCTGTAGCTCATATCAAGTGGCCTCGGGCAGAGCATTGGCAGTGGCTCAACCTGGCTTACACCAAAGCACCTCCCAAGAGGCCCCAGAACCAACACACTCAGTGGCCAGCTTCGGACCACACCAGAGCACCATCCAACTACCTACACAAATGACACACTGAAAGGGCAGACTGAGGAGGCACCAGAGCCTTGCTAAAGCAAATCCTGCTCCCCAGGGTCAGCCCCTGCACAACAGTTCCTCCACTGTAGTCATGATCAGTCCTCACAAACAATCAGCCTGAGGGTCAGTGTCTCACACTGATGTGCAAACAGCAACCAGGCTCAACTACAACAGGAGGGCATACACAAACAACATGAGGGACACACCTGGGGCACTAGGCTCAGGTGACCAGGGAGACTGTGGCACTGGGCTCCACGGGCCCCTACTATATAAGACCACTCTACTAAGACTGGGATACATAGCAGCTCTACCTAATACACAGAAACAAACATAAGGAGGCAGCCAAAATGGAAAGACAAAGAAACATGTCCCACATAAAAGAACAGAACAAAGCTCCAGAAAGGAACCAAACAAAATGGAGTTAAGCAATCGACCAGATGCAGAGTTCAAAACACTGGGTATAAGTGTGCTCAATGGTCTCAGTGAGAACTTCAACAGAGAGATAGGAAACATTAAAAAAATGAAGATAGGAAATATAAAAAGAACCAGTCGGAAATGAAAAAATGCAATAACTAAAATGAATACATTAGAGGCAACCCGTAGTAGATTAGATGAAGCAGAGGATCAAGTCAGCAATTTGAAAGATAAAGTAACAGAAAATACTCAATCAGAAAACAAAAATAAAAAAGAAGCCAAAGAAAACGAGGATAGTTTTAATGGGCCTCTGTGGCAACATTAAGTAGACCAACATTTGAATCATAAGAGTACCAGAAGGAGAAGAGAAAGAGCAAAGAATTAAAAACCTATTTCAAGATCTAATGATGGAAAACTTTCCCAACCTAGCAAAGGAAATAGACATACAATCCTAGAAAGTTCAGAAAGTCCCAAACACTATGAACCCAAAGAGGCCCATGCCAAGACATATCATAACTAAAATGTCAAAGGTTAAAGACAAAGAGAAAATCTCAAAGAAGCAAAAGAAAAAGTTACCCACAAAGGAGCTCCCATAAGACTATCAGCTGATTTCTCAACATAAATTTTGCAAGCCGGAAGGGACTGGCATGAAATATTCAGTGATAAAAAGCAAGGACTTACAACCAAGATTATTTTACCCAGCAAAGCTATCATTTAGAATTGAAGGACAGATAAAGAGCTTCTCAGACAAGAAAAAGCTAAAGGAGTTCATCAACACCAAATCAGTATTATAAGAAATGTTTAAGGGAGAAGAAGAGAGAAGAAAGAAAAAAGAAGAAGGTGGGGGAGGGGGAGGGGAAGGGAGAGGAGGAGGAAGAGAGGGAGGAGGAGGAAGAGGAGAAAAGATAAAAAATATGAATAATAAAATGGCAATGACTACATATTAATCAATTATTATTTTAAATGTAAATGGGTTAAATGTGCCAAATAAAAATCATGTGAGTGGATAAGAAAATGAGACCCTTACATATTCTGCCAACAAGAGAATCATTTCAGATTAAAAGACACACACAGACTGAAAATAAAGGGATGAAAAATGATATTTCATGAAAATGGCAATAAACAAAAAAGTTGGGGTAGGAATACTTTTTAGACAAAATAGATTTTAAAACAAATGCTCTAACAAGAGACAAAGAATGATCCAGTAATTTCACTTCTGGGTATTTATCTGAAGAAACCCAAAACACTATTTTGAAAGGACATGTGCATTCATATGTTCTTTGCAGTATTATTTACAATAGCCAGGATATGGAAGCAACCTAGGTCTCCATCAATAGATAAATGGATAAGAAAGTGGTACATACATACAATGAAATATCACTCAGCCATAAAAAATGAAATCTTGCCATCTGCAACAATATGGATGGACCTACAGGTTATGATGCTAAGTGAAATAAGTCAGAGAAAGACAAATATGACTTCACCTATACGTGGAATCTGAAAAACAAAGTAAATGAACAGAACAGAAACAAATACAAATACAAAGAACATTTTGATGGTTGCCAGATGGGAGGGAGGCTGAGGGGATGTGTGAATAAAGGAAAGAGATTAAGAAGTACAAATTAGTAATTATAAGATAGTCATAGGGATATAAAGTATAGCATAAGGAATACAGGCAATAATACTGTAATGTGTTTGGTTTTAGGTGGGTACTAGATTTATCAGAGCAATCACTTCATAAGTCATATAAATGTCTAATTACTAGGTTGTATACCTAAAACTAACATAATATTGTATACCAAATATAGTTGAAAATAAAAAGTTATTTTAAAGTTACAATAATTGAGTGTGAAAAATTCAGGTAAATTTAGTGGTACTGTATTAAAGTTAGAGATAGCAGTATGTATATGTCCCATCTTTATTATATAGATATAGAGATGATAAAGAAAATTTTAAAAAACAAGTCACTGACTAGGAGAAAGTATTTGCAAAACACGCATGATAAAGTTCAGAATATTTGAAAGTATTTTACAATTCAGTAAGTTTTATTAGGACATACAGTCCAATAAAAATTAGGCAAAACATTTGAACAAACACTTTACCAAAGATGTATAAATAGAAAACAAACACATAAAAATAATTAGTTATTAGGAGAATGTAAATTAAAACCTCAATGAGATTACAATGTACATACACTACAATGGTTAAAATTAGTGGGACTGATTATAATAAGTGTTGTTGACTATCTGTAGCAATTGGAGCCCTCTCATACATTACTTCTGGGAATATAAAATAGTACAGCCACTTTTGAATGCAGTTTGGCATTTTCATATAAAGTTGTGTGTGCATTTATTATCTGGCCCATACCACTGACTCTTAGATTAGGTGAAAAATAAAAAAGATATGTCCATATAAGACTTGTATTCTGGTTTCCATGACAGCTGTATTTATAGTAAACAAAACTGGAAACAACCCAAATATTCACTAAGTGGTGAATGCTGAATGAATAAAGAAACTGTAGTATATCTATAAGATTTAATATGAGTCAAAAAAGGGAACAAATTATTAATACACACAATATGGATGAATCTCAAAGGCTTTATGCTAAATGAAAAGCTAGAAACAAAAGACTATGTACTGAAGTAATTCCATTCATTTACAATTGTAGGAGAAGCAAAACTAGTGACAGAAAGCAAGTCAGTGTTTTCCAGAAGACAGCAGGTGGTAGAACTGCAAAAGGACACAAGGGGTAGGTCTTTTAGGAGTGATAGAAGTATGCACGATTGAGGTGGTGGTTACATGACAATACATTTGTCAATACTCAGAAAATTGTACACTTAAGTTAGTAAATTTTATTGTGTTTAAACTGATCTCAATAAAACTTATTTTAAAAAAAATTTCTGACTTCTCTGCTTTTTCTCAAGAAAAGGTAAATCTTTTTTTTTCTTTCAGGAGTTAATTTATACCAGGTTAAGGAGACAGGAATTCCCTGATTCCAGAATATTTTTTTCGCTCCTTCAAAGATATCTAAAGGAAGATACCATTTAAATGACATGAAAGTTGTTGACTCATGATCTCTCTGGCCTCTAGTGACAAGCTCGCTTTTGCACTAAGAGTCACATCTTAAGTCTTGACTGGGATATAAAAATGCATAACTCCATCTCTATTATTTTATTTTTGTCTTTGAGAGGAGCCATGTAAGGATACCCTTCTAATATAAATTAAACCTATTGGCATTGAAGATAGTAAAAACCCAAAAATGTTGCTTGAGAAAATAAAAAATGATGTACATCAGTTTATCCAGTACATTGTGAACCCTGGTGTGCTTTATCAAAATAGTGACTCTGAATTAGCATTGTACACTGCCTATCACTTTGGAACAATATAGCAAACTGCAAAAACCAAGAGCTCTGCTTTATTAACTTCTCTAGCCAACCCAAACACTCCCTCTTTTCTGCTTCTTTACTTACTACCTAACCATGGTTACACCTCCTTAGGGTATGGCCCTGTACACTCTGAGCACCTAATATCCATGGCAATGGAGAAATGAGTTGAGCTCCAAAAATTCACAGCAGTAGTGTCACACTTGGGATCACATCCTAGAAAAAGCTCTGCTAAATTTTCTTATGCTCATCCCAAATTTCAGAAACATAATTCTAATTCTCTAGAAAAACAACCTTTGGTATACTCAAAAGCTAAACAGTTTAGGGATCTGTTACACAACAGTGTGAATATATCTATCAGTATTGAACTGTACAATTAAAAATGGTTAAGATGGAAAATTTAATGATGTATCTTTTTATCATAACAAAAAAGCCTGAGTGTAATAGATAGGGTTTTAAGTAAAAACATAGTGCCTCTGTTAGTAGAATTTTTCTTATAATTATTATTTAATTCTATTCTATCTTAAATACATATTCCATTAATTCTAGTATAAACTTTTGATTTTAGTGACTGAAAGTCTGTTCACAAAATTATATTGTATTATAATTCATGATAGCCTCTTTAAGAAAAACTGAAATGTGAGAACAATCTGGCTACAAGAACTGTCACATTATTAATTACCGGCATTAATTTTGTTGCCTTGGAATACCAGGCAGGTGAAAGCTTCCTTATCCACAACTCCATCGATATACCTCCTGAGGCCATACATATGGCAGAAGTGGATGACCTTCTTGGGCACACAGGAGTCAATATACATTGACATACACATGAATACTTATATTCCTGTGCTGAGATTTACTCCCACATCTCTGTAGGTCCATTTGAAGGAATTAGGCATCTCCTCAAAAATATTATTAACTCAAAACTATGCTAGAACCCACAGCTTAAAGTCACTGATGTTTAATTCCTATTGTCTCTTTCTTTGGTTTTAGTTTTTCTATAGTGACTATTGTTCTATCTTTCCCATATACCTTACTTTCTTTTACTTTATTTTGCACCTATACTTCTCATTAATTCCTCTTATTCCACAAGACTAAAGAAAAATCACAAAAGAAATATGTGCATACTTGAAGTAAAGGCTATTATACCATTTTTGATGTTTTTAAAAGCAAAATTCTGAAAAGAAAGTCTACATACAGCTTCTCCTGGAAGCAACTATTTAATTTGATAAAACCATCTTATTCTTTCTTAAACACTCCCAAGAAACACAACCAATTGGTCAAGCCTCTTGATATTTTTGTGAACCAGAAAGACATAGTTTTTCTAATATGTGACCTCAAATCATTCAGGAGACATAAATTTTTTCCCTTTTCTTTCTTGTGAGGGTCTAAGTTTTGTATTATTCACACATTTTTTTAAATTAGAAGATTCTTGAAATCCCAAATTCTTCATTTTTTTAATATAAATGACAATCACCCAAATCCCTCCTTAAAAATATCCACATGTACAAACATTCTATAAGATGGAGAATCAGTGCTCAAAATTTTTCTTCAGGGAAAAAAATCAAGCTACTTAGGGAAGTTAAGCAAACTATTCAATATAGTATATTCAGAGAAAGAATACCAAGCGAATGCTGGTTTTACCTGTTAAACAACTTTTTTTTTTTTTTTTTTTTTAGTTCTCATGAGTGTATGGGTGGGCTGGGTGCTCTGATGATCTTGAGCTTGGATTATCTAGCCCAGGCTCACTCATACAACTGTTTATCTGGATGGTAGATGAGGGCTAACTGCTTCACAATGTCTTTGAATGACTCAGTCTCAGGGTGGCATAGAAAAGGTCATGAAATGCAAATAAAATAAAGAAAAAACACTTTCAAATTCATATCTTATCAAGGATTCAACTTATGAATCCTCTTAGTCTTGACTGACTTGCCTATCATTTATGTATTCATCATTTTTTTGTTATTTAAATATTCTTTTATTACAGGAGACTTCTAACACTTATTGCACATGGATGTCTAAACCATTAGCTATTGGATTTTATTTTCTAAAAAGAAACAAACTAAAAGAAATAAAAATAATTCCTTTCAGAACCAGTAAGACATAAAATTTCTTTCTCACACACATACAGAAATATTTTCATTTTTTGATCACTTTATACAAAGTCTGTTAGTTTTCTTTTATTCAATGATAACCAGTTTCTAGCTAATAGTCTCAGACTGATGAATTTGCTTAATTACAGAACGCCCAGGAACAGCATAACGCCCTCTTATTTAGGGTGATTGTTCTTCCCTTGACCCCATCTACGTTGTGGCAAGGGGAATTACCAATCATTGTGCCCAAGAACTCTAATGATATTTTTGGACACTTGAGCAAAATCACACTGATTAGCATATCCCTCTGTGACATTTTAAATCTGAGGACTGAAGTATGTGCAACTTCCATTGCATAGCAAAACTGAAAATACACTAATCTGGACCTGCCAAAGCCATGAAGAATTCGACAGTCAGCTGTAAAAAGCCTGAGAGAAAATACCAACGTGAAGATCCAGAGAATGAGCAACACCTGATATCTTTCAAATCCCTGTTCTCAGTAATTTCTGAGAATAGCTAATGCTTTGATTCCTAAAGTCTGGTTAGATAAGCCATAATTTCTACACTGAGTAAGTGTGTTGCAGTTGTATTTCTGCCATTTCCAATCAAAATGACTCCTGGTTGGATATTCTGATGAATACTCCTTTTTTCCTAAGACTGATTTTCTCTCACCCATCTACTAGATAAAGTAGCTACATAGTCTGAGACTAGATTAATGCTCATCATATAGAATCAGGTTTCAAAAGCAGGAGAATTTGTCATCCTTCATATTCTAGATTTTAATAGTATCTTTTAGATTATGGAAAGATTGAAAACATGTTTTCAGCCTCTACTGATGTACCAACATTTTGGCAACAAAAATCATTGCAGTACATAAATATAAATTATAAATCCTAAATAAAATTAAATCAAAAAAAGAAAGATCTATTCTTTTCTCTAACCCTTTATTTTTTTTTTATATCCACATAGCCATTTGTACACTCATTTAGAATACATTTGCTGAAAACCTAGTATATTTCAGGTGCATAATGAGAATTCACCATGATGTAAACCTTACAATATGATGGAAAATCACTGTTCACTACTATTTTAAAGTTGGATTTCTTAGCCACACTTATTGGAAAAATAAAACATGTTATAAAACATTATAATCTTTTTTGGATGTTTAATTGTATGTGTCAGCTTGACTGGGCTAAGGGTTGCCCAGGTAACTGGTGAAACATTATTTCTAGGTGTGTCTGTTGGAGTGTTTCTGGAAGAGATTAGCATTCAATTGGCAGACTGAGTAAAGAAGATCATCTTAACAAATGCAAGTGGACATTATGCCATCCACAGGGGGCCCAAATAGAACAAAAGCTGGGAGGAGGAGTGAATTTACATTCTATTCAAGCTAGACATTCCATTGGGCATCAGCATGCCTCTTTCTCTGGCCCTCAAACTGGAACCGAGACTTTCACCATAGGCTTCCCTGGTTCTCAGGACTTCAGGTTTGGATAGGACCTACATCAGCTCTCCTGGGCCTCCAGCTTATAGATGGTAGCTCATGGGACTTCTCAGCCATCACCACACGAGCCAATCCCCCATAAGAAATCTCTTTCTATATATCTGTATATAATGCTTATTGATTCTATTGCTCTGGAGAACCCTGACTAATAGCACTTTAGAATGGTTGAGTTCATCTTAACCAGGTGAATGAGTCAGAATCAACAGGTTATTTATCACAGGAGTGGCGAGAAAATCAACTTCACACGCCAGACAAAACTTAACATTTTGAATGAATAGTTTTCCATAATTCTAAAAGTTGTTCTTTCCTAAAACAAACAATCGCAATTTCAAAGTTGCAAGTTACTCATCCTTAAAACTATCAAATCTTTCAATGTAATGGAAAAGATCTCCCCCCTCTTTCTAGTAAAACAATGTTCTTAAGAAGAAGGACAACAGAGTAGGTATCAATTCAACTTAATTTTGATGATAACTGCCATGTAAATATTTGCTAAGCTTTATTACTTTTCTTTATAAATGAAAGTGATAGATAATCTGTTGCTTTACATGATTGAAAGCACTTGTGTGAACAGCTTCTTAAATATTATCATTAAAGTTTTATCACCAAATATTAGCTTGACTTTATGGCCTCAGGTATCAACTTTAATATTAATCAAACTTGAATGAAAAATATCTGGGGCTTATATATCTAACCCACAAAAGAATCTGAGTTCAGAATAGAGGCCACCACAGAAAGATCTGAAAATATTACAAAGTAATTAGTTTGGCTCAAGAGTGTTTAAAAAGACAGTGAAAGTATAGGGGCTATAGAAAGTCAGTATTAATGCATTTGGTAAAGTTAGAAAAGGCTCCACAGAAGGAATGAAATTTCATCTGGATCTAGGATAAATGAGATTTTTCAGGAGGAAAAAAAATAGAGGATCTGTTAGTTACCCAAGTCTGTTGTAATGAGCTACCACAGATGGGGTGCTTAAAACAGCAGAAATGCATTCTCTCACAATTCTCAAGATCCAAAGTCTTAAATCAAGATGTTAGCAAGGTCATGCGTCCTCCCAGTCCTCTAGTAGAAGATCCTTCCTGGCCTCTCCTGGGTTCTGCTAGTCCCAGGCATTGCCAGGTTTATAAAAGAATAACTTTAATCTCTGCCCTCATCTTCACAAGGCTGTTTTCTCCCTATAAGTCTCTTTTCCTCTTCTTACAAGGACACTGGTCATATTGGATTAAGAGCCTACTCTACTCCTGTATGACCTCATCTTAACTAATTAAATCTATAATGACTTATTCCAAATAAAGTTACATTCTGAGGTACTAGGGATTAGATTTCAACATGTCTTTTTGAAAGACACAATTTAGTCATCTAAGGGCACTCTAAACAGAAAAAGGCATTCTCAACAGAAGAAAAAACCTAATAAAATTCCCATAAATTTCACAATTAATCTGGTTTAGATTTAAAGAAAACATTTTTTGTTTTAATTTTTCTGTATATTTCTTCACATTTTGAGCATAAAATAATCTTTAGCTGAAGTATAGTAAAAAATCAGCTTGATATACTTTAAGCCTTTTATATATTATTTTTAATATTTTAAAAGTTTCTTAAATATCAGTTGCTTGTTATTTTAGAAAAATTTACTAAAAGTTCTTTTATTAAACCACAGATAAATAGCAGTTGTTCAAAACTGGCTTTTATCAGGATTGGAGGAGGTTTCCTAATTCTCAATTAAGAGATGAAGGCAAGGAGGTAAAATCAGTGTTGCTCTAGTTAAAATTTCTTTCCCAGGATGAAGCATCTGTCTTCTTTGCCTTAAAATATCTTGTCAGCACTTTTCTCTTATTTGATAGAAAATTTTATATTCATAGAAAACTTTAAGACTTACCATTGTCATGGGTTGAATTTTGTCCCCTCAAAAAAGATATACTAGAGTCCCAACCCCCAGTTCCTCAGAATGTGGCCTATTTGGAGTGAAAGTCTTTACAGAGATAATCAAGTTAAAATGAAGTCATTAAGGAGGATCTTAATTCAATAGTGTCCCCATAGGAAGGGGAATTTAAATGCAGAAGCATGCCCACAGGTAGAACACCACATGAGGATGATGGTAGAGATCTGGGTAATATGTCTACAAGGCAAAGAATATCAGAGATTGCCAGCAAACTCTCAGAAGCTAGGAGAAAGGCATGGAAGAGTTGTCCTTCATACCCTTCAGAAGGAGCCAACCCTGCCAACACCTTGAGTTCTAGCCTCAAGAACTGTACAAAAATAAATTCCTGATGTTTAAGCTACCTGGTTTGTGGTATTTTCTGACAGCAGCCCTAGAAACTAATACAAACATGCAGGAAATACAAGCACTGAGATGTTTAGATGAGTATAAGTAGTAAAGAATTCACACAAAATTGGAGATAACACAGATAGGGCAAATATTTCTGAGTTTAGAGTAGGGATGTCAATAGATACATCACTCTCTTATCTCTCCATTCCCATCTAGTCCTGTTCTCTTCCTTGTCACCAGATGTCTATGCTTCAGAAAGGGTGGTCTTATCTCACATCCTCTGATGTGCTACGGTCCTTGATTACTCATATATTTTGTTCCTTTCACTTATTTAACACCTTTCACGTATGGTTCATATAGCAATCTAAACATCACTTCCATTCGGAAGACTTCTAGACTCTAAAATTGGTTAGGTCCCCAGAAGACCCTATAGTTCTCTGCCACTGTTCAAAATAATAATGCTTTTGTAATTTTTATTTAAAACCTGTCTAGATTCCAGACTTTAGCATTCATTATGGTGAAGACTATATATGTCGTTACCTATTATATTTGTAGAACCTGGTTCATTTCTTGGCACATATCTGCACTCAAAATATTTTTTTGTTGTTGATCATGTGATCATTCTACATCCTGAAAATGTGATAATAATTTTAAAAATGTTAGAAACGGGGCTTGTTCAAAATGACAATTATTGGTAACTCACTGAAATTGTTCTCTTCTTTGGTTTCCATACTATTTAGTGAAAGAACATGAGTGCTAAAATTTCCTGAGATTATTTGATCCACTGCTCTCTATTTCCTTTCTATGTTGCTCCAGGACTAAAATTATCATCGCTACTTAGAAGGGAATTCTGCTAAAAGACCAGCAGGATATCTTGCTAGAGTATTTCACATGGTAATTCAAAGAAAGGCCATTGCAGGTATGTTGCTGTAGCTATAGCTTTAGTAATTTAGGTTATACTTTCAGAAATAATGTTTTGTTGAAGGCTTTATTGCTAGTTTAATGCTACTCAAACTCACATGTTCTTGTAATTGGGGTAGAGTACTATTAGAGAAAAAAAGTTGAGTAGCAATAGACAAGGTATTTTTCCAATAGCCTATTATAAATATTTAACCTTATAATCTATTTTATGAGATATAATAAAAACTAACTTTTTAGAGCAACTAGATACAATTGTATTTGAATACTGTCTTGATTCTATAATATCAGTCAATCTGTTTTAAATATATGTTTAAAGATACACAACAAATTGGAAATTTAACTTGTATTCACCTAAAAGGCTTTTAATCTCTTTTTAAAATTTATGGTATTATTTTAAAAATTGAAAATTTTTAATTATTAAAATTGAACATTTTAAAATATAATTTATATGCATAAATTTTCACAAGAGTAGAAAAGCAGATTGATCTCTTTGCACTTAGAGGTTACTGTCAACCATAGTTTATTTCTCTTTTAGAAAATTTTAGTTAGTGGATACATACACATACCTGCATTTATGTATTTTTATTTTACTAACAAATAGAATAAATTATATGCATAATTTTGTATTTTTCCACTTAAAATACACTTTGAATATTTTTACAAAGTAGCAAATACAAAATTATTTCAGTTTCATTAAAATCTACATATCATATTATTAAAATGTATAATTTATGAAGCCTGTCTCTTTATAATGGGTAATTAGGTTGTTTGTATATTTTGCTATTAAAATTGATCATATGCAAAGCATTTGCATACATACATCCATATATAGACAATAAAGTACATGTTTAGGATCGGTTGCTACTTATGTGTTTTAAATTTTGCCAGATTTTTCTTCAAAAATTTTGTATCAATTAGCACAAAAATATATAAGAATGCCCACTGTTTCAGACCCTAACAAACCCTGGGAATTACCTATGTTTTTGATTCGTGTACCAGTTAACCCATACACAACATTTACTATGTGTCAGAAACTATATACTATGTGTGTATGTGTGTATCCATGTATACGTATATATTCACACACATATATACCTATATATAAACATGCACATATAGAGACATGGAAAGAGTGACAGAGAGTTATCTTAGAAAAAGTTGCCAGGCATGTTTTTGTATGCTAAAGTTTTACCAGAAAGCTATCGAAAGATTTAAGTATTGAATTACCATAATCAGATTTTCTCTTCCACAGCATGAATCTGGTTAAGTGAAGCACAGAGGAACAGACCAAGCACAAGACCACTACATGGACTATTGGCTCCCAAGATGCCAGTCAGTAATAGATCAGATCAGGGGTCCAAGAGACAGCTTCACACAAATGTGTTAACTTAATTAGTGATCGCTTTTATTGTGAAATATTTCTTATAGTGAAATGTCTCCTGATTTTAGCTTTATGCGGCATAAGGCACAAATCAGTCAACGATTTTTTCTTTAGAAGTTGAGAGAAAGTCATGATTAAAATGTAGGTAATACCAGGGGAAGAAATAAAGGATCAAGATAAATAATTATAAGTTATGACCCAAATCCATTATTTGTTCCCTGGGAGCCATTTGCCCAGGCTCTCTTCTGTCCTATGTAATTCTGAAAGAAAGAATTTGAGTAATAGAAGTGGTTCAGTTGAGAGGGTCTGTGGTGAATGGTGAGGGGAGGCAGAGCAATTAAGGTACAGCTAAATTCACACATTGCATAACTTCAGAGGTGTCATCTAGTGAGCAGACTTTCTTCACAAAAAAAAAAAAAAGAGGAAAAACTAACAGAATATAAGGAGGAAGGAAGCAATTTTTGTTGCATTCCTACTAAATAAATAAAATTGAAAACCTATGCTTATTTTATAAACACCACTTTCTTTAATCTTTGCAACACCCTTATGCATTAGTCTCTACATTTGAGAAAACAGGAACCTTAAATTAATTTACAAGTTTACACAGGTTGACTAAGTCTTTGAGTTCACATTGGCCTAATTTCAAAGATTTGAGGTCATGGAACTTTGTTATTTAGAAGTAAATGATATTTTAGTTTATTTTATTTAGTTTATTTTAGTCCTTAGTGCTCTGAAATCATGTCAAGTTCTGATTTGACCTTAAGAATAAAAACTTTTTATTAATTAAAGTAATATTATTATTAATTTTTATTAAATACTGCCATACAATCATCTTTAGAAAGGTTACTAACTACTGTTCTTTACACATATTAGTATGTTAATCTTAGAAAAAGCAAAATTGTATTCTACTTATAAAAAAAAGTAAAATAGATGCTACTTAAAGAGTGTAATACTCTCAATATCTGATTTATTTTACAAACTATTGTATTTCCATAATCTACTTATTAGAGAAGCCAATCAGGTAAAGAGTTCATAAGGCAGAAAAAAGGAAGAGGAGGCATCAATGATCACTACCTCTTGGATAGAAACGATGTCGGAATGGCAGGGTGTCAATGAGGCAGGGAAGAGGGGATACTGGGGAGAGTTCCTGTAGAATCTGGAGGTCACACTATATCCCAAAGATCCCAAAAATGCTCTTGTTGAAGAGAAACCTCTAAGAATGATCATGAGTCACTTGAGCTGTCCCGTTGCTCAAGAATTTTTAAAAACCAGATGTAGACTTGGTTAAAAAATATAACTGGAATTTTGAAGTCAGTTTAGTTTGTAGTTCTGTACATAAAAACTGTAGTATTTCAGAAAGCTACTAAATATCTGAAGACTCACCATCCTCATTTCAAAACTGTGAACAGTGCTTGCCCCATAGCTTGCTGTAAGAAATAGAGTATAAAATGGACCTAGTGCAGTGAAAGATGCAAGTCAGAATATAATAAGAACTACTATCTTTCCTTCACGTACATATTTTATGAATGACTGTATATGGTATTATTGTAGAAGGGCACATTACCATAGACATATTTTAACTTTAATTTATTCTTCCTATCAGAATTATGTATAAAATTACTATTTCATATGAAAATATAAATAACTAATTGCCTTACTCAAAATGACAAAGTTAAGCTTAAGAATATATGTGTATATGTGTATTTATATATTATATATTTATATATTATTTATAAATAATATAAATATGTATTTATTATTTATATGTTATATAAATATATAAGTAATAAATACAAATATACATATATATTTGAGCTTAACTTAGCATAAGATATATATATTTATATTGTATATATATGTGTATATATATACCAAAGCTCAACTAAAAGTTACAATGGTTTCCAGGAAATCAAATACAAATAACTGTCTTTTTTGAAGAATTTTAAATAGCATGGATTAGTGTCCATGACATAATTTTATACAAAAAATACTATAATAATATTCCATAAAATATAATCCCAAGGTAATAGATAGTAAGCAAACATAGAAAAGTATAACTAGGAGATGCATTTTAACATAACTGCGTATTTGGAGGTGATTAGATTACATTTTCCATTTTCTGTATGCTGTAAGTATGTGTATGAGTGAGTGTGTGTGTGTGTGTGTGTGCGCGTGTGTGCAGAGAGAGAGACAAAGAGAGACAGAGAGAGAGAGACAGAGACAGAGAGAGAGAAATAGAGACGGAGACAGAGAGGAAGAAGGAAGGAAGGAAGGAAGGAAGGAAGGAAGGAAGGAAGGAAGGAAGGAAGGAAGGAAATAAAGAGAGAAAGGGAGAGCTACAGAGACAGAGGAAAAACATTTCTCTCCAGGAATATTAGCTTGAAAATAAGAAATTTCTAATATCTCACAGTTTGGGGAGGAAAACATAATAAAGACAATTTCATCTGAATTTCAGTTAAATTACCAATAGGGTAATTATAAAACTTGACATTAGTTTCAGACAGTGCTACATGTATAATATTGTGCAGTTGTTTTATTTTTATTTCTATGAATTTTTTCTCTGTATGTATTTTTCAAGATTTGAAAATATGCCAAAGTTAAAAAATGGACACATTCAAAAACAAAATGTCAAGAAAATAATTGTTATACATTCAGAAAGTCTTGAGAGAGTGAAGATTTTAGACATCTTATCTATTTTTTGGAGAATATAAAATGAAAGCCTGAAAGTATTAATAGATTTCTCCTGATAGCCAGTTGTTAGAATCTCTAGTACCAAAATCACATTTTCTAAATTCCTTTCTTTAATAATAGTAATCTTATTACTTATTTATTTTTTGAGGCGAGGCAACCCTTGGTTGACCTCACAGATTTCAAGGACCTTGTCAGCTTACGATCCCTTATTTTTTATTTTTTACGCCTACAGCGCCTGGTCTTCCTAGGTGGTCTCCCATCCAAGTACTAAGCAGGACTGACCCTGCTTAGCTTCCGAGATCAGAGGGGATCAGGTTTGTTCAGGGTGGCATGACCGTAGATATAATCAGTAATCTTATACTCAGAGAATATGTAACTACACGTTTCTCAAGTTTCAGTTCCTATTTTATATTCTATTATTCATAATTCCAAAAATTATATGAAATATATATGACCCCCTTTGTGTACTTTTGTACAGTTTGTTTAACAGAAAGCTTGACTTAGACATATTTTACAGTATAATTAACTTTCCCATAAAAATAATGCTTTTGCATATACTGAAAAATATTTTCACAGCATTACAGGAAGTATTCCCCAATGCAAATTTTAATTTGAATTAGTTTCAGTACTTTGAATATTATAATATCTATTGTAGTATATGAAGAATGGCTTATAAAAATGAGCTATGATAAATCTAGTTTAGAGTCTCTACTAAAAGGTTATAGAGCAGAATCATTTTTACTCTTCATTTTTTTTTCCTGAGACCTATAACAGGAACCCAAAAAGAATACAACAAAAAGGAAAATAATTTGATCATCAAAATTTACAAGTGGATTTATTCACAAACAACAAAACATAAAGAGCATTTGGCAAATATATTGGAATTTTAATCAAGTTGGAGAAATTGCCATGTTTTAACACATTCTTCTCCAGGATCCCTACGAGTTTTCAGAATTTTTTATGATTAAGTGACAGTGTCTAAAAAAGCCTTAAGTTGCTGGAGCTGATGAAGTGACAAGGCTTGGGCAGGTTGTGGAAAAGTGGGAAACTTCCCATTGTCATCCATACTCAGTGTATCTACAAAGAAATGTGGTGAGGGGAGGACATTCTGCCTCTGATCAGAATCAGCAGAAAGGAGGTAATTCAAAATCAGAGGTTTGTGATATTAGGAACAATATGAGTCATGACAATGTCCTGTTCACTCTGAAAGGGAGCCACTTTAGTTGAGGAAAGAATGTAGTAAATTGTATGTAAACACTTCAGAGACCACCACCTCAGCTCTGCAACCGTCAGATTCCCCCCATATGCCACACTCTTTCATGCCCTTCGAGATTATTCTTGAGCAAGTATCTGCCCCTCACTGAGTTTTCTCAACTCAAGGTATGTAATGATCAGAAAGGAACCAGCAATAGAACAATAAGTAAACAGATGAATACGAGAATAATTATGATATGAAATTTCAGATACATAGCTCTCAAAACTCTATTTCTGAGCATAATACAAAATCTAGAAATCAACAAGGAAATTTTGAAATACCAGTGTGAGATCAGTAAATGAAAAGAGCTTTAAGC
The DNA here is from genome assembly GCA_028627145.1 of Eidolon dupreanum. Lineage (NCBI taxonomy): Eukaryota > Metazoa > Chordata > Mammalia > Chiroptera > Pteropodidae > Eidolon > Eidolon dupreanum. Next base: position 57,963,035 of record CM053514.1, on the reverse strand, counting down.
CTTTACCTATGTTAAATGAAGGCAAAGGGCTCAATAATTAGGAAAAGAAAAAACAAACAAACAAAAACAGAATAAGCCAGGATAAATAGATGAGAACTGAAGTACAAATATAGTAAAAATCATCTTTTATTTTTCTCGTCATCTTCTAAAATGAAAACATGATGATGTCATTTCCCAGAACAAAGTATGTTAGTGGCTATCTTCTGCACTTTGAAAACTTTTAAGTTTATTTGCATGGCTTTTAATGTGGTTCCAATTTACTCTTTCCTCTTTTACTTCTACCATTATGTCTTATTTGTTGACTTGTAAATAAATGTGCCAAGAACTTTCATAATTTTTATACATACTTCATATTGGTCTTTCTACTACTCTAATTAAAAGATCTTCCTCAAACTTTTGCTATTGTTATTGTCGATATCCTTTAAGAATCAAGTCAAATATCATTTTTTTTTTCTGTAAAGCTTTCCATTGGCAGGCAAAAATAATTACTCTTTCATTACTTTGTTTACACTTCTATCAAAATATCTGACACAGTTAGAACTATTCATTGGTGGCATTAGAAGAATCAATATGTTTTTTTCAATTGAAATTAGAATTCCAGGTAGAATATTAACAAGTTTTGGATCAGTGGTTATAGGAAAAGGAGGGAAAGGGGTGGATTTGACAGTTGTGAGAGATTCTATAAATTTAGTCTGCGAGGGATCCAGACTTATTTCTGGAGATTCTTGGAAGAAATGGCCATCCGTAGGCAACATATTGGAAAATTTATTAGGTGAAAAGGCAAAAGACAAAAGCAAAGTAAGGATTCATAGATGGATCAAGAATTAAATAGATTACTCAGACAGTAATTCAAACCAAGAAAAATAGGAGAGAAGAGTTGTCAGAATTGGAATTAACATGAGGATGTAAGACTCAGGCTTGGTACCAAAACTTAAATAGTTGTAATCAAATTTCAACTCATTTCACCTTAGTTCAGTGAATCATAAATCTGCATGATTATCAAACTGACTACTGTCTCTTTTTTTTTTTTAATTTTTAATTAAGTTTATTGGGATAACATTGGTTAATATAATTTTTTTTATAGTTTATTCATGCCTTTAATTTTTAAAAATGAGTAAGCAGACAATCATGCCCCCTTTGAATAGCCAATAAAAACATTCATTATGCAAAACAGTACAACCTTTTCCATTTTAATGATATTGTAAATATCTCAGAAAGAATGTACTGTTTCTAATGAATATCAAAAAAGTCACCACGATGATGTTTCCCCACCCTTACATTTCCCTCCCCACCCCCCAAATTTTTGGGTGTACATTATAATTTGACATCTATATATTCTATTGTGTGATTGCCACCCAGAGTCCAGTTTTCTTCAGTTACCATATGTTAGATCCCCTTTATCCTGTCTACCTGCCCCTCCTACCCCACCCCACTAGTAACTACTAATCTATAGTACTCTGGTAACCACTAGCCTGTAGTCCATGTCCATGAGTCTCTGTTTGTCCTGTTACTTTGTTGCTTTTAGGTTTATATCCCACATATAAGTGATATGTGATTTTCAACTTTTTCTGTCTGCTTATTTCACTTAGCATGTTTACCACTCATGTTGTTGCAAATGGCAGTATTTCACCTCTTCTTATGGCTGGGTAATACTCCATCATATATATGTACCACAGTTTCTTTAGCTAATCATCTATTGTAGGACTCTTTGGTTGCTTCCATGCCTTGGCCACTGTGAACAATGCTGCTATAAATATCTGTGTGCAAATATCTTTTCGGATATGGGTTTTCAAGTCTTTGAGGTAAATACCCAGTCGAAGGATTGCTGGATCATATGGTAGATCAATTCTTAGTTTTTTGAGGAACCCCCATACTGTTTTCCATAGTGGCTGTACTAATCTGCAGTCCCACCAGCAGTGTATGAGGGTTCCTTTTTCTCTGCATCCTCTCCAATATTTGTTATTACTTAGGACGTCCTGTTGATTATACCTATTCTAACAGGTGTGAGATGGTATCTGAATGTGGTTTTGATTTACATTTCCTTGGTAGCTAGCGATGTTGAGCATCTTTTCATATATTTTTTGGCCATTTGTATGTCCTCTGGGGAGAAGTGTCTGTTCAAGTTCTCTGCTAATTTTTCGACTGGATCATTTTTTTTTTTTTTTTTGTTATTATTGAGTTGTATGAGTTCTTTGTACATTTTGGATATTAGGCCCTTAATGGGGGTGTTGCTTGCAAATATATTTTCCCATTCGGATGGCTCTCTCTTTACCTTGTTGATGATTTCTTTTGCTGAGCAGAAGCTTTTTAGTTTGATGTAGTCCCATTCGTTTATTTTAGCTTTTACTTCCCTTGCCTTTGAGGCCAAATTTACAAAATCCTCTTTAAGTCCAAGGTCCTTGAGTTTAGTTCCTATGTTTTCTTCTATGCAGTTTATTGTTTCAGGTCTTATATTTAGTTCCTTAATCCATTTTGAGTTAATTTTGGTGTGTGGTGATAGGCAACAGTCTAATTTCATTCTTTTGCAGGTGGCCTTCCACTTTTCCCAGTACCATTTATAGAAGAGGCTTTCCTTTCTCCACTGTATGTTTTTGGCTTTTTTGTCGAAAATTATTTGCCTGCATAAACATGAGTTTACTTCTGGACTCCCAATTCTGTTCCACTGGTTCGTATGCCTGTTTTGCTGCCAATACCATGCTGTTTTGATTACTGTCGCTTTGTAGTATAATTTCAAGTCAGGCAGAGTGATGCCTCCAGCCTCATTTTTTTTTCTCAGGATGGCTTTGGAAATTCAGAGTCTTTTGTGCTTCCATACAAATCTGATGGTTTTTGATCTATTTCTTTAAAAAATGCTGGTGAGATTTTGATGGGGATTGTATTATATCTGTATAATGCTTTAGGTAATACGGTCATTTTAACTATGTTGATTATTCCAATCTAAGAACATGGAATATCTTTCCATTTCTTTGTATCTCATTTGATTTCTTTTAATAGGGTCTTATAGTTTTCATTATATAAGTCCTTCACTTGTTTCATTAAATTTATTCCTAGGTATTGTATTATTTTTGTTGAACTTGTAAAAAGAATTATTTTTTTTTCACTTCTTTTTCTGACACTTCATTAAGAGAGTATAGGTACACTATGGATTTTTGAATGTTGATTTTGTATCCAGAGACTTTATTGTATTTGCTTATTGTTTCTAGTAGTTCTTGTGGTGACTACTGTCTCTTAAAATACAAATCTCAATTCTCACTTCCAAAGATTTAGAATCAATGAGTCTGTATTAAAAATAAATTAAAAAATAGATAGAAGTCATTCTAATGTTTTTAGCTCATTTGTTCTAGGCTGGCACAATCAGGATGAACACATTTTGCCTCTATTTTTCCTATTATGTAGAGTCTTTGTTATTTTATTATATTTGTTAGGGTGACATTAGTTAATAAAATTATGTTTAAAGTGTACAATTCTATAATACATCATCTGTATATTTCATTGTATGTTCACCATCCAAAGTCAAATTTCCTTCCATCACTGTAAGATATGACCCCCTTTACCCTCTTCTACCTCTCCCCGACCTATTTTCTCTCTGGTAACTACCATACTGTTGTCCATATCTGTTAGTTTTGTTTTTGCTTGTTTGTTTGTTCCTTTCAGTTTTATATCCCAAATATGAGTAAAACCATATGGTTCTTGACTTTTCATTCCACTTCACCAGTTTTTCCATTGAAATTTCTCTCGTTTGTAGTAGCTCACCTGAATTCTTCACAGTTTTGTCCCTTGGATATCTTGCTCTATGTGATTGCTTTATTTATGTTTCAAGGAAAGATTTCAGATGTCTGAAAATGAGCTTTCTTCAACTTTCCCAGTAGGTCTCAGTCTCAAATACCTGTTTGGAAATAAGCTGGTATATATGATTTTACTTTCACTAGCATCAACAAGACTCATCTTGACTTAGCAGCTTCTACCATTACATTTTTGTCAACAGATTCAACAAGAATCTTTGTAATTAATATGTGTATGCTAGTGCTAATGGTGCAGTTGCAAACCTATAATTAACACATCAGTATATAATTAATACTAACATTTCAACCATATAGTACAGCTGACAAATTTCTGATTAAATTAACGAACTGAATAAGTATTCAACAAACATTTATCTACAACTACTGTCTAAACTATAGCAATTAGTCGAAGATTGTGGGACAATGACAAATCAATTCCAAAGGCAAATTTACAGTCTCTTGAAAATGAAAAAAAAATGCAATCAAGACATGTTTTGATTTTAATAATAGTGAAATTCTAGCATGTATGTTATATGTAGACCATGTATAATGAGACATTTTATTATACCTAATTATATTTTAATGCAGGAATATGATTTTTTTCTGAAAAGAGCTAGTTAATAAATGTTTTCACATTTGTGGACCATATAGTCTCTGTTACAGCTATTCAACTTTGCCACTATAATGTGAAAGCATCTATATCAATATATAAAAGAATGGGTGTGGTTATATTCCAACATACTATTTACAAAACACAGGCAAGTGACTGAATTTGACCCTCAGATTATACTTTACCAGTGCTTGTTTTAGTGGACATAATTTGATCCACCAAAATAATATATTGGTGCAATAAAACATGAAAAAAATTTTGTTCTAATCCTTTGCATAATATATATATTGAAGATATGATACATTTTGATTCTATATAATGTAAACAATTATTTTCATGATATAATAGTTCTAGAATTCACTCCATTGAATATTTATTACATATTCTATGTGCATGATGCAAGGGAAGAAAAGAGGAAAATATTTACAGGTATGAAAATCTTCCTAACAAGCTGTTATGGCATTGTTACATTAACAATTGTTTAAGTGGAGCAGAGAATGCTGGATGGCGAGTCCTTGGTCCACAATAGACCATGAAAAGAATTGAAATAGAGAAGTTCATTACTCCCAGGCCTTGGAGGAAGTACATGACACATCTCAAGGAGCCACATGGTAACCATGAGAAGACAGAAGAGGCAAGGAAGGATTCTTCCCTGGTGCTTTCAGAGGGAGTACGTCAACAGCTTAATTTTAGATCTCTAGCCTCTGGAACTGTGAAAGAGTAAGCTTCTCTTGTTTTAAACCACCAAATGTGTGGTAATATGTTATGGAAACCCTAGGGGGGAAATATAATAAATCTATCAAAGCTGTGCTGAAAGGATTGTGCTCTGGATCCTCTTAGCTGACCTAGTTAGGGGGTAATAAAACAAATGACATACCAAAAGTCCACTCCAGCATTCCTACATCCTTAAAACTTGGACCCCAAAGAGCTCCTGGTATCTCACATGTTTTTTTTGTTGTTGTTTTTTCAAATATTGGCCTTCATTGTGTCCTAATTGCCATTGCCAATGGGATCATTAATACCTTTAGATCTAATTTAATCAGGGAATTAATTCCAGAATCCCAACCTTAAGTCTGTCCCCATGGAAGCCTTCTGCTACCCACAATTTTACTAATTTTGGTGTATGAAAGGGAATAGAGCCACTAAAATTTTTCTAAATGATAAACTAATCAACTTTTTTCATCATCATTATAACAAAAATATTCTGTTTCTGAGTGTACACTAAGAATTTCAAAGAGTTAAATTCAGATTAATATTTAAATTTGCTTAAGTATTCATAAACTTTCATCTTCTTGCTACTTCTCTCAAAGAAAATAAATAAATCGAAACCAAACAAATCTTGGATTCTGACTGTAAGGAGTCACAAGGTCTCAGAGGAAAGAAATTAATATGTTGAAAATAAATGGAAGACCTAAATCAGACTGAAGGGTCTTTGATTCTATGTTTGGAGGAACATGTAAATTTTGTAGGTAAGTGTCTAGTGTCTTCTGATGACTCTTAGGTTTACTACCACCTTATCTTTGATATCTACCTTGTCTCTATTGTTAAAGAAAAAAATACAGAATGAAATAATCATGGGAAAATATTCTCTCAGGTTAGTATTATTAGTATATTTTAAGGGTAGCTCAAACTGTGTATAAAACTAGAATTTAGCTTTCACATATGGAAAATTTACAAATCTATTCATTTAGTAATTATTATTTTTATTATTTACTATTCAAGATACTCTATGAGAAACAAATAGATAACAGTCAAACATATGCTATAATTATTTAGGAAGAATTAAATATCTTGTATGACATTATATTCAAATATGCTTGGAAACTTATCTGTCACATTGTTTTCAACAAGTTAACTGAAAATAAGTATCATTTAGGAAAAAAAGTAATTGCACTTGAATTTTATCAAATTTTGAGTCATTGGGTCACTGAGGAATAGAGATGCAGAGTTTTCATGTGCATACCTGTTATAATGAGATATTTCAGTTGGAGCTGCCAGACGAGGTCTGTGAAGCTAAAAGGAACATAATTTCCAGAACAATATCATAGCAGTAAAGAGGATAAGGTCTGGCATTTGATAATTCAATTTGAAACCAGCTTCTAATGGTCCTCAAAAATTCTTGTCAGTGAGAACTTTGGAATGTTTTCTCACTATGCTTGATTTCCTTTTTTGTAAAATGATTGTGATAATAATTCTAATCTCATATATAAAACATGTAAACATTTGGAGTTTTTCAAGCACATGATAGATGTACAACAGGGTAGTTATTATTACTTGTTAAAATTTCAAATATATTTAGTCTAATTGAATACAGATATAGAATATACATGTTGGCCTTTAGATATAGCAATGTTCATTGCTATAGGATTCTGATTTAGACATTCTTGATATTGTAAAGTAGACGCCGTATTTTTTCAGGGCTTAAAAGTAAAATTTTCTGCTTATGCCTTACTACAGAAAGTACAGTTTTTGGTTATCTTTTGTTTTTTCTCTTTTCTTTCTTCTTTCTGTCCTATGTTCCTCTTTTCCTTTCCTTTTTTTTTTTCCCCTCCACATTTATTATTAATGTTAAAAAGTGTTAAAAGGGGAAATATTCACTCTAAGTTCTCTAGTGGCTCTCTTATTCCCCTCTCTTGCCATACAACTCCTGACTCATTTCCTCATGTCCAGTTCAAAACTAAACCTTTTCACTGGTGTTTTCACAGAAAACACCACATACCCGAGATGTAGGGAAGAGGCTGCAGTGCTGTCCAGGTTCCACTGAAAGTTAGGCCAGGTGGAGGATCAGAGAATTCAAAAGAAAGGGCTGGTGACCTCGCATTAACAGAGTCTAACCAAAATGGTCTGAGGAGAAGCCAGAGGGATCCCCTAATGGAGATCATGCTTCTGATGAAGAAGCTACGAAAGAGAAAAGGAGGAAGAGTGGTCTTTCGGGCAGCAACTCTGTTCCACTCATTCAAACTTGACCTTAGGTCAGACAACCTGCTGAGTTTCACAGAGCAGCTGACAACACTGGGGGAAAGGTGTTGTCACATAAATATAAATTAAAACAAGCAGCTAGAAAAAGAGATGACAGTCCATTGTTCCAGGGAATAGTATTGCCTCTCATATGGTGACAGAAATAATGTGGGCTTGGTGGACAGATGCACAGGAAACAACACCGAAGAAGTTTCCTGTTTATCAGTCATTCGATGAGGGGAAGAGGATCCTGTAGCGATGGGAGTAAGGATGGGATCCTGAAGGCGAGGCTCCAAAGGCTGGATGAGAAGAGAGTACATACAGTGCAATGATGCTGAAAACACAACTCTGGACCCCAAGTAGGGGCAGTGGCAGAAGAAGGTCAACATCACTGACTTAGGTAGTAGGTGGAAGAGCCTCACAGTGGCCACCCTAGGGCCACAGGGACACATATGATCTCTAGGCCACAGAGGGCTCTTTCTAACCCAGATGGAAAGGCACAGTACTGCAGAGGAGTTCCACTGACACCTGGATGGTAAAAGGCACACAAGTCCTTATATCAACAATGGCCTTTTTTGGCAAAGGGCTGACAGACGAGGCAGTCAGATTTGTCTTCCATAACCTCAGGCCCATTTTGGGTGGGTAGGTATTCTTGATACGAGAGCAGCTTTTGAGCCTTTGAGGGTTTCTGTGCTCTTCGTGAAAGTCTCCTCTGGAAGGACCACCATAGACTGATTGGGAAAAAGAAGGTTCAGCATTGATCCCTCCCCACCACCCACCAGGACCATATAAATCAGACCTTGGACCCAAGCCTCCCCAAATGGGGCATCTACTCCAGGGAGAAGGCAGGAGACAACCCTGGTGGAATCATTGGTCACCTTGATCCTGAAAGACCTCTGTGAAGAACAATGGGCCTTGCATCTTTCTGTCTCCAGTCTCCTGCTATTCTGGCATTGAGGGCTACACTGGTGGCTGGTGCTGGTTCTGATTCTGCATTGGGCATCATGGTTGCAGTGATGCCTACAGCAACACTCTCCTTTTTTTCTTTTTAAACCACATTTTCTTATCCAAGTACTTATGGAAATTCTCAGGGAAAGTTACATATTTATTTGTTTAATCTCTACCAGACAGCTGATTTCAGACTTTATCTTCACTCTTTGAAGTCTTCTTAGATGATAGTTATTGGAGCATTCCCATATTAATTCATTCCAAGTGTAGACATACTCCTCACTAAGAGGAGATAGTTATCATAGTAAAAATATCACCATAACAAAAGAAAGGTAAAACCAAATTCTAGATATGACTTTAGGCCCAAAGTCAAAGTAGATATATTTTCCCTGATACCACCTCTCTTATATTCTAAAGTTTCTGTAAAACTTTAAAACAAACAAAAAGTCTTCTGAAGCACACGGCTTGCCATGAAGTACCTAACTTTCAGAAAAGAGAAAGTAATTCTTGCCTTCATGAACACATTCCTGGGGTCATGGCTTTTTCTTTTATTCTGGTAACTCTCAAAAATCATGTTCATTGTTTGAGGGGTAATCTATTCCAGAAGATATCAATCTTGAAATTTCAAACATCAATTTAGCACTAAAAGTATAACAACAAAATAGGTAACAGTAGACATGATAATCAATCTCTATTAAAGCATCAAAAATAGATGTTTTGTTTTTAATTTTTGAAACCAAATATTATAGTGTCAAATGTTTAAAATATTGTATGGATAGGTTTTAGTAGTTGAAACCCCACTTTCAATTGAATAACATTTTTAGAAGAAAAATTATATAAATCACTAATGAAATAAGCACATTGAGAAAGCAATAACGCCCACATTTCAATTTGATGGCATGTATAACTAATCGATTTTTGGAGAGAGGCCTGGTACATCAGATGCCTGTACAATTATGGCTGAATTTTGGCCATAATGGTGAAAGTGGTTTGACCCCTATATATTGATATTAGGGGTCCTGCGTGTTTTTGTTTTTAAGTTCCATCTTCACTGAATTCAAGGCACATATTTACCTACTTATTCATTTGAAACTAAGTTAAGTAAATTTTATTCCATAGTTATGAGCTTCATTGCAAAATTTTATTATTGGTTTAATTTATTTGATTATGATTTTTCCTTAATCTTTACCATCACTTATGGGAGAAAAAGTTTTCCCATAAGCACACAGTCTTAAAATTTCGGTAAATTTTTGTTTATGTAATATCATTCTCTCCCTGAGAGAAAATCTAAAACAAGATACTAAGATAAAAAGAACATGGTGTGAAAAACTTGACTCTCATTATACTTTGTAAAGGCCCCTTGTTCTAAGTGTTTTCCCAAAACTAAACTCAACAATAATACTGAAATAGTCAAACTGAAAATAATCACTCCTTTCAAATGCTTTGCATTTATTGTTTTAGAGTGATAGAAAAAACGTTCAAGTGTAAATCTTGTTTTCCAGCAATAATAGATTAACTGGTTAAAATTTTTCCCAACCTATATTACAGCGTCATAAACTTTGTTTCAATGCCAGTATAGATGTAAAGGGCCTATCTTTACTATACATGAGCTGGAGAGAATCTGAATCATAATTACATGATTTTAAGAGATACAGAAAAACACTACCACTACTGATTTATCACAGCAACCTCCAAAAAACCTCAATTTTTAACACAATAGCAATTACACAGAGGTGGAAAGGGACACAAAGAATAAGGATACTCTGATTATAAACTGATGTGTAAAAACAATAGAGACTTGCTTTTCTCAGTTTTCTAACAGAACACGATAGTGTCAGTTTTCTTGAAATGGCAGAGAATGGGTGGGAGAAAGTGGATTGAGATTCCTACACATATTAACATTTACTATAAATTGTTGCATTATAATTAAATGACAAATGAGATCTATGACAACTTTGTACAGGATCAGTTCTGTTTCTATAATAAGTATAGCATATTGACTAATTCCTTTTTTAAATAATAAAATTCTTTTTGTTTTTTCTTAATTGCTTAATGGCTTTCAAAAATATAAATCTCAGTGTTTCTTATGATGATAATGGCAATAGTGTTTAAAAGTAAGTACATTGTAACTCTTATAGGGGATAGTAGGGCAAAAGAATTGAACTAGTTATCTCAACTTCTTAAAAGCAAGCACTATGTCTTCAACTTGTTTTATACCAATGTTGGCCCTTTGCAAGATATTACACAAATTCAAGAACAATAAGTCTCTATTATGTAACTGTTGATAACAAGATCAGTTTGTGCTTTAGATTAGAAACAACTGTCTCTTTTATATTCATGAGTATAAATCATAGTTATAAGGTAACTTGATGAGAATTGGAGGCTGAATTTAGCAAAAATCAATTTTCACCAGGGAGCAATAAAGAGAACATGCATTAAAACTTTAATGTACTGAAATATAGGGCATTAAAATGAGAAATAAATGTAAGAAGACATAGAAAGTGAAGGTACAATATAAATTTACAAGTATTTGCAGCCAGAGCTGCCCAATTTCTAGTAAGAAAGGCAGTAACTGGACATTCACCTAGTATTATAGGGAAGCCACATTTAGCAAATACGTGTGGCAACGAGGCCGAGAAAGTAAACAATAATTATAACAACAACAACAAGCACAACATTGAAGAAAAAATCAGTGAAGATTTTATAAGACTATTAAAAAATATGACATTTCAAATGGGAAGGTATATTAAAGTCAAGTGGACAAGATAATCATAGGTAAAAACATCATTGAGTACCTACCATTAGTCAGTCATACATGATATTGCTGTCTATCAGCTCCTCCAGGTAACTATTTTCTAAAGTTTACAGATAAGTAAATTAAGGCTGTGAGAGTTTCCACAGCCTTTCTATGAGACCAAATAATTTGCCTTAAATCCAATGTAACTAGTCTTAAATCTCAGTTTTTCTACCTCATTCATCAGTAGAATGACTGTGGGAATACATTTTAACCATTTAACCTCTTGCTTAACTGGATTATTAGATCAGTTTTGTTGGTCAAAAAATTGCACTTTGTTCATTGTAGATCATTTGTGTCACTGATGCAGTATAGTAGTTTAAAATCTTAAAAGGACATTATTTATAAAATTTTTAAATATAATGTTTTAGTAACTTCTTAGACATTTTCTTTATAATAATAACTTTGCATTTAGAGTTTACATGGAACAATCATATTTCATTCATTTCTATACACCAAATATTCTATGTCAAATTCAAACTGGCACATTCAGTCTACAAAGAGATGTCTGCAAACCAATCTGTTGGTTTAGGCATAGAATATAGTTACCAGGTTTTCTCAAGGATGATTTCTAAAAACATTTTGGTGATAATATCAATAATTTGGTAATCTATCAAACTTAACTCTGGCAAAAGCGAAAGACTCCATATTTTTATTTGTCCATGCTAAAGACTGAAGTCCAGAACATCTATAGCAATGAAAAGAAAAATCAAAAAAAGTATCTATTAGGCTTCTATCTAATCTTACATTTCATTCCTAAAATTATGCTTGAATATGCAAAATACTCTCAGATATTATACATTTTCTAATAAAGATGAGCGTGACTTGGCAATTTTAAGTCACGAACAATTTTAAAATCTTTTATTTTAAAGCAAATTTATCTTACTAAGTGTACTTGTCTTAGGCTAAAGTTTCCTTCTAATCTTTAAACAGATAATCAAGTAAGTAACCAGGACATGGGATGATCTAGCAGTGCATAAAAACAAACAAACAAAATCATCCTATTCCACTACTCCATAGGTTAGAAGTAGAACAAATAAAAGTCCTTAAAAATGGATATAACTGTAGGTATAATAACAAAGAAAAAATTTAGGATATATGGATTGGATTCAGCTATTCATTCTAAAAACTTTATCTAGTTCAGGTAACTGTTATTAACACTGATATTCCTTCTATTCATTTCTGCCTTTCTTTAGATATCAAAGAAATGATACATGGATGCACACAGGTTCCCCTACTCTATTTATTATGAACAGTTCTTTATTATACTCAGTAGCGTTTACAATGAAGGAAGAAGGAGACAATAAATTAGATTTCATTCAGTGAAATTTCTTTTTAGACAACATTCTGTTTTTTAAAGCAAAATTCTCCTTCCATCCAGCTTCAAAAATATGTTTATCCCCAATTTCAAATGCTGGTTCTTTGTTATTCTGATTAATAGAAAGGTACATATTTTAAAGCTGTCATATGGGAATTAGTCTATATTCTATATATCATTGGCAGGTAGACCAAGGAGTTTTTCTACTAAATTATGTTCCCAGCAGGAGTAGATTTAGACACTCTAACAAACTCTGGGCACAGTGACATCTGTATCTGTGAAAAGGGACCAATTTGCAAGCCATCTGGCACCAGAGCTGAGCTACTTAAAGTTATATTGGAGATATTTTGGCTCTGGCAATTAGGGTTACAGCTATGTGGTGAGTTAAATGCTCCACACAGAGCTGCTGACAGGAGTGTTACAGCACTGAAAAAGACTGACTGGGTGGTATCATTGGGCTGGCTAGAAATACGTTAACGAAAGGAAGACATCTAGTGTGGAAAGTCCAGAAGGCTTATGTGTCATTATAATTCACAATATTAAAGTTTATCCTTCAAAAATAAGTTCGTTTTGAAAAATAAAGATATTAGCCTTGAGACTCAATAAAAAAGGATAGGAATGTTCTTTTAAAGGTGCAGCATAATGTGTCTGTAAGTAACAGCTTGAAAGAAAATTAGAGTCATTAGGGTGCAATACTAAAGAGTTTTTATTTCTATTTAATTCAAATTAAATCTGATTCAAAATACATGGGGAACAGGGGTGGTTATTACCAGGGATGCTATTAAAACTTCTGTTCAGCATTTCTATAGGCTCTTCATTAAAATGAGACTGACACTATTATTCCCTCCATCGCCCTTCTGTTTACTCTCTCTTCACCACTACCCTAAATGCAACGGCTTCTGATTGGAAGAAGACCCGGGGATAGGAGATAGGAGGGCAAGGAAAGAGAGGTGTGAGTGGAAACAAATATTATTGTTTATGAGAGAATAAGTTTTAAAAATATTACTCACTATTTCCAAGTTTGGGTTGATAAAAAGAAACTTGTACTTAGTTTGTGATACTGGAATTTTAAAAATGAATTGAAATATTGATTTAATGTCTTTTTTCCTTTACAGTGCCTTGCTCATGGTAAAGTAATTTGCATATAAACTTCTTTCAACTTCCAAAAAGAATATACTTAATGTACTTGTTTTAAAATTTTGTTCCCAATAATTCATGTTTATATTCTGCCCATGATAAGAAAGAAGGCACCAAAAGATCATATCAGAAGGTAACAATTTCCACCAGTGGTGCCATCTTATTGTGACAGATAGTGTAATGGAGTTATAATCATCAGCATTGTTCTCTCAGGTGGAAGGAAATGGCAAGAAGTCACTCTGCTTGCTTCTAGAAAGTCATTGATTCACTTATGCATGAGTCTTACTGAACAATATCCTGAGGTAATGGAAGAAATAGTCTCTCTTTTCAAGAAGCTTGAAATTTACTATTAGTAAAAAGGTATGCAAATAAGCAATATAGAAGAGAAGGAAATGTGGTTAGAGCCCTAATAGTCAATCAAGTGTATCAGGAAACAGGACAGAGAGAGCACTTCTAATCATTTAGCAAATACTTATATAGCTCCTACTTTGTTCCAGACATCATTCTATATATTTTACAAATTTACTCTTTTAATTCTTATAACCTTCTATGAAACATATTATTATTATCATCCCAATTTTATTGATGAGAAAGCTAAGGTACAAATAGGTTAAAAAATTAAACAAAATCACATACCTAGAAAGAGATCTAAACCCAGACAGTTTGGCTCCAGATTCCTTTTCTTTCTTCCTCTCTCCCTTCCTTTCTTCCTTCCTTCCTTCTTTTTTTCTGTTTGGGTTAGAATTGAGAATATGATTAGGGTTAGTATTAGCGTAAGCATTGAGGTTAGTGTTAATGTTTGGATTATGTTAGGATTAGGGTTGCAACTATAATTAGGGTTAAGTTTAGGACATGTTGAGTTTAGGTGTAGAGTTAGGCTTAGGGTAAGGGTTAGTGTTAAATTTAGGATTGAGTTTAGGATTAGGGTTGAGTTTATGGTGAGGATCAGGTTTAAGAGTTTAAATTAAGATTAGGATTTGGATCATGGTTATAATTACGGTTGAGGTCAGGGTTACGGTTAAGTTTAGTTAGTGTTAGGGTTAGCTTTGAGGTTAGGATTAGGTTTAGCATTATGGTTAAAGTTGAGTTTAGGTATAGAATTTTTTTTCAGATGAGTGTTAGAGCTAGGATTAGAGCTGACTTTAGGATTAAGGTTAGGGTTAGGGTTCGTGCGAGGCTAGAGTTTAGGTTAGGGTTTGAGTTGAGTTTACAATTTCCATAGGGTTGGGGTTAAGATGGAGTTTAAGATTAGGTTTAGGAATAATGTAAGGGTTTGGTTACAGTTTAGGTTGAAGGTTATAGTTAGGGTAAGAGTTAGGCTTAGTGTTAGGGTTGAGTTTAGGATTAGGGTGAATGAGGGACATAATTATGATTAAGGTGATGATTTGGGTTAAGATTCAAGTTAGAGGTAGGTTTAAGGTTAGATTTGAGGTTAAATTTAGGGTTGACTTTAGGATTTAGGGTTAGGTTTGGATTTACAGCTTGAATTAGAGTTTACAGTGATGTTAGAATTTGGGTTATGGTTGAGTTTAGTTATAAGGTTAGGCTTAGTATAAACAGTATTAATGTTAGGATTGAGTTTACGATTAAGGTTAGGGTTACAGTTAGCTTTAGGGTTTGAGGTTTGATATAAGGTTAATATTAGGTTATGGGCAGAGGACCTGAACAGATATTTCTCCAAAGAAGACAAACAAATAGCCAACTGACAGATGAAAAGATGCTCAATGTCAGCTGATTTCTTCCTTAATCTCATTGTTTACCCATACATTGTTTAATAGCATTATTTTTAGTCTCCATGTGTTTGTGTGTTTTGTTTATTTTCTTATAATTGATTTCCAGTTTCATTTCATTTTGGTCAGAGAAGATACTTGATATAATTTCAATCTTTTTAAGTTTATTAAGACATGTTTTGTGGCCTAACATGTGGTCTGTCTTAGCACATGTTCCTTGTACACTTTTCTAAGTGTATTCTGCTGTTTGAGGTGAAAAGCTCTACAACTATCAATTAAATTAAATATGGATTAGTATGTCATTTAAAGCCACTGTTCCTTGTTGATTTTCTGTCTGGAAGACAGAAAATTCATTGTTGTCAATGGAGTGTTAAAGTACCCATCTATAATTGTATTGCTGTTCATCTTTTCTCTTTATGTCCATCAGTATAGCTTTATAAATGTAAGTGTTCCTATATTGGGTGTATAAATATTTTATAGGGTTATATTTTCTTGTTGGATTCCTTTGTTTATTATTATGAAATGCCCTTCTTTTGTCTCTTATTATAGCTTTTGTTTTAAGTATGTTTTGTATGATGTAAGTATTGCTACCTCAGCTTTTTGTTTGTTTCCATTTTCTTGAAATATCTTTATCCACCCCTTTACTTTCAGTCTGTGTGTCTTTTAATCTGAAGTGGTTCTCTTGTACACAGCATATGTATGAGTCATGTTTTCTTATCCATTCAGCCACCCCCATGTCTTTTGATTGGAGCATTTAGTGCATTTACTTTTAAAGTGATTATCAGTAGATACACAATTATTGTCATTTTATTATTCATATTTATGTTCTTTTTTTCACTTCTTCTTATAGAAGTCCCTTTAACATTTCTTGTAATACTGGTTTAGAGGTAATGAATTCCTTTATCTTCTTCTTTTCTGGGAAGTTCTTTATCACCCCTTTAATTTTAATTGATAGCCTTGTTGAGTAGAATAGTCTTGGTTGTAGTTCCTTGCTTCATCACTTTAAATTGTTCATGCCATTCCCTTCTTGCCTACAAAGTTTCTCCTGAAAAATAAGCTGATAGTCTTATGGGAGCTCCCTTGTAAGCAAGTAGAGCTTTTCTTTTGTTGCTTGTAGGATTCTTTCTTTGTCTTTAATCTTTGGCATTTTAATTACGATGTGTCTTGGTGTGGATCTGTTTGGGTTCATCTTGTTTGGGACTTTTTGTGCTTCCTGGACTTGTATGTTTATTTCCTTCACCAGATTAAGGAAGATTTTAGTCATTATTTCTTCAAATAGGTTCTCAATTCCTTGCTCTCTCTCTTCTCATTCTGGTACCCCTATGATGTCAATATTGTTATGCTTGCTTTTGTCCCTGAGGTCCCATAAACAATCATTTATTTTTATTCTTTTTTCTTTTTTTGCTGTTCTTATTGGGTGTTTCCTGCTACCTTGTCTTCCAAATCACTGGTTTGATTCTCTGCTTCATCTAATCTGTTGTTAGTTTCTTCTAGTGCATCCTTTATTTCAGTTATTGTATTCTTCATTTCTGACTGGTTCTTTTTTATGGTTTCTATGTCTTTTTATGCTTACTATTTCTTTGTTGAAATTCTCACTAAGTTCCTTGAGCATCCTTGTATCAGTGTTTTAAACTCTGTATCTGATAGATTGCTTGCCTCTATTTTGTTTAGTTCTCTTTCTGGAATTTTCTTTTATTCTTTCATTTAGGACATGCGTGTTTGGGACAGACAGAGTCTCTCTGTGTTTTTTCTATGTATTAGGTAGATCTGCTATGTCTCCCAGTCTTGGTAGGGCTGCCTTATGCAGTAGCTGTCCTGTGGGGCCCAGTGGCATAGTCTCCCTGATCATCTGAGCTGGATGTGCTTGTGTGGGTTGTGTGTGCCCTCCTGTTGTAGTTGAACCTGGTTGCTGTTGGCACATCAGTGGGTGGGACTGACCCTCAGGTTGACTGCCTGGGAGGACTGACCATGACCATGGTACATGAGTTGCTATGCAGGGGCTGCCACCATGGTCAGGGTTTTGCTACAATGCACTGTGGTGCCTACCTAATCAAGTTGTACTCTGTCATGACTGAAACAGGTCACTGGATATGTTGGTTCTGGGACCTCTTGGGAGAAGCTCTGATGCAGGCCAAGGTCAGCTGCTGCTTGTAACCAGCCCAGGGATACCTGGTAGAGGGTACAAAGTCATCCATATGCTGAACCTGAAGGCATGTGGGAGAGGCCACAATGAAAATCAAGTCTGGCTGCCACCAGTACTGGGCCTGAGGCCTCTCAACCAAAGGCACAGGGAACACCAACTTGCCATGGCTTGTCAGCTGTCCATAATGCAGATGAAGATTTGGCACCATTACTGAACTTGTAGCCACAAAGTAAGATGGAACATGGCACACCAAAGCCTGCCTCCTTGTGCCTGGGAAGGGACAGGGCCATCAACCTACCACTGAAAAGCCTCTAGAGATATGCAGGTTAAGACTGACTTCCTGCCACTGAAAGAGTCTCCTGTGGCACAGGCCTACTCTGGCTGCCCAATGCTGAAGAGCTTTTGGTGGTGTGCAAGCTAGGTGGAGCATGGTCTTCTTAGGAATTCATCAGGTTGGAGTGAGTGGTGTTACTAGGTTAATGTAGATTCAGGTCTGGTCATGTGTGAGGAGGGTTCAACACGGTGACAATGGTGGTTGTCCCTCCAGCCCTTGCCCCAAAGCTACACAGCTCGATTTCTCCCCTTCTGCCTCTGTTGCCCCCAGGCCACTGTCCATTTGCCAGAGTTCAGGCTGAATGCCTATGAGCAATTGAGTCTGTGCAGGGGTCCTTTAAGAGGACACCTGGGTTTTTAGCACCTTCCGTCTCATGTGGGTGGATGAAATCCCTGCTCACTTTCACAGCCCAATGTTGTGGGGGCTTCTTTTCCTGGCACTGGAGCCCTGGTGTGGGGCTGGGATCCTTTGCTCCTCAATGGGGACCTCTGCAGCCAAGATATCTCTTCCAATTCCTAACTGCCACATGTGAATGTGGGGCCAGCCCATTTTGTATCTCTGCCCCTCCTACCAGTCTCAAAATGGCTTTTTCTTTATAGTCTTAGCCACAGGACTTCTGTTAAACTAGACTTCAGATGGTTCTCCATGTTGTTCTATAATTTAGTTATAATTTTGATGTGGTCATGGGAGGAGGTAAGCATAGCATTTATATATTTTGCCATCTTGACCAGAACTCCCTCCAGTTTCCCTTTCTTAACCATTACATACACTAAGCTGCCTCCTTATAGAGAGCCAATAGGGCTAGATCCTTTTAAGTAATGAATTAAAAAGTTTGTGAGTAGAGACAATGAGGAGGATTCTGGGTGATAAAAGTAGCTTATCAAAAGCAGGAAAGCAAAGGACATATCTATTCAGGGGAATAGCATAGTTCAGTTATCTAGAAGAGTATGAAGATATGAAGCTTTATGTAATTTTGCATCTGTACATTTAATAGATGAGCAAAATACCAACCATTGGGTCCTGACACCTATCCAAGAGTATATTAAACTTTCAAATCCCCTTAACCTGACTCTTTAGTTGAACATAAATGTGAAGCCCATAGAATCTTGGTTTAAGGAATTTCCATTTATTAGTTATTTTACATTGGACTACAATAGATAAATGATATCTCATGGGTTCTAGTTTTTATTTTACATTTTTTTCATTACATAGTTTTATTTGTTTTATTTTTAAATCTACCCATTTGGTTTTTGACAAAAGCAGTCAAATTGATCATTGTTTGGGAACAGTTGTCTTTCAAAAAAAATGCAAACTGAAAGTAGTATAGTACTCAATTGTGTTGAAATTAGAATTTTAGAATTTATTTGCATAGTCCAATTAATAGTTGCTGACTGAATCAAAGAAATCAGTTTGGAAAATTTAGTACATTTCCTGGCATCTGTTCTTGGGTCATTATTTACTGAAGCTGTATTTTTACAGCAGGAGGGACAATTATTACAAAGTTAATTGATAAACTAAGCATCTCCACCAGTAGAAAAGAGCTGATTTTACAACTGTAAATGGGTCTGAAAAATTAAAAGCACATACGAAGGCAATCCCAGATTTATTATACAGTCTCCCTTATACCAGTAATTTTAGCTAGTATTTATTGAGAACTTTTAGTGCCAAGCAGTTTACAAGGAGTATCACATTTATCTAACATTAAAACCTATGTGTAGATAATTTATATCCTCCCCCATTTTCCAGATGAGTAAATTGAGGTTCATATGAGTTAAAAAATTTTACTCAAGTCATGTCATTAGTAAGTGACAGATCTGGGATCTGAATTCAGGTATGGCCAACTCTAAATTTCATATTTTTAACTTCTTTTTTTAATCTTCATAGATAAATCACAGCAAATAATATCTCTAAAGATAATCACAGAAATACCTACTTTGGCGTGCTATGTATACATATTATTTTTATGTTCCTTACTTTGCCCCTGGCCACTTTCTTCCTCACCAGGATTCCCTTACCACTGCTGTAGGCTGGACTCCTGTTCTCCTCCCACCCCCAGCCTCTCAACCATGAAAGACCTATCCCACTCATCTGCTTGTCTGACTCTCTTTATTCTGTTTACTGCACCTCTGCTGTCCTGACTGGAGTAAAGTGTCTTGGGGGAGAAGATCAGAGTAGGTGTTTCTCACTTTCTCTATTGTAAGCCCCAACACACTTATTTTAGATACTACATAACAACTTTGATAAAATGACTAGAATGCTCAGTCTGGTATTTTCCCTGAAAAATGGAGTAAAATGTAAATTCATTTCATAGATTTACATAGTAAAAAAAATCTCTGCTTTTTAATTCATCACTTTCGAGTTTAATTCCAAGAGATAACCATAGTAGAACCAAAAGAGGGAGAATTTTAAATTTTTTTTCTTTGTAGCTTTTAACAAAACTCATTAAGGGTGGGGGGAAACTGCCTACTAGCAGTCCTTTTTGGTGACTAGTGGATGTGAGACAGCATTCTGACCTGGGCCCAGGGCCAAAGGAATGTCAGATGGCCAGGAGGAATAGCACGTAAGCTGACCACTCCCCACGCAAAAATGCAGAAGGGCTGATTATTATCCCTTTACCCCCTTATCTCTTTGCAGAGATGAAACCAGGGCTCCTCATGCCTAAAGGACCTTCCTAGGGTGGCGATAATGAACAATAATAAGATAATGATCTTGCCCCCCACCCAAAGCACAGGGGCAAATATAATTACCAGGCAACACAGCTAGAGGGAAAAAAAGCCTGCCACTTTTTAAAAAATCTGCCTTTTCAAGTAATTCTGCTTTATCTTCAGCTTATAAAAGTAGCCAAGAAGAGCCAGCCTCCAAGTAAATTCAGAGGGTCTTCCTTTCCTCTGTGCTATCTCCCCTGTGCTCGAGCATACGTTTAATAAAACTTGTCTGGAAAAATTTCTGTGGTTTTCTCTCAATTTTTATCTTAGGGGAACCAAGAATTCCAACACCGGTAACAAATGGATTAATATTTTAAGACTCATTTTTTTGTACAAGCTACAGAATGATAAAGAGCCATAGAGTAAAAGAGAAGAAAGAAGCCACTCTTAGAGTGGGAATGAAGATTAACCACAAAGAAAATAAAGAAAAAAAATGAAAAATATGGAAGACTTGAAAAATAGAGAGACTAGAAAAAATGAAAAATAGGGAAGATTTAAAAGACTTAAAAGCAGAAGGGGACTTCCAGGATAATATTATATTATACCATTCCGCAGATATTGGATGCATCTGTTACCACTGTCTACAGCATTCCAAAGTCAAATCTCAGCTCCTTCCTTTACAGGCTTCCAAGCCTGAAGATAGTGAATCTTTCTGAGCTTCAGCTTCATGCTTTACAAAGTTACAATAAAGACCAAATAAGACATTTTGAGGACTTTCCAAAATGGGCTTTGGGAAGGGATATGATTACAAACCAGAATGTTCAAAGAGCCGCAGGATAAATATGAGATATGTCCATTGAGTGACATCTTTTAAAAATATTATTTATATTAAAACATATGCATATTTGGAAGTAGCAAGCAAAATTCCATATTTTTTCAGATTACATACAGAACTTTTAAAAAGTTAATACATATCAAGTAGTCTAAATAGTACTTGACCTGATAAGCACCATTTTGTTACCTTAAAGAAAATTAAATGTCCCATGGGATTTCAAAAGGCCTTAGGGTCTCATGGTGAAATACATTTCAGAAACATGCTATGCAGTATCTTACAATGTATATTAATATATAGTAGCATTAAAAGTATTAAAGAATTCTACATAAGAAAACTTGTTAAATTTATTCAGCTCCAGCATCAATCAATGTTATTTACTCATGAAATTCTATTTTTCTTTGAAATACCTATTCATAACTCTGGGAACACTAATGGTCTGTGAGAAAAGTTCTAGAGAGCTGTTCTGAGACCTTTGCTCACCAGCTACCATAAATACTGCTTTTTCTTGGGAAATACACAATTGGAGTTCTCAATAAATATCTTATAAAGAACTTTTGAACATAATTCATAAATAAGTTTTAAAAATTTTTATATGATATGATTTTTCTAAGAGTTTGACCCCTTCATAATACAAGCTCTGACCATAATGAGAAAAAATAGTTCTATATTCATTTTATGAATAATTTAAAATTTTCCTCACAAAAGGAAGAAAACTTTTTTTGAAAAATTAAATGCAGGACTGAAGTCATTTATAAAAATATTAAAAGAAATACTATTACTAAATTATAATATATAAAATTTTATTATTTCTCTGGAAACATTAATGAAGAAATCTGTACAATCTGCAAAGTTCTTATCATTTTACTAGAGTCACTGCCTATGTAATAATAAGTAGAGGACAAGAAAAGTGTACTGAGATGGGTGCTAGGGCATTAAATTAAGCTCACTGGCTAAATGAAAAAAAAATTAAATTACTTAAATTGATACATCATAATCTCATCAAAATCATACTCTACTACATAAATAGATCTTCTAGGTTCCTGCAGAGTAATCGAAATTGCAAATACTGAATCTTCCATTATGAAAGCTATACTTTCCTATGTAAAAGTATGTTCTAACTAAAAATAGAACTATATAAAAATATTTTCTAATACTGCCAAGTGAGAGTTTGAGTACCTAAATTAATATGCTGGTTAATTCAAGGAAAATGTTAAAAATTTTCATATGTGAATATACTAATTTCTATGAAAAAAAGGTCAATCAGCATTCTTATAAACAATTGTTTAAACAAAGATATCTTTATGTTTTGCATGTTCATCATCTTGAATGACATCAGCAAAATTTTCCTTGTAAGCTTTATGGTCCGATGACTATTTAATTATAATGCAGAAACCTACAAACTTATCTTCTGGGACACTGGTTATTGATTACTTTCTCTGATTGTAATACTTCAAATGAAAACAACCATTCAGGCTACACTGATTTGAAGTATTTAGTTATTCAGGTGATATAGCTTAAATTTCTTCTACGAAAAAATGATGTTAATTCAATAGTTTTGATTCTACATATAAGCAAGACCATGCAATTGTGTCTGGTTTATTTCATTTTTAGTATAATGTCTTCTCCAGATTCATCCATGTTGTTGCAAATGACTGGATCTCCTCTTTTTAAAGGTTGAATAATATTCCATTGGAATAGTCCATTGAATACATACACACACACACACACACACACACACACACACACACACACAGACATCTCCATTCACCCATTAAGGGATATTAAGTTGTTTCTATATCTTAGCTATTGTGAATAATGCTGCAATAAATATGGTAGTGCAAATATCGATTTGAGGTACTGATTTCATGTTCTTTGGATATATACCCAGAAGCAGGATTGCTGAAATACACAGAAGCAGAGAGTAGAGCGATGTAGAATGAGTAAGTCTAGAGAGCTAATGTGCAACACGATGACTAAAGTTAATAGTCCAGTACTGAACATGAGCTATTTGCTGAAAGAGTAGATTTCAGATTCTCTTACACACACACACACACATACATACATGGTAACTATATGAGGAAATATATTAATTGGCTTGGCTATAGTAATCATTTCATTATGGATGTATACATATATATAAATATATATGCAAGCTATCATATGGCACACCTTAAATATATATAATTTTGTTTAAAAAATATATTTAAAAACAAAGTGATAGTTTATAGGCTTTATTGGATTCAATACTCTAGCAACAATTAATTCATTTAAAATAATCAATATATAATTTAGATCAAATAAGAATAACTTTAGAAAAAGAATTCAATAGCTTTTGAAGAAAACAAATGGCTTTTAAGCACATTTGATGGATCATTTATATTACATCATTTTAAGTGCTAATTGTAAATTCTTACATCCTTCTACCTAGAACCTAAAGTTAGTTTTCAATCTTTCAACATTGATTTGGTTAAAACTAGAATTATAGATTTAATTTAAAAAATTAATTTTTTATTCTAAAATTCAGACTTTCTACCAATTCAGACTCTCTTTATTATTATTTCTGCATAAATAAAACCTGGCATATATGTTTCAATATTAAATATATGTTATTTTTACTTTATTATTATTATTATTATTATCCTTAAGAAAGTCTTCAAAACACAGTATTATGTATTTCAAACAATGACTGAAATGTTCATTTATTTTACAGAGCATTAAAATCTATCAGGACAAATTATAAAATCTTATGAATTACTACCTATTATGAGACTATGGTCAGAAATTCTGGAAATAAAGTAGTTAATAAACTTGTAATACTCTAACACAAATGACTGATATTAAATACATTAAATTGTATACTTCCTATTTGAGAATATATTTCAGGAAATGTAGAATAAAGAAAATTCCTATAACAAATCTTGTCCCCTTACTTAAACCTCTCAAAATATTATTACTAAAATTAAACTCAAAAGTATATTAGCTCTACAAAAAAAA
>CM053514.1:57911828-57938307 GCA_028627145.1 Eidolon dupreanum | reverse complement strand
CTCAAGTATTTATTCAACAAAGATAAAAAAAATACTTAAATTGAGGACAATTGCTTTTATTCGTTTATTTTTTCGACCTCATTATGGCTTTGTGTCTCACTTTGCTTAGATTCTGAATTCATATCAATTCATATAAATCACAGATACAGATACAGATACAGATACAGATACAGATACTTTAGAGATGTCTCACAGTCGGTGTGATCAGCAAATGTGCTACAGAACACTACTGAACACTATAAGACAAGGTCCTGAGTAATCTGTTTTGGAGACATTAGTATAGGAAAAACACATAAGGAGAGTATTTTGATTTTTCAGTAGTTAAATTAGTTTTTTGAGGGTCCAGATTGATCTTACTTACTCTGGATTCCACTCTAGGATGAATTTTAAAATGTGACTTCATTGTATTCAGATATCTGAATAGTATCCTCAGAACTCAGAGGAAAAGCACTCATTGGACAACTGCTCTCTCAGAGATTGTTGCACAAGACTAATCTAAAGATTCAATTACTGATGTAAAAGTAATATATTTCTAGAGGAAATATTTTAACTTGTTCAGGTGTGGTTATTAAGTACACTATGTCATAAGTGATAATCTACTTGCTAGTGAACTAGAACTAGGACAACGTCCACTCCATGAAATACAGAACGAGAACTAAATTGGTGTTCTAGTAAGAACCAGTAAGAGGCTCATGAGGCCTTGAGAACAGACACATTCAGACAGTCCGGGGAGGGGTTCAGTTCTTCACTGATTCTCTGATACCAAGTGGGCCACAATACAGTCTCCAGCATGAGGGAAGCTGCACAGAAGACTGAGCTTAAAATCACTCCTTTAAGTTTGACCAATGATAGAGGTGGCTAAAGACTGTTCTAACAGAGGCTCGATTGGAAAGGATTATCTAAAGGGAGGAAAATTAAAAGACAAAGGAAAGAAGAAAAAATGAAGGTAAAGATAAGTTCTGAGTTAGAATAATTTACTAGTAACAAATAGTCTTATTTGGATAGAATTTATAGACAAATCAGCTATATAATTTTACATAGAACTTAATTTGGTGGTGGTAGGGGGGATGGATACCAGATGTCCAAGATTTCCAGCCAGTCTACAAACTGACGAAAGGAAAATGCTGGAATGTTGGCTCAGTGCTAACCTATCACCCTTAAACCTTACCTTTCCAGCTAAGGTTTCCTACAATGGCTATTTCTACCTACTACTCTTCTCTTTTCAAACATGTTCCTACATTATCTTCTGTCAGTTGCTCGTCCTATTCTTGGTTATCTTCTGGTTTAATATATACTGGCTCTTCTTGTCATTTCTAGTGAGGACAGTTTAGGTCACAAGTTAGTTTCAGTCCTCTACAACTATTTTCTGCCCTGGGCTGACAGCACACTACAAGTCACTGATATCTCCCAGCTCAAATCACTCTCATTGTCAACCCATGAATCCCCTGGGTTTCAAACAGCCTGATGGGTGCATGTTGATACATAGGTTCTTAAGCCTCACTTTGAAGATATAAAAAGGATCATTTATAACAATCATCCCAGTTGATTGATCTGAACAAACATTTTGAGAACCACTGTGTTAAGACTTCAAAATCACTAGAATTGGGCAAACCTCTGCTTTCTTTTCCCCATCCCAGTTGCTTTACTGAAACTTTTAGGTAAACTTACTCATATAGAAGTAAATTAAGAGAACAGAATTATTTTGAGCAGCCACTTTGTAAAACAAAGTAAAAATTAAGAATCAGATTTTATAGAGAGAGATATGTAACATTATTAAATATTTAATGACAGCCATGAGAATAATCCAGTACACTACTGAAAACAGCAGATGCCAAGCTATGTTACTCATCATTAAGGTACAAACTATTTAGATTTCCAGAATCATTTTCTGTACTAAAACCACCACCTACTATCAATCTGAATTTACCTCATATTAGTTAAAGAAAAAAATTTCAATAGTACTCTTAGAATGTATTATAGGCATTTTAGGGAAGATTTATGTAGCTGCAATCTAACAGCAAATAAATTTCAGACTACGTAGAAATTTCTCATTATAGGTGATTTTTATCAAGACTATTAATCAACGTATGGCAGAGCATGTCTAGTAAGTAAAAGTTTTTTTCTTTATAAACTTCTTTTAGTTTTACTGTATTTAGTAATAAATCTGCTTTTCTTCACTGAGTCTTAATGAAAATAAAGATATAAATATGAGATAATAGATAAAATGGATAGATACTGATTGGCTTATAAGGTATTGTGAAATAATTCTAGTCTTCCTAAATAAATTACTAAAATTATGACTTGTGGGTGGAAATATAGAAGTGGCTTAGTTGTTAAAGCATTTGAATGTATGGATGAACAGAATCACTGACAAAATTTAACAATTTTGTAAAGTATTTGTGTAGAGCAGCAGTCCCCAACCTTTTTGGCACCAAGGACTGGTGCTCCTATAAGAATCTATGTCTGATGATCTGCAGTGGAGCTGAGGCGGTAATGCTAGCACCAGGGAATGGCTGCAGATACAGATGAAACTTCACTTGCTTGCCAACCGCATGACTAAGACCTGTGCCAGCTATTTTTTGCTCAAAATTATGACTGAAGTTTTTAAAATTCGGTACCTTCTCAATATATGCAAATTATTCAAATGTGACACTGTGTTTTCTCAAGTAGATTTATTAATAGTTAATAGACAGCTAAAGACTATAAAAATGTTTAATCTATGATATTGAATGCCTTGGAGTTTAAGTCACCCCAAGTGACCATGTTGCTTTCTCAGTGTTATGGAATGAACGGGAACGAAGAGTAGGAAATGACAGCCTACTTCTTCATACTGTGGGCGGCAGTGAAGAGGAGCCTGTTGTCACATGAGTGTCTTAAGACTAAATTATAAGAAGTTTACACCAGAATTCCCAGTATTACAAGACAGATAATCAGAAACAACCCGACACTCCTATATTTCATGTAACAGAGAATTTATAAATGGTAAGATAGTAGAGAGGTAAAGATTTTGCACAATTCCTTTTACCCTTGTATCATGGCTTTGCTACTTTACATTTAAATGTTCATCAAGAACTTTCTTGGTTCATCATTAAAATAAGCCTATGGGGAAAGTTCTATTGTGATTCAAATTCCATAAATGAGACAAATAAGAAGATAAAAAAGAGCAAAGTTGGATTCCACCTAAAATGATTACAGCACAGCCTGTGTGTTTAAACACCATGCTCTTCTGCCTAGTAAACAGTAGGTTACCGACAACTGGACTGGGAGCCTTTTTCAAACTCTTCCAAGTAGGACAACTGCCTACATGTGCGTTCTCTAAAACTGATAGTCATTAAATGATAGTATTATCACATTTCCCACTGTATGTAATAATTTTTTTTCAGATATGTATGGGGCTTTTGTTTTTACTCATGTCATTACTTAGTTCTTTAGAACTAAGTGTCACATAATAAAATTACAAATATGGTGAGGACTTTAATGATAATATTTCTCTGAAATAATTTAAAATGGAGATTTTTATAACTTTTTATTAATTTTCAAGAATTACATTTTGTTTTGAGATTTAAAATTTAACAAAAAGAAATTCCTTCAAAGATAAGCTTTCAAAATATTTGACTTACTTTTATGGGAAGCAAAATTATGGATCCTCTATTATTTTCTTAGAATTTTGGAAAACAGTCCAATTATTTTATAACTTTGAGGAAAGAGTTGGTTATGTAGTAGGTACTTAATAAATTCTAAATAAATTGATTTATATTGTTTTTAATTTTTGCTCCCTGGTAAATTGTACTATTCATCCTATTAAAAATTCTTAATGGTGACTTTAAAATGATCTTTAAATTGAAAAAAAATTTTCTTAAATAGGATTAGAAGAGCCTTGCCACTTTTTTTCTAAACACATCAGGTAATGCATTGTTTGTCAGTTTTAAAACTGAAAGCTCCCCTTTTTTCAATTTCTTAATTAAGCCACTGGCTGTAATCAGAGATTCCTATGAACCCTGCAGTTTTCTATCATTGAATTTTTTTTATTTCTTTTGATATCTCAAATTTCTTGTGAGAATTAGTAGTTGGTGGAATATGAGTAATAAATTCCAACTCTGACAACAATTACTAACCATACACTGTTCAAAAAAGTCATTTAGTTTAAAGAGTTCTTATTCATTTCATGGGGCTTTTCAGGGTCAGTTTTCTCTCATCTTTGCTGGTTGCATCCCAGATTTTGTCTTTAATAACTCCTAGTTATGTCTTCTTTAACTTTTATACTAAATTAGATCTTCAGTTACTAATGTCAGTTGTATTTTTAACTGCAGTAAGCTCTGCTCTTGCCTACTTTGGGAATTTTTGTTTGTATGGTTTAGATATTTTTGTTTTATTTTACTAAACAATAGCTGAAAAGCCTAGAAGCCAAGTTCTTGTCAGTGATGTAAAGAGATCTGTCGAATACTGGTTCCATCATAAATGTTTATAGGTGAATTAGCTGCTGTCATAGAGAAATGCATGAGGTAATATCAGCGGCCCACTTCCACATCCCATCATGATACTGCTTGTCATCCTCTCATCGTAATACTGAAAAAGTCATTTACTCTTTCTCTTTTCCTTATCCTCCTACTATCTTTCTTTTGATTTTGTTTTTAATTTCTTTTCTTTTCCTCCCCAAACTATACTTTTGGTTTTCCCCTGGCCATAAAGGCTGAAAAGTTTCTAATCTTGCTTTAAGGATAGATCACATCATCAAATATTCTGCCCTCTTATTTTGAGTAATCAAATAGAGAATTTTGTGTTCTCACTAAAAATATTCAGAAAAATTTTAAAATGTGCTGTATTAATCACAGAGGGTTCTCTGATTTTTAGCTCACATGAATATGGGAGCTAAGTCCTACTCCTGTCATATGCAAGCTGAAGACCCAAGAAAGCCAGTAATATAATTCTAACAGGGATCCAAAGGCCTGAGAATCAGTGAAACCAACAGTGTAAATCCCAGTCCAAGGTCACGGGAAGACAATGTCCAAGCTCAAACAGAAAGGCTGGAAGGGGGTAAATTCTCCCTTTTCCCCCATTTTTTTCTAATCGAGCCCTCAATTAATTAGATAATCATACCCCCACCGAGGAAGACAATTTATTTTATTGAGTCCACAGATTCAAATACTAATCTCATTCAGAAATACCCTCACTGACACACTCAGAAATAACGTTAATCATTACACATATGTTTCAGTATCTGATATATCCTTTGATTTCCAGTGGACACAAACCAGTTTTAAATCATTTCACATACATAGAAAGCTAATGTATTCTCTTGCACTCCACACATCATCCAAGCCATTTAAGGAAAAAGTATATGACACTTTATGTCTCAGAAGATTTAACATCTCACCAAAAGAAGGACTCTTTTAATTCATTCCCCAAGATTGAATTAGATATTTTACTCTGAAAAGAAAGGAAGGAAGGAAAAGGTAAGTGAAAAGATTAAAACGGTAACAGCCATCTACAAATGCCCGCACATCAAACAGCCTTATTTCTTTGCTGTCTTAAAAAATAAAAAAAATTTGGTTTCATGAAGACGTATTCCACTGAGGTACTTTGTTTTTTTAAAAAAAGAGATGTAAGAGCACTGAGGTTGCTCTGTTTTTTTAAAAGGGATGTAGGAGTATGTACATGTAATTATTATTTTGGGAAGTGTCTCTAGAGTCTACAGTTTAGAATTTAGAAAAGTGTGACTGAGATAACATTATAGTCAAACAGAAAGATATTTGATAATCTCATCTATGTGGCTGACAAAAGAACTTCAGAAGTTTTGCAATAACTGTATATGCCTCAATAAAAAAAATCTCTCAACATTTTTCTCCCTACAATGTCTTCCTATATTCCAGACATTGTGGTATTGTTTGTTCATGTTTTTCCCCCCAAGGAAAGTAGTTTTCTTTGCATACACAGTATCATTTTCAAGGTCTTTAACTTGCCTCTCTACTGGTCACAGCCATCTTATACCCAATGTGGTGTTAAAGCTTTTTAATTGCATTATGTAGACAATTAAAATGAAGCAATCAGGAAGAATTGGTTGCAAGTCCAAAAGAAGTGGTAAAAATCATATGCAACTAATTCTTTTGCTATTCAAAATAACTATAAAAGATAATGGATATGTCAGCAGACAATTAGATCAGCAGTGTGAAGAAAAGAAAATGCAATACAAGAAAGCATTTCAGTTTAAAGTAATTGTTAAAAAAAAAAGAGAAAAAATTCCAGTTCTTTGGAAACATCCCCCAACACATCCAAGTTTGCTTGATTGTATTCCTTTTCAAATTTTGTCAAACTGGCGATTAAATTTACATGTATACAAATTATTTGGAATGTTTTATAAGTGAAGGCCATTTAATAAAGAAGCTGCCTCAAAGCAATTAAGCTTCTAAATGATAGGAATTATTTACATAATTAAAATATTCTACTTTTGCCCAGGATATTCAGTGTTCCAGAATTTGCATGAATTCTCATTTTACTTATCTGCGTGCTCTAGAAATCCCTGTTGTAAAACTGAATGTAGAAGTTACAAATGATAAAGAGGAAATGAGAGGGATTGCTTCTTTACAGTACCTTGACTTCAACACCTTATATGCTAAGGGAATCTGGTCTTAGCCTCCTTTACATTAAGAGAAAATGAAAAGACATGGGAAAAAAATCATCATTTCAGAGTTTTGTGTTTAGAGAAGATTCTAAAGAGCAATTTCCTTGTTCACCCTCTGCCTGTTCAGCACTTTGGTGTCTGTCCCTACATACGTCTACAATTTCCAGGCACTACCTAAGACTGAATTTAACAACATGAAGAATTCAGTTTCACACATTGCTAAGTATGAAAATACTGTTCCATAAAGGAACTGCTCTGCTAGCTTATGTTTCCAGGATGAAAGAGTGGATTATTGATGTTGAAATGAACTAATAATTTGTAGGTGAGTATGTATGATGGAGAGACTTAATACATGACTGTGCTCTTCGCCAATGTGTAACTGCCCGAGGATAATACAGAAATTGCCTTTTGTTTGACAGCGTAAATTTTAAACCAATCTCTTTCACTTAATCGGAAGAGGCTGGTCTGAATCCTGCCACGGCCTTTATGTTGTTATTAACTTTACTTGCAGAATTTATGATTTGTTTATATTTAAATAACCAACTCATACAGCATACATCAATGGATCAGCTATGATTTATTTCAGATTTTCAACCCTATATTTTTTCAGGATTACATATCCCTTAGAAATGACATATTATTTTCAAAATCATCCACAAATATTAAGTAAAACAATCAGCTACACTTATAAAATATGGATAAAAAACCAAGTTGTGATAGCATCTACTTTTGTGCAGAAAATATCTCAAACAGAAACAAAAAGATGTATAACTTACACAGTAAGATTAAAATATGAGGGTTTTCTGCATTGTACAACTATCTAAATTCTCCTTCCCCTGCCAGGTACATTGTTTCTTTTTCCTTGACGAACTTCCTTGGCACATTCAGTTAGACCTTCTTCTGCAGACCTCCATCAAAGACAATTAGTCAGGAGGCCCAGAACTTGCTGCTGACGTGATCCCATGTCTAACTCAATCCTCTCTTTCCCTGAGCCACCCCCACCTCCCACCACTGTCTGTTTGGAATCATTAGAACTAAACTAATTGTAACCTTTATCTCTTTTTATATAAATCACCACAGGAAGCTCAGGTCTCCAGGTTATTCCTCATTCCACAGATTTTGATTCCCAGACTGCTCTATCATCCTTTTTTGCTCATCTTTTCCTATTCCATAGCTTCTGAAACTTTTCTGCTTTGGTCACTAGAACTCACTATGCCCTCAAATTGTTCTCTGAGTGTTCCCACCACTTTCTTATTCTAATCAGGCTTCCTACATAGGTCATTCAGTTGGTGTCTGTCTCCTTACTGCCTCTAACCACTGGACCCAAACATATAGCAGATCTTCTTCTTGCTCTAAGTGACACTTCCAACATGCCTTCTTTTTTTCCACTCAGTTTAAATGATCCGAATCACTTTTTCACATTCTTTGCAGATTTGATAACTGAGTCACTATGACTCCTCAAAACTACAGCTTTTTAATTTTTAGTGATGTGAAATCTACTATAAAAAGTTGTACAAAAAGCAAGTATATAACTCCTCACCCCTTTTCACCAGGAAATTACTCTCACACACACACTAGCATTAGAGAGGATGCTTATTCACTGGAGAAGTTTAATCAATAAGACTCTGAGCTAAGAAATGAACAGATCAGATGGAGGCAGAGTGTTGTAACTTAGGCCGTTGTTGCCCAAAGTATGTCCATGAACTAAAAGGATTTTTATCACCTGAGCTCTTGTTAGAAATTCAGAAAGTCAGGTTCTAGACTAGACTAATGGAATCAGAATCTGTATTTTACTTTCTGTTTTTATGCACATTAAAGTTTGTGAAGCAATGACTTAATGGTATTAATTTAAAGAATATAGCAATACAGTTTATATTCACCAGGCAAACCCACAGCAAAGATCTACAGATGCTGATGTTTCCTGTGTCAGAGATGGCTAGCTGCCATCAAAATTAGTACCCTCCCTTCCATAGCTGAAGGCTGTCAATGGAAGCAGTAGGCTCGCCTGAGACTACATTTCCCAGCCCACTCTGCACTGAACTAGTTCTGGCCACTCTACTTTGAGCAGATATGACGTGTGTCACTTCCAGTCCAGGGATTTAAAAAGCAATGTGCTGTCTCTAAAGTTCTCTTTCCCTTTCTGCCATATGGGTACTGCAAACCCCTGGGACAAGTAGGATTCCAAAATAATAGAGTCTGTGTTCATGAATCTCTCCAGAGAGAGAGAGAGAGAGAGAGAGAGAGAGAGAGAGAGAGAGAGAAAATCACCCATTAACCAGAAAAGTAAGTTAAAAAATTCTATTGTGTTCAAGCCTTTAGACATTTTAGGGTGGATTTGTTACAGAAGACAGTCATGCTTTATACAATATAAACTCTTAACCAAATACCTAAGTATACATCTGATCAACTTACAGTAAAGCTCATCATCAATCAGTAGAACCAAGTTCTGTATAAAGTGTCCAATTATCATTTTAGCGCCTCACTCTAAAATATGAATGTATGGCAAATATCACCAAATATCTGAGGAAAGCCTCTAACACCTCTAAAAGATAAATAAGCTTATAGACAAAGGGAAAAAAAAGTCATTATTAACATCAAGAAAAGCAAAGACTTATACGAGAATAGGATTTATGTGAACAATATCTGCCAAGACACAATAATGTAAGCAGGAAACACTAGTTTGACAAATAATTGTAATATAACTATATTAGGAACAGGGCAGAAAGAGAGTATGGGGAGGTGGAAATACAAGAGAGAAGTCTTTATCTTCCAGGTAAAACTATATTGTCTACACTTAAAAAAATCAAGAATAGCAGTTTAAGTATTTTACTTATCTATATAGAAGGAAATACAATAAGATAGTTAAAGAGTTGAAAATGTCAGTTTCTGCAGAGCAGAAATCTGGGGTGAGAAGAAGCACAGTGTGCTAAGATTTATGGGGTATTTTAACTCTAAGTTATATACATGTATAAGTGCAAAAAAATAAAAAGTAAAAACAATATGAGAGTTATTTTATTTTTTTCCTTATTTAATTCAACCTGGTAGCATACATTATTTGAATTAGTTAATTCTATAATTCTGTATTCTTTTGCCATCCCATTCTACCTATCACTAAATTTTGTCAGTTTGTTCAATTTATAGATGAGAGTCTATGTTTCATTGGAATGCTCGTTTGTTAAATCTGCATATAAATAGTCACACTGAAGACAGGTACAGACATAAAGAATTTTCATTTATTCCATTGAAAGTATTATTTTACCATAAGTATTTTATGTTACCTCAAAACAATGCATTTAATTTTCTAGTAAAATTACTAAAATTTTCAAGTATGCAGTTGCTTTTATTAATAAACTATGACTCTTAAAGGAAGTAAGAGGAGATATGAAATTAAATAATAAAATATTACAATGCCAAATCCTAAACAATGTAATTTAACAGCATTTAAATCATATATGCCATTTTGGACTACTGCAAACAAACTTCAATGGTGGGTTTCCAAATTAAAATTAAATAACTACATAAACTAGGAAATATCAAGTATAAAACACCAATGGTGTCTCCCTCAGATTCCTGTTGTAAGTCATTGCTCAATTTCTTACATAATATAAACTTCATTCATATATAAATACCCAGGACAAAGCTACATGACAAGAATAGTTAAGTCACAGGATAGGCTAAACCAGAAGACACCAGTCCTAAAATAGCTTAATGCAAAATTAAAAGTGAAATTTGGAGTCAGAATATTCAATATTATAATTGACAGATGTGTTATTGAATAGGTAAGAAGTATTTTTAAAAAAATTCCTGTGGTCATTTTACATTATGACCATGTTTCTTTTTTTCTTTTTCTTCTCTCTCTCTCTCTCTCTCTCTCTCTCTCCCTCCCTCCCACTCTCTTACTAAAATTATTAGCAACATACAAACTACTCCTGCTAGTGTGGAATATAAATTTCCAATGGAATTACTATCACGATCTGTTAATTTTTTTTTTATATTACTGTGACTCCTATTTTAGATTATAAAAAGGAACATTATTTCTCAACTTCAGTCTGATCACAGAAGTTAAACCCAGTATAGGAAAAGAGATAAAAAGCAAACTGAGAGTGATTCATTTCACCCTTGTATTTATAAAGATTGCAGCTTCAAAAAACAAAGACCTTCTATGCATTAATTATATTTTGTCACTTTACATAATAATATAGCTTGTAGTCTACTTCTGCTTTCTAAATCACCTGGAGATTGCAAATTGTTTTTGCAATTATCTGGTTTTCTATTAAACTGGGACAGAGTTTCTCAAACTGTGAGGCTGATCACCCTGGGGAGACTTCAATCTTTTCATGAGGATGTGAAAGCCAGCTTAAGGAGAAGGGTGGTATATCTCCCTGCTCACTAATTATTTTCACTAATGGCTGAGCAAGCAAAAGTATTTAATTAGAAATTTTTTGGTACATTTTATCTCTGTTAGATGAAGTATATTGTTTCTCTTCTACATTGTTTCATCAAAAGATATTTGTTTTGTTAGCATTCATACATTAAAAAGTAAAAGATGTACAGTTGAAGTTGACTGTTGAACAAGGTGGAAGGTTAGGGGTGCCGATCCCCCATACAGTTGAAAATACGTGTATAATTTTTGACTCCCCCAAAACTTAACTACTAATAGGTTTGTGGACCCCAAGAAGAAAGATTCATTTGATGTGAACCCCAAGAAAGAATTTATCTGCTAAGGTGGACTACCCATGATCTACAGAAGGACCAAATTTTGTAAATAACAAGAGCCTAATTGCCGTTTGCAGACAGGGACTTCTCACGTGCTCTGTATACTGGAAAGAACTTCAGACTAAACTGTCAATTTCTCTCACCATGCTCTGCTTGTTTTTGCAGTCTGAGTCAACTATTATAAGAGAGTTTCTGGTTTTGTCTTTCGACCAGTGAATCTGGTTTCATCTTTCGACCTGCCCTATCCAATCAGAACTGCTCCATCATGACCAATCAAGATGCATAATGACAGTGCAATAAGGATAGTGCAATTCAGAGCATCAGAAGTGCACAAATTTAGATACTTCATTTACATAAAACGGACGTAATTGAGAACCAGGACAGCAACTTCTGATATAACAGGAAGCCTCCTTTTTAAGGAACATGATTTAGATTGCTACCTAATCATTGTCCTCCAAGCTTCAGCTCCTTTTCCTCAAATAAGTGCTTTTTATTCTTTTTACAGACCAAAATTAATTTTGGTTACAGGTTACTAATACCTGGAAAACTTACTGATGACATAGTCAATTAACACATATTTTGTATGCTATAAGTATTATATACTTTATTCTCACAATACAGTAAGATAAAAATCAGAAAATGTTATTAAGAAAATCATAAGGATGAGAAAATATATTTATAGTATTTATCAAAAAAAAATCCATGTATAAGTGGACCAGCACAGTTCAAACCTATGTTGTTCAAAGGTCAACTGTAATTTATTTTTGTTATGAGATTAATAATTGGCTTTTATTTGCATGTCAAAGTAGACAGAAATGTAAAGATTTTAAAAACTGTAAAAATAAAGGTTCTACTTGCTTTGTAACATACCCTACATATGCTCAATGGAAATGTTAATAATTGTATCATTTCTGAGATATAATATTTCAATTTCTTTTTTACTTAATAAGTCATTACTAATTTATTATATGCCTCCTCATAAAAGAGGAATATCAAAACATTGGAGAATATTTTGAATCCAACAATTTTAGAATGAGATTGAAGGGAAGCAGAATATGCCAGCCTAAAAATGCCTCTTTAGCATATTGATCATTTTGAGGTGATTATTTTTAAGAAACAGTGGACACAGGGGAAGATCTGAAAACCAAGTAAAAGTTCCCCTTTTGTAAGGAACATTTACATTTATAAGGGAAATTTCCATTAGCCAAGGTATCTTCCTCTCTGTATCAGGAATAGAAGGATGACTCTAAATCTCTAGAAACTCTTATTAACAGAGAAGGCAGAAACTTAAATCCGCATAACAACCCCATAACTTTGTTTACAGTGCTTTTCCTTATAACCTTCCATAACTGTCTCTCCCTCTCCCCTACCCCCAACATCTTTTGTCTGTAGCTGGAAATGGTATTTAAGGAGGCAGCTTGGGCCATTTTGAAGGGTTACTAAGTTTTCCTGGGTCTCTCCCATGTAAACAGAAAGTTTACATGTATGCTATTAATTTTCTGTTTGTTTTTCTCCTTTTAAACTGTCTTTTTATTACAAAGGATGTCTCGGCCAAGAATCTAGTGGGATAGAGGAAAAATTATTTTTCTTCCCCCATAAGATCACAGAAAAACTATTTGTTGACTACAATGTAGCCCCTGATGAGGCAGGGTGTAGAATCACCAATAACAGTAGCACTGAAGAATAAATTTTCTCCAAAGCCGTGCTCTATGTAAATGACAAATATTCTCCACTCAGTAGTTGATCTATTCCCCAGAATAGGCATAAACAATCTTTACTATTTGCAAGTATAATAACTACAGGAATAATATACATGTTATGGTTTATTTCTACTCTGTTTAATTAACTAGAAGTCTGTTATATTCTTTTTGATATATTATTTTAAGAATTCTTCTGTTGATAATACTTCCATTATATATTTTTCTAAAACAAATATTTTTGTATTTCGTTATGCAAAATGAACTTTATTAACTCCACATGGTCTCAAAAGATAATATGAAAAATGTAAAAATCCAGAAATAATAATTTAACCATTATTGACATTTAATGTATTTTCTACTAATAATTTCATTTATACTGTCTGGAAAAAAAACTAATTAAATCTATCATTTCTAGTCTGCTTTTCGTCCTGCTTAACATTATTTTCTATGAATTTTCCATACACATGGATTCAAAAGCATATTATTAAATGGATGTACCAAAGTCTTTACAGACATGCTGGAGGGTATTAAATAGTTTGTGTAATTATTTTACCCAGTTCAAAGATATGTTAACTGAAAGAAGTATGTAGAGGAAGAAAATTTTTCCTTTCTTCTCTTCTAGGTTCTTTGAATGGTCTAATCATTAAACTGATATAAGATAGACTAACAGGAGAAAAACAAACAAAAGTTTAATAACATGTAAACTTTTCGTACACATGGGAGAGACCCAAGAGAACAGTAATTCTCTGAAATGACAGAGGCCATCTCCTTAAGACCATCTTTAGCTAAGGACAAAAGAAGACATTGTGAGGTGAGAGTCAGTTATCAGGACAAGCACAGTAAACAAAGTTATGGTGTGGTTATGGAGATGTAAGTCCTTGCCTTCTCCATTGATACAGTTTCTAGAGATTTAGAGTCATCCTCCTCTTCCTGGTACAGAGAGGGAGATTTCCCTTATAAATGTAAACGTCTCTTACAATATGGTATCTTCTACTCAGTTTTCAGACTTCTCGTGTCTGCTGTTTTTTAACAATAAACAGCTTAAAATATTATGCTAAAGAGACATATTTTTGGGTGGCACATTCTGCTCCCCTACAACTACAAATTAAAAGTGAGAAGAGAGTTCTGCTTATATTATGCATTAGTCTAATGGAATATATTTATTTTTATAGAAGAGTATAGAAATCTGAGAAACATCTGAAGGGGTTCAGAACAGTTCTCCTCAAGATGTGTCACTTTGGCATGTGAATAGTTTTGAGCTGAAGGTAATGGAGAGAGACCTTGTAGGTTCACAAGAAACTGTTACCTCTCCTTTAAAGAATTTAAATCACAGGCCTGGCCTATAACAAGTTATTGCCAGAAATAACTTTGTTTCTATAGGGCAGGGAAAACTTCTAATTACTGAACAACTGCTCTTCTTACAGTACTGAGAATGACCTTCCTCTCCACCGAAGCCCCAAGGTGTCTTACCTCATCCTCAGGTCAGAATGTCATATATACCTCATTTTAACTTTCTGTCGTTGAACCTCTCGTGTATATAGGGTCTCTGACTCTCTCATGTATGTGGGGTTCCCATACATTTGTATGTAATTAAATTTGGTTATTTTCTCTTATTTATCTGTTTCATGTCAATTTAATTATTAGACCAGCTTAAAGAACCTTGAAGGTAGAGGAAAGTTTCTTCTTCCTCAACTCATTACATTGAAATGCCAGAGTTTATAGAACTAAGCAAACTCAGATGAATTCATGGACTCATGGACCAACTATACAATTTTAATGAATTTAAAAGGTGTTGATTCTGCCATCTCAAAATATGCCTCTTTTTTACTGATTATTTTAAGCTGGTTATTTTTAAGGCCAGAAGTCTCAGGAAGAATCTGTGACTGTCCTCTTAACTACCTAAAAGTACTTATTATAGAAGGCCTGTTCTAGAAAGGAGCTATCACCATAGATAATTACAGTTTAATCTGAATTGAGCATGGTAGACAGGGAGGCACCTAGCAAGGCCAGTTTGATAAAAGTCCTCTCTGGGTTCCATTGTCTCCAGGTGGTCCAGAAAACATCTGTTCACTCAATATTAATTCTTCTCATTTCTCTTTGAATTGCCTCACTTCTCTTTTAAATCACGAACCTCTACCTCCTTCTTGTTAGTCCAGAATGACACATATACCTCATTTTGTCTTACTGTCTTTAGAATTTGTCATGCTTATGTAAATTACCTGTGTGTACATATTAAAACTTCATTTTCTCCTGTTAATTTGTCTCATGTCATTTTAATTACTTGACAAGCCATAAGGACAAAGAAGGGAAGGGGGGAATTTCCCCTCCTCCAGAGTACAAATAAAACATATCCACTTAATACACTGCCACTTGGTATGAACTATGGCAAGTGAGAGACGATTTGCCCCGTTTATAGCCAATCAAATTGAATTTGTCATATCAAAAAATATTTCTGATAACATGTTGACAGGTTGTAACATCCAGATAAATAATGTAATGTCCTACATGTACTTGTAGAGAATTCTAGAACATGAGACCTCATTGTAATTATAGTAATGCTGTTCATAGAAAAATATAAAAGATTTTAAATCATTTAAATTTTTTGCAACTTCTCTAATTTTCATTTTCATAAATTCTCTCCTATGCCAGCTTCTACTTATCAAGACTTATTTATTTACATGGCTGCTATATAACTGTTCATATACACTCAATAACCATTACATACTAGAAAGTTCTCAGCAACCTCAGATATTGTGTTTTACTGTGGAGCCCTGTAATGCTTAGTTTCTCCTATTTTTCTGTCTGTGTGACATTTGAGTGCTATATGATTATTTACTGTCTACATATGCCATTCACTAAAAAGCGATGTTATATACTATTCTTCACCCAGAAAACACTGTCAAGACTTGGAAAACTAGACAAGAATTGTTTCAGAGGAAACTTTATCAAACTACAGGTTTCCCCCGCCATCTGAGAGTAGGGGGTTCCTATGAAAACTTTCATAAGATAAAATAGTGCAAAGTGAAGAGTTTCCCCCACTTCCAGAAAGCTCACTTTATACCACTTCATTTTTATGAAAGCTCTACATTAGTACAATAACAGCTTTTTTTCATAAAAATGAAAATCCTCTTCAGATTTCTTTCAGTTAGCAAAAAGAGGTACTAATGTAGGCCTTTGGTGGCCTAATTGGAACTTTCAGAAAGCTAAGGTAACCTGTACTTGGAAATTAGATCAATGAGAATGTCTCAAAAAAAAAAAAAAAAAAAGAAAAAAAAGAGAATGTTTCAATGTAAAACAAAGTAGGACTATGGGTGTGCCTGTTAAAAGTGAAAAATAACAATTTGAGCCTTGACTTTGTAATTTATGTATTTTTTAACCTGAAGTTCCAGAACATTTTAAACAGCTTAAGACTATGTCTTTCTATTAGAATTTATTAGTATGGGTGTGTCTTATGATAACTGTGAGAGAAGTTCATATATGGTATTATATTTAAAAAAAGTTTAGTATAAATTTTGATTAAAATCCAATTCAACTAGTTAAATGACCTCAAAAAATCTCTGACTCATCTAAAATATGAGGGAAAGAATTCCTACCAGAGTTGTTTTGAGTATTTGAAATAACTAGGCCAATAATCATTCATTTCTGCACCTCCTTTGCTGCACAATTGCTTCCCTGTTCAGATAATATGCTTTTATAGGATTCCATGCCTGCGTATCAGGTATCTGTAAAATTGTAGATAATGATACTGCTGTGTGGCAGGAAAGATGAACCCATACCTAGAATAAGTATCTATACTTGAAAGGATGGACCATTGGCCCTTCATAGATGAAAGGTAGATTATGCAGTCAATTTGCTGCCACGGGATTGGTTA
This sequence comes from Eidolon dupreanum, assembly GCA_028627145.1. NCBI lineage: Eukaryota > Metazoa > Chordata > Mammalia > Chiroptera > Pteropodidae > Eidolon > Eidolon dupreanum. The sequence continues at coordinate 57,921,401 of CM053514.1, read as the reverse complement.
GTCTTTCCCAAGGGATAGTTTATATTGGGAGATTATTGTTGGATTCTATTACTATGAATTGTATATTCAGAGGAAGAAGTAGCTAGATTGTCATTAGTACACAGAGACCATGCTATCAGTTTCTTATACGGCCTCCATTTCTCCCACCATAGCCACTTCAAGTGTCCATTGTGCTATGTCTGAAATGATTAATGATTAAGGCTGAGTCATCTTGTCTACTTGGATGTTCAGTGCCTCTTCCATGGTGAATGCTTCTTGATATGTGATACAAACTCTTCCCAGTTTAAGCTTACCTTTCTATTTCCATTTACATCACAGGTTTCTACTGCAGAGTTCCTTCTCTCCAATCTTACAGTCCTTCCTCTTCTAGACCTCCGAATAGACAACCAGGCCACTAGCTAATACCCAGAAATGCATATTTCCCTCTCTATTATCTTTCTGGGTCAATTCTGAAACTGTTAGTAATGCAACTGTCATTCATTTTTGGCTTTCATCTATACAATGAATTAATCTATCCATAAACCAGGTTCAGGCTTTTTTCTCCTCTTTCAAGTAGTCCTACAAAACCACGTACAGAAATAGAAGCAGGTGGAGAAGGGGACTGATGCAAGAGTTGTGAGAGACATGAGGGTCTGAACCACCTGCTTAAAGTCTTATTCATATCCTCTGGACCTGTTTGGCTTGCTCATAGATACACCATTTCCATCCTACAATGGACAGTTGCAAGGCCTGCACAATATTACAACTCAAAAGGCCTGACAGAACGTATCTCATTATAGGCATAATGAGTTGGTATTCCATGATCAATTATTCCATTTCTCCCAGGACTCAGAAACATACCAAAAGCTATTTCAAAAAGGATTTATAATTATCTACTGCAGATGGTGGGGTTTTGCTACAGAATCCAAAGGATCTATTTGTCATTCTTCCACTGCAGCTTGCCATATACTTCAATTTCATCTTTTCCTACTACTGACACCTCCAACACCATATGTCTGTCAGATGGTAAGACCCAAGTGGTAGAGTGGATTGCATCATGAACTGGATCTGATACAGGAAAATATGGTCACCACTCAAAGCTGGTAGCCTTCTATGCCACTCAATAAGTGGGCTGGAACAATATTCTCAAGTATGGAATGCATTCCCTTCTGAGCCAAAAGTGGCTTACCACATGCCATACTTCCTTTTTTTGTATCATAGGATACAAAGGCAGCCACCAGTTGGCCTATGTTACTCAAGTCTCATGCTTTTCACAAATGTGAATAAAACCAGGTTTGTAGCCACCTCTCTGCCAACCTTCCCAGCCAGCTTGTAGAGGACAACTACCACTGAACTTAGTCATGCTGGTTCCTTTCTCACCACTATATTTAGGATGACCTTGGGGAATGGTGTGGCCTGTGGGAGCTCTCATGGAACACAATCTTCTTGTAGGACATTGGGTCATCTGATTAAACATAATATATCAATTCAAGAAAGCTTACTTCCTTCAGTCTCTTTATTCTTTCTTCTAACATCTTCCAGGGCAATTGTACATACACACACACACACACACACACACACACACACACACACACAATCTTCTTTGAGATGTACATATGTGTGTATACATATGTAACATTTATTGAGATAAGGTCCACATATCATAAAATTCACCTTTTAAAAGTATATCTGTATGTGTGTATATATACACATGTTTTACATATAATTGATCATCAATGGTGAATACATATATATTAGTATTACTTCTACTTTTGACTACTATGAATAATGTTGTTATGAACACTTGTGTGTTAGTTTTTGTATGAATGTTTTTATTTCTTTTGAGTGTATACCTAGAAGTGGAATTTCTAGGTCATATCAAACGTTTAACATTTTGAAGAACTACTCAATTATTTTCCAAAGTAGCTGCACCATTTTATGTTTCCAACAGCAAAGTATGAAGGTTCTAAATTCTCACAACTTTGTGAATACTCATTACGGCATGTCTTTTTTGATAATAGCCATTCTATAAATAAAATACCATGGTTACATGGGATCTTATTGTGGTTTTCATTTACATTTTCCTAATGACTAATAATGTTGAATATACTTTCATGTGTTTATTGGCTATATGGATATTTTCTTTGGAGAAATATTTATTCATATCTCTTGACCAATTTTTCAATTGGGTTATTTGTCTTATTGCTGAGTTATAAGTGTACTTTATATATTCTGGAGATGAGTACTTTCTCAGATATATAATTGTAAATATTTCTCCATCTGTGGATTGTGATTTTCCTTTCTTGGCATCTTTTGAAGCACAAAAGTTTCTAATTTTGACAGAGTCCAACTTACCCATTTTTTGTTTTGTTGTTTGTGCTTTGGTGATATATCTCAGAAACCATTGCCTATTCAATGTAATGAAGGTTTACATTGTTTTCTTCTAAAAATTTTATTGTTTTAATTTTTAAATCTAGATCTATGATCCATTTTGAGTTAATCTTTCTATATGGTGTGAAGTAGGAGTACAACTACATTTTTTGCATGTGAATAAATATTCATTGTCCCATCACCTTTTGTTGGAAAGACTACTCATTTCTTGTGTGGTCTTGGCACACTTGGTGAAAATAAGTTAATCAAAGTCATGGGGCTTATTTCTGGAATCAAATTTCTATCCCACTGATATATCTCTATCTCTATAATGGTACCACAGAGGGGAAAAACAATAGAAATGTGGATTTCGGCCTAATTTTTTTAACTGGACCCATTCACTACTTGATTGCCATTAGATCAGATTTTTTTTTTAACCTCTAACATGGACTTGAAGTGCATATTCAAAATACATGATACTTAGATATAATCAGTTGGAAAATTAATGTAATTTGGTGATAGAACATTGTACACTCCCTAATTACCACTGTTTACTGAATAGACAGGTCTTCTTCATTGGTTTAACATTTTCTATTTTATCTCCCTTTTACCTCTCATGCCTAATTCAATAATATACATGCCTATATAACAACTTTTGCTTCTACATAAAGCTGTATTTCTAGTTTTTCAGCTCTTTAAATTTTTTGAGAACTGGATTAGTTATCCAAGTCGTAGTGTTTAAACATATACACTAGAAAATGTTAATGCTTCAAAAAGAGAATATTTTCTATCATTTGTCCTTTTAGTTTATGAAACTAGAGAATAAGTACTTTAATCACAGCATATTTACACTTTCAAATATCACATTTAATTATATCCTTCAATTGTATGAGTGACAATTGAAGTTTTCCTATAATGGGTTTCCGTTACAAGGCAAGCTAACCATCTAAGTGGTGAGCATCAGTGTTTCTGAATTACAGTATTGTAAACCTATCAAGTCTGCCTCAGGGGAGGGCAGTTCATAGCACTGTTTGAATAGTAAAATCTGAATTTTTATCATAATGACCTCTTTTCTAGTCAAAGGGTAAATCATAAAAAGTTATCTATTGAAATGGTAACTATTCATGTGTGAAAATATAGACATGACTCAAGGGCACACTCAAGCTTCTTCCTTTCCTAGTATGCATTTCATAAGAAATTTGATGGTAAATTGACTTCTCATCAGGCCAGTGCATTGAGGTTAGTAAGTCTGTCTTAATAAAGGATAGTCTGATGATTATTTTGTCTAGCAAATTTACTTGAACTATCCTTATTCCAGTTAAATAGCTGTTCTCACTAACGTTTTCTTCATAAATTGGACAACCAGCTCAAATATCTGATCTGCTTTTACATAAATTTATGGATGGCAAAATAAATTGATAAGTTCATCTAGTTGTCCTTCAGAAAAAACTTTTCAAACTGGGCAAAAGTCATTAAAAAAAAAGAAAAGAATAAGAAGAAGGCTCCTTGGGAAAGTAGAAATGTGAAAGGTTGCAGAATATGTTTAAATTTTTAAAAGGTAAAATGCAGAAAAAAATTAAGACTGTGGAGTTTGGATAACTCTTCTATTAAAAAATATTCCATGTCATCATCATAAAAATGACTCCAAAATATTAAAAATCTCAAGGAAACTCATTTTCAAAGAGTAGACAAAAATTCAGATTTCTTTTATTCCTAAAACATTAGTAGTTAGACCACTTTTCACATCAATGATGGAAAGCCCCAGGAATATGACCACTCCAGTTTAAACATAAGACTACGAACATAATATTTTCTTAAAGCTCATTTAAATGCTCCACATAGTACAACACAGAGTGGTAGACAGAAGCATACTCCTTTGATCTCTCCCTAAACTTGTAGACCAAGTGTTCCTTTCCCCAGCTATGTCCAAAAGATTTTAACAGTCAAATGGATTCCTAGTATCTATTTTCTTGTATGTAATTATATTTTATTACTAACTCAGTTGGGGTTTAAGACTACTCAAAAAATTAAAAGAAAAAATTTCAAACCAAAGGTATATTATTCACACACTTTTTATACTTCTTCTTACAGGATTTAAAGAAAGTTCGCTTTGATCTCTCATTTGTAATCACAAAGTAAACTTGAGAATAAAGAGTTACTTTCATATCATATTTCTGTACCTTTTCAAGTTTTCTGTGGTTGAGACATATGGTTGGAAATAAGTAGCAAAGATGGTTTCTACTTATGGAAATAAGATGTTTGAAAAGGAAATTGCTCATCTAATCATAAAAAGCCCAACAGCATTCTCTTTTTTTTTTATACATGCATTCTTAGGATTTGATTTTATAAATAAGAGAATCATATAGTTTTAGGCATAGTTAATCATGTAAATTTTCTCTTTGAAATAAAAATCTTCTCACTTTAATTTTAATACCAGCTATATAAATAAATTACTATAAAGTACAGCATTCTAAGTGAGAAATTCTGATTCAAAACCAATAAAAGTGTTTGTAAAAATATTATTACTGAATAGAATTTTCTAAAATGAAGCCACCCCTCTTCATAATCCCTTCTTTGAGCCAGAAACTAAATGCTTTCTAACACTCAGGATACATTTAAAAAAAAAAAAAATGGGGTTAAAGTAGATCCTTCTATAGTTCTAGAGTAACCACAAACATCAGTAAGGATTTGTGATATATTAAGGTGGATCAAAACCTTATAGAGACTTTTTTTAAGAGATGATCTACACCAAAGTTTCATAACCAGATTTAAGAGTTTCAGGCAGCATCATCTACATAATTTGAAGAATACAGTATACAATGGAAATGTGCAGCCACTTGTTTTAAAGCTAAGAATTTCAGATTCTGGGAAAACATGGAGGAGTGAGACATGTCCTCAGATCTCTCCCCTTGAAAAAACAATAAGCTGAACATCTAAAACTTAACAAAAAAACACCCAAACTGCACACCAGCACGTCTGAGAGTGGGATCTGTGCATAGAGCTACCACAAGTCAGAACCCCGGGTGTTGGGTGGTGGACTAGGAGAAACAAAAAAGCTGCCTCTGCAGCTGGAGCTCCCTGTAGGAGGAGGGAGAGGAAAGAAGGAGCCGCGATTTCCCTGAACAGCCTGCCTGGAATTGCTGGGATTTTTCTACGCAGCTGGCAGCAGGTCTCAGTCATCGGGGCAGAAAGCAGAGTAGCAGAAAAGGACAGCACAGAAACAATATTTGATTTCTGTCAGTCCCGACTGCAAAACTGAGGCTGAGTTGCAGCCCCAATCCCCAACCCAGAGAGCCCCTTCCCCCATACCCTCTGAAACAGATCACCACGGAGCCCCACAGGAATCTGAGCAAAAGCTGGGGAGACTGAAGGTACGTCTCTCAGCCTCTGGAGCTCCCTGCAGGAGGAGGGGGAGGGGTGAAGGTGCGGCAACTTCTCTGAACAGCCCTGCCTGGAAGTGCCAGGACTTTTCTACGCAGCCAGGGCCCAGTCATCAGAGCAGCAAGCAAAGTGGGATGGGGCTTCAGAGAAACAACAGTTGATTTTTACCAGCCCTGGGTGCAAAACTGAAGCTGAGCTGTAGCCCTCACCTCCCAACCCAGAGGACCCCTCACCCCATACCCTCTGAAACTGATCACCGTGAACCCCCAGAGGAATCTGAGCAAATGTTATCAAAACTGTTGCTAACACTGTCAGGGACTGAAACTGAGAGTAGTGAGTGTGATTAAAATCTACAAGAAAATAAAAGACGTAAGACTTTATATAAAGCTGGGATCCAAAAGGCTTAGATGTCACCTACCTTAAATTAAAAGATAAGTGCCTTCTTTGCAGCAGGCTAAAGAGAGACCTTTATATAATAAATCTCTTTCTGGAAAAAACAACAAAATACACTTCCATTAATGCCCAGGCAGAGATATAGTCCATTAAACACCATGAACAACCAAGGTGACAAAGCATCTCAGAAAGAAAGAGAAAAATCTCCAGAAAATAGGCTTACAGACATAGAAACATGCAACTTAAGTCACAGAGAATTCAGGATGGTACTTCTGAAAAAACTCAGTGAGTTCTGAAACAAGTCATATCAACAATTTCAGAAATTTCAAAAACAACCAAATGAGCAGAGCAAGGAGACTGAAACCCTAAAAAAGAAGCAAAGAGAACTTCTGGAGATAAAATAAAATACTACAAGAGTTGAAAAATGAAATAACAAACTTTAAGTGAAAGGAACTACTAGCCTAGAATAATATATCCAGCTAAGCTCTCCTTTAGATATGAAGGAGAAATTAAGACCTTTTCAGACATACAAAAGAGGGAATTCTCCACTATGAGGTCTGCACTACAGGAAATTCCGAAAGGGGTCAGCTCACCTAAAACAAAACAACAACAACAACAAAAATACATATTTAGGTGTAAAGTGACTATCAGACAAATAGAAGCAGAGGAGTGCAACCCTTACTAAAAACAGGGTATTACAAGCTTAAATAATAAGAGAATTGCTATAGCAAGATAGTAATGAATGTTCAGCATACATAAACAAATTGAAATGACAATGACTGAAAAGGGGAGGATTCAAAGATCCAAATTCGCAAAGGGGAAAGGAGATAAGGCACGCACAGAAGAAAATGGACGACTGTATATATATACTTATAAAACTATCTTTTTCATATTTGTGATGGTAACTATACACCATAGAATCATAGGTATATAACATAAAACAAGAAGAATCAGAGGCTAAAGCCACAAAAGCCAAGCAAAATAAAAACAGAAACACAAGGATAAGGAAGCAATGGAAACAATGAGTTACCAGAAAGCAAAAGATAAAATGGCTATAAGAAGACCTCATATTTCAATAATCACTCCAAATATAAATGGATTGAACTCACCAATAAAAAGGAACAGAATTGCAAAATGGATCAAAAAATAAAACCCAGCCATATGCTGCCTGCAGGAGACACATCTCAGCTACAAAGGCAAATATAGACTTAAAGTGAAAGGGTGGAAAACAATATTACAAGCAAATGGCATTCAGAGAAAAGCAGGAGTAGCAGTACTAATATTGGATGAAATAGACTTTAGAATAAAAAAGGTAAAGAAAGATACTGAGAGACACTTCATAATGATAAAGGGAATCATGCACCAAGAAACATAACATTTATTAATATCTATGCTCCCAATTAGGGAGCCCTGAAATATGTAAAGCAATTACTAACAGAACTAAAGGGAGAAACAGATCAAAACACTATTGTAGTAGGGGCCCACTGTCAGATATGGACAGATAATCCAAACAGAAAATCAATAAGGAAATAACATCCTTAAAAGACACATTAGACCAACTGGACATAATTGACATATACAGAGTTTTCTATCCCAAAACAGCTGCTTATATATTCTTCTCTAGTGCACATGGAACATTCTTAAGAATTGACCACATACTGGGATACAGTGATGGTCTCAACAAACATAAGAGAGTTAAAATCATACCAACCATATTCTCTGATCATAAGGCTTTGAAACTAGAGATCAACTGAAAAAAGAAATCAAGAACTGCAAATACATGGAAATTAAACAACAAGCTACTGAAGAATAACTAGGTCAGGAAAGAAATAAAAAGAGAGATAAAAAAAAAAACAGAAATGAATGATAATGATAGTACAACATAAGAAAAATTTGTGACACAGCAAAAGCATTCATAAAAGGAAAGTTCATATCATTATAGGCCCATCTCCAAAAACAAGAACGAGCCCAAATAAACAACCTAATGCTTCATTTTAAAAAACTAGGAAAGGAAGAACAAATGAGGCCTAAAGTCAACAGAAGGAAAGAAATAATCAAAATTAGAGCAAAAAAAAAAAAAAATGAAATCGGAAGGAAAAAAAATAGAAAAAATAAATATAACAAAAAGCTGGTTCTTTGAGAAAGTTAATAAAATTGACAAGCCCTTGGCTAGACTCACTAAAGAAAAAAGAGAAAGGACACAAATAAACAAAATCAGGGATGAAAGAGGAGAAATTACGAATGACATCACAGAAATACATAGGATCATACAATAATACTATGAAAAAGTGTATAACACTAAATTTAATAACCTAGAAGAAATGGACCAGTGCTCAGAAAAATACAATCTTCCTAAACTGAATTCAGAAGAACTAGAAAAGTTACATAGACCAATCGGCAGTATGGAAATTGAAACGAGCATCAAAAACCTACCAAAAAGTAAAAGTCCAGGACCAGATGGCTTCACCAGTGAATTCTACTAAACATTCAAAAAAGATTTAATACTATTCTCCTCAAACTCTTCCAAAAAATGGAAGAGGAGGCAATACTTCCCAACTCACTTTATGAGGCCAATATTACTCTGATACCAAAACCTGGTAAAGATAACACACAAAAAAGAAAACTACAGACCAATATCTCTCATGAACACAGATGCAAAAATCCTAAATAAGATACCAGCGAACTCAATACAGCAACATATTAAAAAGATTATATACCCTGATCAAGTGGGCTTCATCCCAGGAGCACAAGGATGGTTCGACATATGCAAATTGATTATTGTGATACACCACATAAACAAATTAAAAAATAAGAATCATATGATCATATCAATAGATGCAGAAAAAGATACAACATCTATTTATGATCAAAACACTTAACAAAATCAGTATAGAAGGAAAATACCATAATATAATAAAGGCCATATATGGCAAACCCTCAGCCAACATTATACTTAATGCTGAAAAAATAAAAACATTCTCTCTAAGATCAGGAACAAGGCAAGGCTGTCCACTATCGCCACTGCTATTCAGTATAACATTGGAGGTCCTAGTGAGTGCAATCAGACAAGAGAGAGATAAGAAAGGCATCCAAATAGGAAACAAAGAAGTCAAAGTGTCACTATTTGTGGATAACATGTTTCTCTATATAGAAAACCCTAAAGACTCCACAAAAACACTACTAGAAACAATAAGCAAATACAGTAAAGTCCCTGGATACAAAATCAATGTTCAAAAATTCATAATGTTCCTATACTCTAATAATGAAGTGTCAGAAAAAGAAGTGGAAAAATAAAATACCTAGGAATAAATTTAGTGAAACTTGAAAAGGACCTATATAATGAAAACTACAAGACCCTATTAAAAGAAATCGAAGAAGATACAAAGAAATGGAAAGATATTCCATGTTTTTTGATTGGTAGAATCAATATAGTTAAAACGGCCATGTTAC
>CM053514.1:57883593-57902229 GCA_028627145.1 Eidolon dupreanum | reverse complement strand
TACTGACTGGAGTCTGACTTAAGAATAGGAACAAAGGAAAGAACACATCCAGAAAAGATGAAACAAAGGAGCAAAGGAGGCAGATCCCCAAAATGCTAAAGATCAAAATCATAAATATTGGAAAGCTGTTTTGACCCACCTTCCTCTATTAGTACAGGAAACCTGTCTTGCTAAAATATAAATAACATAAAAGGATTACAGTACAATCTCATTAAAAATTAAAAAGAAAAGTTAATGATCAGAATAAGATTTTTATAAATAATGATGCTAAAATAATTTAAGACAATGAAACTGTAAAAGAGTAAATAAATCAGATTTAAACAAAGATAAAAGAGATGTTTAGAGAAAAGGAAAGTTTCTTAAGTTATTTGACACAACTTGTAGAAGATTTAAAAATAAAATGTAAAATTATTTGGGAAAGTAGGTATAACTAGAAATCACAAAAGGGCAAATAAATACCTTGGATGATGCTTTAAGATAAATACAAAATGGAATATGCAGAAATTTTTAAAGAATGAGAGAAAAAGTATTAATGAGTAAGTGATAGATACAGAAAATTGGAAAAAACATAAAACATGGATAAAATGATTTCTGCTATAAAAACCCAAACAGTTGGACAAAACAAATTCTAAAACTTTTAAATCAAGAAAAAAAATTCCTGCAATAAAAAGTATTGAAGAAATGGACACATTCTTAGAAACATACAATCTTCCAACACTGAGTCAAGAAGAAACAGAAAATCTGGACTGACAAATTACTATTAACAAAATCAAATCAGTAATCAAAAAACTCCCCAAAACCTAAGCTCCTGGACCGGTTGATTTCACAGGTGGATTTCACCAATCATTTGAAGAATTAATACCTATTCTCAAACTATTCCAAAAAATTCAAGAAGAGAGAAAGCTCCCAATCTCATTTTATGAGGTCATCATTACTCTGATTTTAAAACCAGGCAAAGACATTACAAAAAAGAGAAAATTATAAGTCGATATTCTTGATGAACATAGGTGCAAAAATTCTTAACAAATATTAGCAAATTGAATTCAGCAATACATAAAAAAAGATCATAAACCGTGATCAAGTGGATTTATTCTTGGAATGCAAAGTTGGTTAATATCCACAAATCAATTAATGGGATACACCACACTAACAAATTTAAAGATAAAAATGATATGATCCTATCAATAGATACAGGAAAGCATTTGACATACTCCAGCATCCATTTATGATAAAAGCTCTCAGCAAAGTGAGTTAGAAAAAACAGGCTTCAATATAATAAAGGCCATATATGACAAACCTACAGTTAACATTATACTTAATGTGGAAAGGATAAAAGCATTTTGCCGAAGATCAGGAACAGGAAAATTTTGTCCACTTTCACTACTTTTATTCAACATATCATTGGAAGTTCTGACCACAGCTATCAGACAAGATAAAGAAATAAAAGACATCTAAATTGGAAAGGAACAAGTAAAACTGTCATTATTAGCAGATGTCATGATACTATATTTAGAGAACCCTAATGATTTCACCAAAAAACTGTTAGAACTGATAAATGAATTTAGTAAAGTAGGATACAAAATTAATATTCAGAAATCAGTTGCATTTCTATATACCAGTAATGAACTATCAGAGTAATTAAGAAAAAAATCCCATTTACAATTGCATCAAAAAAATAAAATACCTGGGAATAAATGTAACCACAGTGGTAAAAGACCTATACTCAGAAAATTATGTCACTGAAAAAAGAAATTGAAAAAGATACAAATAAATGGAAGCATATACCATACTCATGGATGGGAAGAATCAACATCATTAAATTGTTTGTACTACCCAAAGCAATCTAAACATTCAGTGCAATCCCTATCAAAATACCATGGCATTTTTTCACAGATTTAGAACAAATGATCCTAAAACTTATATGAAACCATGAAAGACCTTGAATAGCCATGACAATCTTGCGAGAGAACAAAGTTGGAGGTATCAAGTTACCTGATATCAAACTATACTACAGGCTATATTAATAAAAGCAACATTATACTGGCATAAATATAGCCACATAGATAGATGGAATGGAATAGAGAACCTAGAAATAAATCCATACATATATGGTCATTTAATCTATGACAAAGGAAGCAAAAAGGGGTAAAGACAATTTAATCAATAAATGGTATTGGGAAAACTGGAAGATACATGAAAAAAAGAAAAAAAAAAGTGAAACTAGACCACCTTCTTACGCCATATACAAGAATAAACTCTAAGTCGATTAAAGAGAATGTAAGACCTGAAACCATAAAACTCCTAGAAGAAATCATAGGGAGTAAACTCTCTGACATTGCTCTTAGTAATATATTTTTTTTTATATATCTCCCTAGGCAAAGGAAACAAAAGAAAAAATAAACAAATGGGACTACAGCAAACTAAAGTTTTTTCACAACAAAAGAAACCATCAACAAAACAAAAAGATAGCCTGCTAAATGGGAGAAGATATTTGCCAATGATATATCTGGTAAGGGACTAATATCCCAAATTTATAGAGAATTCATGTAAATCAACACCAATAAAACAAACAACTCAATTAAAAAATGGTCAAAGTCCCCGAATAGACATTTCTTCAAAGAGGACATACAGATGGCCAACAGATATATAAAACAATGCTCAGTATCACTCTCAGAGAAATACAAATTAAAACCAGAAGGAGATGTTACCTCACACCTGTCAGAATGGCTATCATCAATAAATCAAAATATGAATGCTGGCAATGATGCTGAGAAAAAGGAATCCTTGTGCACTATTGATGGGATTTCAAATTGGTACAGCCACTATGCAAAACACTTTAGAGATTTTTCAAAAAATTAAAAATAGAATTACCTTTTGACCCAGCAATTCCACTTCTGGGTATTTATCCAAAAAAACTGAAACATTAATTCAAAAAGATATATGGACTCCTATGATCACTGCAGTGCTATTTACAATAGCCAATATATGGAAGCAACCTAATGCCCACAATGGATGATTGAATAAAGAAGTTGTAGTACATATATACAATGAAATATTACTCAGCCATAAAAATGATATTTTACCATTTGCAAGGACATTGATGAACTTAGATGATATTATGCTAAGTGAAATAGAGAAAGACAAATACCATATGATTTCACTTATATGTGGAATCTAAAGAACAAAATAAACAAATGAAACAGAAACAGACTCCTAGATATAGAGAACAAACTGGTTATTTCCAGATAGAAGGGGATTTGGGGGGCTGGTGAAAAAGGTGAAAGGATTAAGAAGTACAAATTTGTAGTTACAAAATAGCCACAGAAATGTGAAATACAACATAAGGAGTATAGTTAATAATATTATAATAACTATGTATAGTGCCAAGTGAGTACTAGACTAATCGGGGGATCACTTCATAAATTATATAATGTCTAACCACTATGCTATACTCCTGAAACTAGTATAAAATAACATTGAGTGTCAATTTTAATTGAACAAAAAACTTTTTTAATGTAAAAAAATTAAACCTATATAATTAAAAGAATGTACGATGCACTAGTGGAAAGCAGTAACAACCAAATCTGAGATATACTCAAGTAAAACCTTTAAATTTAAAAAACAAATACATTGACAATGAAGCAAAAAGCCCATTATTTATAAGAGAAAGATATGCATTTATCAGACTTTTTAATACCATGTTGTGATAGAAGAAAATGGCAAAACATTTTTAAAGATATCAAAGGAAGGAAAATGAAGAAATGTTGATTTTATAAAACCTGCCTTTAAAATTTACTAGACAATGAACTTTAGACAACCAAAATGACTGGAGAGCGTCTATATAAATTCTGATACTATTGAGTATACATTAACCTGTAGAACTAAGACTAACATGGATATGAGGGAAATAGTATAGGAAAAAAAGAGTATATGCAAATATAACATAAATTTATAAGTATTTAAAAATAAAACCATAGTGCAACTATTAAAAAATGAGAGGTGATGCAGACAGTGAATGGAAAGTAGAATAGGTTCACTTACTACCTCATAGGAACTGACAGAGGGTAATATTAGTACAGATTAGAAGCCTAAAATAGAGAATGGAAGGATTACTAGTTAATTTTCATATTGCTTAGAGTAGGGAACTAATATAGTATATCTGAAATAGAAGGGAGTAAGGGTACTATATGGAAGCTGGATATAAGCATAAAAACTGGAAGAAAAATACATACCTTTTTATATAAGAAAAAATATATTCCCATAAAAAAAGCAAATAAAAAAGGCATTAAAAGACAGCAAATAAAACAAACTACATAAAGAAATACAATAGGACAGAATGTGACCAAACATATCAACAAATTTAAAAGGGTCAAATAGAAATACTAGGCAAACCATAAGCATAAAGAAACTGATATGTATATTAGGTATGCTGATGTCAGATGAAACGTGCTTCAAAACAAGGCATATTGCCACGCGTGAAGAAGGACATTATATAAGAATAAAGGAGTCAATTTATCAGAGATATAGTGTTCCAAAATAAAAAGCACAACTCAAAAGAGAAGTAGACATATTCATAATTTCTATAATTGTTATTGGACATTATAACACTCCTCTTTCATTAACATAAAAACAAGCAGGCAGAAGTTTGGAAAGAAGACTTAAACACACTTTTGACCAAATTGACTCAGTTTTCTAGTTGTGTAGGTAAAATAAATCCAAAAGAGGACAAGAAAAGAGAGGGGAGGAATAAAGAACAGATATGACAAATAAAACATAACGAGTTGGTTAAGCTAAAAGCAACCATATTAATAATACATCAAATGAAAATAGTCTAAACACTACATTTAAATGTTCAAGATTTGAAGACTGGATATAAAGCAAGCCTCAATTGTAAGTATGGAAGAAAAGCACGACAAATATAAAGACAGAAAATTTGAGATAGAAGTGTGAGAAATACATGTAATACAAACACTAACCATAAGAAAGCTTGAGTGGCTATGTATTAATACCAGATAATACGGTATTCAAGACAAAGAGTACATAGGAAATATAGATAGCTATTACAAATTGATAACAGCAAATATCAGGACAGGTTGTTGATGGTATTTTTTTTATATCTTCAATATTCTGAATATATATTTCCTTTGATTATGTATATTCAAATATATATATATTTGTGTATATATATGTGTGTGTATATACACACATTTGTATGGAGAATATATAAATAATTTACAATTCAATAAAGAGGCAAACACCCAAATAAAAATGTATGAGATTAGAATAGACACTGCACAAAAGAAGATAAATGGCCAATAATCACATGAAAAGATGCTCAATATCATTAGTCATCAGAGGAATGAAAATTCAAATCACGAGCTAGCATTTTACACTCTCTTGAATAGCTAAAATTTAAAAGCTGGTGGTGTCATGTACACATGAGAAAGAGTGACTGTAAATCTCATACATGGCTGTTGGTGGTATAAAAAAGTAAAACTTTTTTGGAGAAAAGTTTCTAGCTCTTGGCAAGTTACAGATATGCTTATTTTATGATTGAGCGATTCCTAGTTATTTGCTCAAGGGAATTGAACACAAATATCCATAAAAAAAGGCATGTCCTTGATTGTTCATAGCAGAGCAGCAAAATTATTCACAACAATCTCAAACTGGAATTATCAAAGTGTCTATCAACCAGTGATTGAATACATAAGTTGCTTTACATTCATACAGTGGAATATATCTCTATTATAAAACCAAATGAACTGTTGATATGCTCAACAAATTGGATGCGTCTCATAGACATTCTGGTGAGTAGAAACAATTCAGACTCAAAAGATTACACACTTTGTGAATTCATGTAAATGAAATTCTTAAACTGGCAAAACAAACTATAGTGTGCTATGTCACAAGAAAAGTGCCAAAATGTAGAGGCTCCCCATTAGCTAAAAATGGGCATCAAAGATAATAAAAGGGTTGAAACCACATCAAATATGTTTACATATAAGAGTTTTATAATGACTTAAAAATTAACTTGTTCATGATATGGAGAATGCTGAGGTACAAATGTGAATGCTTGCAAACAAAAGGGAATCAGGCATTTAATCTGCCTTTTCTATACTATCTGCACCAAATAATTGATAAGTTCACCTTTACAGAAATATTCCAGGTAAAGCATGAAGGAAATGTGGTAGAATTAGGTAGACAATCACCATTTTGTACTCTTGCAGAAATAATGGATATTGGTATTGAGCACCAATGACTGCTCTTATCACACACAGACAAACAGAAAACAGCCAGTTATGTGCTGCGTGGTGGATGTGTACATTGCTATATATGAAGTATCCTTAACAAAAAGTAATACATCTAAATCTATGCTACCTCTGTATGTAAGTATCAATTTCTGGAAAATACAGGCAACAGAGGAACATGTTAGATGACATCACAAGAATGCTATCAGCAAAAGTCAGACTGTGGAATGCTACTCAGACCCAACAATTTTCAGACATTCAATAAATAATTGTAGAATTAAAGAATAAAGAATGAAAATACAGGATAATTAATAGTACTATATGTTGAAGAGAAAGAGTATAAGTAGAAATATTCATTGGACTTTTTATTAGATGATCCTCAAGTGTTTCAATAAATATATATTGAAATAAACTGAATTACTGAGTACCGAGGGTAGGACAGTGGGAGTAGAGAGCTCATCATATTAGACTGAGGAATGGTCAAGAGTAAAGAAGAGGCCTTCAAAATAGACTAAAATCACCTAATGGGTCAGTTTGTCAAGCAAGAAGATATATTCTCTAAAAAAAGTTATTAAACTTATGTAAATACCTAGCTCCAAGTGCATTTTCATTGTGTAACTTTTTTTTTTTTAAATTTTCTCAGACAAAACAGCTCTTTTTGATCAAAAATAATTACTTTTTGCTATTTAGCCTTATTCCACTCTGCCTTATAATATACTATTTGCTTTCTTACCAATAGAGATTAATTCTTTTGTACATTTGATATATTAATTTAACATATTAAATGTCTGAGGAAATAAATTTAAGGAAATTTCATATCTACTAAAAGTTCTAATTTTAAGGCTTCTAGAATGGAAATTCTATAGATCCCTTTAAAGTAAATGAAATATCTAATGCTTCTCATTATCTACTTATCTGGTTCATGACAGAGCTCCATGACAATGGCAGCTTCAATTTAAAAGCCTGTGAAAGAGGCTGCTAACCATTTTTTTTCTCAGTAACAGAATGCCTATATTTTGAGGGATGGCAATGTGCCCAGTAAACAACTACAACTCTCAGTTTCTCTTCCATAAATAGGGTTTGCATGAGATATAAGTAAAAGTCTGATGACTTCCATTTGTAAGATAAATAAGTCTTGGGGGTGTAACACACAGCATGATGACTATAGTTAACAGTACTGTATTGTATATCAGAAAATTGCTAAGAGATTAGATCTTAAAGGTCTTGTCACAAGAAAAGTAAAATTGTAACTGTGAGGCTGTGAATGTGTTAACTAAACATTGTGGTAATCATTTCATAGTATATCATATATCAAATCATTATGTTATATACCAAAACTACTACATTGTTGTCAATTATGTCTTAATAAAGCTGGAAAACAAAAGTCTGATGGAACATCTAAGGAAGCTCGTTTTTTTTTTTCCTCCTCAACTGAATGTAAGTCCTGGCTAATGCATCCACTGTTTATTTAGAGATATTCTAAGTCAATTGTATTCTCCTTAGAATGATTACTTTTAGTTTTTAAACCTTACCTTTATGATTAATTTATTGTCAATCACTATTTCTATGGCTGTTCTCAGAGCCTATCCAAATTTCCTTTTTTGAGGACTACAATATAGAGACAAAAAATATCAGGAGTCTCTAATAATCTGAAAACACATAACTCAGATTTTTTTTCATGAATTCACTCTGGAAACTCATAGATTAATTGGCATATAAAATGTTTTATAAAATAAACTTATATTTTACACAAAATATGAGAGAAAATAAAATGTAGAGGAGGGAGATAGGGAAAGAAAAAAATTTTTATGCATGGGAGATAATAAAAAATACATTCAGAGAAGAGTCTTATCAGCGGTAATGCCCCTTCAAAATTAGATTTGCTTCTTTAGATTCAATTTACTTTTATAGGGTTGTCAAGGAGTCTGCTAATGATTTTCATGTTTTTAACAAGGATGACATGGTTTTATTTCTATTAGTGGTCATGCTTTTGGATTTGTATATTAAACATATTTTAATATCTCATTTGATGTAGGTCACTTAGGCTTCATTCTTTCAATTTGCCAGACAGTTCTCAGAATAATCCTTAACCTGCCTCAGCAAGCAATTTTTCCTCTGTGGATAGCACTGGCGATTTCAACATTCCCATGGAAATGTCCTTTATTTTTCTGAAATTGTAGGTTTAAAATTTTTGAAGGGCTTAGAGAAAGAGTATGTAAAGTGAGAGATGAGGTTGACAGCTAAGGAAGTTGAGGGATTCAAGGCTGCCTGCAAACTATAGGGAGGGGCCCTCCTAGAAAACTAACATGAATAAACTTTTGTTTTCTTGTAGCTTTTTTGATTGTTTTTCAGTTTTTGAAGTGGGAGAAGGTTTGTATTTTTCAGTCCAAAGAATTGGCCTACAAAAGTGAAAAGAATTAGAGGTTAAAGTGCACAGTCGTAGTGTTTAGTTTTATTTAGAATGGTTCGCATTTTGCAACACTGATTATTTACTCCAAACATGTTTACTCAAGTTTCTTCAAGTACGTACCATGACTTGAACATTTACCATGAGATGGGGCATGTAGCTGAAGCTGTCTTCCCTCAGCTTTCATGCAGCAATGTGGCTTGTCAAAGGCACATCTGAGTTTACAATTTGGGGACAATTCAGAAAGAATTTTGAAGTGTTTATTATTCTTAAGATAATGTGTTAGTTATGCTTAAATAGCATAAAATTAAGGCTGAAAATAATCACTAAACATAAAATAGTCCCAAGAATCTGACATAACCCATCAAATAAACATAAGTCAATTTTGTCTATCTCTTTATCAACTAGTGAGGAACTCTAGATTTGGAGCTTGGGGTCCTGGCTTCAAGTTTCAATTCTGCAATTTATCATCTTCATAACCTTTGGAAAAGCATTTAAATTCTTTGTTTAAATTTTTTCATCTGCAGTAATCATGAATATAATAACTACATCATTGAGTTGTTGGGAGAATAATTAAATAATTATATAATTATTATAAGTTATTACATTTGTTGAATGTTTTTTATGGGTCAGGCATAGTGATAACTGCTTCACACAGATTGTCTCAATCTCCCAACAGCTCTTTGAAGTAAATACTGTAATAATTTCTACTGAAAGTGAAAATTGTAACTATTAGAGTTTCAATAATTTTCCCAGGATCATAAAGATCACAAGTTCTAAAGTTGGAATTTGTCTTTGAGAATTTGTTCAGTCTGTCTCCAGAACTCATGCTGTTAACTTTTACGTCACAAAATAATTTGTAAAAGTGTAAAGTCTATAGAAATGTAAAGGGGTAGCATTTTTATTATAAAAACGAACTGTGTAATTTGGTTAGTTATTAAGACTGCTTGATATCAGCAGGAAGGAAAGATTGGGAGGACTTTTGGCTGGTTGATAGCCAACTTTATTACTTTATTACATTATAACTTTATTACTCACTTATATTCTTGAGAGTATCAGTAAATGCAAAAAATATTTTTGATAAAGATGTTCGATAAAGGGTACGAGGTCCAGTTTTTTTCTCAGCATAATTCTTATTTAAAAGGAAAAGATAGCACACTTTCTATATTCTTATTGCTTAAGTATATATTTGAGTACTGTGTTTGTATATTACTATTAAGGATATTAAATTTTCTGTAACATTAATCTTAACATTTCAAACTGCTTTGTGGGTTATACCTTAAGCCTTGGCTGCAAATGCATTACAGTGATCTAATACCTACGTGCTAAATTTTTCATTAATTAGTATGCCCTTGGCATCTGGTACCATATGCTGCACGTTCCGAAAAAAATTGCATAGCATAACTTTATTACTACAAATCATAACATTGATGATGCGTGATACAGTAAACACAGTGATATTTGACAGAACCTTCAAACAATTATTATAGCACATTTAGTATGCACTTCATCAAAGCCTTGTGCATAGTCTCAGAGATGGTAATCAATATAGTTATAGTTATATATAGTTATAGAAAAAACAGTAAAGCCACAACAAATATGATCAATTGTTTCAGTGAATAAGTACTCTCCATGTGATTTTTAAAATGTTTTTATCAATGTTTTTAAACAGTCTTGTTAAAATGATACTCTCTGAAATTTAAAACCACTCTCAATAACAGAAATAAGTTAAACATTTCTAAAAACATTAAATTGCATTTTTGCGAATATCTTATTTAATATGTAGTTAAACATAGTTCTTAAAAACACATTTGGATATTAATTTATTTTACTCAAATACTTGTTAGATTTTTTTTCCTACACATATGAATTTTCATATGCCTTCAAGAGACTACCAACTTTTATCCTTGTTTTTCAGATATAGTTGTCTTCAGTTGGGATTAATTGGATGTAGTGTTTTTTTCATTGAGGTATAATTGACATGTGTGTTATATTAGTTTTAAGTGTACAATACAATGATTCAATATTTGTATACATTTGGAAATGATCACCACAATAAGCCTAGTTAACATATATAGTTACAAAATTTTTTCTTGTGATGAGAACTTTTAAGACCTAGTCTCTTAGCAACTTTCAAATATGTAATATAATGTTAAGAACTATATTCACCATACTGCAAATTATACCCTTAATTGTGTAATGACTTATTTATTTTATAACTGAAAGCTTGTACCTTTTGATTCCCTTTATCCATTTCTCTGTCCCCAAACCCATTGCCTCTGGCCACCACCAATCTGTTCTTTGTATCTAAGAGCTCAGTTTTATTGTTTTTGTTTTTAGATTGAACATATAAGTGGGATCATATAGTATTTGTCTTTGTCTGTCTGACTTATTTCACTTAGCATAATGCTCTTAAGATCCATCTATGTCTTTGCAAATGTCAAGATTTTACTTCTTTTTATGACTGAATAACATTCCTCTGTGTGTGTGTGTGTGTGTGTGTGTGTGTGTGTGTGTGTATGCTTGTGCGAGTATGTGCGTGTGCGTATGTCTGTATTTCACATTTTCTTTATCCATTCATCTATCAATGGATACTTGCTTCTATATCTTGGTTATTGTAAGTAATTTTACTATGACCATGGGACTCTTTTCAAGTTAGTGTTTTTGTTTTCTTTGTATAAGTACCCAGAGATGGAATTCTAAGATCATATGGTAGTTCCATTTATAATTTCTTGAGAGACCTCCATACTTTTTTTCATAGTAGCTGCATCAACTTGCATTCCCATAACAGTGCACAAAGATTCTCTTTCTACATACTCTCACCAACATTTGTCATTTCTTGTCTTTTTAATAATGGTCATGCTAACATGTACATAGTGATATTTCACTGTGGTTTTGAATTGCATTTCCCTGATGATTAGTGATGCTGAGCATCTTTTTATGTACAAGTCGGCGATATCTATGTCTTCTTTGTATAAGTGCCCATACAGATCTACTGCCCATTTTTTAATTGGATTTTTTTTGCCGTTCAGTTGTATGAGTTCTTTATATGTTTAAAATATTAATCCTTTATCCAGTATGATTTGAAAATACCTTCTCCTATTCAGTAGGTTGTCTTTTCATTTGTTGATAGTTTCCTTTGTTGTGCAAAACTTTGTGGTTTGATGTAGTTCCACCTGGTTATTTTGGCTAATTGGATGTAGTTTCTCATTAGCAAGATAAAAAGTTGTGAAGAGACAAGAGTAAATGATGATATTATATCACTACCACCATCCACCATCTTTTGGACTAATAAATTGTTTTGGTGTTTCAGCGACTTAAGCCTGTTCCTAAACTGAAGACATCTACCTCCTGAATGTTGTGGTTTACTCACACTTTTATTTTTTTTAGAATGGGAGCATCGTTCTTTTGTGTGTTTCGGTATCCTATAAAGTGAAACTCCTTATTCAGCAACTCTTAAACAGAAAATCTTTAAAAGAAAGTCAACAATTCTTTTAAAGGAATATATTTTTTTACAGAAGTAAATATGAAATTGACCTCATTAATTTTACTGTTGAGAAAATGAAATACATTGAGATTCAATTAATTGTCAAATTATACATTTCAGAATGACAAATTTAAGACCACAATCTGGATCTGGTGTATCTGATGGTGCTCTTTGGACTTGTGCTCTTTGAACTTAGTGTTATTCACTAAGGATGGATGGGAAACAGATCAAGGTGACGGGCATGAATATTTATTTTTCACCAGAGAGTAAAGGAACCAAATGGTCTGAGGTGATCTGTTTTTGATGCTTGTTGCCTGTCATTGGAACTCATCTGTTAAATAAGGCATAGGAATGACATTATATACTCTTTTAAACTTTCTGGCTCTTTTTAAATAAATTCAGATGCAGTTACCTACCTTTCTTGCTACACACTTGTGATTACGTATGTTTATGAAAATTTACACTTTGGCTAAATTTGTATTAAAATTTAAAAAGAATAGTTAGAACCATCCTAAAATAGAAGAAATATAGATATCAATATTTATTTTCAAGCTAAATGTGAAATTGGCACAACAATAAACAAATAATCTAATAGAACAGAATCCAGAAAGAGATACAGACATATACAGTGATTCTTGATTTATAATAAAGATATAACTGCAGAATGTTAAGGAAAGGATGATTTATCCCAATGAATAGTGCTAGGCCAAATGTATATACAAAAAAGAGGGACAAATCCTCAATCACTGCTTGACACTATACACAAAATTCAACTTCAGGTAGATTATTTATCTAAATATTAATGATAAAAAAATAAAGCTTCTTGAAGATAATAATAGAGATTTTTCAAATGAAAGATTATAAAATAGGATATAAACACTAAAAATAAACTATTAGTAATATTTTATAAAAATTAAGAAATTTTATTTATCAAATAACATAAGATAGCAAAAAGTCAAGCCACTGAGAGTAGATGAATATATTTGAAACATATATAGCAGTCAAAGGTTTCAAGTCCAGTATGTAAAGATCTCCTACAAATAAATAAAACTGAGACAGATGTTAGAAAAATACATGAGAGGACTGATCTAACTCTTCACAAAAGAAGATATCCACATGCCAATAAATATATTAGAGAACACTTACTGTCATTATTTATTAGGGAAGCGTAACCTCAATATAATACCCCATGTATCAACCATAATGGCTTACTTTTAAAATACTGATAATATCAAGATCTTCCAATCATGTGGAACAATCCTATTTCTGATGGGATTATAAATTGTTAAATCATTTTGGAAAACTACTTAATAGTCTCTTCTAAATTTTAACACATGTATATTCTATAACCTAAGAATTCCATTCCTAAATATATTTCTGACAGAAATGTATGCATGTGTATCAAAGGATATGTATGAAAATGTTCAGAGCAGCATTGTTTTTAATAGACCTCCAGATAAAACCTGTGAAATACCCATCAATAATAGAATGGATAAAGTGTGCTGTATTCATATATCCACATACTATATAACAATAAATATGAAATAGCTAGTGGTGACAATAGTATAGCTGATTCCATAAACACATGTTGAGAGAAAGAAACCAGACCCAAAACACATATTGTATGCTTCCATTTATTTGAAGTTCAAAAACAGGAAAATTAATCATGACTATTATAATTCAGGGTAATATTTGTCTTTGGGGAGGAATGATGAGCAGCGATTGTAAAGTGGCATGAAAGGTGTGATATTAATGACATTTTTCTTGACTTTGGTGGTACTCACAATTGTATGTTTGTGATAACCCTTTGAACTCTGCACATAAGATTTGAGTATAATTCTGTGTATATGCTAGTTTCTACTAAAAAATCTATTAAAAATTAAGCTTATCAAGAAAAGAAGATGGGTATTATTTTTATAGAATACTCATAAAATCTTAGGCTTAAGACGTTTTTTAGTTTTATATAATTTTCAACTTCGTTAAACTGATTTCTCTTCACATTTTTTATAATCACACTTTGTACGAAATTAATCCAGTTGCCTAATATCTAATACTATCAAACAATTCATGATACATCTGATATTTGTAGCGCACAGAGAAAAAGAGGTTTTCAAGCATTTTTAGGAAAATTTTTGTTCAGCTGCATTTATGTTGCTTGGAGAAGAATTAGAACATTTCTAATGCATTTATGTTGCTTGGAGAAGAATATCATTTCTGTATTAAATCATCTACATAAGATAATTGAGGGCCTAAAATGCAATTAAATCAGCTTGCTAGATATTTTAGTCACAGAAATCCAATATATTTGGAGAATTGAGAGTGAGCGAGAGCCTTATTTGTTGACTTATTTCTAAAAGGCTTATTAATTACGAGACTCATTTTTGTGGGTTTGCTGGCCAGTTGGCATGGGGAAACTGGCTGAAGGAAATGGCTTTTATTTACTTCTGATCCGTCTACCTCTAAAATGGAATTAAGATAATATCCTTTAGTGTATTTTATGTCTCCAGGCATCTGGAAATGATTTCTCTGAAGCAGCATCCAGGCAAAAGTCAAATAAATAGTCTTTCTTTAATTTTTTTCAATCTCAAACAATCCAAATGTATACAATTTTACTGAGGGAGTCTAAAAATAATGTTTAAGTCATCAATTAATATCTGGGCAAATTTTGAGCACTTGAGCAACTAATTCTAGGCAAAATAAGATATATTGGTAAACATTTCTAATGCTATGAATGGATATTTCTAATTTTACTTTGATGAGTTCAGGGCAAATGATATTTTTCAGTTTTCAACACTTCACATTTGCTTCTGAGGCTCAGTACAATTCTATGTTTGCTATATTTGTGGCAAATATTGGACATAATTATTCACTTAATTACTTTGTGTAGTTTACTTTTTACCACTTTATATTTCACTTTTCACCTCATTCCACCTGTTAATGCATACTTTATACTTTCCTTCACTTTTTTGTTTCTTACCACAAGAAGTAATATTTCGAACAGACAAATATAATGGCATCCAGTCAAGCTTAGTTTACAACAATCTATGCTTTGTTGCTGTATTAGAAACACTTTTTTTTTTTTGTAGAAGTGGAGATTAGTATACTATTTTTAAAAAATGGAAACTATCTTGATATGTGTACTTATAAATATCTATCTGAGGATATGGGTTAACAAATTCTTGAATATCGCATATAGAGGTTTATTAAATAACAAGTAAGTTATAACTGATATGTGATACACATTGAAATCAAATATACATAAATTATTGTGGAAATGAAATTTTTTTAGGCGAGGTAATCCTTGGTTGACCTCACAGATTGCAAGGACCTTGTCATCTTACAATCTCTTATTTTTTATTTATTTTTTATGCTTACAGCACCTGAGTCTTCTTAGGTGGTCTCTCATCCAAGTACTAACCAAGCCCGACCCTGCTTAGCTTCTGAGATCAGATGGGATTGGGCTTGTTCAGGGTAACATGGCCATAGACTATAGAAATGATTTTTGATGAGGTCCTTCATTTCATCACTTTCCTGAAATAATAGATTTTATTTTAGTCATTCATTTGACACAGTGTCAATTGTAAACTACATGAAGGACAACGACTAAGAAAGAGTAAGATGTATTGCAGACAAATTCAATTAGGCTTTTGCTGCTGCAATTCTAATAATATAGCCTTGGTCCAGTGTTTGAATTTCTTAGCAAGAATCTGGGTAGGTTCTGTCTTTTACTTATTGTTCATATTGCTTGGAGAGATTTTAATCATTGCATAGTTTAAAGCATAACTTGAAAAAAGAGATCATGACTTTCAGGCAAATATAAAATAAACATATGTCAAAGATTTTATTTAACTCATTAATTAGTGAAGGGACCAGTAGATATGATTTGTTCAAAGAGAACTTAAGAACTTAGAATATTTGTAGGTGATCTGTCAAAGAAAACTTAGGATGAGATTTCTGAGTTGGATATAATAGTCTTTAATATCCAATAGATCATAAATCTTTGGAGTTACCTGTTCTAGCAGACCAATTATTTTAATCTATATTGGACAGAATGTACAAATTAATGTCAGTTTATTAAATCTGGGCCCTTTAATAATAAATAATAAAGTGAACTAAACACACTATCCTAGACAATCTTTGGATAGCTTTTTTCTATTGATAATATTGAAAGAATCTGTGTTCCAAATTATTTGCCTGATTGCTAAGTTTTGGACAATTTTTCTGATGTAAAATAAATATGAAACTTATTTTCGTATAATATGAAAATTAAAATTGACAAATAGAATTTTCTTCACCCAAAATCATATTGCAGAAGAGGTAAAATTGTTCTCTAATTCAAGTGCCAGGCTATAGGTTATTAAATACCAAGAAGGAAGAAATGTGCTTTCAAGAGGTGCAAAGAACTGTGGGTGTTTATACTTTCAATAATGCGATGAAATTGACTGTAACTAATAGAGTGTGAAATAGTCTCCCAAGAAACATAATGAAGTCCTAAAGAAAATAGCTTAAAACAGGAGTGGATGAAGGTCTTGAAAATACATGCAGGAAAAATCACTGCTGTGTTGGAAGGTGATTTTTAAGTTGTTAAAAGGTATTGCCTCCAATTTCATTATTTTCATTCATGACTGGCCATATGTCATCTTAGTGTTGATTTACCTAATGTATATATAAACTAGAAAACAAAATGGAATCAGAGAATCCAATACTTATTATTGTAAATATCAATAAGGTATAGCAAGTATTTGCTCTTTAGATAGATAGTGCTATCTGGAGACGTGCATTATCTGGTGAGTTACTAGGCTGATTTCCCTAACAGATCGCAGCACTGATTTTGTGCATCATTGATATTCTACTCATGTATCTTGTTAAACATACTGAATGGCATAATGGTTTTGTGGTGTGGACAATTACTCCTGAGGGTCTTCACTAAGAGCCTAAACTACTTTAGGAACCACCAGAATTAGATATAAAGCAATTTCTGTTATAAAGCAGATATGCTACATTACTATAAATAGGTAAACTCAGTACATTTTAATATGGTTAGAATAAATAGGAAGACATTTCTAGTTGATATAAATAAAAATGGTAAGGTAGAATATATATATATATATTTTAGAACATATATATATATATATATATATATATATATATATATATCTTTTTTTTTTTTTTTTAGGCGAAGCAACCCTTGGTTAACCTCACAGGTTGCAAGGACCTTGTCAGTTTATAATCCCTTATTTTTATTTTTTATGCCTACAGCACCTGGTCTTCCTAGGTGGTCTCCCATCCAAGTACTAACCAGGCCCAACCCTGCTTAACTTCCAAGATCAGACAGGATCAGGCTTGTTTAGGGTGGCATGGCCATAGACTAGAATTTTTTAATATTATCAACATTTCACTAATAAATTAAAAGGATGATTTCTGTCAAACATCAATGTCTTTTAAAAAATAAATGTTATTATCGAACCATTTCTTCATCTGATAATCTAAGGACTGTTTTTGATAATATTGATTTATCTCTCAAACATGGGTTTGATGGATACAAGCTACAATTTTTTTTTTACTTAAAACTATTTTAAACATGAAAAATTGTCTTAAAACAAGCACATATCAGTATTTTTAATTCTATTTGACAGCTGACATTGCAATTTTGTAATAATCTTAAGAAAGTTGATTTTTATTGTTTAATTGTTCTGTTTTCCTGGTTTGATTTATATAATTAAACCTGAATTAGGTTAGTATTAACATAAATGTGTAGTCATTCAAATTTAATGCCATTTAAACTCACATTTTTAAGGAATTTTCAATCTTCTAAAGGAAACACTTTTGCTAGCACCGCTATGCTGCATATTCTATTAATATTAACTAATCAAGGCATAAGGAAGCATTGTTTAGAAATTTTTTACCATATAAAAAGAGCCAGCATAAAAATATTTTTGTTCCTAAAAATAGTTATGGCACTTCAATGTAAAAACTAAAAAAATTACCTTATTTTAATTTTAAAATTTTACATTCAACAATTACAAGAAGATGCAGATACATTTTATTTGTCTATACAAACATAGACATTCTATGTATGTTTATTTCATTTTATTTGTTAAAGCTTGAAATACAATGTTTTAAGATTGTTAAGCACATATTTTATTCATATTCAATAGTTTTTGCCATTTTCAGCATACTTATAACTTACTATAGTTAATTAATCACAGAAATATAGCTAATTTCCCAAATTTGTAATTATCACTAGATGAAATATGACTAATTTGAGATGACTCATCAAGGAGATGAATAAATTGAGGCTGTTATGATGTTATGTATCTATTAAAAATGTTTTGAAAAACTGGCTGTTTACACATTTTGATCAATTTTTTATTTTAATAATAACCATTAAAACTTTAAGAAAATATCTAAATCTTTAAAAAATATGGATAATAAGCCTTATGCACATTATAAACAAAACATCTGTGACAAGTTATGTTAAAACTGAATGGAAT
>CM053514.1:57860770-57883093 GCA_028627145.1 Eidolon dupreanum | reverse complement strand
AGAGATTAGAAAAAATATGATGAGTCACGGCACTGCATTTTCCCTATCCAGAGGAGAATATACAAATTCTTCTAAAAATTATTATGTATTAAAGCGATGAAGTCATTCATCCCAGAAAAATGTTTTACTTCCCAGTTTTTATTAATCTTTTTCACCTTAAGCATTTCATTTCAAAGTAACAAAGTCCCCTGCAAAGAAATGACAAAATGATAAAGATCTATTTTTTATGAAAAAGGGAAAACCATTCAAATTTTTTGTTTTCATTTTCCAAGCCCTATTGTTTTTTGTTTTTTGGTTTTTGGTTTTTTTTTTTTTTTTTTTTTTTTTTTTTTTTAGTAAATATTATATAAAAATCACATAGAAAGATAAGCCTTAAAAAGAGAGGCTTTACTTGTGAGCACACATTTTCTTACGTAAACAAAGAGTTCCTTTGTGGTGATTTAACAGTCTTTCATGTACAATTCAAGAATTAGTCTCCTTGGGAGAATGCAAGGTTCTTACAAGTCCTTACTGAACATCTCCCTTTGGGGTGTATTGACAAATGGTCCCTGCCAGCTCAAGAGCAAAGAGATAAGATTTCCTGATATTTCTAATGTCAGAAAACTTGCAATATCATAGCTCTAAAATTAAAGAAGACATAAAGAAGGTATGAGAACTTGATGAAGTGGTCCTGCCACAACAATGTATGAGGGAGAAACAATTAAAGTTTAAAAAAATTGGACCCTCTAGGATTGTGTGGGGTTTTTTTTTTGTAGTGAAATAGTATGAGTTCTTTATATATTTTGAATATTAACATTTTATCAGTTGTATCATAAGCGAATATCTGCTCCCAGTCGGTTGTCTTTTCATTTTGATGATGGCTTCCTTTGCTGTGCAAAAACTTTTTAGTTTGATGTAGTCCTATTTATTTATTTTTTCTTTTATTTCCCTTGTCCAAGGAGATATGTCTGGAAAAAAGTTACTAGTAGCAATATCAGTTATTGATTTCAGGTCTTACATTTAAGTCTTTAATCCATTTTGAGTCTATTTTTGTATACAGTGTAAGAAGGTGGTCCAGTTTTTTTGTTTTTTTGTTTTTTTTGCATTTATCTGTCCAATTTTCCCAGCACCATTTATTGAAGTGAATGCCTTCATTGTCATATAGTAAGTGAGTGTATAGATGTGGATTTATTATGGGCTCTCTATTCTGTTCCACTGATCAATGTATCTGTTTTTATGCCAGTACCATGCTGTTTTGATTACTGTAGCCTCGTAGTATAGTTTTATATCAGGTAGTGTGATACCTCCAATTTTGTTCTTTTTTTTTAAGGTTGCCATGGCTATTTGGGGTCTTTTATGGTTCCATACAAACTTTAGGGTTATTTGTTCTAGCTTTCTGAAAAATGCCATAGGATTCTGATAGAGATTCCACTGAATCTACAGATTGCTTTGGGTAGTATGGCCATTTGAATGATGTTGATTCTTCCCATCCATGAGCATGGCGTATGCTTCTTGTATCTTCTTCAATTTCTTTTTTCAATGACATAATTTTCTGAGAACAGGTCTTTTATCTCCTTGGTTAATTTGATTCCCAGATATTTTATTGTTTTTGGTGCAATTGTAAATGGGATTGTTTTTTAAATTTCTCTTTCTGAAAGTCTATCATTGGCATATAAAAATGCCACTGACTTCTGAATATTTATTTTGTAACCTGCTACTTTACTGAATTCATTGATCAGTTCTAACAGTTTTTTGGTGGAATCTTTAGTACTCTCCATATGTAGTATCATGTCATCTGAAAATGAGAGTTTTACTTCTTCCTTTCCAATTCGGACATCTTTTATTTCTTTCTTGTCTTATTGCTTATCTTATGGCTAAGACTGTCAATACAATGTTGAACAGGAGTGGTGAAAGTGAGCATCCTGTCTTGTTCCTGATCTTGAGGAAAATGCTTTTAGCCTTTCCACATTGACTATGATGTTAGCTGCTGGTTTGTTATATATGACCTTTATTGTGTTGAGGTATATTCCTCTATTCCCACTTTGCTGAGAATTTTTATCATAAATAGATACTGGATTTGTCAAACACTTTTTCTGCATCTATTGATATGATCATATAATGTTTATCTTTCAATTTGTTAATGGGTGTATCACATTAATTGACTTGCAGATATTGTACCAACTTTGAATCCCAGGAATAAATCTAACTTGATCATGGTGTATGATATTCTTAATGTATTGCTGAATTTTGTTTCCTAATATTTTGTTGAGAATTTTTGCATATATGTTCATAAGAGATATAGGTTTCTTTTATTGTAATGTCTTTGTCTGGTTTTGGAATCAAGGTAATGGTGGTCTCACAAACAATCCTATTAAAAAATGGACAGAAGACTTGAACAGATATTTTTCCAAAGGAGAAATATAGATGGCCAATAGACATATGAAAAGACGCTCAAGGTCACTAAGCATTAGAGAAATGCGAATTAAAACCACAATGAGATATCACCTCACATCTGTCAGAATGGCTATTATCAATAAATGAAAGAACAAGTGCTGGCAAGGATGTAAAGGGAATCCTCACATACTGTTGGTGGGATCGCAAATTGGTACAGCCACTATAGAAAACAGTCTAGGGTTTTCTCAAAAAATTAAAAATGAATCTACCTTTTGACCCAGGAATTGTACTTCTGAATATTTATCCAAAGAAAACCAAAACAATAATTCGTAAAGATCTATGCACTCCTATGTTCATGGCAGCACAATTTACAATAGCCAAAATATAGAAGCAACCTAAATGCCTATCAACAGGCGATTAGATAAAGCAGTTATGGTTCATATATACAATGGAATATTGCTTAGCCATTAAAAACAACAACAACAACAACAACAATGAAATCCTTCCATTTTCAATGACATGGATAGACCTAGAGGTTATTATGCTAAGTGAAATAAGTCCGACAGAGAAAGGTAAGTACCATATGATTTCACTTATATACAAAATGTAGGAAACAAAAAGGACAAACTAATCAAAAACAGACTTACAAATATGGAGGACAATCTGGTGACGGGTAGAGGAAAGGGAAGTTGGGAGCTGGAAGAATGGGGTGAAGAGTTAAAGAAGTACAAATTAGTAGTCGATAGATGGTCACGGGGATGGGGAGCACAGCATAGGGAATATAGCTAGCATTAATGTAATGGCTAGGTATAGAGCCAAAGGAGAGAAAGAACAATCAGCAGGATTGTTTTATAAACTATACAAATGTCTAACCAATGTACTGCATACTTGAAACTAAAAATAATTTTTTTAATTATAAAAAAAGAAGTAAAATATATACAGATTGGAAAGGAAAAATGAAAAAAATTTGAAGCCTCTAAATATAGTCCACAGAACTACATAGGCTAATATGCTAACTTCTTTCTATAAAGGATACTGACATTTATCCATTCCTTCAATCTTTCATTCATTTATTCATCAATTTATTGAGTATTAGATATGTGCCCAGCACCATTCTAGGAACTGGAATATATCAATAAAAAAGCAGGCAAACTTCTTTCCCTCATATAGCACATATATTCTTGGAAGGAAAGGAGAACAAAATAGATAATATAAATATACTGATAACTAAGTAAACAAGTAATTTCATAGTTATAAGTCTTGTTAAAACTATTTTAAAAAATAAGAAAAGAGATAGTGTTCCTAGACAAGATGAAGTTAAAATAGTTCATCACCACCAAACGAGGATTATGAGAAATGTTAAAGGGATTTCTTTAAGAAGAAGAAAAAAAAAGATAAAAAAATATGATGAATAAAATGACAATAACTATATATCCATTAACAAGTACTTTAAATGTAAGTGGATTAAATGCTCCAATCAAAAGATATAAGATGGCTGAATGGATAAGAAAATAATACCCTCATATATGCTGCCTATGAGTGACTCATTTTAGATTGAAAGATACACACAGACTGAAAATAAAGGGAATGAAAAAGATATTTCATGAAAATGAAAATGAAAAAAAACTGAGATACCAGTACTTATACCAGACAAAACATATTTTAAAACAAAGTCTATAACAAAAGACAAAGAAAGATCCAGTAATCTCACTTTTGGCTATTTATTTAAAGAAATTCAAAACACTAATTCAAAAAGACATTTGCATCCATATGTTCATTGTTGCATTATTTACAATAATTAAGATATAGAAGCAACCTGAACACCCACTAATAGATGAATGGATAAAGAAAAAGTGGTACCTATATACAATGGAACATTACTCATTCATAAAAAAAATAAAATATTGCCACCTGCAACAACATAGATGGACCTAGAGAACATTATGCTGAGTGAAATAAGTCAGAGAAAGACAAATACTATATTTCACTTATATGTGAAATAAAAATAAATAAATAAATAAATAAACAAACAAACAAGACAGAAACAAACTCATAGATACAGAGAACATTTTGATGGTTGCCAGACAAGAATGGGGTTAGGGGAATGGGTGAATGGGGGAAGAGATTAAGAGATACAAACTGGTAATTACAAAATAGTCAAAGGGGTATAAAGTATAGCATAAGGAATGCTTATGTCAGTAATATTATAATAACTATGTATGGTATTTGATTTATTGGGGTGATCACTTTGTAAGTTATATAAATGTCTAATCACTATGTTGTACACCTGAAACAAATATAATATTGTATGTCAACTGTAACTGAAAAAAAAATATATTTAAAAAATAAAAAGTCAAAAAAAGAAAATAGATAGAGAATGAAAGTTTCCGGAAGTAGTTTCTGAAAAGGTGAAATTTAAGCCTGAAACATAAATACTCACAAGGACCCTGACACAGGAAGATGGTGAATGGAAGAAATTCAGGCATTAGAAACAGCAGATAAGCATGTCTAAGAAAATGAAAGCGTCTGTATAGCTAGAGTATATGGGGTAAAGTAATTAAATAGATGAGATTGAACGAACAAGTAGGATGAAAATGGTCAGAGACTTGAAGTTCATAAGAAAATAAGATTTTAAATCCAGTGGGACAAAAAAAGTTAGATAGATAGATGATACATACATAGATAGATAAATTGATAGATAGATAGATGATAGATAGATAGTAGATAGATAGACGACAGATCAATTGATCCAGTGGGACATAATTGCAGAATCATCAGCAGGAGACTGGCACGATTTGATTTAAAAAGGTGTAGTAGCAGATTCTCTAGAATTGGGCAGAACATGGAAAATGGGCTATTGACAAGTAAAAGAAACAATGAGAGCAGTTGAGAAGAACTGTACCAACCCAGGTCGAAAAATGATGGTGGCTATAATAGAATGATAGCAGTAGACCTGATCACAAGTGTGGGAATTCATGGAGACCTGAGCTCAGACTGGTAGATGGTGTGGGGAATAAAATAACTCAATCAATAAATGACACCTATGTTTTCAGTTTGAGTAAATGGGTGGGTGGTGGAGCCACTGTCACACATGGGAAAAACTAAGAAGAAAGAGACTGTGCTGGAGATAGGAATCAGAGATATTAACCTTGAGTTGTCTCTAAGAGATCTGAGATGTCTATTGGAGATTCAAATAAGAAGTTGTCTCTATCAGTCTAGAGCTCAAAGAAAGATCTAAATTAGAGATATAAATGTGTAAGTCATAGACATATAGCTACTATTTAAAGCCATGGAATTGGATAATAATGTAAGGAGAGATAACAGGACCAAGCTCAGGGATACTCGAACACTTGCAGATTTATCACAAGAGAAGGAGAGAACGAGGACACTGAGAAGGATTATCAATGAGAAAGGTGGAACACTAGAGAAGTATATTGTCAGGAAAGTCAAGAGAAAAATGTTTCAAAAGTGTTGAATACTGAGAAGTCAAAAAAGATGACAAAAGCAAGACAGAGAGCAGTGGTGACTTCGACAAGTGCTGTATTAGTGGTTCCATAAGGATATGTATTAGGAAAGGATAGTTAAGATATGGTGACTAACAAATAAACCCTTAAGTATCAGTGGCTTAACCCAATAAAGGCTTATTTGTTAAACACAGAAAGTCTAGGAGTCAATCATTGATTGAACTCTTTTCTAGTTTTGCAGTCCTCATTCATCTCAAACAAATGGTTTGTAAGTTTTTCACAGCAGAGGAAGAGAATGAGAGATGGCATGGTATATTTTTAAACACCTGGCCTGGAAATTGTTTACATAACTTCCATGCACATTAGCCAAAGTCCAATTACATGGCAAGGGAAGTTGGGAAATGTAGGAGAGAATATGAATATTTGGTGAGCACAAACAGTGTCTACCACAGGATAAAAACCTGATTTACTGAACTGAACAGAGGATGAGAGGTGACAAATTAGAGAGAACAGAGACAATGCAAATACCTTCCATCTCATAAAAGCCTTCCTTGATCCCTCAAGACACCAGCCATTTCTCTGCTCTGCTTTGTACAAAATTCTTTGAGTTGCCAACCAATACCAGCCTCAACAAAAATTTTGCTGTCATATGCTAATGACATAATATTTGAACAAAACTGGCAAAAATATCTGCATAATGTATAGATTACCTTCAATTAATTTTCTAAAAAAAGTAATTAATATCAATACTGTTAAGTTATATAGTTTGAGACTGTCATGTAATGAGCCTCCGTAGGACAAGAACGGTCAATAAATTTTTCACCATTGCTTCTATGTTTGAAATCATAATCAATGTCCAAAAAAAAAAGGAACTGCAATAAAGGAAACATAAAAATTTTGAAGGTGACATTGCTTCCAGTACAAACTTATGGTCAGTAAATAGAGAATCAATATTTATAAGTTCTTTCTATGTGTCAGGCATTGTAATACACTGCTATATAAATTAGATAATAACATCAATTATCCAGTATTAGAATCCTATTTGACAAGTGAACTTCAAAACTCAAGGAACAACATAGTGGTGAGATTCCTATGTTTCTTTTTGCCTCATAGAGCCCAGAATTAGAGTTATAAAAACCAGGAACATGAAAAGACCTACAGTCATAATGGAGAAAAAAAACAGCAAGAAAAGTCTGTTTGAAAGAGTCAACCTACAAGGAAGAAAATTTTTAGACAATGACTGCAGTATCCCAACCAAACCCCAGAGGACAAAAATTATAGCCCTACCCTCTCCTATTTCAGCAAAGGCTGAGTGGTGAGCTTAGACTTTCAAATTCATGAGGCTGTAATAAGACTCCTCAATACTCCTGCCAGGAGAATGTCAGAGGAGGCTAAGCTGAAAGCCAAGGTCTTCATCATCACCCAGCAATAAAGAGGCCATGTATCACAGTAGTACCAGTGGAGACCAAATGAAAGCAAACATCTCACCCACAAATAACAATAACAAGGAGGCCAAAGCACAGATGTCAAGAAAGCCCTAGTGACAAGCCTGGACTTCTACATCCACAAGGCAGTAAAAAGATAGCAGAATGGTATCAGAGAAAATTACATAAAACAGAAGGTTTAGTAATTTTGTGGATAATGATAAACTAATTCTGATGTATATGTGGAAGACAAAACACCCAAAATAGCAAACACAATATTGAAGAAAAAAATCGAACTGACACTACATGACTTCAAGACTTACTACAAAGCTATGGTAATTGAGACAGTGTGGTATTGGTGAAAGAATAGACAAAGAGATCAATACAACAGAATAGAGAGCCCAGAAATAGACCCACACAAATAGTCATTGATCTTTGACAAATGAGCAAAGACAATACAATGGAACAAAGACAGTTTTTTTAAAAGTAGTTCAGGAAACAACTGGACATCCACATGCAAAAAAAAATTAATCTAGACACAGACTTTACACCCTTTATAAAAATTACATTTACAGACCTAAATGTAAAATGCAAAACCAGAAAAACTCCAAGGAGATAAAATAGGACAAAACCTGGATGACCTTGGGTTTGATGCTGATTTTTTTAGATACCAAAGGCATGATCCATAAAAGAAATACTTGATAAATGGGACTTCATTAAAAGGAAAAACACTGTTCCATAAAAGATACAGTTAAGAGAATAAAAAGACAAGCCACATACTGAGAGAAAATCTTTACAAAACCCATATCTTATAGAGGACTAATATCCAAAATATAAAAAGGACTCTTAAAACTCACCAATAAGGAAAAAAAATGATCAAAAAATATGAACAGACATCTCACCAAAGAAGAGATTCAGATAGCAAATAATTATATAAAAAGATGCCCAACATCATATGTTATTAGAGATCTGCAAAAATTAAAACATCAAGATACTACTATATGCCTATTAGAATGCCAAGTCAAAAACACTGATAACAAATGCTGGTGAGGATGTGAAGGAAAGGAAAGCTCATTCATTGTTAATGGGAACGCAAAATGGTACAGCCACTTTAGAAAACAGTTTATAAAACTAAACATACTCTTAACATATGATCTAGCAATTGCACCCTTGGTATTTGACTGAATGAGTTGAAAACTTATGTTCACATAACATTCTGTACATAAATGTTTATAGCAACTTTATTCATAATAGCCAAAACTTAAAAGCGACTAAGATGTTCTTCAATAGGTGAATGGATAAACAGTGTGGATCCAAAATGAAAATTATTCAGAAACAAAAAGAAATGAGCTATCAAGCCACAAAAAAAGACATGGAGAAACCTTAAATGCATATTGCTAAGTGAAAAAAAAAGCTAATCTTAAAAGTTTATATACTGTATGATTCCAACTATAAGCAAAACTGTGAAAAGAGTAAAAGGATCAGTAGCTATTAGGATTTCAAGGTTGGAGGGGAGAGATCAATAAATGCAGCACAAGGTATTGTTAGGGCAGTGAAAATATTCTGCATGATACTGTAATGGTAGATATATTTTGCCAAACCCACAAATGTATAACAAAAAGAGTAAATCCTAATGTAAACTGTGAACATCAGTTAATAATAACATATTAATATTGGCTCATCAATTGGTAACAAAAGTACCATGCTAATACAAGATATTAACAACAGAGGAAAATAAGTAGGTGGTAAAGCGGTTTATGGGAATCCTGTGTACTTTGTGTTCAATTTTTATGTAAACCTAAAACTGCTCTAAAATATAAAGTCTATTAATCAAAAATAAATAATAAATAAATAAATAAGGCTTAAATAAGATCCAGAATTTCATACTGTAATAGAAAAAAAAAAACAGTGAAACAATTAAAAGGATCAATTCTCCAAGAAAACAGAGTAATCCTACATGTGTATGTACCAAACCCCACAGCTGCACCAAAACCTGACAGAACTGAAAAAAGTAATAGACAAATCCACAATTATAGTTGGATAGCTCAGCATCCCTTTCTCACAGTTGATAGAACAACTAGACAGATAATCAGCAGGATATAAAAGAACCCAACAATCTCCTAAAGAATCAGGAACCATTCAACATTTGTAGGACACTCCACCTAAACAACAGCAAAATACACATCCTTTTCAAGTATCCACAGAACATATAAAAATGTAGAACATATCCTGAACTATAAAGCAAATCTCAAAAATTTTACAAGATTTGAAATCATACATACACAGCGTCTTCTCTGACCACAGTAGAATCAAACTAGAAACAATAACAGAAAGATAGCAGGAATATTTAACACATAATTAACACTTCTAAAAATCCATGGTCAAAGAGAAAGTCTTAAGGAAAATGAAAAAATACATTAAACTAAATGAAAATAAAAATATGTCATAATGTGTGATACAGTAAAAGCTTAAAATGAAGACACAAACCCTATATACGAATATTTACAGTGCTTGATTCATAATCGTCCCAATACATGCAACAACCTGGATGAATCTCCAGATAATTACACTGAGTGAAAAATCCATATCTGCTCTATGATTCCATTTACATAACTTTGACAAAATGGCAAAATTACAACAATGAAAAGTAGATTAGTGGCTGTCAGGGGTTAAGGTGGGGGTGAGAGCAGAAGGAAAATAGGTCTGGCTAAAAATGGGCAATGTAAGGACTCCTGTGGTGATGAAAACGTTCTCTCTCTTAACTGTGTCAACATTAACACCCTGGCTGCGATGTTATACTACAGTTTTGCAAGATGAGATGTACTATTACATGTAAATTGACAGTTATTTCAAAATAAAAGTTTAATTCAAAAATTAAACATAAGGAAATAGATGCCATTTTCATTTACTTCTGAAATACAGGATTCAAACAAAGAAATGTGCACCACTCAGCATCACCTACAGAACCAGCTGCTTTCTTCCTAACTCCCTCTTTTAGAACTCTTTAGGAGTATGCCAACTCTATTACAAATTTTGCTACCAAAGTTACAAAATTACTGTTGATAGTAAGAAAGTTTCCATGGTACAGGAGTGAGGCTAAAATAACCCATGTGTGGTCTGCACTTCTATTATTTATGGCTCTGTTTCTTGACTCTAGCTTCATGATATATTTGTTGGAAGGACTGTGTTGATCCACGTGTTTCTGTCACTGCCTAGGAATCAACGGTAATGTCACTCAGAGACAAGTAAAGTATTTCATGCTGTTCTTGTCATCTATTTTATTCTGCTCAATTGCTTTCAGTTACCTGTTCTTACTTTGCCATGTCAATAGCCTTCAGGCAACCCTTCTGTCTCACACGGATCTTTCTATTTGATTTTTCATATGTAGAGCTAAGTCACTCTGAGTACAGTTCCAGTTCCTACTTTAGAATTTTATTGGAACACATGAAATAGTCAACCTGGCAAGTCAAATAATGGAGGAATTAAATCCAACTTTCCAAGTTGGCTTGTGCATGTAAATAAAAGGCTTCCTAAACTGTGGCTGTTAAAAGACACTCAAACTCAATTAAAAATGTAAATGCCAATGCAAATATTTGTAGAGGTTTTACATGTGTCCATCTCTGTATGTCACTGTAAATAATCCCTCCCCACAAAAAAAAATCCTCCTATCCAGCTTGATTGAAGCAGAGGCAGATGGCATCGAGAAGTAGGAAATATAAGAAATACATAACATGATCTCTAACCTAACAATGTTAGAAAACATTTTATTCATAACCAGCTTTTCACTGATAAATAGCAAATATTATTATATTTACCTAATTCATGGAACCTTAACTGTATGAATCTAATGCTATTCTAAGCACTGTGTATAATAGGGAAGATACCAGCGACAGGGATCCTGACTTAGAATAGCTTGCAACTTAGTAGAGAATTATGTATTTCATTGTGGGAATGTAATACATGGTACAGGAGTGAGGCTAAAATAACCAATATGTGGCCTGTACTCATTGTTTATGGCTCTGTTTCTTGACTCAGGCTTCACAATATATTTGTTAGAAGGACAATAGCATTCAGTTTAATGTCTTTTTAACATCCTTGAGACTTCCTTTGACTCATTGTTAGAATACATAATAATATTATATAAGTAATACATAATACCATAATAAAGCATTAAAATGTATTTAACTAAGAAATACACTCTAAGAGGCCAGCAATCAAAAAGAATCAAAGTGTAATGGAGACAGTTTTATGGAAGGGGTGTGACTAGATATGGGACTGTAAACAT
Source organism: Eidolon dupreanum (assembly GCA_028627145.1). Classification (NCBI taxonomy): domain Eukaryota; kingdom Metazoa; phylum Chordata; class Mammalia; order Chiroptera; family Pteropodidae; genus Eidolon; species Eidolon dupreanum. The sequence continues at coordinate 57,871,547 of CM053514.1, read as the reverse complement.
GAGACTCGGACAAGTGGAGAAAATAAAGACTTAAAGCAAGGTTAAGAGCATAAATATTAGAATGAGTGTGTCAAACTGGCAGATAGTGACAATGAAAGTTTGAATATCAGAGTCTATTTTCCCATCCAAATTTCCACAGCCTTGATCCCATTCCTTAGGCACTCTCCTAGTAAGCAGTTTTTTAGTTCAGGACCTTTCTTTCTTATTAAGTCTTCACCTGTTCCCCAACTGAAAGCCTTACTCTATAATCCCAGTTTGGGTTGGGTTCCTTGTACTCACTCTTAAATATCAATCTTGTCTGCCTGCCTAACTTCCTGGCGAGGTCACCAGTTCCATTTCCTGGTACCTGCTGAAAGGAACCTCTTGTCTGGATAGAGTCTGTCAACTGATAAGCTGTATCACCCACCTATTGTATTACCTGCAGCCAGGATTCTCCTCATGCCTTCCCCACCTCAGGAGAGCTTTCCTAGGTGGTATCTTCTGGTATGTGCTTTCCAACACGGTGTTGGTACCGTGTTCTACACATCCGTGACTCTAATTTAATGAATAAATTTAGACCACTGAATCAGTTTTGTTTTGTCAAATTACCAAAATGATTGACTTATTCATTATTTTGTTTCTTTGAAGTGGCCACATATTCATCTAAAGAATGCATCCAGGATCCTCACAGGTCTAATTATATTGAATGAAATCCTCTCTAAGCATAGTGAAATTTGGAATCAAGAACTGCAAAATTGGTCTTAGAGGAGAGTGACTTTAAAATCATACTAATGGAATAACAAGAACCAAAGCAGTTCAATATAAAAAGATAATGACATATGCAATGCAAGATGTACTATATATAATATCTGTAATAATCACAAACACTAAAACAGGACAAATACTAAGAAATTAATACATTTGATGATTCTGGCAAGTTGGTATAAAAGAGATGTGTTTACTTACTATATAGGAAAAATTATATAAAGTGGGAAATAGATAAATTTCTTAAGTATGAAGATAACATCTCTGTATATGTCTTGATAGGAAAAAAAACTTGAAAAGACTACTAGCAATTTTTTATTCCTATTTATGTAAATGTTAATTCCTTTAATGACTAGAATTATAAATGATCTCTATTTTCATTAAGACCTTGTAACTATAGAAATATAAAAATTTGACTAAAACCCCAACTTGAAAACTGTTAGAATAGTTATCCAATACACCACACTGCCTTTTGTTCAAACTCATTTCCTGTTTCACACACCTTTAGCTCTTTCAAAATGGTTCAGTGCTTCAGGTTCAACTCTCTGCAGTTAGTAGGGGACAGGTCAAATCACACCTTATATTCCCCCAAATCATCTTAGATTACCATTTTGGTGTTGTGGCAATGATATAAGTGAATGGAAGCTAAACTAATCTAAACAAACAAACTCTGTTTGATAGCTTCCATTTGTCCCTGTGGATATATTCCACCCTCCCCACTTCACTGTGTGCCCTGAGAGGCTACCCTCCGTGGTCTACATCCTGAACTCCTTATGGCTGGCAGAAGGTGGGAAGGAGGAAGGTGTGGTTGGAGCCCTTCCCTGTGAAGTCAGCTTAGACTGGGGTCATAGTGGCTCCTGTGATGTGGCCTTCTCCGGACAGGGGCTTCTCTTCATTGATTTTTAAAATAACCACCCTCTTTCTTCATCACTTCAGGCATAGGGTTGGCAGATATCCTATTCCTACTATTTCCAGGGTACCAAAATATGCCTATGTTTTCCTTATAGCCTGTCCTGTCCACACTTTTGTAATATCTCTTCATTACATTCACCTCGACTTTCTCAAAATTGATTTTGCTATCATTTTCTGCTGAGACCTAACCGATTCCCAAATAAAAATCTAACATGTTGTTTTCTGGCATCAGTTCAGGGAATTTGTGTGAAATTAATAAAAAAAAGAGTTTAAAATCTTGCTAAGTTTCTAATGTGCTGTTAACTACATATTTCTTAAACTAGCAGCAAAGGGAAACTTATAAAGGTAAAAATATGAGATGTTTGGAAGTAGACGGATTTTAGGAATGTTCCTTGCTGGAGTCGATAATGGCTATGGCAACACTAAAGCTGACACTCATTGTGGGCAACTCTTTGCTAATAAAATTTCAGAAAGTGTATGAAGTATGAATCATTTTACATAAGTGTTCAGTGTATTTGGTGCAGTTGGTGAGGAACAAATAAAGGTTGTCAGGAACACCCACCACTGAATAAAAGCTTTGAGAAAGGTCAAGCTCCTTAGACCTACTTTTTATATTATTTAACTATTTAAAATTTCTTTTTTTCATAATAAGTTCTCTACAAGACCAGCTAGACTGAATCTACCTAAGAGTGTGTCTTCCCATTCCATATAACCCACTCTAAGTTTCAGACACCTGGAGTCACTCTGGCTATACCCTGGAATTGCCTGCTTTTGAGTTCACCTGCATACATCTATCCAACGCAAACATACTCAATGATATACCCTTTCCTCTTTCTCTGCTCTACTGAATACTAGTCACTGTCCTACATCTAAAACAAAGGACTACTCCTCTATGAGGTCTACTCAGATTCTTCCAGAAAGGGCTATTACTACTTCCTCTACATTTGCAAACTGTTAGGTGTACCTCCACATTAGCATCTCTTTCTATATTAAAATTAGAACTCTTACTAGATTGTAAGTTTCTGGATGGCAATGATTTTATTTATTTTTCTTCCCCTAAAGCCAAGCTCAGTTTATAACAGTGTACAATAAGCATTTAACTGATGATAAATGAATGAATTTATTAGCTACCAGAAAGCAAACATATATATATAGCATTTAGAGTCTATTCTTATAAAGCCCCAAAGGTATATTCCTTAATATAAATGAGGAACAATTTTCTGATAAAAAAATAATTAAACATATATCTATTAAATTAACATATATCTATTGAGCACTTGCTACTTCAAATGAGCCATATTTTATTTCTTAACTTTCTAAAAACACAAACTTCAATTGTATCTACTCAAACATATTATATTCATTAAGTGTTTTCCACTTAAATACACTGAGATGAAATTCATAAAACTAAAAGAGAAAAGAAAAAAAAAGACCAAATCTTGCATATAGTCATAAAATATTACATGGTTGAAAAAGGATATTTAGGAAAGCTATTTGAATCTTCCTTAACACTATCTATTTTAACAGTGAAATGCTCACTAAAATCTTTACAAAGCCTGGGCAATAATATCATGTATGACTGTAGGAAATCAGCAGATGGTATTCTTCAGAGCTCTAATACAACTGGACAAAATGACTAAGGATACTATTGTAAAATTGGACTACAATTTTAACAATGAATGTTGTAAATTTTATAAGTCTGGAGGCTGCCCAAACCAGCATGATTCCCCTCACTCTATGTAAATATAACTGCTTATTTTATTGGGCTTTTCCATCCTGCTATCTCACTATTTTGTGGTTGCTAAGCAACCTTAGTAATACTGTGGCATGCCCATTTAAAAAAATGGAGGAACCAAAATGTGTCTGTTGATTTATTTATTTGAATGGAAATGATCCAGGTCCAAAATAAAATCTTTTCAGTGTGACAGCTGGCACTGACTGGATAACAACTTGCAACTTCACTGTAATCACAGTAACACATTTTTTTTTTCTGAAAAAGTAAATAGACCCCTAGATACTTCCATACCACAAATGAATATTTGTTTAATCATTTTTGATAGAGATTGCTTATAAATATCTGAAGACAGATTTTGGCCTTGGAAATTCATGCGAAAAAGTGTATGCATAGTGGAGCCCAGGGCCAGGACATTTGTAGGACAATATGAAGTATGAATTATTGCAACTATATTACCCAGTGAGCAAACTAACCCATCAAGCTATATAAGTTGTCACGAAATGTACTGAAGCATTCCATTCCACTCAGGTGAGATCAGACGAAGGGCAGAGAGAAGGAATCTGAGTCATAAAACCATTGCTGCCTCAGGGTAATAGTAACTTATTTCACTATATTTATAGGTCACTAATGGTAACTGATCCAAAAGAAATGGTGGCATCAAATTGTCCTTGGCCTTTTGTCAAAAAGAAAGAAATCATAGATGAATACAGTCATGGACCAAAAAAAAAAAAAAAATCTACAATAAATTATAATTATTAGCATAAATACAGGAATAATAATATGTAATTTATTTATTTTTTCAATTTTTTTCTAATGGAATTTTTCAAGTTCTAGTGCATGCAGAGAATCTTTCATGTAGAGGAAAATAAAGTATACTTGCTGGCGTACTATTCAAAATTATGAGACTATAATTGCTGTTTTCACTTCTGACTACTTATAGTGAACAGAATATTACAATGAATCAACATCCTTTTTCTTCCCCAATTTCTCCTTTCCTGGTTAGATGGTTTTGCCAGGTAAAGCCAAGTGTGTGGAAAATAATTTCAGTCTTTCCTGTACTCTATCTCAGAGCAGACACATATATTTTTCTAGTTTTTAATTTTTATCCTTTCATTCTGTTCCTGAGCTACTCTTCCCCATAGCTTATGTTAAAACAATTACATTATTTAGTAATCCTGCTTATGGCTACCATTTATTGAGGACTTGATATGTGACCAGAGTTGATACTGTTCTACATTATTCTTTGCTTGTTTTGTGAAAGTAGTAAAATTCATTAAAAAATACAGAATCTTTATTTTAAGGGAAGAGTGAACATGGAACTCACCAAAACCCAAGTTTTTTCTATGAGAAACAGAAGGAAGCTATACAATGCAATGGGATAATTTTTTATTCCAAAAAAAATTATGAATTATAATTCTACTTGCTCATCTGCTTTTCTCCTGGAATACTTTTAAATAGTGTTTGACCCAGGTATGATCACTGCTGAGAATCCTCAGACATGTGTATATTATGAAGCAGTCATACATTTCCTGTTTTAGAACCTTTATGGTTAAGCTCTTTTAATCAAGCCTGTATCATTATATTCTCTATTTTGTATCATTAATTATCACAAACATAGTAATAGATAATATTTTTACCTATCAATTTAGGACTTGGAAATTCACATGGAAGTAAACTCTGGGAAAATTTATCGTCACAGAATTCACTAATGAATTTCGGTTCTGTACAAAAAATGTTGCATGTGTAAAGTTATACCTATGACTGAGTTTGTGTCTGAAAACAAGTAGTCTGATTTATTGATAATTGAATTAGTTAAGTTGAATATGTCAAATTCCATGTTTGATCATATATTAACACAAAGAAATCATATTTAATCTTTTTAACCAATTTATTTAAATTGATATCTGATTCTATTAGTTGACTAGTTTGATTAGAATATTAGTTGAGTTCCTGAAAAGTTATATTCAAATTAGATTTTGGTTAATTATATTATCTTAAACATAATAATAAGTTATTTGAAGGCACACCACTTTTATATAATACAATCATCTCCATTATTTTTCCATTTTGTGAACTATTTCTCCTTGAAAGATGTAGCTTATATTGTCAAAATATTTGGAACTTCATTAAACAAATCATATAATAAACTGAAATCCAAGCTTAGAAACAAATGCATTCATTATCTAATAAAAATAATTTTTTAAAAAATTAGACTCCTCTACCGCACAACTTGATTCAATTTTAGATAGACTTGTTCTCCCATGTAGCTTCAAACTGTGTTTATGATGTGCAGATAGATGATATCTTCGACTGATTCAAGGGTGTCTTCTTTTGCATTCACAAGGCAGTAAACATTTTTATGGCATAAAACCGTTTAACAAATGAACGGTATCTACACATAGACTTCCTAAATTGTACTGATACATCTAATATTACAGTGCATTTACATAAATCACCGCTTCTGGAAAGTGCTCTTCCCTTGAGAGGGCTTACCTGAAACGCCAGCTCAACTAGAGCATGAAGCTCTAGCCTAGTGAACAATCCAAAGGCTGAAAATGTTCAGCTGCTGAATTAAAACTAATACTTTCTCCTCTTTTTTACTAGAAGTATAAAGCAAAACCTGCTTATTAACACCTATCTAGATATTATGTTAAGCTTTTAAGCATAAATGAATTTACGATTTGTGTTTTTGTCCACGAAAGGAATAAACCCTAATAAAATAAAATTACAGCATGTTTAGAATTCAAATTATTCTGAAATAAAGTTTTTTGTGATGCCAAATTGCTAATATTCAAATGTTATTGCACATGAATATCTGAAAAGTATATATGTAATGTGATAATCATTTAATCATAGCTCAGTTTTAACTTTATCACATCTGAAGAGAATCTAAATTTACAGGTCCTTAAATTATACTATTTCTCTGCTTTATAAATAAAGTTCACTAGATACAATTATCATCTTCTTACAGGTTAAAATAATCTTTAATTTAGGGAAACAATTCTTAATAAGAAGCTAAATAAAACATTTCAATATACTTTTAGGCGATAGTAAACTACCTAGGCTAATCAACCTGTATGCTAGAGATCCTCACTTTCTAACATCCTTTTCAAAACCCTCTTTAATTTGCTGCTCTGAATAACAATAAATAATGAGATATCTGTTCATCCACCTCTGATTGGTTTTGTTTGTTTATTTGTTTTACATCCTGTGGTATTGGCATTGAGAAGAAAACAATTACATAGGGCTACAGCAGATACTGAGCAGCACAGTTGTTTCCTGAGAGCCCTTAAAAATGATTTTAGAATGTAAACATGCAATAGTTATCAAAAAAAAAATCTTAGACAAAAACAAATAAACAAACACCTTAAAGTTGTATTTGATTCTGGGAGTAATAAAATAATTTTATTCATAGGTTTTCTGATCTGACCTTAAATATGCATTTTGTGTATGAATGTATACAGTATTTCTCTTGTTCAGATATTTCTTTAAGAATTCATACTTAAAAATTATAATTTAAAGAAGGTATTGGTCTCCTTTGGAGGAAGACAGGAAACTAATTTTTAGTTATCACATATTTATTCTGCCTTTCCTATATGAGGTGAGTTTCCCTTTAAATAAGTATCTAACAAATAAATATCCTTAGTGAAGGAAATGTCTGTCATATACATTGAACATCTGTGTCTACTACATGACAGAGAGACAATCAAAGACTTTATGTCTCCTGAAAGAAGAATACACTGCACTTATGAAGTACTCTTGCCAAACGAATTTAAAATAAATAGAATCAAGCCTCTAGATCAAATTTCCAAAACAGAGGCTAAAGGAGCATATAAAACTATCTCATGAGAATGCAATAAGCCCAAGCTGACTGTGGGAAACTGCACAGGTCAAATCTACTAGATTTATTTCTTTAATAAATAAATTTTAAGAAAAAAAAAAGAGAGAAATAGGGTAATCTGTACATTAAAAGAGACTCACAAGACTTAAATACCCCTCCGCGTAAAATAACAGGAAATCTGTCTTGATTAGATATGTACACTTGGGTTGCTACTCCCCTGTTCCTCTTTCATTGATTGCTTCATTCAGGTTTTTATTTTTTTCATCCTCAAGTAGATGGATGAAAACATAAAAATCACAGTTGTGCTAGATTCTCTGTGATCAACTGTATATAACCACGAACTCCTTACAAGGCCCCTACAATCACAGAAGAAAAAACAAAAGAAATACATTTCCACAAATCACCTTTGCTATATCCTATAAGTTGTAATTTGCCAATGAAGATACAAAATTTGGAAGATGGAAGAGAAGGAGCACAAATGAACAGATTAAGACATATTGGCATCCTAGTTTTCCACTTCACTCCAATTGCAATTTCCAATTCTAGATTGCAGCAATTGAAGGGAAATTCCTAGAGATTCTCCATAGTTGCAGTGGTTTCTGGAAGAGCTGCAGAGCCATAGCTGAGAAAGTCAGTGATTGGCTCTCTGACCTTTATTTCCCTCAGCTTTTCTGATAGGTTTAAGGATCTAATTCTTTGTATTAAAACTCTTCACATCAAACCTTAGCACTCTGTTCTTCTAAGTCCTAAATGATATAATATCCTTATGGCTTTGTGATCAGAGAACAAAACAATTCTTAACAATTAGTTCTAGTTTTACAATAATGAGTAAGAAATCTGACCTTGTTTCGGCAAAATGCCTACCCTTATATCAATCAATTTAACCAGAAAGATGAGTTACTATGATTAGCTCAACCTGTGTAATTGCCCTGTGACGAGTATGGGGAAGTCAGATGTAATAAAGTCAATTCTTAAGAGAAGCCATATTTAAACTGAAAGGAGTACATGTTTCGAAAAGGGAAGTGAAGGTCTCAGAAAAAGGGGGAAGAATTACTAGGTAGAGCCACTGATTGTCACTGTATACCTCTTGAGAACCCTGAGCTCCCTCTGTTTAAAGGTATGGTGTCCTTAGGACAGTTCAAACTAGATTAACGGTGGCTTGTTCTTGAGTTAAAGATAGACTAGCCAGAAGAAAATCAAGGGAAGAATAGAAAAGGGCCAAATATGTGAGACTGGGCATTTAATAAAAAAGGAAATGTAAGACATTAAATGAGAAGGTAAATTCATAAATTAAAAAAATGCAAGTATTCTAGAAACAATCATTTAACCTTATCTGCCCATCTAACCAAAATATCACCTTCCTCACAATCTACATTCCTATCCTTTATGTTTATTCTTATACTTGTATATCTTTATTCATATGTCATCCTACTAGAATTCAAGTGCTATGAGGTCAGTGTCATGGCCAATTTTGTTCACAAATATATTCCCAGTTTCTGAAGAGTACTTGACCCAAGTAGATGCTCAATAAATGCTTAATGAATTATTTGGTTGACCCAAGCTGGGCCGGGGCAAGTTAACTTGTGAAAAGTTCACTGACACTCAGTTATTGTGTGGTATAATCTTCATTGCAGAAGAAGCTGACATTAGCTTAAAGGCACTGCAAGAGACTACTTTTGTTTGATAGTATTTAAAAGTACTGAAGATAAAATCATAAATAAGTAGTTACTATTCCTCAAAGAGCTCACAGTCTAGTGAGACTGGCAGATACAGAGGCAGATAATACACTGGAGTGAGATTAGAGATATATGAGAGGGGTCAAAGTGCCATGGAAGCATCAGAGCAGTGGCACCTTGCAGCAGGAAGAGGAGACCCCATTTAAGGAAAAAGAAAAGAGGCAGAACTAAGAAGTTAGTGAAGAACAATTTCAGTCCACTTAAATTTTGTCTATGATTAATTTATTTTTGACATCAAAGTAAGTCTAACCCAAAGAAAATGTTCTCTAGTTAGTTATATTTTTTGTTTATCATATCTCTAAATGTTATAATAATAAGGAAATCAATGGCTGCATTTCTGAACTATGTTGTTTTTATTATTTTTCCTCTCTATATAATACTCCTTTCCTAATAGAGGAAAAAGATATAATTATCATTAATGATTAGGTCTCTTTAAAATGAGCTAGGGACTCACTGCAAATGACAGAGCATTTGTTCATGCTTTTATTTATCAGATGACATTTTCACATAGTGGCTCAAGCAAGTGTCAATTCAACACTAATATGAGCAAATACATAAAATAAGAAACTAACTTCCGGTTTCATATGTAAGAAGTTTGAAAGCCACCACTCTGCCCTACAGGTAAAAAGCTGAACACACTGACAAATCTACGACTCTTCTAGAGATGAGAACAGGGCAGACCACTGACCGCAAGATTAGAGCGTGGCAGGTGAAGGCAAGGAGTCCTAGCTGACCAGAGCAGAAACTCAGGGCCAGAAACCCAGGAATTAGTGTGGGGTAGGAGAAGCTGAACTGTAATGTAGGAATTTCTGGGGACTCAGTATGGACAGCTCTGAAAGTTAAAAACTATAGGAGGACCCAGTCAGAGGGAAACTCTCACAGTTTTGTGACTTATCTTCAGGAGCTCGACCAGATTTTCACTGTAAATATCAGAAAAAAAATCCCCTCAGACTTCTGGCTCACAGAGGGAAAAAGGAGACTTTTTGAAATAGACCAGACCACTCTCTTGTTATTTTTTAATTTAAAACTATTGGGTGACATTGATCAACAAAATCCAGTAAGTTTCAAGTGTACAATTCTACATATATATTGCATTGTGTGTTCACCACCCATACATAGTTAGATTTCCTTCCGTTACCAAATATTTGACCCCTTTTACTGCTGTCTACCTCCTCCCTCCCCCTTCCCTCTGGTAACCACTAATCCACAATCCTTGTCCATGGTCTGTTTTGATGTTTGCTGCTTTTAGATTTATATCCCATATATGAGTGTTATCGTGTGGTTTTTATAATAAGAACTGTCCTCAGGGGAAACTAGTCAACCAAGCCTCACCAACTGGGTATTATCAAAGCCTAATTGATATGGGGAGAGAGAAACACCCAACTCCAGCACACTCTAGCTTTCCATGAAGGAGAAGGGAAATATTCAACTCCTGCCTACTATAGCTATTCTCTCTCACCTAAGGGGAGAGGAGGGAAAAAAACAACCTAAGAAACACTTGTGAAGTTCACAGGCCAGAGGTACAAGCTCAGTAAGAATTGAGACCTAATTATAAGACTGCAAAATGCTTCCCCTCCCCCCTAACTTTGCCACCACATTATTAAAGGCTTATTCACAGCAGTTCTTTTTAGCCAATACATCATGTCCGCTTATCAAGAAAATATTACAAGGAATTCTTAAAGGCAGAAAACACAATCTGAAGAGACAGAGCAAGCATCAGAACCAGACATGGCAGGGATGGTGAAATTATCAGCCTGGGAATTTAAAACAACTGTGATAAACATTCTAAGGGCTCTAATGGATTAAACA
>CM053514.1:57838930-57860270 GCA_028627145.1 Eidolon dupreanum | reverse complement strand
AAAAAAAAAAAGATTCATGGCAAGGCACAAGGCTGTGAAAGTTAGAGAAAAGTCAGCACATTCTTCAACAGCCACACCAGAAGCAAGACAATGAAGTATGCTTTCAATCATTGAAAGAAAATGATTTTCAACTTAGAATTCTATGTTAAACAGTGAGGGTAGAATATATACATTCTTAAACATGTAGTTCTCATGTTTTCAATAGATTTACTTCCCTGGTGACCCTTCTCGGGAAGCTGTAAAAGGATATGTTTCAATGAAATGAAGAAGTAAAACAAGAAAAGATTCAGAGCACCAGAGATGTCATAAGGGAGAGAAGTAAACAAAAATTTCAGCATGATGAGAAAGGGAGTTTCCAAGGACAGAAACTAAAAATTAAAACATATTGGAAAAAAGTTATAGTTCTGAGAAAGAGATTAGAGATAATTAAGTGATATGTACATTGAAAATTATGCAGAGAGACAATCCTTGAACTCAAGGCAAACACAAAGCCATACAAGAACGCAACAATTTCAGGACCTCTGATGCACCTTAAATTCGTAAACAATAATTGCACCTACTTGCTGCCCTCACCCAACTCTAATTTCCTAATTATGCCTGTGCTTCTGGTCTGTTTATGCCTTCTCTAAAAGAAAAGGACTGAAAACAGAGTATGCAAAATCTTAAACTCCAAATAGCATCTCATTATATGCTACACTCTCCCTTCAACATGAATTCTCACAAACTACTTTTTCCACATAGTTTTAATAAACTGCATCTATCTGGCCTGGGTATAAGATGTCAATAACAGAGTCTTTCTATCCTTGTTATATTTATCTAACAATGATGAGAAAACTTAAAAAAAAAGTTGGCAATAGATAGCTGACGTTCAGTCAATTCTATACAATTTATCCTTTACTAAACTAATATTATGTTCATACTTCTTATCAAGTTGTTTTTCTTCCCTGTTTGACCTACTTCATAAAGCTTCACATAAAATGAAATTGATGTAATGCTATAAATAAATGTGCTGTTTTAATGTGCTCAAAATAAAATGTATAAAGAAAAATTACTTTTGATGTTATTAAGTATTAAAAATAGACAATTATAGATAAGTAAGTAACCATTTCTAGTATCAATCTTTAATATACAGAGTAAACCTCCTTGATTTTGCAAATTGAGATGGCAGACTAACTGCTGAGAACTAGAGAAAAAAATATTACAATAAGCAGGTAATATGATATGGATGTCAAGGGAGAACAGTGCACAACAGAAAGTTTGTATCTATACAAATGACCTACTTTATATAAAATAAAATTAAGTTACTGCGAAAGAGGGGTGTCAGGCAATATGAAATGCCTATTCATCCTGTGTAACCTACTTTTGTTTTGAGCTGCTCTGGATGATTTCTTATTAGAGAAAGTAGCCACACTAGTTTAAATACATGTGCTATACTAGAATATGTGTAATTTTTATTATAACATTTATTTTAAGTACTTCATTTTTGTACTGAAAATTACAAAAGAATATAAAAGAATGATTTTTAAATGTTTTGTTATGGGTTATGTTTTAATAATTATGAATGGCATGAATCCTTATTTTTCTTCATCAGTTTAATCACAGCAATTTCAGACTGGCTTGTGGTTGTAGATAGTTTAAATCCTTTCCCTTTATTAAAAAGTAACTTTCCCATTCGTTTCCATAATTTTGTTACTATAATCTATGGGCTTCCTATATAATAATTTAATGGGTTTACTGAATTATTTAAATTATCCTGATGACTGTAATATATCTATTTTATGCCTCTGTCACTCTGCTCATGGTCTTTCCACGGCCAACATCTCGTACTATAATTTCTGTGGTTCCAAATTCTAATGACCTATTTCTAGTAAAATGTCAGTTTCTCTACAAAATTACCTCTGATTCCTCAGCTGGAAAGAATTTCCCCCTGTCCCTGTACTCCCATAGTATTGCAACTCTATCATCCTAATAACAGCACTCATCACTTTGCACCCTCTACTGGAGTCACCTGTCTGAACAGTTTCAGACATCTGCTACCACCTGAGGCCACATAAACACTACAAAATCTCATTCTGTAGATTCCCTGGGTATGAAATGGGTGTAAAAGGTTGGGGGATTAGGTGAAAAAGGTGAAGGATTAAGTGCAAATTGGTAGTTATGAAATAGGCAAGGGGATGTGAAGTACAGCACAGGGAATATAGTCAATAATATTGTAATAACTATGTATAGTGCCAGATGGGTACTAATCAGGGGAATCACTTAGTAAATTATATAAATGTCTAACTACTGAACTATACACCTGAAACTAATATAAAATGATATTGAATATCAACTCTAAATGAAAAATAAAAATTAGAAATTAGTAAATAATAAATAAATAAATAAAAATAAAATATAAGTGATATCTCCCTTTGAGGGAAAACAAACAAACAAAGCAAGCATAGAGGTGGCAGGCAACTTCTCTACATACAATTAATACATTAAGGACCCACTCTACACTCCTTCCTCTCTCAGAACTACTCAACTCTCATAACTCAAAGCAATTAGTTATATAATATCCAAGAAACTAAACCTAGTTCTTCCTAACAAAATGGCTAAGCACTTCAATATCTAGGTACTTCTTTAATGCAAGAGACAGAGAAAAACAGAAACAGGAGATAGATTTTAAAGTTTCTAAAAGCTTTATTGTTTCAACTTTCATATTAAATCTATAATCTATATTGAATTGATTTTCTATTTATTGTATTATAAGGTAGAAATTATGATTTAATTTCATTTCTATCCAGATTTTTAACTAACCCAGTACCATGTATTAAAATAACCATCCTTTTCTTTCACCCTTTCGTGTCACCTTTGTCATAAATCAAGAGATTGTATATGTGTCCTTAATTTATGAAATAACTATTTTGCCTCATTGCTTTATTTGTCTGTCTGTTAACACCTTAGTCTTAACTACTATTATTAAGTATTAGTGCTCTTCTCTGCTTTATAAATCTTTCATCATTTTTTCTTGTTCCAGATTGCCTTGGTTATTCATGGCCTTTAAGTTTCCATAAAAACATTAAGAAGAGCTTGTCAATTTCTACCAGAAAAACCTGCTAGAACTTTGATTGAAGTCCACTGGAGAAAATTTTCTTCTTATAAAATATTGATTCTTCAATTTCATTGACATATCATTCCATGATCAAATTAAATTAAATTATTATTTAGGCATAGATTGTGGCTAATACTCTCTCCCAAACTCCTTGTTTGACTCTAACTATAAAGGTTTCGAAATATAAATATTCAATTTCCCAGTGCCCTTTAGAATTGGGAATGCCACGGGACATAGTTCTGGCTTTTGAGGCACTAAAGGAAGACTAAAGAGGTTTTTATGTAATTAATAGAAAGGGGGAAATGTGGCTGGGACTATATTATCTTCTTTGTTGTGCCTTAAATACAGAAATGATTCATCACTATCCAAAAAATCATCAACTGAAATGAATTGAGGTCAATTGCTGCCTACCTTCAAGCTATTTTCATTTAAAAAAACAACAACAACAAAAACAAAAACAAAAACCTCCATTTGTTTAAGTTACTATTAGGTAAAGCTTCTGTTTCTTATAGGAGAACCCATTGCTAATATTAAGCTATTTTTTTATAAAAGGAAAAAAACACCAGATCAGAAGCTGTGCCTTCTTTACATGTAAGAAGTATCTGATAACTAAAAATTCTAGTAAAAAAAATTAATTAAAAAGCTTTCAGTCTACTATGTTATATGTATTTAAAAAAAAAAAAACTCACCTAAAAATATTATTTTTCTATGCTGTATGTAAAATCTGCATCCATTGAAATTTTTTTAAATGTCATAACATAATGTAGAATAATGTCTTGTTTGACCCTGAAAAAGAAACTCTAATATTTCCTTCTCCCCACTAAAAGTTCATGGGTTATTCCCAATATCTGTATTTGAATTTTAAGACAAAGCAAAAACCCTAATGATTAGGAAACAGCATTCCTATTTTAAATATTACAGTAAATGAGTTAATGATTTGCTAAATATGAATGACTACCTTTACCTTTAAATGATTTTAAGATACTAATATTTTAAAACAATTCAACATGTTTTATTTACTTCAATTTCATAACTAAAATGTATATAATTTAAAATTGTTTTTAAAATTATTCCAAATAGCACCCAATTTTTCTTTCTTTATTGGATCAGACTAATTAAAAATTAAAATATATCTAAAGTTAATATTTAGTTTATAGATAAGAACTTATATTTATTTCAGAAGTTGCTCCAGAATTACCTCTCATAGACATAGAATTATTTTCTCATGATTATTGAATCCATAAAAAATTAGATTTTAAAAATTTTCTCTACTATTTTTCGTGCTTATTTGGAATCACCATGTCTCAGTCTGAGTTGATGAAAGACTGCTGATTATGATTTGGGAGGCATTTTTCCAGGGTACTACTAATAAGAAATTGAACTAATGAAACCAAAATGTAGTCCATAACCACATGCTACAATTTGATGCTTATCCCCAATATAAATACCTGTAGTGGATTTCAAAGGAACCCTGTAAAGAGAGTGTATTATTTAAGCACAATTTTCCTTAATTAGTATATAAAATAAAATAAATAAAAGTAGATGACCTGTTGGATGGTAATCTGTACCATATTCATTACTAGATAGAGAATATATATCCATAACATAAACATTCCAGTAGAAATTTTCAGAGAAACGCATTTTGCTTGAGTGACATGGAGAATTAACCCATAGTTTCTATTTATTTGATAAAGATGAATGCCCTCTAAACTGTGACTCTCGCCCACAGATTGATTCATCAGATTTTTAAATATTCTGACTGCAGCCTAGATAATAATTCTTGTATGCTGTCTCAGTTATCCTATTACAAGTTTAAAAATAAAGTCATTGAAAAGTTCAAAGGATTTCCTAATAAGCTAACTAATATGTTAAAGAGCTATAATAATCCCTAATACCCAAGTCTGGTGCATTGAAGAAAATAATAAATCATTTTCTCTTCTTTGTCTCTCATCGAATGCCCCTCTCCACTAATACTTCTCTTTTTCTTCCTAATTTTTAGAGCTTAGAACTCATTTTTTAAAGTTAATTGAGCTTTTGATTAAATATTAGATTTACTTAATGGATTTTCAAATACAAATGACTATAGAAACTAGGTAGGTAATATAATGTAAATTTTTAAAAAATAGGTCAGGTGTGATAAAAATGCATGTGTCCTATGTAAAGAAGACAATGTCTAGTGAATTATCCTTTTGGACATTGGGGCATAGTTTTGCGAGAACTTCTAATTTTTCAGAAGTCATAACCATTTCAGCAAAATAACTCTGATTTTAAATGCTGGCAACTAATTTAAATTTAATAAGAAATAATTATAGTATACAGGATCATATTTGTTGGATTAAGCAATCTACATTTGTTGTTATATTCAGTCTTAAGTTTCTTCAGACATAACCAGTGGAATGTAGGCAATGACATCGTTCTTTGTCTCCTCCCACCTATTAATTTTTTTTTATTCTGAAGAATCAGAAAAGATCTGCTTTTTCTTATCAACAAGGATATTTTAAACACAATATAATTTTACTTTGTAACATTAGTTTTCAAATGGGAGTTCTTTTGGCCCTTAAGGGACATTTGGCAACATCTTGGACATTTTGGTTGTCCCACTGGGGGTGTTAGTGACATCTAATGAGTAGAGCTAAGGATGCTGTTAATCATTATATGATGCACAAAACAGCCCCACAGCAAAGGCTAATCTGGCACCAAATGTCAGTAGTGCTGAGGATAAAAAATCCTGGCATATAATATCTCCAAATTCTTAATATATCCTAAAATTTTTATGGAAACTTAATGTATGAGAAATGGAATTGAAAAGAAATGGATAAAAAGGTGTGAGGGGATTGAAAGAGTATAAAATAAGAGAAGAATAGTTCCCAATTTATGGAGAGTTTGAATTTGATTCTACTTTTTCTCAGTTGGTGAAAAATAATCTGGAGTAGAGTGTTTCATTTTATCTCAATCTTATTATTTATATTAGCTCCTTATGATAGAAATATTTGAGAAAAAGAAAAAAAAAGAAAGAAGAAAATCATCCCTACTTATTTTCTTCTACCTTAAGCCTAAGTGTTTTAAAGCCTTTGATTCTTCCATCACTTTTGGAGCTCATGCTAATCTATCTAGATGTTCAATTACTATACTTACTAACACTTGCTATCCCAAATAACAATCTAGTATTATGGGTATTTGTGAATACTTACAGCATGTAATAAATGCTCAACAAATAATATTAGTAGTATTATTGTTCAGCCCTAAACACTTACATTTTCAGTGATTTTTTAATGGTAAGTCAGTCTTTATTTTCTTTTCCTTAGACTTTATTTATTTTTGGATCTCTTAAAGAGTTGGAGATTTACTCCAAAAGGCTTGAGCACTCTAAAATAAGCAATCACATACTAAAACAGGAATATCATTGCAGCAGGACAGATGAGTTCATTTGGATGTATTTTCCATCTTCTGGGTTTCTACATAATCATTAGAGAACTTAAGTTTTATTAATAAAAATATATTTAAAAACAAGTCTCCTAATGAATTAGCTATCTGAATATATAACCAATATAAAATGGCCCAGGAGTCTTGCTCCTTTCTTGAACTCACGAATCATTTAATGGGGCAGTTCCCTTGCTTGAAAAGTTTCTTGCATTTTCTAAAATGTAATGACTGTAAATTATTTGCATACATTTTTCATAGAAATTTATATTACATATTTCAGGGGCACTGGGTATAGATGTAATAGATGTAATATTTTTAAGGTTTCAAGAATCTACTAAAGTCAGTCAGATTTTCTTAACAATTTCTGACAAGCATCAAATTCATTTAAACTGAGGAATTAGTGACCTTGAAAATTTCAGTTCATCTTAATCTATGGCCAAATACACCATCAATTTCACTCAATTTATTCTCTTAAAAGCAAGGTTGAAGAGGTTTAACTTATTTAAAACATCTATTGGTACCTAGATAAAATTTTGTTTGTCAAAAATTGTTAACAGAATATAGTTGGATTTGCTAAAATTTTCCCTTTCTCCAGTTTATTTAGGCTTCAGATAAATGCAGAACTCATGTGATTTTAGACTATTTGAATATTAATTACAAACCAAGAAACCCTTTATTTCAAAGTTAATTAAAAATTTCAGACTCTTTCATGTTTATAAAATTGAGATTTTAAATTAAAAAAAGAAAAATTTTGTAGTTTAGTCGTGAATAAAAGTTATGAGAAATTTTCTCTTACTCTTTGTTTGTAGCATGTAATCTAACATTACAGAAATGGTTAAAAAAGGCATTTTGTGAAATTATTTTATTAGCATTAAAAAATAGTTATGGGAATATATACAGACATAAGGGCAGAGTGTAAAGAGTTATAATAATTCCAGATAGTTGCAGCTCCTTGAAACGTCTGAAAATATAAAGCTCATAAATAGTATAATCACATATTTGTTGCATAAATTCAGGGCTACTAGTATTTTTTCCTACTCCTTCCAACTCAAGATTTATTTAGGACAAACAAATGGATGTACTACTTTATGCCATACAACTTTTGTGGATAGAATCATGAAGGGAAAATATTTCTTCACACATAATATCCCTTGGTGTTCTTTCTTCCCTTTGATTCAGAGGGTGATGTCACTAATTTACAAAGCTTCAAGTAAAAGTGTCCATTTGTATGTGTATAAACACGACTTTATTAGTTCTTAAATTATTGTGAGTACTTAAATATAGTGACATTGAACAGACAAAAATTATCATTGATATTTCATTAATTCAGCTTGGATTTTGTGCAGGACAGAGTACCAGAGAAGAAGAGCTGCAGAAATGTTATATGGGTTCCTTCAGTACTTAATCATATTCCAAGCTGTATATATCCAGGATGAAACTCCATGAAGCTTAGCTGACAGGAGATGCTATGACCCGACATGTCAGCCCACGCTCAACCTCCAACGATATGTTAAATTTTTAATTAATTCTTCTTGTCTGATAACACTCCTTCTTTCCAGGTTCTGCCACAGATAAACTACTCTATGTGCTGCCTGCCTTGTATTCCATGTTACTTCATTGCCCTGCTGTTTCAGCTCATCGATAGTCTCATAAAGTTATAATTTTAGAGTTTATCCAGCCATGTCTAGTTTTTAGAAAGGAAAAGTCACTCTTTCCATTTTATGTATGCTGGGCAGAAGCAGAAATCTCATTTCATTGACTTTCAACAAAGACACCAAAGTAATGAACTTGGGAAAGAAAAGTCTTTTCAGCAAATGGTTCTAGGACAACTGAATATTCATCTTAAAAAAGTGAAACTCCACTACTATTTCACATCATATAGAAAATTAATTTGAGGTTGATCATAAATGTAAACATAAAAGTAAGAGCTCTAAAGCTTCCTGAGGAAAACACAGGAGAATATTTTTGGGGTTTAGGGTTAAACAATGATTTATTAGACTGGACAGAGAAAGCAAAACTGAAATTTTTTAAATGCTAAAATATACTTAATTAAAATTAAAAATTTATGTTCAGCAAAAAGACACCATTAAAAATATGGCTAGGCAAACCACACTGGGAGATTTTTCACTGAGAGAAAATACCTGCAAAACATATAACTGACAAAAGTTTATATACTGATATATAAATAACTCCTACAATTCAGTAATAAAAAAATCAAAAAAATTGAAAAAAAAAACAAAAACTTAAGGAAATACGATGACCAATAAGTACATTAAAAAGTGCTCAATCACTAGTCTTTAGAAAAATACAAATTAAATCACAATCAGTTATTAATAGATAATATCTGCTATACCTAGAATTAAAACAATTGATAACAAATATTGGCAAAGATGTAGAGGCACTGGAACACTCATAAACTCTTGAAAGGAGTATGAAATGGTACAAGTACTTTGGGAAAGGTTAGATGGTTTTTGCAAAGTTAAACATAAATCTATACTATGACCAAGCAATTCTATTTCTAGGTTTTCTCAAGAGAAATAAAAACATCGACCTACAGTAAAATTTGAACATGAATGTTCACAGCAGGTTTTTTCATAATTGCCAAAAATGAAACAACTCAAATATTCACTACCATAAGAATGAATAAATAAATTGTGGTATATTAGAGAAATGCTACTCAGTAATAAAAAGGAAAAAATCCTTATACAATTCAACAAGATTGACTAATCTCAAGAATATCTTGCTAAGCTAAATAAACTGGAAAAATTAATGTATATACTGTATGATTCTCTTTTTATTGAAATAATTGAGAATATTTTAAAATAAGCTATAGATTAGATAATAGTTTTGTTGCAATGCTAACTTGGAAAGTATAATGTGTTCTTGGAGAAAATGTCCTTGTTTTTAGGAGATACTGAATTATTTAAGAGTATTGAAGGACTATATCTAATATAGTCTCAAAGTGTAAGAAAAAATTGTATGTGTGAGAGAGGGAGACAGACAGACAGACAGACAATGATAAATAAAGCAAATGGAGAAAAATGTGAACAATTGGAAACTCCATAACAAGTATGTAGAAATTCCTATTTTATAATTTTCTGTAAATTGGAAATTAAATAAAAAATTTTAAAGTTCTAAAAATTAGCATGCTCTACTTTGTAGACTTAAAGTGCATACAAATGTCCTTTAAAGCAAAGTATTGTCTCCACCCACAGTTTGTCCACAAGGCAAAGTATTTCACCCTCAAATTTTAACTGAAATGTTCACACCATCCATTAATAGGTAGTAGTGCATTGAACACCTTAGATGCTCAGTGTGAGGCTACCTCTTGTGTAAGACTGCTGAAACAACATTATAATAACTGTTTAAACCACCCTTCTTATGACTTCTAAGTCTTGATACTAACTAATTCCAGTGGAGAAGCCAAAGCTTTATCTACTATGCCAAGGTGTTTGGATTTCATGAGGGCAGTAAGGAACCATTGAAGGGTTTTAGGCAGGTTTTACCAAGTTCATATTGACATTTCATAAAATTGCTTTGAAAGATTGAAGGATTACAAATTGTTGGCAGGAAAAAGAGCTAGGAATGTGTTGCCACATTCTAGGAGTAGGAAAAAAAGGGACTCAGATTAAAGTAGAGGAAATATGAATACTGACTGTATCTGAGAGATATTAAAGAGGCAGAACCAAAAAGATCGGTTGTTGATTCAGTGTGGTGCTGAGAAAGAGGAAGAAATAAAGTGCATATTTTATAAGATGGGGAATATAAAAGTAAGAGAAGGTTCAAGAATATATTGAGCTCTTCTATTGATTTATTGACTTGTAGTTCTCCATGCATGGTCAAGTTGAAATCAGCAAAGATTTGGAGTTCAAGAAGGAGACTTGGGCTAAATGACAGTGTTTAGAAGGTGTAAATCTATAAGCACAAATCTATTCTTTTGCTGTGAAATGTTGGACAAATAACTCTTTAGATATAAAATGTTTGAGTCTCCAGGAAATTCATTATTAAATGTCAGGTAGTGTCATGATCTTCTAGTAAGTCTATTATCCAAATAGATTAAAAATCGTTAGTGAAAAATAATAAACCACAGAAGAACCACTACAAACAGTAAGCATTCATTCCAGTTTTTTCGAAAATAATTCCCTATATTTTCTTCAATACTTTCTTCTCCTAACTTCAAATTTTGTTTTTCTGAATGTTAAAGTACTGTTTGTTAAATGAGAAAAATGTCTACAGACCAATTTTCAAAGGGTTACTGTTCTAATTATCCAAGTGATATCACATTTTTTGACAGGCTCTATGTTAACAGTGTATGACATATGGAATTTTCTTCAAATATAAGATCTCTTCAAAGATTTTAAACAGGCCATTTGGACCTGTCCAGGAAAGCAGAGGAACGATGATATAAATCTAATACATTTGAGATTCTTGATGGTATTAAATTATTCTAGCCAAAATCAGTGCAAATCTTTTGCTGAGCTCTATAAGCATTTAGCAAAGCCTTTCTGATGGAAATGTTAATAAAAGCCAAAATGTAAATTGGGAGAAAAAGCAGTTATTCACCAAACCTATCATCAGAGAATGACTTAAAATTGTATGCCTGTTCATTTGTGTGTATATACAAATACTATTGAGAACTTGGGAGGAAAGCAGTAGAAAGAAATTGAGAAAAGTTAGCCAATCTTAGCCAATCTTTCAGAATTATCTTCAGCTACTTACTGATAGGATCAAAGTAGAACCCTTCACAGAAGTGGAACATCATTTTGTCTCTTGTGCCGACCTTAAACCCACATTTTCTAGATTTGGCTTCTGGCAAAATAAATAAATAAATAAATAAATAAATAAATAAAATCGCTTTTGGTTTTGATTTTCAGAAGCTTTGGCCCAACATACTCCATCAACTCTTCCCTTGTTCAGGGTAGTCATTTTTACACTAAAACAATCAGAACTATTCTGCAAACATATACATAGAAATATAAACTGACTGTGGAAAAAAATAATACTCTTTGAAAGTATATTCCCTGACTTGCCACACATTTTTAACTTTTCATTTAGAAATTAAGACTATTAGAGCTGAAAAAATGTCATGACTGTTGGCAATGTAAATACACTGTAAATTTACTTATAGTACACTACTAAGATATATTAAAAACAATACACTCAACAATGGCTAGTAGGTTAGCTGGCCTTCCAAGAGTAGAAAAGCATTATGAATGTTTCCTACTATCCTTAAAAGATTGAAAACCATGGCCTTGGTGCGTTACTTAAAAATAATAAAATGTCCTTTTATTAAATTTAACTGAACATTATCCAAGAAATCACTGTCCCAAGGAGAGCAATCTGAGATTTCCTCACTGACGTTTAAACAATGCTTTACCACATAAGTAGAGAAAATAATGGATTATGCCATATGTTCTTATCTAGTTCATGCCCCCAAAGGCATAGAGAATGAGCATTCTTTCCTTGTTCTTATACTTTCCTTAGGTTTTATAAATCTAAACAAATTAAATAAATGTTTTGCACTTGTAACTCTGTTACTTTTAGAAAAAAAAAAAAAATGACTGCCAGGGGAGCCACAGAATTAAGAGAATTTGCAAACAAAGGAACAGAGGCTATATGCATCTTTATGCCAAATTAACAGAACACAAGACAAACTACAACATATTATTCAATTTAATAAAAAAGATAGTTATTACAATTTTCTGGATGGACTGCATATAAAATTTCATCTTATTTTGATTATTATTAGAAAAATATAACAAAAACTTATTTAAATTTCTCAAGAAATTGAATATATTTCTAAGAGCAAGATTTAAAAACTCTCGAATATTCCCCTTTAATCTTATTTTAACTTCTTCTTCTGCTCACAAATCCAAATATTCATGTTTCTTCTCCCTGTAATCATGGGCTATACACTAGTGTGTGTGTGTGTCTAAGCTCTGGCTGGTGTCCCACACTCTGGGAATCATAATTATGTTCCTCCCAAGCTCTACCATTTTTGTGTTGCTTTTTAATTTTTCAACATTCACTCAGTCAAGTTTTCTAATTTATATACAATGAGAAATCAATACAAAATTATAAGTATAGATTTTTTTGCCTATTTACTTATTAGTCTTATTCTCTTTTTGTTACTCCCTTGAAGGAATTTGTGTATTAAGCAGATTGTAATTCTTAGGAAAGTTATAATCTCCAAATTAGGACCGATATTGAATCGATCCAAGTGTGTTTCTTTCTTACTTGAACCTCGTATGGTCAAATGGTATGATATATTTCTGGCTGCCTATGAAAAGTCACTTAAGGAATTCCATCCCTCGTTTTACTGATCATGGACCTTGAAGGAAGTTTATTTCCAGCACTAGTGGCATCAATATGCACATAACTCTTTTAATAATCACAATTTTTACCCAAATGACTTCATAGCCCAAAGAAAACATTTTTAAAAAGGAACTGAAATTTCTACTTTAAAGGTAATTAATAACTTGCTTTTGGATCCTTAACAGTTCTATGACTTCATTTAAACCACATTTTTTAAATAACCCAGAAATAAAAAGTCATACTCAATAAGAAGAGGCTAAAATCTATGTTAACAGAATCAAAGATACAAGATATTCCTGATCAGGAAGTTTTAAGCTACTCTATTGATTAAAGTTTCAAACATTCAAGTCATTCAACAAATTTCTAAAGCAAATATTATATCAAGCCTAGTTGCTTTCAACAGGCTAGTTGCTTTCATTCATTCTCTACAACTCTCAATTCTCTTCTTTCAGTGGCATACTATAGTGTATGTATCAATACACAACATTCCTGAAGAAAGGGAAAACTCATTGTCTAGTCTTAAAGTAGAAGTGGTTGGAGGGAAGGGAAATAAGAACAAGAAGTCAAATTATCTCACCTTTCCATATATTCATAAAATGTTCTTTCTCTCTTAAAAAAAATCACAAAATTCAAGCCAAAAACATAAGTGTGGAAGAACTGTAACTCAATTTTTAAAACCCCCTGCCTAATGGACAGGTACCAGTGCCCTCCTCCTCCCTCTACCAGAACTTCTCAATGGGTATATCCTACAGCATATCTGTGCTGTAAATGAGAGGACTTTCATCCTCTCATTCCTTGGAGGTAGGTGGGTATGGCCTATATAGGTTGTTCACAGATAGTTGCCTCTATAAATATTAATTTTTATGAATGCTATGACTTGTAAAAGGTTTAGAAGCACTTTATACTCAATTGTTTCCATCTTCCATCTCCAGTAAAAACAAACTAACTAACTCTGATCAAGTTTTTCAAAATTATTTTGTAATGGCATAAACTTATTTATGTCCCTCAGGCTTTTACTTAGTAATTCTAAAGCTAAAAATAAAGTCCTCTTTTATCTGCTTTTTGAGGCAATGATTTTTGCTGACTGAATGGGAAAAAGCAATACAATATACAGATGGCATATGATTGAATTGTACACTTGAAACCTATATAATTTTGTTAACTAATGTCACCCCAATAAATTTAATAAAGTAAAAAAAAATTTAATTAAAAAAAGAGTCTCCCAGAGCCAAATACAGGTTGGTTAGTATATCACAATAATATCTTCCTATCTTTATGCAGTGTCTTCATCAAGAAACAATGATGGTTGGAAAGTAACTGAAATATGCTTGAACTAGCTTCTCAAAAAAATGGTAGGGAAGGGGGACAGATTTATGGAAAAGAGACATACCCAAGGACAAAATGAATAATTGCGCCTTTTGTGGGACTAGAACCAAAGTCACCCTTCCCATGTCTCTTGTACCACTTGATCATTTTTCTAGATTACAGATTCATTCTTCCCTCTTCTTTCATGCGTAATATATTTTCATAATTAATTCACTCTCATATACTTTGGAAAGACAATTTTACATCTCTCTCCTGAAATCTCTAACATCCTCTCTCACATAACCCTCTCAACTGATAACCTTCTCTTCTATTTCACTGAAAATTAGAATTAATCACAAAAGCACTTATACATTCTCCCTACCATCATACCTACCAAACGACTTGTCTATTCCCATACACTCTGACTTCATTCTTACTACGATAGATAAATTGTTCCCTGTCTATGGCCAACTCTTTCATCTACTGACTAGATCACTTCCTGCTCTCAAGGATGTCAGTCCTATAATTAATTATCCCCTTCCCTTACATCTTTTTCAACTCTCTATTAGATCATTCCCATAGTCATACATCCATTTGAATTATAGTATTTTAAAAATCTACCTTAATTTTTTAAAAAAATTCCCTTAATCTCAATCTTCTCATAGCTTGTACCCTATTTCTCCATTTTATTTTTCAAAAACTCATTATGGAACTTGTCTATATCCACTGTCTTTATTTCATTGCTTCTTATTCACTCGGGAGCTTACCTCACACATCTTTTTGTCCCCACTAATCTAGTAATATTGGCCTTCTCAATCACTCTACTGAACTCTAGACATATATCCTGGCACTTATTCAATGTACTAACTTCCATGTCTAATAGACTTCCTAACTTAACATTCCCAAACCAAACTTTTCATTCTGTTGCCACTGTAACCTAAAACTAACTCGCTTCTCCCTCAAGTGTTTCCACTTTCATAAATGGCATCATATTCACCTAGCAGATTCAGTCACTAAATCTGCTCTTTATCTAACATCCAAACCAACAGCAAATCCTCTCAGTAATACTTTCAAAATGTATTTTGAATCTAACAATCAGCACATCCACCATTATCACCTTACTCCTTAACCAGCATAACACCTTAGTTCATATTCCTGTTCTCATTTTTTTGTCACCCAGAATGATCTTTTGACAACATAATTCACTACTCTTTTTAACACTGTTAAAAGATTTAACAGTTCCATTAGAAAAAAAATCTGTAGTCTTTATGTTGATCCTCCAGTCCCAAAGGATTCGGCTCCTGGCTATATCTTCAGTCTCATCTCCTGCCATCATCTACCTTTCTCTTTGCACTCCAGCCAACTTGCTCTTCTTGCTTTCAAGCTTTTGCACTTTGTTTTCCCTACCTGGATGTTTATTCTTCAAGATATCCACATGATTTGTTATCATCACTTCATTCAAGTCTCTCATCAAATGTTACCAGCTCAGAGAGTCAGTCCCTGACTGCCTATTTAAAATAACACTATCATCTTGCCCCGCTTTATTTTTCTTCATAACACTAATTTCTTCTCAAAACTATTTATGTAATTATTTTAATAACGTATACATCCCAATAAATATAAGCATAAGGACATACTTTATGAACTGAAGTATTCTTGTCACTTAAGAGATAGTAGCTGGACAATCATTACTTACCCACCGAAAAATTTACAAAAAACAGCCAACCTAATACCACCCTGTTCAAGTGCTGAACACAGTTTCATAAAGTCTCCATGTCCCAATTCCATACTTCCAAGGCAAAGAATTAATTGGCCAAATTTATCCTAGTCTCATCTATTATACATACATGTCATGGTGAAAGGATGGAAATAAAGGCCTCACTTTCACACAATTAGGTCTAAGGGAGCAGAACAATTTCAGAAAAAAAAGGGATGCGAATAAGCAGAAAAATTAATGTCTTCACTTTCATCTATTTAACAAATATGTATTCGATACTGACAGTATGCCAAGAATTCTATAAAGTAGGATACAGCAGAAGCTTAGCAAACAGAAACCTTTCTCTTATATATCTTTCAATTAGTAAAGAGAGCTGCAAGTATATATGGCACTCTAACCTACGATCCATGGATAAAAGAATCAGACAGAATAAATAAAATTGAGTTATTTTGTTATGCTGCATGCTGTACATATTAAATGTATTAATTATAGTAGGAATACTTAAAGAATTCTCATACCACTCCTTTATGAAGTGAATACTGAATCATTTTCACACTGGTCTTTATTATAATATTGTAGGTGCATTCTTATTGAAAATGTTTGTTTTCTACATGTTATATATTCATAATTTATAAATATGAATATTTATTTCAAAAAACATACAGTTTTCAATTTGTGGCATACCACGTTTACCTATTCCTCATAACCACCACTACTACATAACCACTACTACATCTATTCAATTTGATCTTTAGCACATTGCTTGGCCTCTCTCAACTTTATTTTCTTACCTATAAAATCAACAGTTTGGATCAGATGTTCAGAAAGGCTTTTTATAAGCTTTACAGATTTTCAATACAATAAGAAAGCCAGTTGAAAGAGATCACTCCGTTCCATGAAATGTGTGCACACGATCCACCAATCTCCTTACGTGCAGTCCCATTGACCACAAATAATTTAAACGGTTAAGACGATGCTGTTTAGAGGGCATATATAAATAACCATGGGGAAGTGTTTTCTAGATAGCTGAATTACAACTAATTAAAATAAAATTTGAGCATTCTAGAACTTAACTCGGAGTCAAGGGAAGATGGCAGACTAGGTAAAAATAGTGTTTGTCTCTTCCCAGGACTGCACTGAAACTACAACAAATTATAAAATAATCAAGGAGGAGAATCACCTGAAATCCAGCTGATCTTAACACCTACATCTGATAATACAAAGGAGATACATCGAAGCCGGTAGGAGCGACAAAGTCCCGAATTGGCCTGAGCCCATACCCATGGGTGTTAGAGGTTCACTGGGAGGGAGAACGAGGCACAGAGGCACTCCTGAAGGAGAGGGGTTCCTGGTCTCATCTCTCCAGCACAGGGTCCCAGCCCACGGAAGAGGAGATTCCAATAACTCTGACTGTAGAAACTAGAGGGGATTCCAGCCATCTGGGTGAGAAGGAAGGCGACTGAGCCCCTAGACATCCCTTTGAAGGACCCATGCAAAGGCTTTCTGACCTGCAGATACTTACCCAGGACACTGATGGTGGATCAGAAGCTCACATGGGATTCATTTTGAAAAAGTCTCCATTCCCTGGAGTCAGAACGAGGGCTGGAAAGGCTACCACCATTGTGCCTTAGTCTGGCCCCCCTACAGGGTAACCTACAGACCACGCCAGCTTAACTGTGCAGACCCCTCCCACAGAGCAATTAGGAAGCCCAGTTCTTAGGGGATCAGCCCGCTCCACCTAACCTGCAGACTGAATGGGACAGTTGTTCCTAGATGGCTGCCAAGCTCTAATCCTAGTGATTCAGAGCCAAGAATTCACAGCAGGGTGGCCACTGTTGTAAGCTGAGTTTCTAATCCCAGCAACAGCGGCCAGCACTGTGAGCCACATTTCAGAGATAAGGTCAGGCAGATCGCTGCTGCCAACATGAACTTGGGCAGATATCGGGGACATGTGGGCCACTCCCAGACAGCAGCTGGTCTTGCTATGATCTGGGTCATCTGCAGGAACTCACAACAGTTACCAAATTTGCAGCAAGACTGACGCTGTATTGATCTGATTGCCATTGTCTCTCAGAGACTCCACCCCCCCCACAAATTGCCCCAGGTGGCCCATTGACAGTGAAGGGACACAGCCCTGCCCTTCCCCTCCCCTGATCACCTAACCCACACAGGCAACGAACTTTGGCTGACACAGAGTGGTCACTGCACGAAAATCAATGGCAGGCAGACCTTTGCTGCCTAGAAGAGTTTCAATACTGTGTCCAGGGAGCACAGGGGTCTGGGGGAGCACCCCTGATGGCAGTTGGTCTCACTGTAATCTAGGTCTACAGTGGAAACACCCAGGAACAGAGGTTGCAGCAAAACTGAGGCTGTATTGGCGTAATGGACTTTGTCACCTTGAGATCCTGCTTCTCCCAAGCCACAAGGTGTCTGCAGCCCATTAACAAGCAGCTTCTTGTGCACTGCTTGGCTCTGGGGTTGAGCAGTTAGTGCAGGCAACAGACCTTGGCTAGCACAGTGAGCGTATTTTGAAGAAAACAGTTGTGGACAGACCACTGCTGCCTGTACAAGCTGCAATATCTCTTAAGGGGATTGCAGGGGTCTGTATTGGCCTGAAAGCCCTTAACTCCCTGAGTTCCTGCCCCATCCAGTACACAAAGTGCCCATTGATAGGCAGCTGCCTTGCTCTGGGGTAGTGCATTTAGGCTCAGGGTGAGAAGCAGTTGACCTTGTTAAGAGTGGAAACTTGTACAGTGAGCCACAGAGGCAACAAGGGCATGTAAACTGACATTGTAGCAGCAGGGGGAAATTTACTCACTAGACCCAGGAGACTCCTAGGGTCCCTGTGCCACTCAACATACATATCACCCAGAGGCTCATCCAGTTTCAGAGACTTACAAGCAGCTGATAGGAGATATCAGGACTTGAGGAGTACTGGTCCCTCTGCTAAACTGTCATAGGTCAGGGACGGGGGATAATTGAAAGCTGCATACAGTGCTGTCACTTACCTATAGATCCAGTATAGGCAACAACCATCAGAGGATCACTTTGTAGTTCTCACCAGGTAGCCCTGAGCAATCAAAAGCAGCGCCTGACCTTGGCCTATGGGGAAGACCCTCCCAAGGGGCCAAAAAATCAACACTTGTGGAAGCTGGCACCAGACCACAATGGAGCAAATCCTGACTAGTTCCAATAGTGATACACATAAAAGGTGGCTGCAATAGTACACAAGCCTGCTAGGGCAAATCTCACTCAGTGGGGTCAGCGCCCACACAACAACTCTTATCCTAAGAGTGCAGCCAATTCTTACAATTAGTCAGCCTGAACATTAATCCCACCCACTGAACTACTAACAACAATAAAGGCTTGGCAACAACAGATCACACACAACCCACACAAAGTTCACCTCCAGAGCACCCAGCACAAGGGATCAGGGATTGTGCGCCACTGGACCACACAGGACACCTTCAATGTTAGGCCATCTGGCCAAGGCTGAGAGATTAAACATATACTTCTGACACATAGAACACTGAGACGCTAATAAAATGAAAAAACAAAGAAACATGCCACAAATGAAGCAACAAGAGAAAACTCCAGAAAATAAGCTAAATGAAATGTAGGTAAGCAACCTACACAGTCAGAATTCAAAATAATGGTTATAAGGATTCTAATTGAACTGATGGGGAAAATGGATGAGCACAATGAGAGCATAAAAAAAAGACATAGAAACCATAAAAAAGAACCAGACAGAAATGAGGAATATGATCATGGAAATGAAGACTACACTAGAAGGATTCAACAGTAGATTGGACAAAGCAGAAAATCAAATTGGCAAACAGGAAGACAAGGTAGTTTAATACACCCAATCAGAACAACAAAAAGAAAAAAGAATTTTAAAAAATGAGGATAGTTTAAGAGACCTCTGGGACAACATGAAGTGTAACAATATCCGAACCATAGGAGTACCTGAAGAGGAAGAGAGAAAACAAGGGATTGAGGCTCTATTTGAAGAAATAATGACAGAAAACTTCCCTAACCTAGCAAAGGAATTAGACATACAAATTCAGAAAGCACAGAGTGCCAAACAAGAGGAATTCAAACAGACTCACACCAAGACACATCATAATTAAAAAGCCAAAGGTCAAATACAAAGAGAGACTCTTAAAAGCAGCAAGAGAAAGGAAGTTAGTTACTTACAAGGGTACCCCCATAAGAATGTCTGCTGACTTTTCAATGGAAACTTTGCAGGCTAAAAGGGAATGGCAAGAAATGCTCAAAAGTTATGAAAAACAAAAATCTACAACCACAGATACTCTACCCAGAAAAGCTTTCGATTAAGATGGAAGGTGAGATAAAGAGTTTCCCAGACAGAAAAAAGCTTAAGGAATTCATCACCAACAAGCCAGCATTACAAGACATGTTAAAGGGTCTTCTGTAAAAAGAGAAGTGGTAAAAAAGAAAATAGAAATAACAAATATGAATAATAAAATGACAGTAACTACGTACCTATAAGTAGTCACTTTAAATGTAAATGGATTAAATGCTCCAATCAAAAGACATAGGGTAACCGAATGAATAAGAAAACAAGATCCATGTACATGCCGTCTACAAGAGACCCGCTTCATATCAAACAATACTCACAGACTGAAAGTAAAGGGATGGAAAAAGATATTGCATGCAAACGGAAATGAAAAAAAGCCAGGGTAGCAATACTTATATCAAATAAAATAGACTTTAAAACAAAGGCTATAATAAGAGATTTTTAAAAAGGGCATTATATAATAATAAAGAGATCGATAAATCAAGAGGACATAACCCTAGTAAACATATGCACACCCAACACAGGAGCAACTACATGCATAAAGCAATTATTGGCCAACATAAAAGGAGAGATCAGTAGTAATAGACTCATAGTAGGAGACTTTAACACCTGGGCAGATGTTCCAGGCAAAGAATCAACAAGGAAACAATGGGCCTAAAAGATACACTAGAACAGATGGACTTAATAGATATTTTCAGAGCATTTTATACCAAAGCAGCAAAATATACATTCTTCTCAAGTACACATGGAACATTATCAAGGATAGACCACATGTTAGAACACAAATTAAGTCTCAATAAATTTAAGAAGACTGAAATTATATCAACTGTCTTCTCTGATCACAATGCTATGAACTAGAAAGCAGCTACAAGAAAAAAAAACTGGAAAATACACAAACATATGAAGGCTAAATAACATGCTACTAAACAATGAGTGAGTTCTTAATGATATCAAGAAAGAAGATACCTAGAGACAAATGAAAATGAAAATACAATGGCTCAAAATTTATGGAACACAGCGAAAGCAGTCCTAAGAGGGAAATTCATAGCAATACAGGCCTACCTCAAGAAACAAGAGAAAGCTCAAAAAAACAATCTAACCCTACAATTAAAAGAACTAGAAAAAGAACAGCAAACAAAGCCCAAAGTAAATAGAAGGAAGGAAA
>CM053514.1:57587854-57838430 GCA_028627145.1 Eidolon dupreanum | reverse complement strand
CTACAGTAATCCAAATAGCATGGTACTGACATAAAAACAGATACATTGATCAATGGAAAAAAACAGAGAGCCCAGAAATAAATTCACACCTATGGATCACTTAATATATGACAAAGAAGATAAGAATATACAATGGGGTAAAGACAGTCTCTTCAATAAATGGTATTGGGAAAATTGGACAGATACATGCAAAAAAAAGAAGCTGGACCACCTTCTTACACCGTATACAAGAATAGACTCAAAATGGATTAAAGACTTAAATATAAGACCATAAAACTTTTAGAAGAAAACATAGGCAGTAAACTCTCTGATATTGCTATTAGTAACTTTTTTCCAGACGTATCTCCTTGAGCAAGGAAACAAAAGAAAAAATAAACAAGTGGGACTCCATCAAACTAAAATGATTTTGTACAGCAAAGGAAGCCATCATCAAAAAAAAAAGACAACCAACTTTTTGGGAGAAGATATTCGCTAATGATAATCTGATAAGGGGTTAATACCCAAAATTTATAAAGAACTTATACAACTCAACAACAACAAAAAAAAAACAAACAATCCAATTAAAAAATGGGCAGAAGACCAGAACAGATACTTCTCCAAAGAGGAAATACAGATGGCTAACAGACATATGAAAAGATGCTCAAGGTCACTAATCATCAGAGAAATGCAAATTAAAACCACAGACCTGTCAGAATGGCTATCATCAATAAATCAAAAAATAGCAAGTGTTAGCGAGGATGTGGAGAAAAGAGAACCCTCATACATTGTTGATGAGATTGCAAATTAGTACAGCCGCAATGGAAAACAGTGTGGAGGTCCCTCAAAAAATTAAAAATGAATACACTTTTTGACTCAGCAATTGCACTTCTGAGTATTTATCCAAAGAAAACCAAAACAATAATTCGTAAAGATCTATGCACTCCAATATTCATGGCAGCACAATTTACAATAGCCAAGATATGGAAGCAATCTAAATGCCCATCAACAAATGACTGGATAAAGAAATTATGGTTTACATATACAATGGAATATTACTCAACTGTTAAAAAAATGAAATCCTACCATTTGCAACGACATGGATGGGCCTAGAGGTTATTATGCTGAGTGAAATAAGTCAGACAGAGAGATAAATACCATATGATTTCACTTACATGTGGAACAAAAAGAACAAACTAATCAAAAACAGATTCACAAATATAATGGATAATTTGGTGATAGAAAGAGCGGAGAGGATTTGAGAGGCTGGGAGAATGGGGTGAAGGGTTAAAGAAGTACAAATTAGTAATTGATGGTTGGGCACAGGGAGCTTGGCAGAGGGAATGCAGTTAGCATTAATATGATGACTAAGTGGAGGGCCAGGGAAGGGAGGGAGCAATTGGGGGGATCTTTTTATGAACATTATAGATGTCTAACCAATGTACTATATACTTAAAACTAATTTAAATAAATAAATTTATTTTTTAAAAAAATTTGAGCATCCTAGAAGTTAAAGGTGTCAAAATCTCTTCAAATCTGCAGACATAAAGTGGTGTACCATGAATTAAACTCTTCCCTCAGATGTGGTATTTGTGTTTTGATTTGGTCAGCTCAGTTTGTTAAACTTGGAATAAAATGCTTTGGACTTGCACTCTTTAGTTCACTATACTCCCTAATTCCCCATTATTCTACACTGGTTGTTTTCAAACTTGAGCATGAATCAGAATCACCTGAAGGAATTGTTAAAACACATATTTCTGGCCTTATCCCAAGTTTCGATCTGCTGAGTCTTCATGGGGTCCAAGAAATCGCATTACTTATGAGTTTCCTGGTGATGCTGACACTGCTGTCTCAGGACTGCATTTTGATAAGTATTGTCCAACACTACCTTTGTATTTATATTATTTGCCAAGCCCCTAAATATATCTAAATTCATGAACCATTGTAGCATATATGCCAAAAACTATTTACTATAATTATAAGACATTTTTAACCCTTAAGAAGAAGACACTGAAAAAGAATTGGACTGAGCGTAGCAAGCCCTACCTGGCCTGGTCTGTGATTAATACATATCATGTTATTTAAAATTGGTTACCCAGGACTTTTATGTGACTGTCTTATTAGCACTACAAGTCGAAATCATACACCAGGGGTTTCTCTCAAAAGGAATAGTTATTCTCATATTCTTAGAGAAATATGCATCAGGGTACAAAAAACTGTGATTATCACTTTATCTTCAGACCCAGATAGTGAGTTCAAGTCGTGATAACATAGGTAGTATAAATAATCTTCTGTTATTTCTCACTATAATTACATATATGCAACTATATACAATTATACATATACATATATGTTTGTCATTCTTGTGGGCAGAC
The DNA here is from genome assembly GCA_028627145.1 of Eidolon dupreanum. Classification (NCBI taxonomy): domain Eukaryota; kingdom Metazoa; phylum Chordata; class Mammalia; order Chiroptera; family Pteropodidae; genus Eidolon; species Eidolon dupreanum. Next base: position 57,836,079 of record CM053514.1, on the reverse strand, counting down.
AGATGTTTGTGGACACAGATGTACATGTCCACAGTAGCCATATGATTTTTTATTATTTCTTTCCATTATCTCCCTTATCTTGCCTAAAGAATCACTACTGATTCCTCTTTTTCCAGAAGCTACCTGTTCTTCAAGAAATTCACTACTTTCTGATGGATTCTGGGAGAATCTTACCTGCAGTTGTGATACAGAGATGCATTGCAGTTATGACATGAGAGTATAATCACTATCAGGATCTATTATTTGTTTGGATTGCAATATCATTTCGAAAGGGAAAAGGTTTTTGACAAATAAAGCAAACTATGTTGTCAGAGAATTAATTACTATGATCATAAGATAAAACCTTTTGTCTTTATGCTCTCTATATACAACTTGTTCATTTATTCAAAGAAATTGATATGTAAAAATAGCAGGGCAATATTAAGTATCCAAATAGCATTCAAATAATATCAAATGCTAATCATGATATTATTGATAAATATCTAAATTCCATATAGGTTAAATAACATCATTTAATTGATTTATTGTAAATCATTAGAAATAATCAGCATACATTACAGGGATTTAAATTGTTCAAAATCTTTACCTAAAGAAGGTAGTAAATTGCATTTTTATTTCTTTATCTTAGTTACTTGACAAATAACTTGGTTGATTTTGTTTGCTTGTTGTGCTTTTTCTATCATGTCCCTCAGTCCTATGACACAGACTTATGCGCCAGGCTGAGAATTGGTGCTGTTTGTGGAAAAACTTGGATGGAGAGGGAAGAGAACACCCACCACCTTGGTCACTACCTTTAACTCTCAGAGAGCATGAAGTGAAGATGCTTGTATTCTCACTCGCTGCCTCCAAGTCTTACATTCCGAGCTCCAGATTCCTTAATAAACCACTAAAAAGCAGTGCTGCAAGTGTCCCCTCTCTGCAGGATCAGATTGGAGCTCATTTCAAAGCCTGATACATCTATAAATGAAACTATAATCAAAACCTGATATAATTACCTTGCTTTGTTTATACAGCTTCTCTGCAGGCATGGAAAGTGCTGCTGAATGGAATGCACCGCGCTGGCCAAAATTACTCCAGAAACATTACCTGTGTGAATATTTTAGTAGCATAGAGAGAGCTGTTAATAATTTCCTTTTCATTAAATTAATAAATATCAATCATTTCTATCCAGTTTCATAACTCTAAGTTTACCAAAATACTTTTGTAAACATTCACATAATACCAATTAGATAAATTTACCCTGATCGGTAATCCTCCAAAACCTCCAAACTCATCCAGTTTAAAGCTAGTCTTAGCTTTAAGACTGGGAAGAAATCTAAGAGTAAGAAAATTGATTTTTCAGATATTGATGGGAGACTTGGGAGGTCAGTTAAGAAGCCTTTGGCAGCATGAGTTTACTTCCTTTGTAGTCTTTCTTTCCTCATGGTATCTGTGGTGTTCTCTGCGAAGAATTTCCATCCTAATGCACTACTTAAATAAATGCTGTGTGTTAATGCTACTACTTAGATGTATGTGTTAAAAATTAAATAGTGACCCTGATATGCAAATAATTAGTAGTGACATACATATTTCTTTAAAAATAATATAATCCTCCATGGGAACCATCCTTAATAAGCACAAAAGAGAAGCAAAAATTCCATATTTGTTAATAAGAGCAAATATAAAACATATTAGTCAATACTTTAAAAAAAAACAAAATAAGAATAGGTTTTCTTCCGATTGTGAAAGTAGCCATTAAAATATATATACACCCAAAGAAGGAAATAAATATCCTTAATAATCTCACTCTCTAAGATAATCACTAAGAGCATTTTTATATTTAGCTTTCCAGGATTTTTCATGTACATATATATACATTTGACTTTTTACAAAAACACAGTTGTTTAATCTGCTGTTATATTCATAACATAACTTTAGAATTGTCTCTCCCATGCCAGTAAAGATTATACAGCACAAGTTTTAATGGCTGTCCACTGCATTAGTGCACCAGCATTTGTTTAACCAACTCCAAACTGCTGATTCCAAAATTTAAGCTAGTTCCCAAAATTTTTCTGTTATTCAAAATGTTGTAATCAATGTTCTTATTTGCACATATTTAGAAACATTTTAAATTATTTTGGCAGGATAAATTATTAGAAGTAGAATGTTAGGTCAAACAATATAGATATTTTTAAGCTTTAAATACATATCACCAAACCAAATTCAAACATTGTGTACTAAAATGTCTAGCAGTATAGATTAGTACTAAAGCTGAGCTCCCCAAATCCTCAAAGTATAGTTAGCAATTCTCTTCGAAATCATGGGAAATATGTGCCTCTATCCATTTTTAGGAACATTAACTACAAACATTTTTATATTTGTCAATTTTATCTCATTTCAAATTATAGTCCTTTATTAATGAGCTTAAGCATTTTTCATATATAATGATCATTTAAATAATTTCTTTGGTATCATGTTTTTTCCTCTGCTATTTGTAGTTTTCTATGAAGTTAAACCCACTGGGGCTCTGCCCAACAAGAATGAGAAAAAAATTCCACATATAATTCTCCTCTGCTGAAATTGGATGAGAAGAATCTAATGACTGAACCACTCCAAGCAGCCATTGATGAACAGAACCAAGTCACACAACAGCACAGTTGTCACACATCCAGCATCATTTTGCACCAGCCTCCTACATTTTTCCTGTGACCTTCAGAGTTTCTAACTTTTCATTGAGGTTTAGGGGAGCTCAGCTTTATCTCCACATGCCTAGTGCCTCTCTTGCTGACTCATCCTAGACCACTGCATGATTCCTGCATAGAACTACATTTTCTGGAACTTACTTCCAAATTTTGGCTAATTTCCCTGGACTTAGTCTCCAGCTACCAGACCTACAGTAGCCATCTGATCCCTCCACATAATGTGGTAAGTGGCAGTCAATACCCAGTACACCTCATTAGAATTATATGTCAGGCCATTATTCCCTTTCCTAGCACTACTTTCCCAACACTGTCCTAATGTCACCTAAAAAAATGACTGGAGTACAATGGAGATTTTTCCATCAGACATATAGACCTCTCCAAGCCATCTAATATAATCTGAGAGGCAATTCTAGAAAGATGAGGGTAATCAATAATAGAAGTACTAAAACCATGTTAAAATAAAGAAATTGGAGATATTTATCTTGATATGTTAACTGGAATCAGTATGGGTGAAAGAGGCACTAAAAACAGAAAAATCTGTTAGGTTTTTCTGCATTCCAAAAGAAAGATAATGAGTTAGGACTAGGACAATGACAGGACCCGTGGAGAAAAGAGAGAAAATGAAAGGGATTTCATATACGGATTTATAAACTTGTACTGCAAAATTGGCATAAAGGAAGGGGGTACAGGTGGGGAGTGAAGTAAAAGGAAAGAGAAACCAAAGATAATTCTGAGCTTTGTAAGGAACCTAGGTTAACAGTTATTCTGTCAATTTACATAGTTCATATGCATCCAAGCCAATTATTTTTATTCTGTGTGAAGGTTATTTCATGTACTAAAAAACCTTCCAAAAAAGGTTTCAGTGATTCAGGTGATATCAGACATCAGACCGTCTAATAAAACCAGGAAAACACTGAGAACACGTTACAATTTCTGGAATAACAATCATTGCAATCTTCTAATTAGAAATATAGCCTAGGATATCTTGTCTTAAATGGACCCCATTTATTACTGTATGCCTTTAAATGAATCTCGTTTTAGTCCTGACATTTAACAAGAAGCTGGATGGAACTTAGTTAATTGGTTCATTCTGCTATAGGAGCATGACTACCAATTAGAATATAAGCTCTGAAAGTGTAAGTTTTGCTACACTGCAAGCAGAAAAAGGATCTCCAAGGTCTTTTCTAGGTTACTTTTTGTAATAATTATATATAAAATAACTATGCCTTAAAACCATAGCATCTGGCATGAACTAATGTATTTTTGTTGACTACAAAGTAAAAATCACCTAACTGGTCAGTGTTTTGTTTCTTTCTGTCTTGGCTGACATGCAAGAGTCAGTGAGTAGGACTGATGGAGGAGGATAGGAAGGCAGTGCTGCATAGCAAGTTCTGTACTCCAACCAACCAGGATTTAGATCCTGGCTCTGCTGCTTATTACTATCCTGACCGTGAGTAAATTATTTATTTCTCTAAGACTTACTCTCCACCAAAATAAAGATGGTCAAAAAGAAATCTGCTTTAAAAGGTATCTATAAAAGTTAAATAAAAGGAATGCGAAATACCAATATGCTTAGCATAGAGTATATATTCAGTGATGATTAGCTATTATTATTTGTATGAATAATAATTTGCACTGATATTAGCTATGAAGGTAAAAATCATGAGAACTTGAAAGCAAGAGATGCAAAAATTGTCAAACATAGATTAGCATCTTTTGGAAGAAGTCTCTTTTTCTTAGCCACTTTATCTTTATGGTAGGTTATAAAAGTGCCACCAATTCTTTACTTTGTCTTATATCCATATCCTTTGCACTATGACTCTGAAGCTCCTTCCTTCAGAAGGTAGAGACTTTGGCCTCAAGAATAAGTGACCATGTGCCAGTTCCAAACCTATGCCTCAATACCACTGCACACTTCCTCATGTTGTTTCTTGGAAAAGCACCAGCTGACGCTGAAGGATGAGAGATCATGTGGGTCAGAGAGCAGACGATCCAGCTGAGACCATCCTAGGCAAGTCAGCTGATTTGCAGCTGACCACAGACACAGTAGAAATTGGCCCAGTCCAGCCCAGATCAGCAGAAACATCAAACCATGGGCTTATAAGCAAAAACAAATGTTTATTGTTGTATCTTACTAAAGATTCTACTTGTTTATTATACAGCTCTGTTGTGGCAATAATTATTGGTCAATCTCTCTGTACATAAGAAAGTGAACACACCTTTGATGAAAACAGTGGGGAAAAGGTTTCTGGTTTGAGAATAAAGACTTAAAAACCATCAGAGAAAAGGGGAAAACAGTAATTTAGATTATCATTTGAGGACTAAGTGCTAGATAGTGCACTAAATAATATATGTAAAAATATATTATACACACACACACACACACACACACACACACAAACACGTCATTTCATTTAATTCTTGTCAGAAGACTTTGAAACTGATAAGAAACCAAAGCTAAGGGCATTTAAGTAACTTATTCAAGCTTTCACTGTGATTTCTGCTCAGGGTTATGTGACTCCAAAGGAGTATTTCAACTCCTCTGTGATACTGTCTTTTAGTATAGATTTATTCATAACTCACATGCCTCTGCATTTGTTGACTAGAGCTTGATGAATACATAGTTTCATCAATGAATTAGAGATGTAATTTTTAGGGTAATCATGAATTATGACCCCAAACAGTTTTTGGCTCCATTTGCTATAAACCAGGAATCAAAACAGGTAATCTAGATAAGTGCAAATTAGGCAAAGCACTTTCTAATAATGATACATCCTTTTTATAGTTAGAAAAGTAACAAATTCTAGAGATTTTCAAAGCACATGTACAATGTGAGGACAATTAAGAACTGTCCTCACATTGTACATGTGCTTTGAAAGATATAATCAGTAGGTTGAGAGGTAATGGGACAAATTAGGTGAAGGAATATTTAACTGTTCCGCTTCTAGAGCCTTCAGAAAACTGCCCTTTTCTAAAAGTCTAAATACATAAGATAATTTTGAGGAAGTTATTAGAAGGAAAGCAAACAATACAGACAGTTGCAAAAGAGAACGCACTTTCTTTTGGAAAAGATTATCTTGAAATGTTATGAACTTAGGAATATTACTGTATAGAGAACCTTGGAGAAAATTAGGGTGTCCAATTTAAAGAAAAATTGTTATCAGCTTTATTGAAAGAAATGTTTTCATGCTGCTTATTCCCCAAAGGAAAGGAAAGTCTCTTTTTCTGTTCTAGAAGCTGCCAGTCATGCAGCAGTGAACATGAGACATCATATGAGTCACTTTTCTTTCAGCTGTAATCTCTTTTCACAGTGACAAATGAATCACAGAAATCAATCTCAACTCTGACTCTGAAAAATCTTCTGCGGGATTTTTATTTGAAGAGAGTAAAGACAGGCAACCTAAAATTTCACATTACGAGGCAGACAAAATGAGTGTGAGCCTAAGGTGGCTATAAGGGTGCATCGAGGGTTTCAGAGCTCTGGCATGTCAGAGAGCTCGCTCTGGAAATAGAACACATGAGTCCACATCCCTGTCCCGTGACCTATGAGACAAGCATGTGTGAATGGGTAAATTAGTCAACCTCTGCGGTTCTTAGTTTTCTCATTTATCAAAAAGAGAAAATAATAAAATCTACATAGTAGGATTGTCATGAGTATTAGCATATTTAGGCTTTTGTAACATTCTAGTAAAAGCATTGATCAGAAATCAAATAGCCACTAATCAATTCCACAATTATATTACTTGGTGCTATAAAGTTTTTTTGCTATTTTCTACATGAATATGTTTAGTCCATCTCTCTAATTAAAGGGCTGTTTCTAAAAAGCATTGCTTTCTATTTCTTTTTTAATTTACTCTTCTGAATACTTTGAAGACACTGCTCATAGAAGAAATTCAATAAATGTGGTGAATAACTATTATAAAGAAAAGAGTGAGATGTTGCTCATCTACATATTTATATGGATTCACAAACCATTGCAAGATTGGTACCAAAAAAAATTAAACAGGTACCAATGCTATTTATTCTCACAAGTAAAGTTTTATACTATCTCTGTGGTTCTTTCTCCTGAACCAGCACCTCGTGGACAATCTCAAGGAATACAACTTGTTTTCCAGTCATTAGTAAGAATTAGTAAGGTAATACTGGCTACCTCAATGGAACTTTTGCTGAATACTCTGGTCTGTCTACTTATTAGACATAATTACTGTCAGGTTAAGACACCTCTTAGTGTTTGCTGAGCTCCCGTTGCTACCCATTAGAAAATTCTGGAGCCAGGAGCAATACAGAAGGAAAGGGGTTTATTAAAGTACATTTTTTATTCTGAGCGAGTCTTCTGTTGTTAGTGCACACAGAGGCATTTAAGTTTATAGTAAATTAGCTGCCTTTTAAAAGAAACATATATTTAATGGCATTAAATGAAAGCAGTGGTTGAAGTGATCCTTGCTCTGTTACAGACCTCTGATGAACGACTGTTTTGCTATAAATAAAATGCAATGTAAACATGTCCCCAAGCTGAATTTTAGTGGACTATTGTTAAGTGTGAATAATTATAAATACAGAAGCTACTATTTTGGGGTTAGTGCCATAAAATTATTACAATTTTGGGCTTTAGTTTCTTTCAGTTCATTTTTCACACACAAAAATAGTGTGTTGGAGGGGGGGGTTACGCGCATGCGCATGGTATAAGCAAATTACTTTCAAATGATTCCAAATAAAAATTTAGTTTAAAAGTCCACTAATCGACAACATTTTTGTACCCAAGTTGTTTGTATAACTTAAAAAGGGAGAAAAGTAAAAATACAAGAAAAAAATTATACTGATTAAATATTTTTAAGCCCTCAGCTTCCAAATATATTGAAACTTTTCATTTTAAAGTATAGGCATTAAAAAAAAGTGAATATATCATTAGAAAGCTATTTCTCAAGTCCTAAGAATGGTTTTTATTTTAATACTTTGACAGTATCTGCATTTCCTAAAGTACAGAGATCTTAGTTTATTGACATAGCGCCATCTTCTGGCAAATATTAAGAAAGGCCGTTGGTTTTGTACACAAAAAGTATTGAAATCATTTAAAGAATTTAATGAAAAATTGATCCATTGTAACAAACGTCTAGAATTGCATTCTACAGGGCTTTCTTAACAATTTAGTATTATATTAATTTTCTACTTGTTAACTTTGACTTCTAATCTTTTTCAAGAAGTTTAAAGTTATTGTCAAATTGCTACAACGTGGCATAAATACAATTAAGCCAAACTGTAAGATAAAATTATGTATAATATATGCTTTTTATATATACTATAATTTTATATATAAAAATTTTATATATAATATAAAATATATGCATATATAAAAACAAAACATACTTGGGTAATCACAAAAAAAAACAGTATTGTAAGATTTCAAGATTTCAAACACACACACACACACACACACACACACACACACACATATATATATAAATATATAAATATATATTAAAAAACCCAAAATACAGAAACTGACCAACATTAACAGGAATAGAAAATTAACACATCAAAAACAGACTGCTTTTCAAAACATACCTTACCAAAATTAAAATACAAATAAAAAAACTGAACAAAATTTCTTAATATATATGAAAGCAAAAGTAAAGAGCCAAAAACTCTAAAATATAATCATTGTAATCATTGTAATTATTGTAATCATCATCAATGACAAATAGTTAACTCCTTAGTATGTTAATAGTTCTATTAACCACAAACAAATAGTTCTAGCAACCACAAACAAAAAATATTAAATTTTATAAGTGATAAAATAAAAATTAAACAAAGAATAAGTTTAACAAATCAAAAGATAATTTTACCCTCATACACAATGAACTGTAAGCTAAAAGCAAGACACCAGTTATAAGCTACAATTTAGAAAACAATTAAGATTTTTGGCAATATGCACCAAAAAGGTTTTTTTTTTAATGTATATATCTTAAGAATATAGCCAAAATGTGAGAAGCATGTCTAAATAAAAAAAGAAACACTTTTAGTTTTGGTTAAGCTCGTGTTATGTGCATACCCTGTAGCCCAGAGTGTAGGTTAACACAACTGGCACTCTCTATTAAAAATATATATATTCTGACACTTGTTAAAATAGTAAGGGAAACTTTATTCAGGACCGTTGTGATAGGTGTCGACTACCTCAGTAAGAGAGATCATGCTCAACACCAAGTATAGAAAAGACATCTGGGGATTTATAGTCAATGAGCAGAGTAAGGGGTCAGTAGACAGAAAATTACAAAGAAGAGACATCAGGGATAGGAGAATTCTTGCTAAACCCACTTAACAGGATTCTTGCTGCAGGTAGGCCAGGGTGCTCAGATATCAAAAGTAGAGGATACTCAATAAACTGACTTAGGAGAATTCTTGCTACAACTGGACTAGGCAAGCTAAAGACAGGGCCCAAGGACAAAGCCTAGTCAAAAAGTGGGTTCCAAGAGCCTGGCTAAAGTTTGGTCAAGGAAAGAGTCTTTGCCACTATTAAAAGCCAATCTTTGAAAGAAGAAACAGGATAGGGGAACAGAGTTCTGTTCAAAACAAGCAATAAGTATTTAAATACCATAGTAAAACTCACTGGAAGATTTTAAGAAACGTGCCATGGGATATACTGCTTCCAGCTTAAAGGTATTTAAAGAAAAGATGAGTATGAATTTGAGATTAAAGATTAATCAGCATTTTATAGGTGATAACAGCAGGGAAGAAGCTATTGATAGGGCAGTAAGTTGTGAAAAAAGAGAGGAAGGCAAGAAAGGAGAGGTGCATCTGTGTGAGAATAAGTTCAACAGTTTGGCTGGCGTATGCAATTTGTGTAGACAATTAGTGAGAAATAGACTGTAAAGGGGCTTTTCATGTGAAGTATCATGAAATTCCAACAAGAATTTGAACTCAACCTGACCTTTCACACTGGGGTAACTTATACCTCCAAGAAAATGTGGTAGAGCTGGGGATACTTGGAGCCATAGGACCAGTATGGCACATCTTCCTGGATATCAAAATTACTTCAAGATTTAGAATGAAATGTTAAGCCATCTAATCAGTAAGTATTTTTAATTCCAATAGAACAAATATTTATAGTATATGGTGAAGAGTAAAAAATTAACTTGAACTTTAAAGATACAAGATGAGATTTGAAGAAGATTGCTAAATTCTTTGCCTTCAAAATCTTTCAGTCCCCTCCCACCTGCTACTTGGGTGAAAATTCTTGAGAACCTTGCTGCAGTCCATAGGAAACTATCAAAGACATGTGATCATTAAAGTGGCATAAAGAAAAATGACAGTATTATATAAAAATTAATATACTAGCAACATGTAAAATGAGTAAAAGGGGGTAAGAATAGAGAAGTGGAAGCTAGTTAGAAAATGAATTTTGTAATTCAAGCATAAGGTACAAAATAATATATACCAGGATGTTGGCAGTGGGAATAGAACAAAAAGGAATGATTTAAGAAACATTGTAAAGAAATAAATATATGTACCGTATATTTAAATAAAATTCTAATTATTTAATAGAAATAATTTTAATACCATGTTGCTGCAAACAAACACTTGGAGCCATGCTTTTGTGAACAACGCCTGCCTAAGTCCACTGGGTTATTTGTTCCAAAGCATCTTTTTGTCACCTCTTTTTGCATATCTGCCACAATACAGGAGAGAATAATGCTGATGATTAAGAAGATACATCTATGACCCATCACAGACACTTTTCCCATCCTACTCCAAGTCTTAAATGTCAAAAGAAGCAGTTATATGACTAGTGAGCAATTCTTCATTCTGCCAGTTTCAACAAGATTTCATTTTCCCTTTGGGATGTAAAAAAATTAGAAACTGATAATAAGAGTTGATTAAAACTGTGAACACTGGGGTTAAATTCTGGTGTCATTCTTGAAAAAAGACAACACAGAGTTTGAAGAAGGGATAAGAAAATGTAGCTAAGTCAAAAATACTGTAGTCCCTTAGCACAATACCTTCTAGGTCCAACTGTGGTGCACAAATGGCAATATTTCATTATTTTTTATGGTTGAGTACATATTCCATTGCATATGTGTTCATATATAGGTCCGACAGTGTTGTCACAAATGGTAATATTTTATTATTTTTATGGTTGGGTAAATATTCTATTGTATATGTGTGTATATATATGCATGTACATATATAAGTACATATATATATATATATACACATATATATATACACATCATCGATGGACACACTTAGGTTGTTTCCATATCCTGGTTATTACAGATAATGCTGCAAAGAATATAGGATGCATATGTCTTTTCAAATTAGTGTTTTCATTTCTTTCAGATAGATACCCAAGAGTGGAATTGCTGGGTCATAAGGTAGAGGACAAATACCATATGACTTCACTTATGTAGAGAATCTAAAAAATAAAAACAAAAGCAAAAAACAAAATGAAAATAGACTCAAGGATACAGAGAACAAACTGATGGCTGCAAGAGGGAAAAGGGGTAAGAGGAAGGGCAAAAAAGGTGAAGAGGAATAAGAGGCACAAATTTCCAATTATAAAATAAATAAGTCATGGGGATGTAATGTATAGGATAGGGAATATAGTTAATAATATCATAATAATTTTGTATAGTGACAATGGTCACTAGATTTATGCTGATCACTTTGTTAAGTATATAAATGTTGAATAACTATGTTGTATACCTGAAACTAATATAACATTGTATGTTAACTATATTTTATTTTAAAAATAAAGTAGTTGTAATAAGCTCCCCAAAAAGAGAATACAAAAATTCCACCTTATTTGCAGAGAATATATTCCAATACCCCCCAGTGGATATCTGATGATGGGCAGTACTGAACCCCATATATACTATGGTTTTTTCTATACATACAGATCTAGGATAAAGTATAATTTATAAATTAAGCATGATAAGAGATTAATAACTATAGTAAAATAGAACAATTACAATATATTATAATAAAAGTTATCTGAATGTAGTCTCTCTCTCTCAAAATATCTTATTGTACTATATTTATAGCATAAATAACCTAAACAAAAGAATGATTTATGTCCCAGGCAGGATGGAGTAGGACAGTGCAAGATTTTACTATGAAACTCAAAACAGTGGCATGCAATTTAAAACTTTTCAATTGTTTACTTCTGGAATTTTCTTATTAATATTTTTGTATCACAGTTGACCACAGGTAACTGAAACCACAGAAAGTGAAACAGGATAAGAGGAGACGACTGTATATAGATATTTTATATGAGGAAATGGTATTCATCAATCTCCAGAACGTTAACTTGAAAGAGAATATAACTGAATTCTATAAAAGGATGTAAGCAACATAGAAGCAGTAGATTCTGGAACAAATTAACACAATGTGCTAAGAAATTTCATTTACTCTAATCCATTCTATTTTGAGAATACAACTGGTTTTTATTATTCTGACATTTCAAATGAAGAAACTCAAGCTCAAAGAATTTCGGGATTGTCCTCTAAGGAGGGAATGAAACAGTATCAGGTAGTATAAAAGAAAATAGCATTTTACATCCTACTGGATGAAGACAAAAGGTATTAGAGGCTAAAAATAAAATTAAATGTAAGTGAATAAAAATTCAACAAGAACTCAGATTCATGAACGATAGCTTCATCATGAATAATGAGTATATGTTATAGGTTTTTTTGAGTAGAAGGCTAACCTTTTGAGATTGCAGCATGGAAAAATAACTGGGATGCCTTATAACGCAATTCTCTTGACTCTCTCAGAAACAGAATTTTGAATGTGTGACAGCCCAAAAAACCTCACGGTTGTTCGTGTGTAACAAATCTTTATCAAGTACAGTGCTTAGGATATCTTAACTCAATTGACATTCTTAATAAGACATTATTATGTATAACCAAATAGCTGTGTTAAAAAATGTTGGTTTTCTTTTCTATCAATTGCTTTTCTTTGTCCTATAGACCTGGAACTATACTGTATGTAATGCTATCCACAGGATCCATGTAATTCAACTCTATTATAAATGGAGCCGTGGTACAATGAGATTCTTTTGGCATTTCCCGTTGAATAGGATCAAAAACACATCCAGTTTATTCTGATTTGTGCATACTCCACAGCAGTGCTGTAAGGCTCCAGCTTTATATCATAAATGTGAAAGTAAAACCTCAAAAATTTTTTGATTTGGATGGAAAACCTAAGAATTATATTTAATATGACCATGTAATACTACTAGACAGAATTCCAAGTGACGATTGTATAACTGCACTCTTACTGTCTCATGAGAGCTACGTACCAAATAGAAACTGCCAACTAAGTTGAATTCAGAACCAATTTCTAATTCATTGCTTCATAGGGAGCTTTGAAATAGGCTCATTTAAAACTCTGCTACATAACAGCAAGTTCTGTACCACTCTCCTGTAATGTCAGTATAATATTGTCAGGCACGAGAGTGAAGCATGAATGTTGACACTTAATTATGGATATTAAATTCAGTCTCCCATTTCAAATATATGTCAGATGTCACCACCTTCAAGAATTCATAAATCAGCAGTTCTCTTCCTCTAGTCAAAGTAATATGAATTATAGGATGAGAAACATATGTTAAACCACTCTTCTTTGGTTATACACCTGTAAAATATTCTTTGGCATCCTAAAATCTCTGGATCACAGAAATTTCCCAAATACTTCATCCATCACTATAATATAGTTACCTCTAGGGTGTGATTTCAACAGTCAAAGGTGAAATGGAACATAACAGATCATCACTTCTTACTAATTAATAATTTAAATTGTTATGCCTGGTAAGCTTATGCATTTGTCAAAATGAGAACTGCAGTGGCCTATTTTTAGGAGCAGCACGGTCTAAATTACAACTTTGTATTTATATGTGTGTAACTCTGAAAAATGGAAAAATATGAAAGAGTGTGCTGGGGATGATAATAGGGATATTTAGGGTCATCTTTTAGTTGTTACCCCTCTGTGCATTTTCAGGAACTAAAAAACAAGACTTCACATTTAGCATCCTTTGACCACTTAAGTTGGATGCTAAAGGTTAAAAGTTATATCAAAAGTTAAAGTTTTACAATCAATTGTGTCTTAAACTCTAACCTTAGAGTTCAGCTGCCACAAACATTTTTACAGCTTCTCTGGAGACGTACTGTTCATTGCATTCAAGCTGTGAAATCATATAATAGCTGAGGCATTTGTACAACTATCTATAATAAATGCCTTCAGACAATGGCCCCAGATCTAAAGCTGATTTCCTTACAGAGAATTCTACAGCAGTTTATGGGATAGTGAGGGCTAAGATAATCAAACAAACGTGGTCCACTTTCAAGTGAGGGTTAAAATTTTTGAGTCCCTAAATCAAATTTCATCTGCTTTTACCAATCATGATTACATTTAAAAATCAGTAGGCTATAAAACATTTTAAAGAATGTATCACACATTAATGACTTATATTGCCAATTCATTATTCCTAACTCTTTTATTGCCATCTTATCATTCCTGACTAATTGCATGTCTGTCAGTATGGAATGTGTGATACCCAATAATAATTATTGACTATTCATCCAACAATTGTAGGAAGCATAGCCAGGGGAAAATGTGCCCCAGATGATACATCAGAAGATGTTATTTAGACTTAAAAATAATTTCATGTTAATCTGGGTTTCAGTAGTAATTGGGGAATGTGTGCCTTAAATATTTTCACTTTCACTGACATCCTTAAACACTTTCAGTAGTTAATTTAAAAAAAAAAAGTTTTATTGATTATTTTAACATAGTTCATCAGTATAATAAATTTAAAAGCTTTTTTAAGGGAAATTTTCTATAAAGAATGGCTTGAGATTTATTTTATCATAGACAGAAGTTTTATTAGCAGTTTCCTTCTTCAAAACAATTCAATCTTATTTCCTAGCTCAATCTTCCATTTGAGTATGATATATGTAAAGGGAGAGTCTTTATGTGAACACATCAAAACCAACTATAACTCACAAATACCATACCAGCTACTTGTCCAGCTTCAATGATGTGTTTGAAAAAAGCTGCAACTCAATCACAAGCAATCACTTCAGTGGTCACACTCCAAACCCCAACAAAGTCCAGTTTACCTATGGCTGTTCAGTGAAATTGCAAACACAATTCGCTAAGCTTTTATATACATTCTAGCTCTTTAACTCAGTCATGCAAAGAACTCAAAGGCATCTGACCTGCTAAGTTGCCTGAAAATATAAAACTGTCTTTCTGAATAGTTTTTCTCTGAAGTACTCAACTATGGCTTTGGTTTTATTATAGATTTCATCTGAAGGCGGTGGAGAAAAATAACACGCTTCACAGGTTGCCCTTGTTAATCTAGCAGCACCTAGTCTGGGTCTAAGCATAGAGTGGATACTTAGGAAATACTCGTTAAATGAACAGCATTTGCATAGTAGGATAGAATTTCAGTGATAGAGAAGTACATCTGTAACTCCAAATTCTACAATGTCTCTATAAATAGATATTTTCTTACCTTAGACCATCACAAAATTAAGATGAAAAATGGATGGCATCAATAATCAATTTGTTCATAATCAGTTGATTTATTTAGCAAATATCTAATGAGAATCTATGATGTGTTAGGTACTACGGATACTGAAGAGATAAGATTAGCCCTTGATATCAACTGCTGTCCAGGTTTATTAAAAAGATACTAATATTTTAAATGTTATCTGTAAGACTCTTTTATATAATGCTGTAATATATTTCAACTTCTGCTGTTAGATATTTGGAGAATATGAATCTGGAGGGTGGCCTGTGTGACCCTTAGTGCACCAGAAAGGTATAAATAATAGCAATAAGATTTAAATGGGAGATGAGGAGAGAAATGTAGCCAGACGATACTCTCTGTTTTCTTACAGATGCAGCTATCTCTGCTTGGGCACATTTGTACAAGATGTAAAGCGAAAATGATAGGCAATGTCAGACTCTAGCATAAATAGCAATGACATGGGAATTAGGGCATGAAAGACCTGAGCCTCAATTTCCTTGTTTGTAAAGTTTAAGTGGTATTTCTATATGATTTCTCAAATACACATGTGTATTGAAAACTGTAAGGACAGGGTAAAGTGATTTTATACCCCTGAATATCCATAGCTACAGAGATACAATCATAAAGAGAGAAAAAAGAATCTCTAAAAATCAGACAATAAAATCTTCTCATTGATTTATTGTCACATCCCATCATGAGACTGTTTTAGTTACACAAACTATATGCGCTACATTTATACTATTTAGGATGAAATCATCATCATATGCTATTTCTTTCCCAAGACTCATAAACTTGGTTTTCATTTTTCTGTTTATCTGAATATGAGCTAGAAAATCACCCCACTGATCATGGCCCAGATTCTTTCTTAACATTTAGATAATGAAGAAATATCACTATCTTAGCACATATTATGCATACCTACAGAGAACCTTCCTAAAATCTTGTAAATGCAGAAGAATCATTTGAGCAGCATGGAGAGGGAGATGAGCAGTGTTATTTCTGAATCAATTAGAATTTTTCTTTTTAAAGAATCCTCTCACCTCAGAATGGCATCTTTAGGGTTGTGGATGCGGCATCTGTAATACGATGAAAAAAAAAAAAAAAAAAAAAAACAGCAAAACACATTATCATATGCAAATCTTCCCTCCTTTGTTCACCCACAGAAAGATCATCACAATCACCCAAGAATTTTTGCAAAAACTCTCAAACTGCCTGGTAATTCTGATACAGACTTAATCTACACCTACTTTCTACTCATTTCACCTTAATTCAGAAACATTCATTTAAAGGCATCCAAAGACAATGAATAAAAAAGTCATTTACTAATCATGCATGATATCAGCTTTCACAAACACTGTTTTTAATCTTTGACTTTCAGAGAAGCCATCGTCCACATATGTATCCTGGATGTTTGTAAACTTTGGAGATAATGAACTTAGAATAGTGAGGTATAAAATAAATTATATATATATGTATATATATATTTATATATATATACATATATATATAGTATAAAATAAGTAAATAAACTAGCATTAAAAAAAAGAAGGGGAAAGGGGAGGGAGAAAATAATAAAAATATAAAAATATATAAAAAACAAAATGATCAAAAGAAATATATTGTTGAGAGTAGGAAAATAAAGATTGATTTTGAGGTACAAAACAAAAACAAAAATAAATAGAGTAATGAGGTAAAATTCCTCTTCACAAGTTAGATCAGATAAAACCATTCTATTAGGTACTGGTGTGGTAAATGAATGTGTTCTATTACCTCTGTGTGTGTGTGTGTGTGTGTGTGTCTGCAGTGGTAAACACTAAGTCTCACCTATAATTGGAGAAATCTAAACTAATCACCTCCAGAACTGACACAACTTCCCTAAAGGAATGAGAATCTCAGCCCCCAAATTGCCAAATATCAAAATAGTAGCAAAATCACAAAAATCACTGTAGAAATATCAAACTTCTATTGTCCCTATCTCATTTTTCATTTATACCCAGACCAAAAAAAAAAAAAAAAAAAGAATTGAGGAAAAGATTTGTACAGGCTACAAAGTATGGAAGATAAAGAATGTTGGACTTTCAATGTCCATAATAGCTGCCTACAACGTTTATAACCTGCCAAAAATATTCTATTGTG
Organism: Eidolon dupreanum; assembly: GCA_028627145.1. Lineage (NCBI taxonomy): Eukaryota > Metazoa > Chordata > Mammalia > Chiroptera > Pteropodidae > Eidolon > Eidolon dupreanum. The sequence goes on along the minus strand of CM053514.1, from coordinate 57,818,730 downwards.
AGTATATTCATTCAGCAAATGTATATTGATCACTATGTACTTGACGTTGTTCTAGACACTGGAATTACCCCTTCAATTTTTGCCTATTTCTAAAAAAAAAAAAAGATTAAAATCTAGAACTGTACATAAGTTTGTATTCTTGAGTATAATATCAAGTTTTTCCATAATATAATATTTTGCAATGTCAGTCATATCCCAAGTATTCTATAAGAAGTTGATGTCTTACTACCTTGTTCTCTAAATGTTTCTGAAAAAATCAAGGATCATATATTATAATGTCAATACTTTGTTACAATAACCATCTTAGTTTCTTGAATCAATAACAGTGATTTTCTTCCTTAAAAAATGAAAAACTCATTAGCTATTTACAGATAATAGTGTTGCTCTTGCCTCTTTTGTCTATATTTTGTAGAAGAGACAATAAGAGTGGGTAAGTATGGTTTATACTTAATCTTCTAAAGGAATAAATTTAATTGACTTCACCGAAAGGGTGTTTGTTATCTAATAATTTGAAAAGCACTATATCTCAGTCATATATTTTTCTTCCTGTATTAACAACTTATAGGTGAAAATTCTGTGAGAGTTTTTAACCATGAAGACATAATTAGGTTAAAGAAAGTTTCTGAGCCCAGATTTCCCAGTTAGACCTTCACCAATTCACACTGGCTTCTAGATTTTGAAGCTCTTCTCACTATTTCTTCCCTTAAATTTACTGGATTCACTTCAAATGAATTTGGAAACAAGATAATGAGAACAGAAGCAATCTCCTTGAGAAGGGTTCAATGACAAATAATATGGATTTAACTACCATTATTAAAGATTTTCAGATCACAAAGAAATGTTAGTAAATATTAAGAGACTGAATTCTCCACTGGCATGAAAAGGCATGGATTAAATCAGTGGGAGGTAGTATAAGAGAATTTTTTTGAAACACAGTACCTTTCCCAGATTCCAATTAGCCCCACCCTGATAAAATTCACAATCTTAAAAAAGGTGTGGCCATAAGGCATAAATTCGAAGATGGCAACCACCTAGCACATTCAATTTACTATTTCTCATCCTCCCCACCACAAAACTAAATCAGAATCTTCAGGAAGAGACTGGAGTACATATTTGAGAAAACTCTCCAGGTTGACTTTTATTTTTCCAATATTTTAATCTCAGTTTTCATCTTCATCTACATGAAAAATTGGCATTTCCTAGGCAGAATGATATTTTTAAATACACAGATGCTACACATAAAGCATCTCATGGCTATTCAACAAAAACATAAGGCCATTAAAATGTATTAATTTGTCAGTACACATGTAAATGTGGCTAAGCCAAAATTTGGCGGAAGGACAAACATCTCACAAAGAAAATACAACACAGTAAAACATAAACACAATTAAGTGAACCAAATTATAACCCATCAATAGATGAGAGAGGCATACTATTGACTGTATCTGTATGGAAACTATACAGTCAATTTTCTGGCTTATTAGACAAAATATGCACAAAGCTTTTGGGTGATTAACTATGTACATTAGAATCCCATTAATTTACCCAACATTTATGGAGTATCCATCATATTCAACGTACTATGATAAACAATGGGATTACAATGATGAAAAGAGGCATGGTCCACAAACTCAAGAACCTTACATCTTAAGGTATTTCTTTACTGCATAGGTTTAAGTGTTTATTTATCACCCTACATTTCTGGAAAATCAACAAAAGCTGATACAACAGGATTAGTCTATTTTCCGCCATACTCCTGCCTTACATGAGCACATAAAAAGGCAATTCAGTTTACACTCTGATATTTTAGCAATATATAGATAGTAAAAATACATTTCATTTATAAATGTCTCATTCATCCAAAAAAGATTTATCAGAGGTCTATGTTATGCCACATTCTGTGCCAATAATGGAAGATAGAGCAATGAAATATCAGTATATTTCTTGTTTTTCAGAACTATAATTTGGTTTATTCTTTTCCAAATAACAAAGCTCCTAGAGCCTTCCATCTGGCAGATTATTGGCTTTATCTGCTACTAGAGTTTGCCCTCCTCCCGACACTGTCTAAACTTCTCTCATCTCCATCAAACTTATTTGGCTTTGTTTCTATTTTCTTCCCTATCTAATGTGACACACTAATGTGTGCTAATGAATCAATATCCCTCCCCTTCTGTGTGATAGTTGTGCATTTGTGCAATGTCCTTCTAGAGACCATGTATTTAAATCAAAGTGATTCTTAAGAGTAGGCATTTCAAACTCTGAGATAAATAATTTGAGAAAATGATTAGACTAAATTGCCTAAGTACTTACCTATATACCTATGAAGGGATTATGCCTATAGCCACCTGGTGTTAAATGCTGTGAAAAGTATTTTGGTATTTAATTGCATTGCCCATCTCACGGTAAGGTGCTCCCAATATGATGCTAACACCTTCTGTTTTAGAAACTTAAGCACAGACCTTTGATTGATGAGTGCAATCACTTCATTACAGGAGTTGTTTTTTTTTAACCATCCTTCATCCTATTGTGTCTTGCTAGTTATGTACTAAAATAAGAAGGAATATTCATCCTCAAGACTCTAGTTCAAACATACTCTCAATCTAGTCTGCAGTCAAACTCGTTATGGGGAATACTTTCTACTACCTACGACAAATTTCAGTTTTCAAAGTGCAGTTTATTTCAAGGTCATTTTTTAAAGAAAAATTAACATTAATGTGCTAGAAACTGCTAGTTCTCTGTATCTGCCATCTTGTGTAGTTCTCTCTTCAGTTCTATGAGGTAGATTTTACATCTCCATTTTACAAACAAGGAAACTGAGATTAAAAGAAGCTAAATCTTTGGCCATGGTCACATAACTAATGAGTGTAAAAGTCGAGATTGATGCCAGAAATAGACCCTGACCAAAAATATGTCAGTCACCACCTATCACCATGATTGAAAGTCTACCTTTAGTAAATCATTCTTTGGAATACTAAAGTTATTTTATTTGTCTTGAATTTTTTTCATTTTAGAAGCTTATTAAATATATGTGGATCCCTAAAAGAAGAAATGACTAAAGATTTTTGCCTAAATATTATTGGACATCTCTACAGAGAGGCATTGCCTTTGTGAATGCTATACTTTATAACTAATTTCACTATATCTAAGATGCCATTAATTGTAAAATGCACCGATTTTTTGTGTACCACTATGAAAAATATGCTAATTACCCCTGACAATGTATTTTTTTATCATGCAGACTTTAAAGTCACATCTCAATTTCAGAGATGTTAACATGTAAAAACTGAGCTTCTTTTCTTATAGTTGACAAAATAGTGTGGACCCTTTGAACATGAAGAAAGTAAAATAAGATAGAATTTAGAGTGTTACTAAAGACTAACTTTACCTGCTTCGCCATTTTAATGAAGATTATTGAAATTCCTGGATTACTTAAACTGGTTTGGGAAACTATATATAGTTGTGTTATTACAGAATTAAACTATGCACAACATTATATTCAGGGGAATGTAACTGCTGTAGTTATGAGTGTAATTAAGAAAAAATACTAATTTATTATCTATTACTTGATAGTACTTTGTCCCCTACAGTGTAAAGGCAAAGTAGAAGAGACTCAGTATTCTATACTTCTTAGAATTTTAAGGCTAAGATGAAAAACTGTGTTTGAGTTTAAGTGGGTTAATATACAATATCTGCATCCTTATCTCACTTATAAAGTGTTCCTAAGAACATATCTGTATCCAGCTCAGACACAACCATCATTGCCAACCTTGTCTCAGGTATACTTCATCACTGCCTGTATAACTTTGCAAAATCCTCTGTATGCTCTCCCATAATTGTGGTCTTACCACATTAACTACGTGAGCAAGATTCCAACATTAGTTACTTAGTAGAGAAATGTATTTCCTGTTTTTAAATATTATCCATTTATTTTTAACAATGGCTTGGTAAAATGTAAAAATTAAAAGAGATAACATAAATGTGTAGTATTTAATAGGTACTAAATATGTATTAGTTTTCCACATATACATGCTTGGTAAAGAGGAAGTTGTATTGATTTCTTTAAGGAGTTCCTACAATGTGACATTTTGGAGTACTAGGAGTGAATAAGAGAAGATACAATATTGGTTGCTGAGGTTAAGAAAATAAACACACTTATACTATTTGCAACAACGTAGATGGACCTTGAAATAATCATACTAAGCAAAATAAGCCAGAGAGAAAAAGTTGAAAATCACATGATGTCACTTACATATGGGATATAAACTTAAAAGCAACAAATGAACAGGACAAACAGAGACTCATGGACATGGACAATGGACATGGACATGGACAGCTACCTTTAATTCAATGGGTTGCAAAATTCTAGAGAAGTTTCAGTGACTATTTAAAATTAGTTTAAATGAGCAAAAGTTATGTTATTTACTGGTCCCTGAATTATTTTTTCTAAGAGCTCCCACTACAAGGCTTCCACAGTAATCAAGATCTCAGGTTCAAATTAGTTGCCATATGAAGACAATCTTCAAGTAGCAATTTGCTAAGATACTACCACTCCCCACCCCAATATCGTGGAAATTTATCTGCAAATAGTTAATCTCAATTTCACACTAAATTACTGTTCTGACATCTTATCTCGGGTTTGGACTACTTCTTGGACTTTGGTAAATAAATATCTACACGTTCTATTTCCATATTTTAACCGCTACTTTATGCATATCCTTACTTTGTATTAAGAATGTAGAAAAGATCAGTATTAATTCGTGAAAATTCATAGTTATGAAAATTTTTAAAGAAGCAAGATTTGCATTTTTGTTTTACATTTAGTATTTCAAAACAGACATAACTTTGTCTAATAATTAGTTTTAGGAAACAAGTTTTAATAAGCAGATAAAATTTTGAAACACTTCAGTTCATTTTTCTGATGTGTGTGATGATTACTAAAGTCTCTACAATTATTTTTGTATGTTTAATTTCTCATCACAGCACATCTACTTTTAGAAAGACTAGTAAATGCATACTTTATATTATTTCTTTATGGGACTCTCCATAATTCTCCCATAATAAGGTTTTATTTTACCTTCACCTATCCCCATGGTTCCTGTTCTGCTTTCTTCATATTTATATTCCTGCAAGGAGCTGCTAATCTTTCCTAAAGTATATAATAAACCATTGTCAGTTGACAGTCAAGGTAGCTATATACTGAAGCTATTATACTTGAAGCAGCTTTGCAATACTAAATTATGTTGATGAGTTTTATTAAACATATTTACTCAACATAAAACCTTCTGAATCAACTGCTGCTTAACAGAACTTTTAACTTTAAGAAAGTCCCACACTAAGAAACCAACAATATTTTGTATGAAATGTACATTTCTTTTCTTTTAAATAATTAATAGAACATTCCTATGGCCAGATTTACAATGGCATGACTCTTAGGTTCACATTTAATTTACCTAAATTCTAATCTTACCAGAGATCCCCCCAAACTAGGTGGCGACATGGGCTTGTTGGTGAGGACTCTATCTCTGTTTCTGAGCACTGCACCTAAGACACTACAATTAGGAGAGATATCATAGAAATATTTTCAAGCAAAACAAAGCACTTTAGAAGCATTGATGTTTATCTAATCACACATTTTAGAAATGAGGAAACTGAACACCTCTCCTCCTTTCATCCATAGTGACTTCTGTCCTGTTGGCTTCTCTTCATCCAAAAAAAAAAAAAAAAAAACCATTTATTGAAACCATATCTTTTCATGCACAAATATTTTCAACCTTTCAGGTATGGAACTTACATACTTGAAAAATTTTGAAGATTTTTGACCCAGCATAAGATTAAAATTAATATATTTTACTAATTATGAACTTCACCATTTTAACCAATAATAAATTCCTTATATATGTCAAGCATTTAATTAGGCACTGAGAAGCCAGAGATAGATAAATATGGTTCTCTGATCTGAAAGGTCTTACAGTCTAGTATGGGTAGGTAAAATGACAAAAAACTGCAATTCACTATACTGATGTCATAATAAAGGTACATATAATACATCGGAAAGCACAGAAGGTAGAGAAACTATCTGCCAGACAAACTCAGAGTAACTTTTATATTTGATTACTGCTCCTTCTGACCCTGCTTACCTCTTTAAAAAAGACTATTTAAATCCTGATATTTTAAAATTGATGTTTTTGATACTGTGCTATGTGGCATTTCATCAAAAAACTTATTGAATCTATAATATATAGCATATTGATCTCCAGTATTCCCTTATCTAATAAATCCATCATTACATTAAAGAAGAAAAGAGTAGTCTTCTATAACTTTTCTTTAATAATTTTTTTTTATTGATCACTTTTTAGACATTTTGTTCTCAAGTGTTCATGTATTAATAGTATTTTTTGGGTCATAAATTTAAATCAGTTTATAAATCATGTGACTCAACTTTGTGAAAACTTTTTAGACTTTTGTACTAGTGTATGTATTCCAGAGTGGAAAAGCTTCAGTCTAAACTATGTAGGACATCAAACCTAAAAAAAGTTGAATAGGATTTCAGAATGTTGTTACATTAAAAGTGTGAGTGGGCAAGTCTTAGGTAAGCTCTTATCTAAGCTCTTAGTAGACTGATCCCAGACACTGACAATATGATTTTTTAAATGTATAATAAAAATCTTTAATATAAAAATATACATAAAGGCTGTCAAAAAAACTAATACATTGAATTTTCTATAAAATTTCATATGTATGTAAATCATTTAGTTCTCAGAAAAATTCCATGAAATACTAGTTAATATCCCCACATTAAACATGCAGAAACTGAAATTCTGAAAGTTGAAGAGACTTGCACAGACATCCAGTAAAGATGGTGAACTAGGTAAAAACTGTGCTCACCTCTTCCTACAACCACATCAAAATTACAACTAAACTATAGAACAACCACCCTTGAGAATCTCATGAATATAAGCCAAACATCTTATAACTAAGGACATACAGAAGAAGCCACTTTCAGACTGGCAGGAGGGGTGAAGATATGGAACAGGTAGGCCCCATACCCAGAGTATAGCAGTTAAGAAACAGGAGGGATAACTTGGACCCCTGAGGAGCGAAGGGTCCCAGCCCTACATCAGGCTCCCCAGCCTTGGATTCTACTGCTGGGAAGAAAAGTCCCAATAACTTCTGGCTGTAAAAACCATCAGGGATTGTTGCTGAGTAAGACAGAGGGCTTCTGGAGTCCCAGGGCTCCCTGTAAAGGGCCCACACACAGATTTGATCACTGATGTACTCACTCAATCTGAGCACCAGCACTTGGCAGCAGCTTGAAAAGCAACAGGGACATATGAAGGGGGATTGAACTATCTAGCTTCATGGCAAGGGCTTAGGTCAATCACTCCCACTGGTGTGCCAACAGCAATCAAAACTCAACTACAACGTGAGGGATACATAACCCATACAAATGACAGCCCTGGAGCACCCAGTTCAGGTTACCAGGGAGACTATGACCCTGGGCCCACAGCACATCTACTACATGAGAACACCGTGCAAATACTAAGAGATGTAGCAGATCTACCTAACACATAAACACAGAGAGGCAGCCAAAAGGAGACAAAGAAACATGTTCCAAATGAAAAAAAACAAAAACAAAAACAAAAAAACAAAGCTCCAGAGAAAAAAAAATAAACAAAATAGAGATAAGCAATCTACCAGATGCAGAGTTAAAACTACTGGTTATAAGGATGTTCAATTAATTTAGGGGAAGAGTAGACGAACTTGTGAGAACTTTAACAAGGAGACAGAAATCATAAAAATGAAAATAGAAAAGATAAAAAGAACCGGTAAGAAAAGAATGCAATAACTGAAATGAAAAATATATATAAGAAGGAATCAATAGATTAGATAAAGCAGAGGATCAAATCAGCGATTTAGAAGATAAAGTAGCAGAAAACATCCAATCAGAACAGCAACAAGAAAAAAGAAACAGAGAAAATGAACACAGTTTAAGGAGCCTCTTGGACAACATCAACTATACCAACATTCACATCACAGGGGCACCAGAAGAAGAGAGAACAAAGAATTGAAAATCTATTTCAAGAATTTATGATGGAAAACTTCCCTAACATGGCAAAGGGAATAGAAATATAAGCTCAGCAAACACAGAGAGACTCGAACAAGATGAATCCAAAAAGACCCGCACCAGACACATCAAAATTAAAATGCCAAAGGTTAAAGACAAAGAGGAAATCTTAAAAGCAGCAAGAGAAAAGTAGTTACCTACAAGGGAGCTCCTATAAGATTTGTCAGCCGATTTCTCAACAGAAACTGCAGCCCAGAGGGATTGGTGGGAAATATTTGAAGTGACGAAAAGCAAAGACCTACAACCAAGATTACCCAGCAAGCCTATCATTTAGATCAAAGGACATATTAGCTTCCCAAGAAAAAGGTAAAGGAGTTTATCAGTACCAAACCATTATTACAAGAAATGTTAAAGGGACTTCTTTAGAAAGAAGAAGGGGGAAAAATCAAAAATATGAATAATAAAATAGCAATAACTACAATTTATCAATAATTACTTTAAACATAAATAGATTAGATGCTTCAATCAAAAGATAGGGTGGATGAATGGATAAGAAAACAAAACCCTTATATATGCTGCCTATAAGAGACTTACTTTTGAAAATAGGAACCCTTATACACTGCTGGTGAGACTGAAAATGGGCGCAGGCACTATGGAAAATAGTAGGGAGGTTCCTCAAAAAACTAACAATTGATCTACCATATGATCTAGCAATCCCTCTACTGGGTATTTACACCAAAGACTTAAAAACTCATATCTGAAAAAATATCTGCACACCAATGTTCATTAGCAGCATTACTCATAGTGGCCAGGACATGGAAGCAACTGAAGTGTCCTACGATAGATGATTGGATAAAAAAGCTGTAGTACATATAAACAATGGAATATTACTCAGCCATAAGAAGAGACAAAATACTGCCATTTGCAACAACATGGATGAACCTTGAAATAATCATATTAAGTGAAATAAGCCAGACAGAAAAGGTTGAAAATTACATGATATCACCTATACATGGGAAATAAACCTAAAAGCAACAAATGAACAGGACAAACAAACAGACTCATGAACATGGACAATAGACTAGTAGTTACCAGAGAGGAGGGGAGGAAATAAAAAAATAAAATGTAAAATAAAATAAAATAAGATAAAATAAAATAAAGAAGGAGGCTGAAAAAAAAATAAGAAAAGAGACCTACTTTTGATTGAAAGACACACAGAGACTAAAAATAAAAGGATGGAAAAAGATATTTCATGAAAATGAAAAAATAAAAAAATCTGGGATACCAGTACTTATATCAGACAAAACACTTTAAAACAAAGGCTATTACAAAAGACAAAAAAGGACCCAGCAATTCACTTATGGGTATTTATCCAAAGAAACCCAAAACACTAATTTGAAAAGACATATGCATCCCTGTGTTCATTGCAGCACTATTTACAATAGCCAAGATATGGAGGCAACCTGGATGTTTATCAATAGATGAATTAATAAAAAAGCAGTACATATATACAATATAATACTACTGAGTTGTGTAAAACCTTGCCATTTGCAACACAGATGGACCTACAGGGTATGATGCTAAGTGAAAATAGGACAGGCAGAGAAAGTCGAGTACCGAATTATTTCACTTATATGTGGAATCTAATAAACAAAATAAACAAAACAGAAATAAACTCATAGATACAGAGAACAAAGTGATGCTTGCCAGGTGGGAGGGTGGTTGGGGAGATCAGTGACAAAAGTAAAGGGATTAAGAATTACAAATTACCAGTTATAAAATTAGTCACAGAAATGTAAAGTACATCATAGGGAATACAGTCAATAGTATTGTAAGTATGTATGGTGTCAGATGGGTACTGGACTTATTAGGATGATCGCTTTGAAAGGTATATAGTACACTGAAACTAATATAATATTGCCTATCAACTATAATTATAAAATTAAAAATTATTTTTTAAAAAGATTTGCCTAAGAACCATTCAATAAGTAGGTACCCTAATCAGAACTTCAAAATTTATTTTTTTTAAATTTCATAATGACATATTTCCTATTCTAAAACATAACACTTTTCATTTTTCTAAACATCTCCATTTATACTTAAACATATAGCAACACAATTATAACTGCAGTCTTTATTACACTGGAATATTTATAAAATAAATTAGAAATGACTAAAGATTGTTACAACTAATCACAAAAATCACAAGAAGAAAGGAGACAGACTCTGGGATTAGAATCAAAACTTAGTTCTTTCACTTACAACGTGAACTTGAGTAAATGATTTGAATTCTCTGAGCTTCTGTTCCTCTTTTGTAAAATATGGGCAATAATACATTGCATATAGTACTTTAGTGGCAAATAAGCTCTAGGGAAAGTATACAAGGCATTAGACATAGAGTAGTCACTTAATAATTAGTAGCTAATAATAATTTTATTTTTAAAAAGCTATATGAGGAATTGACATTTAATTTTAAAGTTATTAATACTATTTTTGATGGACAACTTCAAAGTTCAGTTTTAAGACATTATAAATTTTTTTGTCCATGAATTTCAAATAGCTAATTAACTTATCAGTCTTTTCCCTTCAGGTAATAATAATTTCTTAAAAAGAGTTTACCTAAAAACTCATCTATAATGTATTCTGTGAAATAGCTGGAATTAAAAATTTACATTGGGAGGTGGGTCCAAGGTGGCAGTGTAGACAGACACTGAGCTTCTCCCTGTGCCAAGAACACATTAAATGTACATCTATATTTAGAGCAATTCTCTGTGAGAGACAACTGTGAGCCAATTGAATAGCTTCTTCGCAGGATAGAGAGAAAGACTGCATAGAGAGAGTAGGAGAACCATGATAGCTATCTAAGAGCTGAGGGAACAACTCAGGACTGGAGGAACCAGTGAGTGCCACAGTTTGTTTCCCCTGCATGTGGATAGTGAGTGGGAGCTTCAACAGGTTCTCTGATCAACCTGCAGAGTGCATTATTTACAACAGCCAAGATATGGAAGCAACCTAGGTGGTCACCAACAGATGAATGGAATAAAAAAGTAGAAGTGATATATATACACACACACACATATATATATATATACATATATATACATATATACACATATATACACATATATGTATATATGTGTGTGTGTTACACACACACACACACACACACACACAATGGAATATTATGCAGTAATAAAGAAGAGTGAAATTTTGCCATTTGCAATGACATAGATAGACCTAAAAGGTATTATGCTAAGTGAAATAAGTCAGGCAGAGAAAAACAAATACCATATGGTTTCACCTATATGTGGAATCTAAAATTATAAAACAAGTAAACAAAACAAAACAAAAACAGACTCATAGAAACAGAGACCGAAGTGATGGTTATCAGAGAGGAGGTAGCAGGGCAACAGGTGAAAAAGGTGAAGGGGAATATAGTTAATAATGTTGTGATAAGTTTGCACGATGACAGATAATAACTAGAAGTAGTGGGGTGATCATACTGTAAGGTATAAAATGTTGAATCACTATATTGTACACCTGAAACAATTATAACTAATATAACATTGTATACCAAATTTTTAAAATTTTACATAAATCTCCTCAAATCTATAGTCATTTGGAAAGGTGTCTGGCAATAAGACTACCAGAACAGCCACTATTTAAAAGATCAAGATCCAGAGAAAGGGGAACCAGGAAGAAGTAAATTCAATATACTGCACACGACTTCTCTTTGAAACATTTACTAATAACTAATCTGAGTAGGCAGATGCAAAAAAATCAAAAAAATAAGAAAAAGTTTTTGTGAAAGGCTCAAAAGCTGTGCAGAGATTTTGGCATTCTCACAATTCTGAAGTTATAAAAATTAAAGTTCATGGTTCTCCAAGGAGGAGTTTCTGTGATAATTACTTAAGGCTCTCAGTCAAGTTTCCCAAAGGGTTATTCTTTAGTGTGTAGGCAAAATAAAATTAAAACTGGACTCAAAAATTCTGAAATGGTTTCAATCCATATGTAGATAAAGGTGATTTCTTTGCCTACCAAAAGTAATAAATCCTCTCTGTAGGAAGAAAACATAACTAATGCCTCTATAACTTTTCTTATAAAATGATGGCATTCACCAAATGACAAAAGAAAGAAATAAGGAAAGAAAAAGAAAGAAAGGGAAGAAGAGAGGGAAAAATAAAGGAAGATTTATTAAAAGCCAAATGACAGAAAAAAATTCACAGGTAGCTTATTTATATATTGTAGTAATCAGAAAGGGATTAAAATAACTATGATTAATGTGTTTTAGAAAATAGAAAAGATGGAAATTTTATAAAGAAACTAAATTCTATTAAAAATAATAAATTGGAAATTCTAGGAAAAGACATACAATAAATTAAATTCTTAATTTAATAGACATGTTTAACAAATTATTAGATACTGCAGAAAAGATTAACTAGGAAAATGATCATCAGAAAAATAAACAGATTAAAGTACAAAGTTGGAAAAATAATTAATATATTTATAAAAGAAAATGAGAGTCATATGGAAACACTGAAAATATCTAATATGCATGATGTCAGAGTCTAAGAAGGAGTGGAAAGAAAGAATATTTGAAGATACATTATATGACAACAATAGCACAAAATTCAGAAGGTAGACAAATGAACTTAAAATGCAGAAGTTCTTTCTAATGTCCAGGAAGTGGGAAAAATATTAATAAAAAAGACTGTCAAAACCTCTAGAGATATCACTTAAAGAATAAATATACGTATATAACTAAAAAGCCAACAGAAAGATAAAGAAATATTTTTAAATTATGATTACTCTAAGAGAAAATAGAATAGAGAAAAAATAAAACTAAACAGAAAAATAGGGGGGAAAATAAGATGATAGATTTAAATTCCACATACTTCAGTATTTATATTGACTATATGACATTTAAATTGCTTAAATACTCTAATTTTTTAAAAAAGACTATAAGACTGGTTAGAAAAATGAAACCAAACTATACACTGGATATACATTAAATGTGAAAAGACATAGAAAGTCTGAATAAAAAAAGATGAAAAAATATGCCATGCTAAGGATACAAGGAAAAAAAGCTTACTAATATGAGACAAAATATACTATAAAGATAGGAGAAACACGAGGCAGAAAAAGAAATATCTCATAATGATTGTATTTCTCAGGGTTCTCCAAAAACTAGTCTGATATATATATATATAGATAGATAGATAGATAGATAGATAGATAGATAGATAGATAGATAGATATCTTTATCTTGATTGACAGATAGATGATGATAGATAGAGATATATAGATTACATATAGAAAGAGATTTATTATAAGAAAATAGCTCACACAATTATGGAGGCTGACAAATACAAAGATCTGTAAGGCAATTAAGCAAGAGGAGTTCTCTATTATTCAGGGTAGAGTCAACTTTTTTCTAGTGAGATCTTCAAGTAATTGTGTGAGGCCCATCCATATAGGAGAAGTCAATCTGCTTTACTGTCTACCAATTTAAATGTCAAATGCCTCAAGCAAAAATACCCTCATAGATGCACACACAATAATGGTGGACCAAATAACTAGGCACCTAGTCAAACTGACATCACAGTAATCATCACAATAATAAAAAGATTAATTCAACTGAAAGATATAACAATCCCAAATTCATATGGATTTTATAGCACCAAAATAGATGAAACAATGAAACCATGTCCTAACACTGAAACCAGGTGGCCCCTGAGGAATGTAACACTGAAACCAGACCTTAATAACTTTTTTTCTCTTTAGCTTTTTTTGTTTTAGTGATTTTCAGCAGATAACACAAGGCTTCCACATAGTGCTCCAGAGACCACTGGACCTAACTGGATCAACCTGGACTCAGAGTTTGAGCAGGAGCAGTTAGCAACCAAATGACCTTAAGGTGACCGCAAGAGCACAACCAACCAGGATTCTCAGAACTCCAGTAAAAGAGATGCCACTGTTTGCCATCTTGCTTTAAAAAGCAAGAAGTCCATCAATAAAGAAGATCAAGTGCCTAGACCAAATATGAACACATATAGGACTGACTGATCGAACTCTGCTAGACTGAAATTACTTTGTTCCTTCCTGCTCTCTTTTCACTGAAATTCCATACTTTAGATGGCATAGTTTCAAGACTACCCATTCAGACCCCCTGAATTAGAATTAATGAATATGCATAGCTCCTTCTCATCTTACTCTTTAAATTTGCTTCAAATCTTTATTCAGGGAGCTGGATTTGGGCTTTTTACCCAAATCTTCGGCTGGCTGCCTTACGAATAAAAAGTGCTTTTCTCTGGGAAAATTCTGTTGCTTCAGAATCTGGCCTCTTTGCATGCAAAGAGCAAAGGACCTACCAAATTGGTCAGCAACCGCAGTCTTACAGAACTGAAAAGCAAAATAGACAAATTCAAAAAATACTGAAAAGTCTTACGTGAATCCCTTTGTAACTAACAGAAAAGAAAAACAATCAACCAACTAAAAAATGTTACATTGAAAAAGACAACTGACAAAAGACGAAACAGATATGGAACACTGTCCCTAAAAATAAAACAGTACACTTAATTGTCACCTAGTCAGAAACATTTTATATAATAAGCCATTTAATAGATAACAAAATGAGTCTCTACAAATTTCAAATGATTAAACTGATCATAAAATACAGAATGTTATTTGTTTATAGTGAAACTATCTAGAAATCATTAAAAAATTATCAAATTTTGTATATTTATTAGCACACATCTAAACACCCATAAAATCAGAAAACTGATCAGAATGGAAATTAGAAAACATTTTAAACATGAATATCAAAACTTGTGGGAAACACATAAAGCAGTGCTTAGAAGGAATCATATAGCCTTACATGTATTATAAAGAAGAAAGATTACTTATCAATACTCTATTAATTTATATTAAGAACCAAGGAAAAGAATAACATTTAAAACTCACCAATAGAAAAATAAGGAAATTAAACTATAAACAGAAACCACTGAAACAGAAAAGAAACATGCAATAGAGAAAATTAAGAACATTAAAATCATGTTCTTTGATTAGACTAATAATATGATGACCTCCTGGAAAGTCTGCTCGGGAAAAAGAAAAGACAGTAATGTGAATGGAAATGGACTTTACATATCTCACAAACGTTAAAAAAGAGTAGGAACAACTTTATGTCAATAAATTTGAAAAATTAGAGGAATTGATTGAAAAAATTCTTTTAAAAATTCAACTTCCAAAATATCAATAGTCTTTTACTCATTAAAGTAAATAAATCCATGATTTTTAAAGTTAAAAAAAAAAAAAAACAGGTCTGGATGGAACACAATGCAGAACACAGATGTCCACTATCAATATATTTATTCAACACTATACTGAATGTTCTAGCGGAATAAGGCAACAAATATTAAATGTACTTTTTGATTCAATATTTTGTTTGAGATTTTTTTTATGTATACAAAATTGCCATCTTCTAATATTTGCAATTTGTGGTATCTTTCACTGGCTTTCAGTAGCACATGGGACCTGCTTCTATGATAAGCCTAGTTAAAGGGTGTTCTAAGGCAGAGGTCCCCAAACCCCTGGCCTCGTAGACTGTTAGAAAACAGGCTGCACAGCAGCAGGTGAGCATCAGGTAAGCTAGTGAAGCTTCATCTGTTTTTGCAGCCACTCCTCAGCACTAGCATCACCACCTCAGCTCCACCTCAGATCATCGGGCATTAGATTCTCAAAGAAGCACTTGTCCCTGGTGCCATAAAAGTTGGGGACTGCTGTTCTACAGAACTACCCAGAAAGCAATATGTCTACTGAGGTCAAAGGGGACACAGCTGACTGAAAAGTCTAAAAGGCAGAGACACCTGATTGCTGTGCCAAAAGTAGAAGATGAGCAAAGCAGAGGTTTCTGCCTTGTTATGCATCACTTACATCTCCAGAGCTAGCTCGTAGTAAAGAAGGCCTTTCCTGTGGATCAGTAGAGGAACATGTGAGAGAAAAGTAGACTAAAGCTTTTATAGATTCTCTTATAGGGAAAATAATAACAACAAATATTACATCATGTTTACTATAGGATGGATGATAGGAAGGAGGGAGGGAGAGAGGGAGGGATTAAGGGAGGGAGGGAGGGAAAGAAGGATGGAAGAATTGATTTACTCTCAACAACTTTATGAAATTAGTTCTATTTATTATTATATCACTGTCAGATGAGGAAACTGAAACAAAATATTAACCTCCCCAAGGTCATACAACCAGTAAGTAACAGAACCAGTATTTGAACTCAGGCAGCCAAGTTCAAGAGCTTCTTTAGCTCCATACTATGCAAAATAAACAAACAAAAACCTAGGTAAAATAGACCTCCAGAAAATCAGGAGATGGGAAAGAAGAAAGATAAAAGCCAATCAGAAAATTATATCCCTATATCACAGGAAGCTATGGAAGTGTGCATAAGAGAAACAGCTGAAAACACCTACCAAAGCTAAGCAACAGAAATCTAACTTGGCAGGATCAAATGAGTAAATTTATTTGGCGCCTCTCTTATACCTTCTTTCCCTTTTGACCCTTGAAGGGTTTGGAGTTCTGTTTCTGGAATAAGATATTACCATCTTTAGCTTTCCTTTATTCACTCACAAATGTTTTTAAAAACAGAATCGCAGTTTTAAAAAACAGATTAACTCATATTTGTCAGATTATTCTCTTATTTTGACTTCACTCTAAGGATTCACACTATTACTTGCAGTTCATTATAATTTGCAAATTTCTAGTCTCTGCGGGTGTATGTTCTCAGTTACAAAAAGGATCAAATGCTTATATTTGGAAACACAGGATGAATGAGAAGGGACCATGGATTAGTGTTCTATTTTTCTCTTAACAGTTTTTTCTTTGCCAAACCAATTAGGTAAACAAGCTGTAGTCTCCGTTCTGGAAAAAAAAATGCATCTACAGTTGCCTAAATATGTTTTCCTTTTCATACATAAAAGGAAATACTCAGAGGATTTAATTGTAACAAGACCTTGACATTCGTGGCATAAATATGATAAGTTAGTTAATGTTTGTGTCTTTTCTCTAAACAGAAATAAACTAAAGTATCTAGCAAGCCAGCCTGAATGTTGTACAGCAACTGACAAGATGGAAATTTGCCATATGTCTACTATAATAGTCGTAATTAGCTGGCAGCTCCTGGACAAAAAATGCTATCACTCCTTCTACAATTTTGCAGTGCAGAGGAGAAATATTGGAAAAATGAATATAATCTTATGCAGGTGACAACTGTTAAAAAAAATTAAAAAGATTATTAGCAGCTTATGCTGTGAAACTGCAAGAATCCACAAATGAGGCCTGAAATACTGCTTTCAAAGGGATAATAAGGAAGGTCGTCAACAACTGCTTTCATGTTAGTCTACAGACATTTTAAACTTCAAAGTTTGGCTGAGGCAAGTGCTAAGGCAAAAACTGGAAGGATCCTGTAGGCAAATTATTCACAATGGGATAGCTACCAAGAATACCAGCAAGAACATTAAACTACAAGGACCACCCAAAGAAAGAATTTTCCAGATCCAGATTAGAACATCAGCCAAAGGACCATATTTTACCTGAAATTTGCTAACTCTAAATATTACCTATTAATCTAAGACTTCTTAATACAGAGATATTTTTAAAAAAACATTTTTCACTTTTTCCTATTTCTAAAAAGTTCTAAAAGGGGCCAATAAATCATACTTAAAATTGTGCTTCTAAAATGAGAAGTTTCATAGATTTACTCTATTAATGAATAAAATGGAAACAGAGCAGTGAAACTCATTCATCTGACAATACTATGCTCTTTTGCACTCTCTCTTGCTTCTATATATTATCAATTATTTCAACTTAGAACACTTAGTTCCACTTGAATCTCAGCTTACACATTCCTTCCTCTAGGAATCTTTTCATGACCCTTCCAAACGGTAGAAACTTATGAGATGGGGGAGAGGAGAGGTAGACAGGGAAAAAAATTAAAATCATTTCTTCAATTAAAAAAAATTTTTTTTAAAAAGGAAAAAAAAAGAAACTTGTGGGAGAATCTCTCTCTCCAAAATGTAGGACTTATGCAAGGAACAAGAATCTAAATGTTTAATATATTTAAACATTTCCATAGTATCCTATACTTCTTTCATAATATATAGCATGCACTTACTGAACTGAATTCACTAACTTAATTTTTTCCTTTACTAATCTTATAAGCTATATGAAAGCAGAAGGCCTGCCTTTACTGTTCATTGTTATATCCTCAAACATCAAATATGTAGAAAGAAATGACAGGTAACTCAAATAGAGCATACACAAAAATTCACATAGTGAAGTTCTGACTCAGGACAAGTATTTGATTTTGGACACCACTATAAAATAATAATAAGCTGAGAAGAAACATCAGAAATCAAAAAGGGATGGCATATCTAAACCAAATATTTAGAGAATATTATTTTGAAAGTGTGAGAAATAGCAACAAAACTTAGACAAAAATCATTCACGAGAAAGTAAATCCATAAGCAAGATGAAAACTGTAAGTTATTTTGTCAAAACTTAAAAAAAAAAAAAAAACACTTAATGAAGCCATCTCTTTTGTAAAGGGAATCACAAACCAGAAATATAAGAACTCACAAAAGAGGGTGCCACACAGAAGAAATAATGTGTGAGCTGTTAGAATCTGGGAAAGAAGTAGAAGGAATAGAAATAATAACAGATATGAAGACAAATTTTGAAGGAACACAAAGGAGAACAAAAACTGCTGAAAACATAAATGGCACAGAGGGTACAAATTTAAGTATCAAATACTAAAATGAAGTTAAAGAAAGTTGAGGAATTAGACTGTAATAAACACAGAAGATAGGCAAAAGAAGCCAATACACCCATAATTGAAGTCTCCAAAGGCAAAAAGATGAAACAAAAATTTATAATATTTAACTATGTGATCCCAGAAAATATTCATTCATCAGGTAGATAAAAGTGAGCCAAAATGATTAACACTGAGCTATATCCTAGTTAAGTTATTAAGCCTTAACAATTCAGAAACAGTTTTAAAAAAGTTTAAAAAAATAGAATAAGACAGGCTTCAAATTTCTCTGCAGCGATAGATAATATCAGACTAGAGTGGAGCATTATCTAAAAGATTATCGAAGAGAAAAAGTGTAAGCCCAGGGTTTATTATCCAGACAAACTGCCCTGCAACTGCTACATATACTAATTCTAGAAATAGTTTCCATAAACTGTCCTGAGGATCTATTTAGAAAATTGCTGGAGGAATCAGGAAAAAATAAGCCAATCTGACTAAAATCATCTAACTGTAGAATTTAGACTAAAATAAAAACAGAAATTTAAGTGGTTTGACCATGTAATTTCTATTTTCATCCTTTATTTCCTCTTGTATCTTTTATTTCTACAATTCAGATTTCATTTAATTTTTTCTTTATGCCTATGTTTTTTATTTATTGCGGTGAGACTGGTTGATAAAATCATATAGGTTTTAAGTGTACAATTCAATGTCATATACATATTGCATTGTGTTCACCACCCAAAGTTAAATTTCTTCTGTCATCATACATTTGATCCCCTTTATCTTTATCTACCTCTCCACCTCCCCGCTTCCCTCTAGTAACCACTAAACTGTTGTCTGTGTCCATAAGTTTCTGTTTGTCATATTCGTTTGTTGCTTTCAGTTTTATATCCTTCATATAAGTGATATCATGTGGTTCTCAACTTTTTCTGTCTGGCTTATTTTGCTTACCATGATAATCTCAAGATTCATCCATGTTGTTGCAAATGGCAATATTTCATCTCTTCTTATGGCTGAGTAATATTCCATGATATATATATCACATCTTCTTTATCCGAACACCTATCATAGGACACTTCAGGTGTTTCCATGTCTTGGACACCATGAATAATGCTGCTATGAACATTGGGGTGCATACATCTTTACAAATAAAAGTTTTCAAATTTTGGGAGTACCCAAAATTTACCCAAAAAAGGAATTGCTAGATCATATGGTAATTCTATTAATTTTTTGAGGAAGCTTCATACTGTTTTCCATAGTGGCTATACTAATTTATATTACCACCAGCAGTGTATGAAGGTTCCTTTTCTCCCCACATCCTCTCCAACACTTGTTATTACTTGTCCTGTTGACGATAGCTATTCTAACAAGTGTGAAGTGGTATCTCACTGTGATTTTGATTTACATTTTCCTAATACCTGGTGAAGTTGAGCGTCTTTTCAGATGTCTGTTGGTCATTTGTGTGTCTTCTTGGGTGAAATACCTATTCAGGGCCTCTGTGTATTTTTCAATTGGATTGTTTGATTTTTGTTGTTTTTGAGTTGTATGAGTTCTTTGTATAATTTGGATAGTAGGCCCTTATCAGAGACATTGTTTGAAAATATCTTCTCCAATTCAATGGTTCCTCTTTGTCTTGTAGATGGGTGGTTTCTGTTTTTGTTTTCTGTGAAGAAGCTTTTTAGTTTGATATATTTTCATTCATTTATTTTTGCTTTTGCTTCCCTTGTCTTTGAGGTCAAATTCATAAAATCCTCTCTAACTCCAAGGTCCATGAATTTAGCACCCAATCTTTCTTCTATGCAATTTATTGTTTTGGGTCAGATATTCAAGTCTTTTGAGTTAATTTTGGTGTTTGGTAAGAGACAGCAGTCTAGTTTTATTCTTTTGTATGTGGATTTCTAATTTTCCCATCACCATTTATTGAAGAGGCTTTCCTTTCTCCATTGTATGTTTCTGAACTCTCAATTCTGTTCCATTGGTCTATGTATGTTTTTCTGCCAATACCATACTATTCTGATTATTGTTGTTTTATAGTATAATTTGAAGCCAGGCAGAGTGCTACCTCCGGCTATGTTCTTTTTCTCAGGATTACTTTGACTATTCAGGGTCTTTTGTGCTTCCATAAAAATCTGATGATTTTTTTGTTTTATTTCTTTAAAAAAAGCCATTGGATTTTGATGGGGATTGCATTAAATCTGTATAATGCTTTAAGTGACAAGGTCATTTTAACTACGTTGATTGTTCCAATTCATGAATACAGAATATCTTTCCATTTCTTGGTTTCTTCTTGTCTTTTAATAATATCTTATAGTTTTCAGGTATAGATTCTTCACACACTTTGTTAGGTTTATTCCTAGGTATTTTATTCTCTTTGTTGCAATCACAAAAGGAATTTTTTTTCATTTCTTTTTCTGAGAAATTCATTGTTAGAGTATAGGAACGCTATGGATTTTTGTACATTGATTTTGTATCTTGAAATATTACTGTATTTGTTTATTGTTTCTAATAGTTTTTTAGTGGAGTCTTTAGGGTTTTCTATATAGAGAATCATGTCATCTCCAAAAAATGACAATTTGACTTCTTCATTCCCAATTTGGATGCCTTTTCTTTCTTTCTCTTGCCTGACTGTTCTATCTAGAACTTACAACACTACATTGAATAATAGTGGTGATAGTGGAAGAATGCCTCACTTGTGTACTTTACATTCTCTTATTTTTATTCTTGACCTGTCCATGCTCATTCTGGATATTTTCTTCTAACCTATGTATTAGTTTACAAATGCTGTCATCATCTGTATCTAACAAACCTCTAAATCTTTACCAACTGTTTCTAAATGTAGTTATTATACTTGAAATCTCTAAAATTTCAATTTTTATAGTGTTCCATCCTCTACCAAATTTTAAAGTTCATATTTTATCTCTTTTAACACAGTATACTTGTTATTTCTGAGTCCCTAATGGCTCCACTTTCTGGAGCTCCATGAGTCTTTTCTGCTTTTTTTTTTTTTTTTTTTTGCTGGGTTTCCTTCAATCAGTTTCTTCTCATCATGTGCCTCAATCAATATGTTGAATGTTTTTTATTGTTATAGACATTGTACTTGGCAAATTGGTTGTATAAATACTTTTATTTGAGGACTAAACTTATGTCAGCTTGTACATAATTTATCCTTAGTTTCTGCCAGGGGGACTGTAAACATGGGATTATCTTTATCTATTCCTAGAAACTGAAGTGTTCTAGAGCTGACATCATTCTCTATCAAAGCCCTTCTATATTCATTTCACCCTTCTTCTTAGGTTGTAACCCTTTAGGACCCCTCCTCAAGGCCATATGTATCCACCAGAAACCAAACCCCTACAGGATCCTTGGACTGAAATCTCTGGTTGCCTTGAAATCTGTAATAAAATAGAGTAAATTTTGTTCTGACACACTTCACTAGTAATAATTATAAGTAAAACTCTAACTGTAAAATAATTAAGAAACTGCAGAAGTACTGAAAGAAATTGTGGAGAATTCACATATGAACTTGGAGTGGTAAAAAATGTTCTAACCATAACTCAAAATCCAGAGTCCTCAAAAAAAATTGAAAACTTTCACTACAGGAAAAAAAAATCTGTATGTCAAGAAATAGCATAAATAAACTCAAAAGGCAACTCAGAAAAAAAATATTTGTAATGCTATCACAGATGAAGGAGTACTCTTACTAGAATAAATAAGTTGATAAAGCTAAATTACAAAAATGAAAAATTGGCAAAGATTATGAAAAGGAAATAGCAATAGCTTTTAAACATATAAACAGATATTGAATCTCACCTGTAATGAAAAAAATAATAATTAAACTTACTTTGGGATGCTACTTTATCTTATCACATTTACAAAAACTGAAAATTTGAGAAAATACTCCATTAATGAGAGTATGAGAAAATAGGCATCGTCATATACTGCTGATTGGAATATATATTGGTGTAATTCTTATGAGCAAAAATATTGATAATAACTATCAAAATTACAGAAAATTTGACACAACAATCCAACATGACATATTTTTCAGATATGCTTACACAGGTTAAAAAATAGTACAGATGCACACAGTTATTATTGTAGTATATTGTCTAAAAGAAGAGCTTACCTTTGCAATATATTCATCAATATATTTAAATCAAAATCAAAAAATTATGGTATGAAAACTAAAATCATTGTTTCTTATTTTCATAGATATATCATCAGCCTAATATTTGTAATATACATTATTACATATAAAAATTAAATGATTATTAATATACTCTAAAATTAAAAGCATAGTAGCATAAACTAACATAAAACTTATAAAGTAAGAAAATGAAATAACAACTTGTGTAAGCATTCAAATTGACTTTGCACATTTTCATACTAACAGGAAGAATAAGGGCTTTGTCAGGAAAAGGAATATTCTATTGTAATATATCATCCAACAATGTGTTTTAGGAGAATATATGAGTGGTATATTTTATAAGCCTTTCAATAACAACAGATAATAACTTTCCGTTGCCTTTAGAACTGAATGACAAATTGGCTGGAAATAAAATTCTTATATCAAAATCTTTTTCCTTCAAACTTCCATGAGAAGGGCTTCATCACACCCTACCCTATACTAGGTTATACACACACACACACTACATCTTGCATTTCACCTTTTGTTTAATATAATATACGTAATTATTTCACTCAGAAACTTCCCCACGATCCTGTAAACTCCACAATAATAGATACAGTGATTATTTTATTTGCCTCTTATTCATCTAGGTTTGTGTCTGATATAAACATTTTAAACAAATAAACAAATGAGTAAATGCAAAAAATATATATAAAAACCTACCCGTATTGCTTCATTTTCTTCTGGCATTTAGCATTAGAGCAAAGGCATCTAAAGATAGGTAAATTTTGCTCCATAATAAATAAGTTGTATATTCTAAGTTTGCACTTAAAATACTATTAAATCCTCTTTTAAATTTGGTAATTTGTCTATGTGTGAAGCTTTTTATAGTTTGTAAAATAGAACTTTTTTTTGTTGAACTCATTTAGATTCAAATTTTAAACACCTCTACTAAAATGTAGTTATGTCAATCAGTGACACAAGATCTTGGGCAAAAATGTGAATACAAAACAATAATAGCTAACACAGACTGCTTCTCTTGTGCCAGATACTCTTCCAGGGGATTCATGCATAATAACCTATTAATCCCAAATTAACTCCAGAAGTCGGGTTAAATATATAGATGAGGCATCTGAGATGAACAAAGGTTAAGAAAGTTGTCCAAAGGACAGAACCACCTAGGTGAAGAGATTCTTCTCGATTCTTAAGATAAATATCATCTACATGTATGTAAAATATGTATTTATATGCATAGAAAAGACGTATAGAAGAAACTCAGCAGAGCTCACTTCCAGGGTGGACTAGAGGAACAAAGGTCTACTGTGAAAGGAGGATTGACATTTACTATAAGTACCATTGTACTGTGTGAAAGGTTTACTATGTGCGTATATTACGCTTTCGGTTTTGGTTTGTTTTTTTTTAAAAAAGAGGGAAAATACTACCTATCCTAAAAGTGAGTTACTTATGCTCCATTTGGCAAGGGATGCCACATGAAGAGAGGAAAGCTAAGGCCCAATTGTCAATATTATAGTTCTGCTCATGGTCAGCTCTGGGCAAATGTTTAACAGAGAATATTTAGAGTAATTTATAAACATAAAAAATATGTATTTTGTAGGTGTTACAAATATATCTTTGAGGAAAAATATATTAGAAAATATAGTTTCCTTTTATTTGAATTGTTTTATATATTAATTCATTTTAAAAGGCCATTGTGAAATGTGTTCCCATTGTAATATACAACTGTACATTAGTCATTTTATTTATTAATAGAATAATTGTATTGTGCTCTATATGTACTGATATTTAAAAGTATTTCTTTGAAAACAGCATTGGCTTTTTGATCCCCATAGTTTCAGTCTTATAATCATTCAGCATCAAATCAGTAGCAAGTCTCATCATTCTCAAAGCTATACTGAGGTGGTATAATGAGATATCAGTCTAAAATATTGTTTCAGTTGTCAGGAAAAGCACCTGTAAGGAGAACTAGTCGATACATCTGTTTCAAAATGAGCTTTAAAAAAAAAGCTATCATCTAAAATACAAGAAATAAATGACAGAAGACAAGACTGATAGTAGGATGAACCACTACTATTATTTTGCTTACTCAGCTCACTCAGATTCTCCAAAGAAATAATAACTTGCAGGACACAGGATAGGATGGGATGAAGCTGGCAGTGCTTCTTAACATTTGAGATAAGTACAGTCAAGCAAGGACCTTGAACCTTAAGGAAAGCACTTAATCTCTTTTAAAAAATCCATTTTAAATAAATACGTATTTGGTGTAAAACGTATCACATCATTTGGCGAAGCAAAGATAAATAATAATAGCTGATATTTAATAACTCATTCCAATCAACGCAGCACTCTTACATTCAATATCACATTTAATATCCCATTTTCTAAATATTCAAGATGATGATACAAGTACAACAAGGATAAGTCACTTATTCAAAATATAACACCTTAGAAACAGAAGAGGAAAAACGCAAATCCAGAGCACTCAATTCTAAGTTCAGAGTTAAGCATACAGCATTTATTCACCAAATATTTAGTTTCTCTCTGCCAGGTGCTCTGCTAAGGCCTTAGGATGCAATTCTCTCCAGGAGCTTACTTGTTAGTGGGAAAGATTGGTGGTAAGTATCAAGTAAACTAATTGTTTGAGTTACATTTTGTGATAAATTATATCATGAAAATGAAAAGCGTGCTATAAGACTGAGGTGAAGCATCTTTTAGGAGTGGGGTCAGGGAAGGCTCCTCAGAGGTTGGAGCACTGAGCTGAGCGCTAAAGGATCAGAAGAAGCTGCCTGTGAAGAGAAGGAGAAAGGATATTACAAGCAGAAAGAAAAACTAAGTCCCCAAGGTTAAAGAAAAACCTTCACGCATTTGTGTAACAAAAAAGGAAGCCAGTGTCTGGGGCTATTTAACAAGAGGGAAAATGGCATGAGTGAAATCTATAGAGGAATAGGTCCAGATTATATCAGATCATGAAAGAAGTTTGATTTTTATTCTAAATGACAAAGGAATTCATTTAAGGGGTTTACCAGAAAATAACTATCTAATTTACATATTAAATGTAAATTTTTCTTGGCAAATGAGTAGATGGGAGTATCATTTACTTAAATTGACTATAGTACTTATACTTGAACAAGGATAGTTTTGAAAGTAAAAGGATGGCCATGCCCCCCTGAACACACCTGATCCCGTCTGATCTCGGAAGCTAAGCAGGGTTGGGCCTGGCTAGTACTTGGTTGGGAGACCACCTAGGAAGACCAGGTGCTGTAGGTATGTATATATGTATGTATGTATGTGTGTGTGTGTGTGTGTGTGTGTGTGTGTGTGTGTGTGTGTGTATATGTATGAATGTATGTATAAATGAATGAATGAATGAATAAAAGTAAAAGGAAGCATTATTAATAACTACACTATGACAACAGTTCTTAACCAGGACTGTTCTATGTGTATCAGTTGGCTTTTGCTATATAGCATACTAACCATTGGATTTAAGCAACATTTATTTAGTTCATGATTCTATGAATCTGTTAGGAGCATTTTGTGGTCTGGGCCTTCTTAGCTCTGGGCTCACAGGCAGAATTAAGAAGGCCAGGTTGTGGCCGAATGATCAATGGTGGCTTCTGGATCTCTCTAAACTCACATGTCCAGCTCTTATCACATGGGTATGAAACCAAATGTGTCACTGGTCATTCATTATCCACCAGGATGGCTCACCCACATGGTGGCAACGGGATTCTACAAGCAACAAAAGTTGAAGCTACAAGGCTCCTTGAGGCCTAAGCTCATAAATCATTTGATTTGTAACTCATCATTTCTACTGCCTTCAATGTATTGAAGAAGGCCAAAAGGCCAGCCCCAGATTTAAAGGGTGAGGAACCAGACTCTACCTTTTAGTGAAAGTTATTGCAAAGTATTGTGGCCATTTTGCACTCTATAATACCAGGCACACGGGGATGTATGATCACTCTGCACTTACTGAAAAAAAGAATACTGAAAGAAGTATAGCTTCTTTCCAAGTACCACAGAACAAAGGCTACACTACTGCCCTCTAACTTCAAACACCAGTCTCAGAATTTTGAAAACATTTCCTTTGGAAGCCATAGCAGGGCTTCAAAATACTAAAGAGCAGACAGTCTGGGAGATTGTGTAAAATGGACCCTCTGTGTTAAAATAATCCTTTAAAGCAAACTTAAACCACCCATATGAACCACCAGAATGAAGTAGACATCTTAAAAGCAGATACTTAAATCAAGTATATTTATTGAGTATATTAGTCAAACATAGAAGATATTTGCCCATTCCTGGTCCTGTGCTTTCGGGTCTCTCATGCTGCCTCTGGGGCAAAATACTCACAAACAACCCTGTAATACTTACCCTAGGGGGGGGTGTGTTGATGGCAATTGCAAAATTGTTAACCACAACTGGACCATTAATAATCTGTATCTTTGTCAAATTTTCTAAGGAAATTCAAAAGAGTCAGGATGACACTCAGAGCATCAGAGCAATAGGAAGGATGTACCAACCGCATGGGATCTCATAACCTGTAATAATCTTAGCTTTAGTCCTCTTCTGATATTCCCATCCCCTCCAGCCTGAAGCGTAAGATCTCCCCAGTCCACTTGTAACCAATTCCCTACCCTCCACATGCACCTAGTCAGCTCCAAATGGACCAAGATTTTAAAGATATCTTTATTTTAAAGAGCTTCCCAGAGTATCTTGATGAGCTCTCTGTTTAGGGACCACTGATGTTATTGACAAGTTTATAGTTGAACCTAGATTCTTAATCTTACTCCAAATGACATTTATGTTTTCTTGTAACTAAAGAAAACATAACGTATAAATTATTTTCTGAGAAGAGAAAAATCATCCTTTTGATTTCTTTGAAGTATTTTTCCTAGAAAAAGAAAATTTTGTGTCATTAAATTAAAAAGTCCTTCTTGCAGTGGTATACTCAAATTTCAGACATTTGGTTCTCATAAGTTGGAACAGTTTCTTCTTTAAGAAACTGTTAGTAGATGCTACTTTTTATGGTTAGTAGATGCTACTTTTATGTGATAAATCTTTAAGACTGGTATATTATTCTCCTAAAAATAATGCTAAAATGTATGAAAATAAATAATAGCAACCACAGAGTACACAGCAAATTCCTGCTCAATCACACATAAACTATTGGAGAGCAAATTTGGCGTGAAGAGCAAGGTTTGCTATTTCTTTCTTTTGTGTACAGCAAGCAGTGTTAAAATAATAGCAATAATGGCTATAATCATTGAGTTCTGCACTACAGCCTCCATGAGGCCTTTCCCTAAGTGTGCTACTTGCATTAATCTATTTAATCTTCACAAAATCATGAGGTAGGAGTACTATCTCTAATTTAAAGATAAAAAATTCAGAACTTAAGAATGTTAAGTAACTTGTCTAAGTAACACAGCTGGTAAGTGATAGAGCTGTGATAGGACCCAGGCCAACATACCCTAAAGCCATAAATTCAACCATTATATAACCTGCCATAGAGTGAAATGACTAGGGGTGAAGCTAAGGCAGAGAGAGTAACAAGATCTGAAAACATGGTCATGATTTCTCAGCATATACTTAGTAATGGCTACAAATTTGACTTCTTAGCTTGAGATTCTCCAAAATCCAATGTGTTAGGTCCAGGAGGACCCTATCCCTAACCCCGTAGTGTGGGAACCACACTCTTCCCTTACCTTTGGGTGGGAATCGGACCTTGCAACGTCCAGGTTGGCAATGCTACATGTTCACCTCCCATTTCACTGGACTTTCCTCCCTTCCCCACCAAGGTACTCTCCTAAAATATTCCCACCAAAAAAGCCCATCTCAAGCTCCATATAAGTTTCAGGTCCCCTCGCGTTTGGGGCTGAGGTCATCTGCAACTCAGCCCAGCTGTCGCTCTGCTACAATAAACCTTGCTTAACCCCTTTGGCCTTGTGCATTCCTCCTTTGGTAAATCTAACACAATGATCAATCCATAATTTAGGTTAAATATATAACTACTCTCAGGGGAAGGTAAAGTAATTATCATGTTCTATCACTTTGTTCACCTTCCAGTACTTAATACTTAGAGAATATTATCAGGCTAAAATGTGGATGCTTTTTAGGGAGAGTACTGTTTTTGTTTCTATCATATGCATATCTGTCAATGAGATCAAAATTTCTTTGGTGCTTGATCAATAAAAAGTAATAGAATTCAGGGGCTGCCCACCAAGTGAACAGAAGTCACTGGTAGGGATTAAGTCCAATGGAATGGGTCCTATCAAGCTAACAAAGAGAAATCAATGCAAATCCTCCTCTCCTATATACCATTATGTGGATCTTCCTGCAAGAAAAAGGATATTTCACAACTTTGCCAAGTAGTTCAAGAATTTTCACAACTAGTAAAGCAAAAGTTAGCCATATATGAATTATTCCTAGAAATAATTTTGTCTGAAAGTAATTTCTGTCTCAACTAGTAATAAATAGTCAGTGCAGAGAACATTTGAACATAGTTTACACTGTGAATTTTTGCTACAAAGGCTTTCCAAATGATTAGTAAAGACTTTTAAATATATCATGCATTCATATATCTCTATTATTTTTTGCTTCCGTTATTATTTACCTTCTAAATGGGAATTTGTCTTTGTAAATTTCCACAGTAAATGCTTTAAATTGTTTTAAGTTTTAGATATATTTCAAAAAGATACTTTTTCCAGTAAATGAAATATTTAAATATCTATAATGTATCTTTATTTTCTCCTGTTATACATAGTTTCTCTGCTATTATATAAGCTTTTGATTGAATTATGTTAAGAACTGCCTAAGTTCATTTTAGGTGCAGTTTAACATATATAATTTAATCATTTTTTAGATAGAATAAAATTCCTTTATGATTTAGTGCCACATGTAGGGTCTAGTTATTTGAATCATCCAGATGAAAGTCAAGAGAATATGATCATATATTGTCTTGGAATATGCTCTTAATTTCATAACCTCTCTCACTTCCTCCTGTTTTCAAGACCAAAGGACCATTTAGCCCAAATATCAAGCTTGTAGAGACCTGTGTGTATGTTTTAGAAAAATAAGGTATGATGAAGTTTTATCATATATACAGACCTCCTGAAATCCATGAGTGCAAGCTAAATTTGAGAGTGAGAGGGAAGGCCAGAAGTGAGAATTCTCATGACATTCAGAAAGTTGCAAGGATCGTAACAAAACTTGTAGAAGACATAATTTTTTCTTAAATGTTCCTTTTAGATGAATTCTTCATAATTGCCGATTTAAAAAAAAAAAGAAGATACATCTTTTCCCTTCAAACTTAATAAAATCTTGTATCTAGAGCTAGCTAGAGTTTTCAAGTATGTCAGGAACCCCACTTAAAAGAAGAACATTAGAGGCAGATCTACACTCACCCCATCTAGAAGAAAAAGCCTAAAAATTGCTTTTGTGGGGTGAAATGACAAAGATGAGTTGTCTACCTTAATCAAATTACCTAAGAAATGGCTGAATATCTATTTTGTGCTATGTAGAGACACACTGACAATCAAAGCTAGCGAGTTTTAATGAGGAGACTTAATTAAGACACACATCATCTTAAAAAATGAGTCCTTAATTCTGAGAAAATCACTGCTAAACTTAGTTCAGCTGTGCTAATTATCAAAGACTGGGAATTCAGAAAATTAGGCTGTTAAAAAAAGGTATGCTAAAGAGTGACATCTAAATGGGAACACACTATGCAGATAGCGTATTGTTGAGGCTCCAATCCTGTGACAGGGACCTGTAGATTTGGCAGGGACAAGACTTTTACTGATACCCAGCTACACTGCGCATGAAGTACAGATGTCCTCTCTGAACATCCTGACTCCTGGGAAACTCAACACCAGAGACAAAGACTCTTACTACATTCTTTGGTATCCTTTCAATTTTTGAATAGTTCAATTTAATTGAAAATATTGTCTTCAGTTGAGCTAAATCTGTCTCTCTGAAGATTTATTGTTTAATTCTTGCTCTCTGAAATTATCCAGATGAATTCTAACTTCTCCATATCTGTATCTGTTAACGTTTTTTCTTTTCTAACACAACAGGATTTCCTGTTTCTACTGTCCCTCATATAAACTCGTTCTATGCCTCACTACTATCTGGTTCAGTCTTTTCTGAAAGAAATCCAGTTGCTGTGCTTCTTAAATCATGGTACCTCAAAGTGTGGTCTATTCAGGGTGTCATATAGTAGGATTATGGCTGCTGGTCCTCTGGACTCTAAAATTTTGTAATTGTTACCAAAGTTTCCATTAACATTTTGGCAGCTACAGCACACTGCTGGTTGACTCAGAACTTGTAATCAACTAAAACACCTGTCTTTTTTTTATGAACACCTATTGAGCCAGGTTCCTCTATATTTTGTATTTCAACTGTGGACGAACTTAAGTCCAAATTTGTTTCATCCTTATTGAACAAATGATCACTGTCCACTTGCAGAAAAAATAGAAAATACAGCAAGATAAGCAAGATGAGCAAGAATCAAAAGTATAAATCATCCCTTTCTTCCAAACATTTAAAGACAACTGCCATTTACATTTTGGTAAATACTTTATCGGCCTCTTTTTCTAAGCATACATATGCTGACTGTGGGATATTTATGTACATTTTTGTGCACACACACACAAATGTAATTATATATACTCCCACGATCGCCCTTTTTCTAAGTTGCAATTTGTAAACATCTTTAAAATTTTTAAGATGTATTTATTCATCTATACTTTTATTTGTAATGTCTTCACAATATCCAGTTTTAGATGAAACACTGTTCCAGGTATTATGGCTATATAACAAACTACTTCAAAACATACTGACTTAAAACAATATTTATTTTGCTCACAAATCAGCAACTTGTCTCTGCTCTACTTAGAATCAGTTGTGGTGGCTCAAAGGCTGGAAGGCTGGAAACATCTGAAATCTCATTCATTTACATGACTAGTGGATGCTGGCTATCAGCAATGACCTCACCTGGGGCTTTCTGCTAGAACACCTACAAGTGTCCTTGCCACGTTAGTCTGGGCTTCCTCACAACAAGCTGGGTTTCAAGGGAGAAAAATCTCAAAAGAGGAAGAGACAGGCGAATAGCCATATTGCCTTTAAAAGTCACCCAGCTTCACTTTCATCATATTCTATTCTGTGAGAGAGCCACAAAGTCTTGCCTAGGTTCAGCGGGAAGAAAAACAGACTCAAACTGCAAATGGGAGGTAGGTTACAAGGTTAAGAAAGAGCATGGGAACCATAAATATTGTTAGGTCTATTTTTGGAAATTACTGTTACCAAAGCCACAATTCATTTAACCTACTTAATACTTTTTAAATTTCCACCATTATTTTAAAAAGTCTGCAAAAACAATTCTCAAATACACATTTGTGAGTATTACCACATTTCCCTAGGATACATTCTGAAAACGGTTATTAATGGGTTAAAGTTTATGCACATTTTTAAGGCTTTTGATAGATATTGGTATACTGACATTCAGAACATGATAGCAAATTAGAACCCCAACCATCAGTACATAAATAGAAAAGCCCATTTCCGAACTCCAGTTTAAATGCTGGATATTATTATCAGACTTCTTAGTATTAGCCAGTGGTATATTATTGTTATTTAAATTTAAATCTCTTTGATTAGTAGTACATTTGAACATTTTATATATCTACTAGTTATTTGTATTTCTTCTGAGAAATTGCTTTTTTTTTTTGGCCTTTGATCACTTTTTCTTTTGATCTCCCTCTTTGAAGTTTTTGAGTATTATGTATTAATGACATTAAAATTTGTCATCTATAGTGCAATGCCTTTTCTGATTTGTTTTTTGCCTTTTATACTCTATGTGAAGTTCTTATATTTTCCTATATTCAGAAGAATATTTATTTCTTAATAATGGTTTATTTGAGGTCTTTTTTTAAGACTCATACATTACATAAAATCCATCTACATTTTCTTCTAATACTTTTTTAAAGATTTAATGCTTATATAAAATCTTTAACAAATCTGAAATTTTGGTGTATGTGAAGAAGTAAAAATAATTATTTTTTCTTAATAATTATCTATTTCCTTGGAAACTAATAATCCATTTTCTCCCATTATTTTAGATGTCACCTTTACCACACACCAAATACATAAATATACCAGTTCTTAATTTCTAATTTTCAATATTCTTCCATTTATCTGTCAGTTCCACCTATTTGTCTATCAAGCTATTCTTCTACCTATTTATCAATGTATTCTTATTACACTATCCTAGATACTGCTCCTTTGTGGGCAATAATATGTAAAAGTTCTTGTTTCTTAAAGCCATTTGAGAAGCTGATGGTAGTTTTAGATTCTCTACCTAGAAAAATGCATATATGCACATACACAAAATTGTTTTTATTCAATTTCCTATAATTACCCATCTCTGAGACCCATATAAGGGTTTCATCTTTGCACATACCTCATGAATTTAACTCGTGAGCATTTCATTATTTAGACTATTCTTGTGAATGAGCTCTTTTGTTTCATTTTCTGTTACATTTGTTTGTTGATAATATATGGGGAAGCTGCTGACTTTCTTAAACAATTCTTTTTTATCTAGACACCTTTTTGAATTTTTGAATCTGTTTTCATTTTAAGCCTTTGTGTGTTCTATATAGACAATCAAATCATTTGCATTGAATATAGTATTGCCTTCTTCCCCAGTATTTGAATATGATATATATCATGTTAGAATTTTTAAAACATATATCCTAGTTGGGATATCTTAAACAATGCTTAATAATAATAGAGATGTATACCTCTATTTTTATTCTTTTTTTAATGAATGAGTTTATGAGAATGCAACTAGAGTTTCACCAAGCTACATATGCAAGGTAAAAATTCTTTACTGTGTTCAATTTCCTTCTGTTCTTCATAAATTTTTCTTCTATTTTGTTTATTAACCATAAGTGCATTTTTATACTATTGAAATATAATTCATTTACATAAAATTCACCCTTTTCAAGTGTACAATTTAGTGGTTTTTAGTATATTCCAAAAATTATGCAACCATTACCCTTATCTAATTCCAAAACATTTTCACACTCCAAAAAGAAACCAACCATTAGTAGTCACTCGAAGTTCTCCACTTCCCCCTGGCTCTGGGAACCACTAATCTACTTTCTCTCTCTATAAATTTGCCTATTCTGGACATTTCATATAAATAGTTTTTATTTAATTCAACCCATTATTTCAAAGTCTAGAGATATTTTGAAATACTGATTTTACTCCAGATTATATTAGTTGTTAATTTTGTAATGCCAAATGAATGATCAGTTGTATAAGTAGGCCTCTATGTCTTAAAACATTAATAAATTTCAAATAAAAATGTACCAATTACTTGTGCAACTTCTATGTTATACCACTACATTGGTATAACAAGCTAAACATTTACTCATTTTTATAAATATCTTCTCTGAATGTCTCTATTTTGCCTTAAAGCATATCCTATAAAACTGTTAAATGATTAGCTAAAAACATGATACATTGTGATAACACTGTTTCTGCTATACCAGCCAAACTTTGTCAAATGCTGAAATTGGGGGAAGGGGCACACAGGAGGAGGGGATTGGCAAAGTTTATTCTAAGTCACCACATACTAACTCCTATTAGTCAATACACTCTTTTCTATATGTGAATAAAGCATCCATTTGACAACAAAATCTAGACTCTTCTCTAGTATTAACTACAAACCTAATGCCCCACAATTTGCAGAAAACCTTTTTAAAAAGTCAAATTGTTATTTTTTATTTACTCTAAACTCTGTAAACTTTTCTTTTACATATTATCTCAAGAAACTATAGACAATGTGACAATTGCTAAACCTCCACTTTAGTGTCTGCTTTGTAAATACTACAGCCTGGATGGAGAAATGATGAAAGGGACAACAGTAAAATTCACATCAATCTGCCAAGGTCCTAGTGGTTCTTTATGGAACCTTTCATGCTGAATTGTATTATAATCAATAATAAAATTTATCATTCCTCTCCCAAATATTTGATCACTATAAATTGTCATGAAAGGTAAAGAGTAATGAAGACAGAAGGGCCCAAGGAATGGTCCCATGGAGCACTCAGGGAC
The DNA here is from genome assembly GCA_028627145.1 of Eidolon dupreanum. Lineage (NCBI taxonomy): Eukaryota > Metazoa > Chordata > Mammalia > Chiroptera > Pteropodidae > Eidolon > Eidolon dupreanum. The sequence continues at coordinate 57,783,591 of CM053514.1, read as the reverse complement.
TTTAGGGCCCCTCCCTGCAGACAAAGCCTGATGACCTGCTTCAGGGATAGGGCTGGACCTGGCCACCAATCCAGAGCAGAGTAGGAGAACGACGGCTTCTCTGTCCACCCAAGCTCCTCTCATAGCCCAGGTCCCACTCTATGCCCCCAGTACTGTCAGCTGCATCCTTTTACTAAGAGTTGACTTCCAACCAGGTTGAGGCCACCTCAGAAGCCACCAATCCTCTGGAATCTGTCTCTAATAACTTCTTGTAAAAGAACATGGCCTCCTCAGCCCACCAAGCTCTGGCTCCGTTGTGGATGTGTATATACATATGTGTATACTGTAGAACCAAAACAAAAATAAAGTCACTTATGTTGGGAGTAAAATGGACTTGGCCAAAACAAGCCCTTTAAAGAAAAAAAAAATTACTTAACAGAAGTTCAAAGAATTCACAGCTCTTCTAAGAATTCAGCAGAGGACTCCAGCCAATTCCCAAATGCCAAGGATGTTCACACCATCTCTGGATTTTCTAGTTCCCCTGATCCAATGAAGAAGACCCTTCAGGCAACCAATCAGCTGAAATAGCCAAAAAACTGCCACATTTACCTCATCAAAAAATCCCTAGTCTGTGAGCAACTTGGAACTCATTGCTCCTGTGGCCTTGAGTTTCCTGGCTTGCAGGTGGGAACTCAGGCAATAAACTCAATCTTGCTGCTTTGTTTTACTCAGCATGCAGTTTAGTTTTTCACATATCTGTGTACACATGGGGACCCGCACAGAGGTCCATAATGAATGATGAACCCTACAATGCAATGAAGAAATGATGGAAAATCTGCAAAAAGTCGACTGAAAGCGCAGAGATGTTGTACGTATTGAGAAAAGCCTCATGAGGAACTTTCTGGAGAGAATTAGGAAGTAATGCACTTGCGCACTCCATTAGCACCTGGTGTCTGTGGCAGGTTCAGGGAGGGTATGTGACGCGAGGAAGTTAGTGTGGAGGCTTCTGCGCCCTGCCACCTCCCTTCCCCAGGGTCTCGCCACCATGAGGAGCATCTTATATTGTAGATATCAAAGCAGGGATGGCTAGGACTCAAAAGAGCTAGGCCGTAGTACACCACCTATAGCGTTGCTTATGGCTCTCCTTACTAAAATTTCCAGAGAACTAAATTACTCCAAAAGGTGGTGGGGGTGGAGGTGGGGATCCAGCATAAGGTTTTGATTTGGCCAAGACAATTGATGCTCGAATGGATTTGTGGGTTTTCATCTTTGGGGAAGTCAACACTGCTCATTAACCTGGTGGGTATATAATCCGATGTGGTAGCCTGTAATTTCGCTATTCTGACCACTGTGCTTGGTGTCATCAGGTACAAAGGTGCCAAGATCCAGCTGCTGGATCTCCCAGGTATCAGCGAAGGTGCTAAGGATAAAAAAGGTAGAGACCGTCAAGACATTACATTGGCTCTTACGAATAACTTGATCCTGGTTATTCCGAAACCCTTAAGACATAAAATCAAAAAAGAGCTGGAAGTCTTTGGCATTCACTTGAACAGCAAACCCCCTAACGTTGGCTATAAGAATAAGGGAGACATTAATCTCACCGCCACTTGCCCTCAGAGTGAGCTGGTTAAGGAAACACTGAAGAGCGTTCTAGCGGAATTCGAAATTCTCATCAGACTCTTCATAGTGCTGCCTCATTGGATGACCTCATTGAGGTATCTATGTGTTAAGTAATATTGAGCGGATCTCCCTGGAGGAATTGGATACCATCTATAAGGTGCTTCACTATTTACCCATCTCTGTCTGTCACTGATGGAAATTTGAAGACCAGTTGGAAAAGATCTGGGACTATCTGAAACTAGCGAGGATTTACACCCAATTCACAGGCCAGTTACCAGACTACACATCCCCGATGGTGCTGCCTTATCCTAGGACCACCATAGAGGATTTCTGCATGAAGATTCGCAAAATTCTTTTCAAAAAATTTTAATATGCTCTGGTCTGGTGTTTCTCTGTGAAACACAATTCTCAAAAAGAGGGAATTTTTCAGATTGTGAAAAAATGAAACCTTTCCCTTTCTTCATCTGCCACGCCAACCTCAGTAGCTTTTACTATGACCAGGCCCCTTACCCCAAACCCCTTTCAGCTTTGGCAGCCACTGGATCAGAATTCAAGGAAGGGAGATGGAGGCACTCAAACTGGAATTTCACTTGTCATATTTCAGTATCACCTTGTATACTGGGCTATGTAAAAGACTTGGTAGAAAAAAAAAATGGTTACATTTGGTAAAGATTTCACAAATATCCATTTGGAAACTTATAATTAAGGTGGTCATAGGATCATAAACATTTGCAAAATCTTGTTCAGGGCATGCGTATGCAAATCTGCAAATATGTAAACAAGGACACCTTTACCTAAGGTGATGCTAATGAATGTTTAATGAATTCTTGAGTGACATAACTTTTCAGTGATGGTGCTCTCTCTGATTTTAATGCTTGCATATAGGACACATCAGTAATTAATTATTTAAATTTTTGTATTTCATCTTTTAATTAATACAGAAAAAAGACAAACATGAATATATTCCATTACCGAAGAAAATGACAAAATATTATAACTACCAAAGTGAAAAATATTTGTGAAAGCTCATATAAGGCCAACATTGTTGATTTTTAAAATACCTATATTTACAAAAATATATTAAGATAAATATAAGCTTGATGGCGACCCAAATATTTCATGTTTGATTTATGAATATGATGGATAGGAACTGCTACAAAACAGAAGAAAAGATAATCCTTAAAATATTCAATTCTAACATGTGTCCATGACCTTTTGTGCCTTGTGCCACACAATGAGTTATTCATAGAACACTGATAACCATGTGATATACAGTCTATACATAGTAGATCAAATTGTTGAGCTGGATAATGAAAGATTATAATTCTCATTTGGCTCTGTGACCCTGTCCAATTCATTCATTCACTCAATAGAATTTTAAGAAACTGCTGCCATGTACTACACACTCTATCAAGCAATGGGATATAGCAATTAAAATGTCCCTGACCACATAAAGCTTAAAGTCCAGTCATTTAATTTCTATTTAAGTCATTTACTTTCTAGTCAAGATACATAATTTCTTTAGTCTCAAGTTTTCTCATTTATGAAATGTAAGAATTGGATATTTAAAATATCGTATCAAAGACTCTTGAGTCTTCATCAATAAAACATGCTTTCACTCATGTTTTCTGTAAATGATTGTAGGTTGTCCTGAGTTATACATACCATGTTACATATTGTGACCACTAGCATCTGTTCATTGAGCCAACTGGCATTTTTGCTATATGGCATGTCAAATACTATCACAATACTTACTGAACAATGCAGGTGTCCATCCCATAACCATGACTTTTTTAAGTTCCATTCCATATCTCAGAGAATGCCGACCAGTGTGAATGGGCTATGGGGGTATGAGAACATAGCAATTTTCTTCAGCTTCAGAATGGTCTGATAAGAATATGATAGGCTAGAGCAGCTGGCTTGTGGTCTTCTAAAGCGGGGGTCCCCAACCCCTGGGCAACAGACTGGTGCCAGTCTGTGGTCTGTTAGGATCTGGACCACACAGCAGGAGATGAGCAACAGGTGAGCAAGTGAAGCTTCGTCTGTATTTGCAGCCGCTGCCCAGCACTAGCATCACCACCTCAGCTCCATCCCAAATCATCAGGCATTAGATTCTCATAGGAGTGGTCCCTGTTGCCAAAAAGGTTGAGGAACGCTGTCCTAAAGCAAGAAGTCTTATCTATTGCCTTTCATATACTGTGTACATATACCATTTTCTAGGTATGCCATGGTGTAAAAGAAACTAGGAAGTATTACTCTAACCAAATAATAAAATTAAAACTGTATGGTGATGGAAGACAATCTAAATGGATGATGAAGACAATGCAATATACATACAACGTATTATTGAAATATATATATACTTGAAACCTATATAATTTTATTGACCAATATTACCCTCAATAAATTTAATAAATAAATAAATAATTGAAATAAACATAAACACATGTATTGACACATGTGTATACAGTTTGAGTCATAAAAGGCAAAATCCATAATATAGAAGTATTGAAACCTCAGCATAGCAAACTTGTGAACAGTCCATTAGTTACATTTTTTAAAAACTATAAATATTATAATATAGATAAAGAAAAAAGTACATTAAAAATCAGAATAAAATTAGGAAAAGGTTACTGTCAATTTCTAAAATGTCTTTTAGAGCACCAAAACTAATACTATCTATGAAATTGGAAGCAATTTTCAGAAAATATATTGCACTGTTTCAGACTACTTCAGAAAGTATAAAACTATATGAATATGGCATTGAATCTAAAGTGAAGGAGTAAATAGGCATCTTTTGTCAAAAGTCTCAATGAAAAGTATAAATTCATCATTTCAGTTTATGAGACAGTATCTCCTTCCCCTTTATTTAATATGTTTATAAATATCATTCACTAAAGGGGCCATAAATAGCCTCCATATATGTAAAGTTAATATATATTGCCAGATCTAAATTCCACTGATTATGTCCATAGAATTATAAGGGATAAATATTTTTAAAGGTTTCTTCTCTTCGATATATGTAAATAAGTTAGATCAAAGCCTTGATTTATATAAGAAGTCCTGTTGATCTTCCCAACCTTCAAGGCGCTCAAATCTGTCCACCTCCTTATTAATGCTACCACTGCCTTAAGTATAGCTTTCAGTCTGTCAACCAGTCCACTTTTCTATTGTTTCCAGAATGCTCCTCTGTGCTGTGCAAGACATTTTAAAGACATTTTGTCTATATAAATGATTTCTACAGAAAGAAGAATGCACAAGCTACTATAATCTCAAATTGTTTTAAGAGAGATTTGTGTGTTTTTCTAGTGTATTTTTCTTAAAAGTAAGTAACACTGGATAGTTAAATAAAGTCAAAGTTCTTTGATATGACACACAAGGTCCTTTTTGATATGGACTCAACATTTCTCTTTAGTCTCATCTCTTACCACCCCTCTTTCAAACAATTCTAAATTGTTTGCAGTACTATCACCAAATACTGGTACATCAAATACTGGTACATTTAAATATGCCTTTCTTTTGCCTATAATGTCCTCCATTTCCACTTGTCACGTCCTTCAATTCCACTTCTCTGATCTTCACAGATAAAGTTAGCTATTCTCTCCATGTTTTATATCCACTGCACTTACAACACAGTTAAAAGTATGCTTATGTTCATCTTATCTACTAAACAGGATCTCTTTGGTTAAGACATTGTGGGTTGTATCTTATTCAACCAGCGTAAGGCCCAGCATATATTAGGTACACAATAAATATTTATTAAATTAAAGGACATTTTTTTCTATAAAGGCTTTCATAATATCTTTTGAAGCTTTAGAAGTCAATTATATAAGGAATGTTATAAGATAATATGTTAATCATGAAAAAATATTTTTATTTATTTATTTATTTGTTTATTTATTTATTTACTTTTAGCCTACAGCACCTGGTATTCCTAGGTGGTCTCCCATCCAACTACAAACCAGGCCTAACCCTGCTTAGCTTCTGAGATCAGACGAGATCCAATGTGTTCAGGGTGGCATTGCCACAGGCTGAAAAATATTTTCAACTGCTTGCAATATTAATAGCATATTAGTTCCATGTAGTGAAGGATTTGAAGTTACAATGCCTATAATGCAAAATTCTTTTTTCATTTTAGCAATGACTATGAAACAGATAGTATGCTAGAATTGAAAGTACTGAGAATTGAAAGATAAATAAGAAAGGGTCTATAGAACCTTCAATTTCAAATTTAAATAGTTATGTATATTCATAAAGCCTACACAAACCACTGAAATACTTGTGAAAATAAAGGGGAAAATAATGTTTTGTATATCATCAATTGCTAAGACTAATAAAAATCAATACCAGTATCTGGAAAGAAGTGAATATGAACTGGTAAATTTCCAAGGTTTAAATTAATGATATAGCTTGCCTTTGTTTCAGAAAATAAACTTAGCCTACAATAACACAGTATATGGTAAGAAAAATTATTTTAGACCTAAATTTTATACCTAGCTCTAATAGGAAAGCCATCTCCAAAGGGAGATCCTGGCAATGCTAGCTTGTATCATCTTTTTAAAAAGAAAACAAGGTGGAGGGATGGAGGGAGAAGGTTAATGGGATAAACGGGGTCAAATACGTGGTGAAAGAAAGAAATCTAACTATGGGAAGTGAACACAGTATAAATATACATATATGCCTTACTGTTTAAAGTGTACAGTTGAAACTTATTGGATTTCGTTAACTAATGTCATCATAAAAATAAATAAATAAAACTTTGAAAAAATGATAAACAAATAGATAAATAAATAAATAAATAAATAAATAAAAAGAAAACGATGTAAAGGGAGCTTCTCATTCCCAATATTTCCAGGAAAAACAAGCGTCAGTATTTCTTCCAAATGCACCTGCATGGGTTATCATGACAATTTCTGAATCAATCAATGTGGCCAAGAGATTTAAGTGAGTTAATTGACCCAACTTAGGTTATATCTATATGCCTGGAGAGAAAGCAGTAGGGAAAGAGGTCATCCACACCTAAACCACATGGACTGAGAGTGGTTCTTCCTTATATAATTAAATTACTGGTATAAGAAGAAAAAGAAAAAGATGCTAAAAATCAAAACAGCACAAGTCCATTGCAGGGTTAGAAGGAAAAAAACCTCCAAATCATTATTAGTCTATGCTTTCCCTTCAGCATTATTCTTCACTAAGAATATGAAGACTTGTGTACCAGGTACTATAAATGAGACATATAATGTCTTATAATTATGAAAACAGGTTTGACTTCACAGACTCCATGGTAAGACCTTGGAGGCCTCTAGGAGTCTATGAACCATATTTGAAAGCCTCTGTTGTAAATTATACTTGTCATATTTTGATGTCTATGTTAATCACTTGGGGATGCTGATAAAATGTAGGCTGTGACTTGGTTGGTCTGGAAGAGGAACTGAAAGTCTTCATTTTTACTAAGCTTCCAGGCAATACTAACATAGCTGGTCCATGAGTTACTCTCTGAGTAGCAAAACTTAAAGAGTAAGGACAAATCAATTCATGTAATGGAAATCCAGAGGCACACACACGTCCATGAATTTTTGATCCTAGGGAGAAAGGGAAATGAAAAAGGCAAAGATCAATGAAACGTGCCAACAATACTTATAGCTGTATAAAAACTGACTGAAATCCTACTATATACTTTCTGTTTATCTTGTGATTCTATGTATTATTGTAACTACTTTGCCTTCAACGGAGTCTGAGAAGGCAAGTATTTTTAATTGGACATATTTTTTTCCTCACTTTTAAGGAAAATAGAGGATATCTTAGTAGGGAAGAAGAGAGTTGCTATTGGGTAGGAAACTAGCAATGATGTGACAGAAATATTGAAGTTGTTGCAGATTCACCCTCCAGGCCTTGGGCCAGCTTGACTTAGTATCTGGTCACACAGCAGTGTCACTATCTTCTTACCTCTTCTTGGCTAACATCTTATAAAGCAAGATTGGTAACTATTGTGGCGGGCTAATTACAGCCTGTATTTTTATGACTCTTGAGCTAAGAATACTTTTTTTTGAACTTTTAAGGGTTGTTCAAAAACGGAAGAAAGAATAATATGTGATAGAGATCTGCAAAAGCCTATTAGATGTCTAGATTGAAAGATAAAACTGAACATACCATATGATCTGGAGTTCTGGGATGTTCACAGAGATTCAACTTTGAGAGTCAACTAAATGTAGAAGGTATGTAGAGCTACAAGACTGGATGAAATCATCTGTGGGGAAAGGGTAAGGAGAAAAAAAGGGCTAAAATCTGATACCTGGGGCACACAAATGTTCAGAATTCAGACATAAGAGAAGAAACTAGAAAAGTAAAATGAGAAAAAGCAGCCACTGAAGAACTGTACTAGAAGGAAAGTCAAGAAAATAAGTGGCCCAAGAAGGCAGTAATGGTTAACTGTGTTTAACATTGCTGAGAAATGTTAAGATAAGATAAGACAGAAGAGTTACTGAGCGCTCGACAACATGCAAGAGCTATTTCACTGGAAAGACCAGGAAGACAACCCATATTGACGTAAGAATGAAGTAAGACATACAAAAAGAACTTTCTTTAAAAAGTCTTGTTGTCAAAAGTTACAAACAAAATATGGTGGAATTAAAATAGGATGAGGTCCAAAAGGGGTAATTTTGTTTTTTCTTTTGTTTCAAGATTACAAATGCTAAAGCATGTTTTTATGCTAATATAAATTGATACTATATGGATAAGTAGATGTTGGTCAGATATCGAGGAGTAAAGAGACTACTCTCTTCTGGTAGAAAAATGTGTAAGAAATCTTGTGGTGAAAAAAAAAAATGTTTAGTACTTTTAAAGAAGTGATAGCTGGCCAATTTGCCTAGAGATTGGTGAGGAAAGCAGGAGACAGAAGCTAAATGGTAGGGGCAATGATGTGCTCTTCTGCCTGATACCTGAATTATCTGAGAGAAAAATTTACAAATTTTGTACACAATTTACAAAGAATAATAACTGATAAAATATTGTTTGCTATAAATGCCATATAGCCAATTGGTTCTCACAGAACAATTTTGTTGATTTTTGCTGAATTCTTATGTCCATAGCTGGTCTATGTTTGCATTTAACAAACAAGCATAACTCAACATTAATGTTGATTGATATTTTCATTTCTGTTAACAAGTAAGATGGAAGTAAAACAATGAAGATATATCTCTGAATCTTACTTGTTGGTCAGTAACATGAGGGGCTTTTTGTTGAATCACATAATAGTTTTCCAAACCTAGAAGAAACATTTATTTAATTTGCCATGATACTTACAATGTAACAGCTACGTACATGATACTTTTCAAGTTTAATCTGTATTATTAACATTTTCTCTATCATTTTCTTAAGTTTGTATAATCAACAAGTTCTGATTAATCTTGATTTCTAGTATTTGCCAATTTGTGTAATGTAATACTCCCACCATGGTAAATGTGACATTGCTAAACACTGAATTGAGAAGAGCTGCACAGTAGCACCTCATTACATGTTCTTTCATTGATCCAAACACAATAGGTGTACAATCAGAGTAAACCTCAAAATACTAGTAAAATAATTAGGAAGGGACAAGTTTATATATATTATTACCTTTGTATCAAATCTAATGTATTTAATCTTAAATTTATATATCTGTAAATTTTAAAATAATGTTTGGGTTTAACAACCAGCACACAAAATTCCTGAAAGTTTAGCTCTTAAAGCTGGTATAAACTGATTCCTTCACACCATTGTGTAGAAGCCATATGATACAGTGCCTCACAGGTCATGTTAACAATGTTTGATATCAAACTAAGTGCAAAGGGAAACCATCATGTGTTTTAAACATTTATGAGTGAGGTAGTGGGAGCAATTAGACCACAGAAATATAACTAGCTTTTCAATAAAGTCTTGTTGGTTGCTTAGTACTTCAACAAAATAAGAGAATTTAAAACCATGGTTTGATGGCAGTTGGGAAGAGTTTCATTGAAATATGCCACAACTGATTGGAACTAAATGATTTTTAAAATTCCTTCCAGCTTAGTTTTTCTGTGGTTCTCCATGACTACACCAGCTGTCAAGAATATAAAATATAGGGCCTAGAGCTGACACTCTATAAGAGACATCTTGGATAACTGATGCTTTGTGCCGAGTAGGTTTCAGTAGAAAGCATGCTGATCTCAATTCTGGTAACTTGTTTTGTAAGGTACAAAATCTTCTGATAAATCTAGAACAATTATAAAATAAGGAATGCTAAAAATAACATGATACTCTGGGTTTCTAGTGCTAAACTAGAAACATATGGGTGGCACATTTAATAGAAGGTGAAATGAGATTTAGTTTTATTATTATAAAGCAAATGAAAGAGTAGTTTAGGGAAGAAAATGAGGTTATCATAATATACCCTAATACCACAATGAAAAGGTAGCCTGAACAAACCTGAAATTTTGATAAATCCTTAGGAAAACCAAAATTAAACTGCAGAATTAAAAGATATGATTTCTACATATGTGATTCTAGCAAACTAGATGTTTCAATGTAGCTCTAAAAAGTAGTTTGATGGGAGCCAAAGTGTGTTTTGGCTCGTGACCCTAAATGATAAATTGCTCAGCCAGCATGTTTTCCCTCTCCAAGCCCACAGAAGCTTTCCATTTCACTGTCAGTGACAGTTGGTTAATACTTCTAGATAATCTATCTAAAAACTACTCATTAAAAGCTTAGAGCTTTATCAAAAGTCTAGAAATAACTGGAAAAAATATACTTTGCAGTGAAATAATATTACACACCACAAAATATGACTGTGGGTCCAAGACCTAAAAACTGTTTTTAATTAGAGAAGTGTGATGATTAATGTTGAAATCTCAAGAGAATTGATTGAAAACTTATTTTGCTCTCTTTCAAATTATTGTAAAAAGTGACAATTTTTTTGCAATTGTGAATAAATGATACTCTTGAGAATATAGTTAAATTAACTTACCTAGTTTTCATAATTTTATTTGAAAATAACTCTATATGTTTAAGAATATTATTTATTTACTCTGTTTTACATTCTTTATTGATTCATGTATACGAAGGGCAACATGCTTAAGTTATGCTTATTAAAACATTATTATTGTTTTAAGAAAACCACTAATAAGTATTACTCATTGACAAGCATAGATATCTCATGTAACATACTACCACAGAGAAATAAAAGATCTAACTAGAAGCATAAAAATTAAAATAGAATGAATTGATTGGCATAAAATGATTTAATATTGAAACACCATATTTCCAGAATTTCTTTTCTGCCTAATCTTGTATCATTAGTTACAATGGATTATAGCTAATGTTATGTAAGTCATTACAAAAAAAGTTTGTTTTTACATAGTCTTAAAGATGTGATGTACTACATATATCACCCACATATAACAATATATAGCATGACTCGTTTTCACTATAAGGACTTCTTAACCATCCCCCAAATTCCCTTCTATATAGTATCTTTTTATTTGGTGGAAGAATTAATTCTCATCAATTTTTTTTTAGAAATCAGTTTTGCTTTTCAAGTGTCTGATTTGGAGAGAGAATGACTTCATACACAGGTTCTTAATGAGTACATGGCTGTGAATTATCCATCTGGCTTAGTGATAATAGCCAGAGAGGAAGGTAGTGATAAGAATGGTAGTAATTATTTGTATTCACAGTTTGACTTGAAAGAAGGTTCTTGTCATAGGTTCATGAGTGACTTGGCAGGGTAGTCTTCTGGTTCAAGACACAGAGAATATTAACGGTATTAAGTTATGGCTTACAAAACCAGCTCTTATAAAAGATGAGGATACATACTGCTCACATGATCATATACATAAAAAATATATAAAAAAAATTAAAATCTTAGTCATAGTCTTCCAAATCAGTAAGTTATGCATAATAATAGTAAACACTAAGGCTTCTGTTGTACCAAATAAATTTTTTTAAATGCATAACGTAATGTGAGCTATGCTGAGCAAGTAGTAAATGTTCAAGAATGAGGACTCTGATGAGAAGGTGGGTCGTGAAGTCATCTCAAATGTCTTACCATACCTAAGTCTTTAAAAGTATCTTTTAGAAATATATTGTATACCTTTTGACCCAGCAATTTCCACTTTGGGAAGTTTTTCCTAAAAAACATAATTAGAAAAAAATGTACATATATATGTCAAGATTTACATGTAATGACTTTCATAAAAGCTAATTAGAATAAGATAGTGTTAGCAACCTAAGTATCAAACAGAAAAGGTATGATTAAATCAATCGTGATTCATCAATAAAATAAGATACCATACAACTTTTATAAATGATTTTATAGAATATTATTGGACAGCAGGGTACATTTTTCATAGTATATTGTTAAATGGTAAAATTTGAACATCTGAGATGATTTAGCTATGTTTTGAATATGTATAAATAATACATACCTGATATTATTTATATTTCAAAATTTACATGCAAATTATATACATGTATACACATAATGGAGAACTATGTAAATCTAAAATGAACAACTGTATCTGGGTTGTGATTATTTGTGTCTTTTCTTTTATTTTCATTTTTTCTTTTCTGCATATTTCCAGTTTTTTATGTGACCATGCTTTATTTTCATAATGTTAACAGTGATTGAATTTGAATGATCTACTAAAGAAATTTTTCTAGACACTAATAAGACTAGGAAAGGTATTTAGTAATTACATTGATTTAATTTGATTAGAAATTTGAGGTTTTAAAGGATCTTTGAATAGTAAATCAGAATGATAGCCAATGATGGGATGAATGCTGAAATGAATGACGAAGAATCTATAGAGTCAATTTTAAGTATCTTCATAAGCCACAATCTAATAATAACCCATAGAGTCTTCAAAGAGTTTTGGACACTAGTTCACTAAATCAAGCAGGCACTTCTTTGACAAGTTCATATTAAGATGATCTCAGTGATTGGTAATGCCTTAAAATCTGTAATTAGAGAATGTGGCCCTCTCTCCGCATCCTGAAAAACTGAGGGGAAAGCTAATGTAAAGAAGTGGGGGAATGGGATGAGAATTCAAGAGGCAGATGGCTCTGGTGGTCTTCAGCAGGTGCTCATTTACATATTTTAGCCATAACCTCCCTCGCCTTTTGCCTAGCATGCCAATATGCTCTGGCTTGAATACACATTCTGACCAAAAGCTTTGTGATCTAGCGAAAAATGTACTGAATGTGGAGTCTTAAGTTTGATTTATGATCCCGGCCCTTATGCACACGTACAGCGTGTGCACAGTCCTAAACATGTCCCTTAAATTTTGTGGATTTTCCTTACCTCAACCACATTTCCTGGTCATAATATTCATATGGAGATTACAGGGAACTAATGGAAAATTGTATTTGAGAGGACTTGGATTTTACTATAAGTTACCGATATTTTAAAGGCCCAAATTTTGGGAAGAAATAGAATGTGTAGGGATAAAGCCACAAAACTAGAGATCAGGAGATTATGATCCTCTCCCTGTTAATAGTCATAATGTGAACTTCAATACATATATAATTTCATCCATCCTCAATTTACCTATGTGCAAAAGGCAGGTAAAAGAAAAAGAAGATAGTAGTAAAGCTGAACTGTGTTTAAGGTCTTATTAAAGTATACATTGCTTTAATTATGTTATATGAAGTGAGTAATCTGATAGAATTCTTTTAGAAAATTATATTTATTCTGAAATTTTAAGTGACTATCATATGTTAATGGGAATATATAATAGAACATCAGCGAAATAAAAGTCATGTAAAAAAGAATATCACTGAAACAAAAGGATATGTAATAGGATATAATATTGAACAAATACTTTACCAACACATTTATCTATGAATAGAAAATAATTAATATATCCCTTAGATGTATATTTTCCTCTTTTATACTAGCTAAATATGTGTTCTTTCTGGCATATAATATCATTAATATCAGAAACTTCTATCATTATGATTCTTTCAAATAGGAGAAATATTGCCTAATTTAGTCTTTAGAGTACCAGTGATTTTTTTAAATAGTAAATAAAATTAAAATTGTAAAGAAACTATTCAAACTAGTTTTAAAAATGTTTGGTAGAAAGCAACTAGTTTTTTTTTAATATTCACTGCTATTTATTTAACACATTTTAAGTATGGTCTCTTCATAATCTGTGTCTCCTAAAATCAAATTGATTATGGAAAAATTCTCAGCAAATCATCTGGACAGTTGATGATGTAGTAAAATGTGTTAATATTACATTAGATCAACTAAAGTTTAAAAAATTAAATGCAAAATTTTATTCAAAGTTTATTCATTCATTGAATAAGCTTTAATTTACTGTCTGATATGTATACAGCACTACTGTAGGCATTAAAGTCTTTAAATAACATTAGATGAATATATGACAGGAAAGTCACTGTAATCTCAGTTTCTTTGTAATGTGTTTTATTTAGTCTTTATGACATGCTGATCTTTCTACTTATAATGGCTTCTTTTTATTGCATGAGAACTTTCAGTTATTTGGAGCTTCAGAAAAATATAAACAGAAAAATTTTGTATCTAAAGATCAACTTGAATAGTATTAGAGATCACAAAGAATCCCACAAACCTAATTACTTTTATTCTAGGATACAGAAAAATGAGAGGGTTTCAAACACAATACAGGTATATCTTTTTGAGAATGAATTATGTCATCTCCTAAAAGGATAATATCTCTCGTGTTGAATTTTTATAGAGTTTAGAGATATGACAATGAATCATACCCAAAGGTGACAAACTTCTTGCCATAGATTTTTTGCTGATAGAAATGCATTTCCATTCCTGAGAGAAAATAGTGATGAAATTCTAAAATCTGAACATGTTATCAAGTTTTCAAGCAAGTATAATACAATAAAATAAAAACACTTCTGGGAAAAGAAATGCTCAAAAAATCTTGTGAACAATCTATTTCTTTTGTGATAGCTGCTTCAACTCCAAAGAAAAACAAGAGCTTCCTTGTTACTGAGCATTAAATATTTTTTGAAATGGACTCTCCAAATAGCAATTGAGTTTTTTTTTTTAAGTTTGCTAACACTGACTATGGGAAAGATAGGCTAAATCTGTCAGAAGTGGTATCATTTTTCAATGGTGATGTAGAAGTCAATCACGTTACTTCAGATAAGTGAACTCAATACATTTATGCATAAGTGTAATGAGAAAGAAGCAATTTGATTATTACAGAAAAGTAAAGTGTTTTCCATTAGTTCTATTAAAAGGCTAGGATGAAATTAATTCATAAATAATTACATTAAAGGTTGCAAATCAATTTCCAGTGGTCATCCACCATTCACTTAAACTAAATGGCCCTTCTGACAACCTTTTACTCTTGCGACATTTTGTGTTCTTGTCTATTTCTTTCTTACTGATTATTAAATCAATCCTGACAGGTAGCTAGTTTTAAAATATTTCTTTCTCTAATGGAAAAACTTTCAAAAAATTATTTAAAATAATAATAGTTAAGAATAAAAATTTGTATATAATTATGTTATTGAAAAATAATTTTACATTGATCATTTTATTTTCAAATATCCCTTTAAAGTCCTTATTGATATATCATAACCTATTTTGTTTCTTAAAGCTAGGTTGATATGCATGTAGAATAGAACGTAAGTGAAATTTTTTCTATGATAGTAAGAATTGAGATATATTTAATTTATTGGTGAATCTGCCATTTTTAATGCATATTCAAAGAGTGAAATAAGCTTTTTATCAAAAAAAATTCAGATTAATATGTTTATATTAATATGTTTATATACCCAAATTGGATATTTCATGAAAGTAAGCATTTTTGCAATCTTCTCAAGAATGAGAGAGATAGAGAGCAATTTTCTTTAGTTAGAAATCGGTTAGATTTCATTTTGTCCCAAAGAAACAAAGTGTAGCATGGAACACTTGACTTTGACAGAGCTAATATCTTAAAAACAAAGGCAAAGTATGACAAGTATTTTAACAAGTGTGAACAAGAACTCTGTTTAATTTGGAACTGCACAATGACTCATGATGCAAGAACTTAAAACTGAAGGAAAGAACAGATAGGCTGTTTTCTCAATAAATATCTTCCCAATAACTTTTAGAAATAATACTCTCCTCTATAAATTTTATCTTGTACATCAGCATCATATTCTTAATGACGGATGGCAAATTCTAGAAGGGAAATTTAGGAGCCAAACAAGAGAATACAGATAAAAGTGAAGTAAAATCCTCTAAAGTTATATTGCAAAGCTATGGGAAACAAACAAGAAATAGATGCCAAACTTTAAACTTTCTCTTTATTGCTTAATCCATTAGATATGTCACCTTTCAGGATGTGTTGAGTTGAGCAATCCTTACTCTCAACACTAGAAACAAATGGAAAAACACTGATTCAGTTTCAAGCCTGAATGGGTGTGATCCGACAGTTAGTTTGATTCAGGTAGTCATATGATGATTCTTTATAAGAAAACATTTGACAAGCTGTCAAAACTCTTTTGGAGAAAGAAATAGTGGATAGAGTTGCTCTAAGGAATATATGTCAATTCAGTTATCTTATTCCTACATCATATTTTGATAGTAGATGAATGATTTCTGTGGATCTCATGCAAAAAATCAGGTTAAAGTGACTCACGTTGATTTTAAAACATTCAGTGGATGTTATCAGAACAGTAAGGACATTTGTGCTAAAATTTTACCACTAGCTAGTCTTGTTTTTACCAAAATTTAAAACAAATATTGACAATACTCAAATACAAGTTTACGGCTTAATCAAATAATCAGTACAAACACTGTAGTTCAGAGATTCATGTAACAAATGTCAAAAATTAGAATCTGAAGAGAAAAGCTATCAGAGAATAGGGAAAGAAGAGCAGTTTTCTGGAAGCTGACTAAAACCTGCAAGGTATCATCGGGG
The DNA here is from genome assembly GCA_028627145.1 of Eidolon dupreanum. Lineage (NCBI taxonomy): Eukaryota > Metazoa > Chordata > Mammalia > Chiroptera > Pteropodidae > Eidolon > Eidolon dupreanum. The sequence goes on along the minus strand of CM053514.1, from coordinate 57,767,071 downwards.
TAATGAAATCAAAAAACAGTTGTAGAGCAGACATGTTAAGTAGAACATGATTTAAAAAAAAAAAAAAATCTATCACCCACGTAACTTTTTTTTATGACTTTGTATTTCTTAAGGAATATCATCCAACTACTTTAACTTTGGCATTCTAGACTGCCTGTGATCTAAATATCACATGCCTCACCAGCCTTGTCTCCTTGTTCCTTATATCCCAGCCACACCAGATCACTTATCTGATGTTCACATTAACTGTCTGCAAGCTTTCACTGCTACTCTTTGCCTGAATTCCTTGCTCTCTCCCTCTGCCTACTGAAACCTTACCTAACTCTTAAGCTCAGTTTAATTACTCAAATTCCATATCTTTCAGGAAAACCTCTAGTGACAATTTTCTATTGACAATTATGCTTTCTTGCGTACATATAGATCTTGGTTCAACTCTGTGATTGGCTCATCACAATCTGCCATTAATTATAGTTGATTTTATGCATCTGTCTCATATATATGTGGTCCTATATTACAGAAACTATATTAGTCATTTTGTTTGTATCCCATTTATACTTGACAGGTTTCTGAAATTTAACTAGATAAATTAGTAAGCAGATTAGGAAATCATGGAGAATGTCATGTTTAAATATCTTTTATGAAAAACAAACAAAACCTTAGAAGATCTTTGCAGAACGTGATTTTCCATTTTATATAAATGGGGAAAATATACTCTTGAGTTTTCTGCCGCATGTTTACTTTGCCATTTGACTACCCAAGTATTATTCTCATGCAGTAACATATTTCTAAAAAATTTATCTTAGATTTACCCTCTCTTTGTTTATCTCCTGGTATTTGAGTATATCATCATGTACAGTAAACTCCCTTATCCCTGGGATACATTTTATTTATTTATTTATTTATCCATTTATTTTTAAGTTAATTAAGTTATTTAATTGAAGAAATTATTTAAATATTTTCCTCTGCCTACTTCCCCACTCCCCCTGAGGGGGGATACATTTTAAAACCCTCAGTGGATGCCTGAAATTGTTGCTAGTACCTAATCCTACATATACTATGTTTTTTTTCCCTATACATACATACTCATGATAAAGTTTAATTTATAAAATAGGCACAGTTAGAGATTATCAACAATAATTAATAATAAAATAGAATTATAATGATATACTGTAATAAAAGTTATTAAATGTGGTCTCCTTTCTCTCTCAAAATATCTTATTGTACTGTTACTCATCTTTCCTGTGATGATGTGAGATGATAAAATGCCTTATTAAGTCAAGAACTTCCACATTTTCTCTTAAAGGAAGCAATTTATGCCTTCTCTTTGGCATATCCAAACTGCCAGTATCACTACTCTTGTACTTTGGGGCCATTATTAAGTAAAATAAAAAACATTTAATACAAACATTGTGTTACCACAACAATGTATCTGCTAACTAAGACAGCTACTAGGTGACTAATAGACAGGGAGCAGAGATAGCACCAAGATGCCGAACAAAGGGATGATTCACATTCCAGGTAGGACCACACTGGATGGCGTAAGATTTCATCACACTACTCGGGTCGCACACAATTTAAAATTGTTTATTTTTGGAATTTCCCATTCAATATTTTTTGACCGTGGGTAACTGAAACTGCAGATAAGGAGAGAGAACTACTGTATTTAGGCCCAACAGCACTACACATTTTCTTCTCATCTGGGAGTACAATAGCCTCTTGGCAAAACATCTCACTAACTGTGCTCTGAATGCTGAAAATTAAAGTTGGAGGCATGAGATATTGACAATAACTGTTATACACTTTTGCATATACATGGAGTTTCAGATGCTAGACTAAAACGAGAAGTATTTCTTTACTGTGCAGTAACTGCAGGGTGTGCCACAATAACATTCTAAATTTTCCTACATAGTGAAAAAGAAAAGCGTCTTTGTGTTTACTGATTCAAAAGGAAAGTATTATGTTGGAGTTACAGTCCAGCATGAACTCAGATCTCACCAGAGGCTCTCAGCAGTTAGCATCTTCTAACCAAGCCATGTAATGTTAATATTTTATGAAGAGGCTAGCTTAAATGATCAATGTAAGAACTACCTCTGCCAGAAAATTGTGTCTGCACCCTGCTCTGGCAATCTAACAGTAGTCAGCTATTTGTTTTTGAGATTCTAATACCTATAGGCATCCAGGCAAGAGTTACTCAGGACTGAAACTTATCTGTGTGAGACAAAAATAAAGGAATCTGTCTGGGGCGTGGGGCAACAAACAGCTTCAGCGTCAGGATTTTTCCTTTCTTTTCTCTACCACTCTGGCTCTGCATCACTGTTCTCAAGTTACATTGTTCTTGCTCTTTCGATTGATGAAGATTTTTGATTCATCAGTGTTTTAACCAATTCATCTCCTAATGCTGCTTCCATTTTTTCAGATCACCTTGTTGTTAATTACTTAAAAGAACCCGAATTCCTACCCTGCTCTGCCTCTTTTATCTGCTTACCCAGCAATAGATACTTCTCTTGCCCAGACATATCACCTCTATCTGTGTTTTGCCTCCCTCATAGTTCTTCAAGGGGCTTCTCTACCTGAAGAGGCAATTACAAATAATAGTATTTCCCCTCTCAACTTTTCTCAAATATCAGTTGCCACTCTGATTATTAAAAGCATCGAATTTAAAAATTTTGCTGTGAAAAAATGGATAAGGAATTAAAATGATATATTAGTTCTCCAGGGCTTCATAACAAATTACCACAAACTGAGGGATTTCGAAAAACAAATTTATTCTCTCACAGTTCCAGAGACTAAAAGTCCAAAACCAAGGTGTCAATAAGGTTGGTTTCTACTGGAGACACTTAAGGGAATACCCCGTTCCATGCTTCTCTCTTAGCTTCCGGTGGTTGCCTGCAATCCTCGGTGTTTCTTGGCCTGTAGATACATCATTCCAATTTCTGCTTTCATCATCACATGGTGTTCTCCCTGCATGTTTCTGTCTCTGTCACCTCTCTTATATGGATACTTTTTAAATATTAGATTAAGAGCCCTCCCTGCTCCAGAATCACCACATAGTAACTTAACTAGCTATATCTGCAACAAACCTACATACAAATAAAGTCACGTTCTAAAATACTGGGGATTAGAATGTCAACATATCTTTGGAGAATACAATTAAAGCCATGACAAATAGTTGTAGGCTAACTGGTCAAGTGTGTTAGCCAAAATTAAGAACCATTCAAAATTATTAGAATTTTTGACTTCAGATAAACACACCCCTCTTTTGCAGATATGGTTATGTTAGCTTTCTCTGCCTTTGTTTCTCATCAAAGGAAACTTCTCAAAGTCTTAAGGTCTTATGTATATTAACGGAATTTAGTTGTTTTGTTTGTTTGTTTGCCATAACTGCACATAGTTTCACATTTGTTCCGTAAACGGCTTTACATTTTATTTAATAAATATTTACATTTCTTTTCATTATAAGATTCTATTTCAGGAGCAACAGGGTTTATAAAAATATACAAGAGCAACTCATTCCTTCAGGAAACTTTTAACTTAGAAGAAGACTAAATTGTAAGGTGCTACCGTACTAAACTACTTAGAAAAAAAAGGTACAGATGAAGTATTAAAGATTCTAAAAGAGATGAAAATGACATCAGCTGAAGAAATGAGGAAAGGCCTCCCAGAAAATATAATTTTAAGTTTATAACTTAAAAAAATACATAGAAAAGCAATGAACACTGGATTAGGTGGAAGATTGTATATCTTGTCTCCCTCCCCCAAATTGTAAAATTCTGTTATTTCATCTTCTCAAAATGTAAAAATAGATAATAGGCAACATTCCAGGCAGAAGAAAATTAACTTATAGGTAATTAAAGGAAGACAAGGAGAGTATAACTTGATATGGTTGGATTAAGGCTTAGAGAACCAGCTGCAGTTGAGATCGAAAAGGTGGCAAAATGTGTGGTCCAGGTTAGCACCCAACAGCCTCAGCCAACCTCCTGCTCTCAGGACCAGTCTTGATGAGAAAAAAGTAGACATATAAACAATCCCCACCCAACGATCTTGGGTTAAGTTTCAAGTCACCTTTACTACAAGTTTTACCTGGTCCCTAAGCCCCTGTCATGTCATTTGTGTCTGAGTCTCTAAAAATCTAAAATAGCACCATGGGACATGGGTAGTCCTATGCATTGCTAGTGGACATTTGAATTATAATATTTCTAATTGTAACATTTGCAGAACAATCTTACAACATCTGTTAGAAATGAAAATATATAAATTACCTACTCAGGAATTCACCTCTGAAAATCTGTCCTAGAAGGTATAAGAGCTAGTAGATAAGAATCTACGTACAAGGATAATTATAGTAGCACTGTTAATGATGGCAAAAAAGAAAAAAAAAACAGAAAAATGTAGGTGAATAACAACCATCAATAGAGGATAATTAAGTGAAACAAAATTCATTAATAATTTACTTTTGCATGTATTAAGCTGCTATTTAATTCATTCACGTTGATCTGATTTTATTTGTTCCATTTGTAAAGGATAAGTCTATTACTATAAACAATATTATTCTTTCTCAATTTTCCTTTATAAAATATGTGAAGTACATATATTTAATCATTACTTTTAAGTATCTTGACTAAAATCATGAAAACCATTCTTTTCTTTCTTTAAAAATCCATATATTATAGAAGAAATATGTAGTATAGAAAATATAAAAAATTATATAAGTAAAATGAAAAAATATTACTCATTAATGAATACTATATACCTTTCAATATACATTGTCCTAGTATTTTTTCCTGTTAAAAATATTTTTCACCAAAATAATATCATATGGAACAAAATGAGATGTCAGGTGGTGAATTCATTTCCTATTGCTGCTGTAATACGTTTTTACAGACTTAGTGCTCAAAACGTGACAAATTTATAATTTCACAGCTCTGGGAGTCAAAAGTCTCAAATAGATTTTCCTGAGTTTGATGCCAGGGCCCTGCTCCCATGAGAGACTCTTGGGAAGAATCCATTTCCTCGCCTTTTCCGGGTTTCTGAGGCAGTCTGATTTCCTTGGCTTGTTGTCCCTTCCACTGTCTTCAAAGCCAGCAGATTGGCATCTTCAAATCTCTCTGACTTTGATCCCTGATTTTGTTTTGTTTTGTTTTGTTTTGTTTTGTTTTGTTTTGTTTTGTTTTGTTTTTGTCTTACCTCCTCCTCTGATTCTGATATTCCTCTTTCTTTTTAATAAAGGCCCTTGTGATTAAATTGGGCCCACTGAATTATCTTCTTAAGACCTTTAACTCAACCACACCTGCAAAGTCCCTTTTGCCATGTAAGGTAACATATTCACAGGTTTCTGAGATTGCAACATGGACATCTCTGTATTGTGTGTGTTTGTGTGGAAGGGTTGGGGTGGGTATTCTACCACAGATGGATTCTCCAGAAGCAGATGCTGAGATGTAGTCTGGATGCCAGATGTTTTTCAGTACATAACCTGTGAAAGGGAAGGGAAAAACAGTTTTGGGTAGAAGTTCAAACTTTGTCAGATCTGACAAAGCCTCAGCCAATGCAAGGAGAATCTCTAGGGCAAGTATTAACCTTTCATAATGTTTTATATCTGGTCCCTTATAACCTGACCTGCATCAATCACTGTGGGCTGCCCTAGGAAGGGAGTGAGGCCAGGCAAAACAGCTCTCTGAAGCTGAGGCTGACCATAAAGGAAGTGACAGCTGGAGGCTGTCTGCTAACCATACTCCCTGTGGCTGAGCAACAAATCTATCCTGGGAGGAAGAATCTATGTGGCACATCTCCATGTCACGTACTTAATGTATTTAAAACACATCTATGTATCACTCTTTTATAACTTGATTTTTTTCGCATAATATATTATGAACATTTTCTAAAGAATTACATATTTCTTAATTCTAACTAATACCCTTGGTATCTGTTAACAGATACTTTGTAGCTGAACATTTGAGTTATTTTCATTTCTATGTTCTTATGAACTATGAACATTGGAAATATTGAATAATATTCATCTTAGATTTGCTCTTTCCTACTGGCCCGAGGTGGTAAAGACACTTTTTCCCCATCCCCAATAACAATCAGATCATATTGGAATAAAATGTGGCAAACCATTCAAACCTGAAACTCTGCAATTTATCTTTCAAAAGTTATATTTTAGGACAACATGTACTTTTTCTGGCATTAATATTGAAAGTTTTCCTTATGAATATACTTTTACCCTATTGTATGCTAAGATTCAGGAAATCTCAGCAAAATTTGTAAAAGTTAAACATTAATTCTAAAAATAAAAATCTATAACAAATTTGAAGTTTTTCATTCATGGCCAAACTGTCTCCCCATTTTAGGTGCCCTGAATGCTCCTCACCTCTCACCAACTTATCCTGTCAATCTTGTTATCATGTTCTTTTCCTTTATTCCCATGAGACACAAAGGACAGCTCTCTCAGTCCTTGAGATTTAACCCTAGACCAGAGGTAATATCCTGAAACCATGCACACCAGAGGGACTTCTACATTCCCCTTACATTATGCTAGTCCTGAGTGCACATTTATATCAGCCAACGAGAGCCAAGAATTCTACAAACACAAAGAAAGATTGGTTGGGAAATTGATAAACGTCGTTCCTCTCTGGACCAAAAAATTAGTCACTTTAGGAGTCTTGTCTGTTTATCTTCTTGGCAAATGTCTTTATCTGGATGCATTGAGAGAATTAGGACACATTTGGGAACAAATTCATACCAGAAAGAGAAAATTTTGATAGTACTTTAAATGTGAATTTCTTTTTACATAGACAGATAACATTAATAGTTCTGCCAGTGCTTGGAAGTAAAATTGCATTCACAAAAATAACTCTTTGCCTCTCTGCATCCTTAAAAACATCCCACATATAATTGCTCAGTGCCGAATGCTTCTCCCATGCTTGTTTCTTTCACTTGTAGAACACCAATTTTTGAAATTCAATTGACTACTAAATTGTCATGTCACAGATTATATAGCCACATTTAATTTTTAGGTATCATATAAAGAATAGTTATAATTAATATTTATAATGTTAAAAGCTCAATGAAAATGTATTTAAAATAATTTTACCTTTGTATTGAAATAAAATTTCATGCACCAATATGTCTTCCTTCATTTAGAAAGTCAAATGAAATATCCTTGAAGACATATAAAAAGTCATATAATAAAAACTTGTTTATGAAATAATTCATTAGTAAAACAGGTGCAATTTTTTGGGTAGAATTTATTGGCAAACTGGTATTTACATGTCTTTTATGTGTAGAGTTTTTCTTTTTTTTATCTTCCAAAGTAAGGAATACTACACCTGAATATAGAGCAGTCATGATAACAAGTTGTTAATGAAAACAAACCATAAGCTGTTGTTCACTTTTATGGAAATGTGTTGCGTAGAGATGAAATTAATTGAATTAAATATGATCTGACAGTAGTATGATAGTACTGAACTAATTAGTGTAACACTAAATGAAAGGAAGGGATAATTGGATGCAAAACCAAGCTAAACACATTTTAAACAGACTCTTCTGCTCCCTTTTAAAGTATGTGAAGAAAACGACAACCTTCAAATTTATTTCTTACCTACCCCATAAATTAAGACACTAACAGTAAAGAGGGTAAAAAAGCATCAGTGAGATTGTGGACCATTTAGCATTTCTACTTAAGCAGCCGTTTTTTCTCATTGTAAGGCCATTTTTTAAATAACAGTTAAGATAGCAATACTTTGAAACATGCTAATTATGTCATTATTGTTACAACCTACTAACTCTTTTGTCAAAGTAACTGCTATCAATGGAAGTTGCTTAATATAGGGTCAAGGTAGAGATCCACGCAGGGTACAGGTGAAAGATGATCATTCTTGGTTCTAAAGCAGACATTTATGGCAGCAGGAAGAAAAACCTTACATATTGTACACACTAACTCCCCATTTTTACTTGTTGAGACAGAACATAAATGTTGGGTGGACTTCGCAGAGGGCTGGGCTTAACAAGGAAGAATGTGAATCCCTTAAAGATTAGAAATCTCTTCGGAACTCCAGACCACTTAGTACGTAGTTTTGTGAATAAATAAACATTTTTTGAGAAAATATTATCAGGTTCTCAGAACTATTTTGAGCACAGGAAAAAATTTAAATGTTATAAGTCATCAAATATGAAAAATAGACTTCTTTATAATTCAGGTAACAGAAATTTATATTATTTGCTTATGGAAATATACCTTATTTTAACCACATATTTTCTCTTTACTTGTAAATTCCATAGTGTATTTTAATTATTTCCTTTACTAAATAATTAGCTGTTCAATATAAACAAATTCAAAGCTATGACACATTTTTGAGATATTCTTTTTTAAAATATTCTTTTAATATTCTTTTGAAGAATTAGTGACTGGTTTCATAACTCTTTCAAGTTCTTCAACTTATCAGATGTTGTAGTGCCTGAAAACAATTGTGCATTTCTCTAGGATGCATAATAAAAACTTCAGATATACCAGAGACTTCTCAACAACAGATATTAATTCAAGGGAAAAGTGATCTTCCACTGTTTTGCAAATTTTTCACTTAATAAGATGCTCTACATTCAATCAAATTAGGTAGACATTTAGGTTACAAAAGTGTAGACATTTTCTTTTTTTAACAATAGAGAACTCTAAGGAAAATAAATATTTTTGTTCATTATGGATATTAACTTTTGATCTTTTGTCTAAAACTTTACTTTGATAGTCAATAAAAGGTATAAGATATATGTTTTGGATTTCTTAACAGGAGAGTGATATTTTGGGGCAACCAACTATTCCAGTTTGCCTGGGACTGAAGTGCTTCCTAGGATACAGGGCTTTTAGTGCTAAAAATCAAGCAAACTAGGATGGTTGTTCACTCTAGACTGACACAGCATTATTTTTGCTTTTTTAACTTAAATAATATACTTAAAAGGGTTTCTAGAATTTTACAAGAATGCATCTCTAAGGTATAGTTAAAGAGAGGAAGGTAACTCATTTTTGTTTGAAAGGTTGACACTTTTATGTTTTATTTTTATCCCAAGATGATTGTTATTATTTATTTATAATAGTTGTAAGGATACATGGCACTTACAAACACATAAAAGACAAAGTTCCTGTGAGGTTTCCCATCAAACTCAACATACAGCACACCTTATAAAAGCAAAAAAGGCGGTAGAAAAGGGTCGGAAAAAATCAATGCTGTAAGGCTTAGTGAAAGAAAAGTTTCCTAAACTTTCAAGGAAATGTCAAGGAATTAAGAAAAAAAAAAGGAAGTTTGCTAAAGTAAGACTAAGCTAGTTTTAAACGTTTTGAGAATTATACATGCATAAATGCTAGGAAAATGGATTTCTGTATTTTTTTTAGTATATCTTTTTAATGAGTACTTTTTTTATCATGAACCTCTTTAAACTTAATATTTTCTGCCTTAAACTGTTTTCTCTCAGAGTTATAAAGATACACCAGCTTATTTTGATTAATATTTGTCAGATATGTCATTTTTCTCCCCTTTTCAAATTTACCATGTCATTATGTTTTACATGTGTCTTTTAAAATAATTTATAGCTAGAAATTTATAACCCAATCATAGGATTTCCTTCTTTTTTTAAAAAAAAATTTTATTTTATTATTAGTTTCAAGTATACCTTCTTCTAATGGTCAAGTTTATTACATTTCCTCTTCCTGTGTTTCTTAGCATTTTATTTCTGCCACTTTACTTTGTGTTTTTGTGTTCTTTTTCCTTCTTTACTGTCTTAAATTGGATTGAACAAGCGTCTTTATACCATTTTTCTACTCTAAATATTGGAAGTTGTAGATTATTTTTCCGTTATTTTAGTGGTTCCTCTTAAATTTTTAATACACATAACCTAACTAGACAACATCTAATATTAATCAATATTAATATTGCTCATTGAATTGCCTTGACACTTATAATGGTTAATTTTATGTGTAGACTTGGCTGGGCCATAGTGCCCAGATATTTGGCCAAACATTATTCTGGACTTTTCTTTGAAGCAGTTTTTTGGATAAAAATTAACCTTGAAATCAGTGGACTTTGAGTAAAGCAGATTATTCTCCATAATGTGAGTTGACCTTATTGAATTAGTTTAAGGCTTGAATAGAACAAAGACGATCTCCTCCCTAGCAAGAAGGAATTCTCCCGCCAAACTGTCATTAGACCCTAACTGCAGCTTTTCCCTGGGTCTTCAGCATGCTTTGAAGATTTTGGACTTGCCAAGCTTCCACAATTGTTTGAATGAATTTCTTAAAATCTCTCTCTCTCTCTCTCTCTCTCTCTCTCTCTAAATATATATATATAATATATATATTTTTTCTCTCCATATGATTGTGTATATACACACACATACACATACACACATACACATGCACACATATCTTATTAATTCTTCTCTGGAGAACCCTGTCTAATACAGCACTATTGTCAAAAATTAATTAGCCTTAATTGTAAGGGTTTATTTCTGGACTTTCAATTCTAATCCTTTTATTTCATTTAGCTACTTGTCTATCCTTATAACACAAGTACCAATATTAATACTTATGTTTCTATTTCAAAATTCACACAGATAAACAAGTAATTTAGGATCAGGCTTCAAATCCATGTATGAGATATACTTGTTTTTAAACTGTCATGAAACATTTCTATTTCCTACCCAGAGAACTGAGAAGACACATGATAACTTGATTCATTTGAAGTCACTGGAAGCATTTTTTAACCCCTTTTTCCCCAAAAGTGAAAAACCAGAGGACCTCAGATTTGTGCAGGTGCCTTAGTTCCAACTCATGTCTTATTTACCCCAAAAGGCTTCACCTTCTGTCTCTGCATGGACATTGAAACTCTAGTCCTTGGGTAGTTAGCCCTTCTCTCAATTTGATGATCACTTCCTACATGTACAGCATCAACTTGTGATCTTAATTGATCTTTCTCTTTATTTTTAACACTTTTAAGATTTTCTTTTGTTCATTTAAAACATACCTCTCTATATAGAGAAATATATAGGTATGTTTACATATGTATTACTCTGAGTTACAACGTATCCATCTTTTCTAAGTATTTATGAGGGTAGATATATTTTGGCCACAATTTTTGCTAGAAGCAAAATTCAAATATATTGATTTCATTTGACACTTTCAAAGGTCTGGATTAAAAATTCAAATACAGTTTTTAAAAAAATCAAATATTCAATACATTCTCCTCTATCCTCTAGAAACAGGAACATGAGCACTCTACATTCTATTAATGTGAATACACTAAATTTTTTATATTATTTTATATCTGCATATTAAATGTACAAAGCTATTATCAGGATTTAATGAGAATGTACAAAGATATTAGTAATTAGAATAAGTTAATAGCTACTTAATAATTGAAATTATTATATTAATTTTGTTATTATTCATTTATATATTGGATTATATATGTATATGATCTACCTTGGAAGTTACTTACTACTACCATAGTATTTCTTTCTCCATAGGAAAAAAATACTTTGTGACTTTCAAATAACTAATTTACAAATGGATTTTGAAATTAAAAATATTTGTGTCATCATTAAATATAAGGTTTTATTTACTTAAAGGCAAAACCATTTATTCAAATATAAAGGCAGGATATGTTGTAATGAAGTATCCAATTTCTAAATGCTCTCCCTCACTGCCATGAAACATTCATGGAGATACATGATTTGAATAAATGACTTTTTACGGTCTCAGAAAAAAGGTTTCAGAAAAAATGTTAACTATTTTACTGCAAAAATAACTAGCTATAGGGAGTGTCCCAAATTCAATTATTAATTCGTAGATATGATGCAATAAACCACAATAATCTTGAGAACAATTATCTTTAATTCTTGAGTTGGACTATCCATCTTCTATTTTCTAATGAAGAGGCAATAAACATTTAATTTTAATATTTTTATTTTAAAACATTTAAAGTTGATTTTATTCAGAGTGATGACTATGTCCTTTTAAAAGTTCAACTATGAAATATATTTTTAAACAAAAATTTTAAAGATTTAAAATTTTTCTTGTCAAAATGTCTGTTTCTGAAAAACTTTTCCTGTGTTGTATGTTGTTCAATACATTTTTTAAACATAATAGCTTTTTTGAAATATAATTTAGATACCATAAAACTCACCCATTTAAATAGTACACAAAGCAATGTTGTCTAATATGTTCATAGTGTTGTGCAATCATCCCCACAATTCAATTTTGAAATATTTTTATCAGCCCTAAAAGAAACCCCATATCCATTAACAGTCATTCCCCATTCTCCTTCCATAAAGCTCCAACTATCTCTAATTTACATTCTATCTCTATGGATTTGTCTATATTGGACATTTCATATAAACAGAGCAGGTCCTCTTTCTGAAGTGTTTTAGGCAGTAAGCGGGGAGGTCATAGTTTCCTTCTCAGTCTTTTGTTTCTTAAAAATTACAGTTTAAAACAATATCCCAAAGAGGCATATTTTGGGTGGCAAACTATTCCCTCTCAGCATAATTCTATAGGTTTGATATTATAGAGAGAAGCTTTAAACAGATGGTTTCTCAACAAGATCACCAGCTGACATAGTCTGCCTTAGCTTAATCCATAAAGAATTGTTTTGCTCTGTTGCATTCCTATATTGATGTCAATCTTATTTTCTCATAGTTTAACCTTTTAAGATCTTTAGAAGTGATGTTTTATTATTACAGTAATTAACCTCTAAAGAACATTTTTTTCCTTTAGAAATAATCCACTCATTTTCATATTGAGGTTGAAAGTGTAAGATTTTTATTTTTAGCATATCTGTTTCTGTATCTCATTTGCTTTTATATCATTCATTACTTAAGAATTTCCTTTGAGTTATTTGATATCAAATAACAATGATGCCATAAAATATATATAAGGGCTTTCATTAAAGATATATAACATACAATAGTATCTTAATTAGTTATAATAAATAAAAAATGTTATTCTCCCCAAAATAACAGGCCAAACCTCAGAACTTTATCTGTTAATGTGAGGGAAAAGGTATGATTGCCTGCATTTCTCATATCTGAGGTAAAATTCAAAGTTAATTTTTTAGCCTATCCCAATAGAAATTTTGAAAATGAATGCAATTTCCTAGACATCAAGAATTACAAATTAGTCCTAAAATAACCCTTTAATATTTTTGAATAAATTAGTAGAACTGCAATAATAATGTAAAGTATGAATACAATGTATAAGTTTTTGTCACTTGTTATATTTGAATTTTCTATACAGATTCTCTTTGGTATTGTAGTTTACCTAGCAGCTTTTCTAAAGTATGTGCATTCACAGAAAAATTTTGAAGGTCAGTTTGAGGTAATGGTTGACTATAAGGATTGAGAATAAATATGACTATTTTCATTTTAAAACATCTTCAATTTTTCAGCCGATTTACTTTAAATTTCATATGATCTCTGTTATGAACAAGAGATTGTGAGCATATACTCTTCTCACTATAGATTTTGCTATGCTTTCACAATCCAAGATTCCAGTTACCAACTAATAAAACAGTTGGCCTCTCTGGTTGCAGAGATCACCTTCATGCTATAAATCAACACTCTAGCTTCTTGTAAACTGCTTTGAAGCCAGACAGCCTAGAATAATTTAACACCAAGAGAGGTGTGAATTTCCTCTATTTATCTTAGTAAAGGGTTAACTTCAAAATATTTAAGTGCTTCCAGTTCTATTTCAAAATTCCAGTTATAGAAACTTAAATAACTTTTCTCAGTGTTTTAGGTTCTAACATTTAACTACTATATATATTTTTAAAAGAGTTCTCTAGAACTAATTAAAATAATCAGTAAAATAAATATCTGTGTATAAACTCAAAAATCATTTTACTATGCTGAAAAAAAATTGCAGCAATAACAATAACATTGAATTTGTCTATTATGTAATAGAACTGCAATGTTACTGCAGAGTTATACATTAATGTAGAACAGGATTGAGCTCAGTTATAAAGCTCTGAGTCTGGAGTGAGATTTTCTGACTTGAGATTTTGTCTCTACTATTTACTATCTAAGGCAGTCTTTGGGTAACCATGCTGTACCTTAGTTAGTCACCTGTAAATGGAATGATAATGGTACTACTTCATAGAGCTATAATAAGGTTAACTGTGTTGATATTTCTATTTAAAATAGTGCCTGGCACATATAAATACTTGTTAAAAGATAAACTGAGACATATTAAAATTTTAAGAGTTTATTTGAACAAAAATCAATTCTAATTAGTTGGCACCCCATCTAGCAGATACAAAGGAGCTCTGAGAAGCTGTACAAAATAAAACACTTTTATAAACAGAAGGGAGAAGAAACAAGGAAGTTATACCAGGGGGAAAAAAGTGAGTTGGTCATTGCAGTTACTTTCCTTTAGGGGAGAGCAGAGATCCATCAAGCCGATTACCTAAGTACCGATCAGGTGATTCCTGACTGACTGACTGAAGAATCCATTACTGAAAGAGTCAAAACTGTAATTAAGTCTGGGTTTGGTGATGTGGGACTCAGCATAAGCAACTCCATTTTTGGTCCATTGCCTTGTTTTTAATGTATGCTATACACCAGTTCAAGAAAATACTTGATCTACTAATGTATTATTATATCATGTGTTGCATGAAAACCATTTTCAATTGTGTGATTTCTACTATGTTTTTCAAAATTGGGTTCTTCTAGAGAATAACACAAATCAATCTCAACTTGCATCTCAATGCTATAGAAATGAACATTGAACTCAGAATAAACTTGAGCAAATAAAGTTTATGAGAGAGAGAGAGAATCTTATGCTCAAGAAAGCATAAGGAAAAAACCATGTTCCCTGAAGGCTTTTTTTGTGACAAGATTGTACAGGCCATCAAAAAATAGAAAGGGGTTCAGGAATGAGAATGTAGTTCCTGGTCTTATGATGTCTGTCACATAGTCTTCAGTTTCACAGTAGCCATAGGATGTTTTTTCCAGGGTTAATGGTCCCCTGTCAAGGTCCTGCAAAGCAAAGGCTTACTCAAACATGTTAGTTAGCCTTTGTATTTTCAAATGACCAGTCCTAAATTGCAAACTTAAGACATTATCCGTTTTTTTCCTGAGAGGTTATGGGCTCTGAGTTATACCTTAACTGGAAGATCAAGAAAGAGAAAAGGGGTCAGACCAGTTAAAAATAAAGTCTCAATATTAGACAAGATGGAGTCTCCCTTCTTTTAGCTATTTCATCTAGTTCAATTCTAGGCCAGATAAAAATGAATCATGAAAAATAAAGTTCTACGTTTAGATTTTTTAAATTAAAATGCCAAGTCTAACATGGAGTGTCAGTGCCGAGCTGATGGAGAAGGGAAGGTTTCTGCGGTGAGACACCCCGGTAGAAGAACGCACAAGGGGCCGACATGAGAATGAAATGGCAGGGACCACCTTGATTGTGGGGAGTCCAATTCTATTGCAGGGAGTGCAGTTCTATTGCAGGGAGCATGCTACTACTTCTGCTCTTCTTCTGCACCTCTTTGCTGTCCTCTCCTTCTGCTCCCCAGGCCACCACGTGGCTCCACACATATTGAAGTACAATAGTGGCGTTCAGCCACACATGCGAGATACAATAAGCTGAAGTAAGTTTACATATTTTAGGCACAAGCTCCCTACTACACTAATGTAACATTCTAAATCTTGGGTCCTATTCCTGGCCACGAACCTGGATCATAGCCAGACCTGGGACCCATGAGGCCTGGGACCCGCATGGATGAATTTGGTTTACCAGAGGTTGTATGTGCTATTGTTAAAAAGCGAAGTTCAGCTGAGTAAATCTGAAGGACTAATTGGCTTTATTAATCAATGTCTGAATCAGACAACATCCCTTCCAGCAACTAGAAGAACTCTGAAGGACTGTACCAAATGGAAAGTTTTTATAGGAAGAAGAGTGTGGCAGGAGAGCTATTTAATAATAATAATAATAAAAAATAGATTTCTTTTTAGACCAGAACAGTTGTCTTTTGTGGAGAAACAGCAAAGATTATCATGTAGATTTCCATTTCTTTCTCTGGGGTGAGGGATGGAGGGGCCCAGGTGGCAGATCACTCTACTGGTGCTTGACAACAAAACTCCAGACTGGTTGACTAAAATTATGTTTCTGGGAGAGGTCTAAATACTCATTAGGTCAGGTTTTACACCTAAGTTTGTTATCATGGGCTTTAGCACATGTGATAGCATTTTGGGCTCTGGTTTTCTTTTTAATACTAATAAATGGCAGGTTTAAAATTAACCAGCCATGTTAGAGTTACCCAAAATAACTATTAAACTTTAGACTTAATAATATATAGTGTCCATCACAAAGAAAGGGAAATATTACACTGTAATCTGAACAGGTCTAAGCATTTCTATAATATCAGAAAACACCAGAAAGCATATTTATTATAATCTGGTAACCCAAAGGTGGGCATTAACTAGCCAAAGTATGTTTGGGAGAAGTAAGGACAATTAGAGAATGGAAACCTCAGTAAAGATGGAACAATTGAAATAAATAAGGTAGTTTAGTCTAAAAAGGAGAATACAAAAGTACATCACAGCTGTCTTTAATATCTTAAGCTCTATAAAATTCTTATAATTAGACAAAGTTTTTTTCTACTTAAATTTTGTCGCTTGTGATGTAAAACAGAATTTGCCATCCCAAAACAAGGATTATCTTGAACTGATTATCTTTAAGAAACAGCAGACACAAAAGAAGCTCTGTAAACCCAAGTAGAAGTTACCTTTTATAAGAGAAATTTAAATTTATAACAAAAATCTTTCTTTGTAAGGGTATCTCCCTCTCTGTACCAGGAAGAGGTGGATGACTCTAAATCTCTAGAAAGACACTCTTACAATGAAAAAGGCAGTGACTTAAATCTGCACAACAACCATGCCTTCTTTTTTTGTGCTTCTGCTAGCAACCTCCCACAATTGGCTTTCCTTCCCACACCAATATACCTTGTGTCTTCAGCTGGAGATGGCATTTAAGGTGATGGCTTGAGAGCCATTTCAGAGAGTTATTCAAGCTGTCCTGGTCTTTCCCATGTATACAGAAGATATACATGTTATTAAACTTTTGTTTGTTTTTTACCTCTTAATCTGTCTTTTATTACAAAGGGTGTCTCAGCCAAGAAACTAGAAGGGTAGAAGGAAAATATTTTTTTCCCCTACACTTGACATATCCAGTGACAGATTTCTCAATTTTTATTCCCATCCTCCTTACACCACTTAAACTCTTGTTTTAAAGCCTTCTCTTGCCCTTTTCCCACTACCCTGCATCTTCGTGTTTTCTTCTTTCATTCCCCAGATTAGGAGTCCAGAAAGTTCTGTTTTCTCTATCTAGTACTCTCTCAACCATAGCTACGCTCTCTCTATGTGTGTAAATATACAACTGGAACTGTACTTTTACTCTCTCCCACTCATTCTTGGGCATCATCTGTCAATTCTTTTTGAACAATTACCCCATTTATTTTCTTCATTCCTGTCTCTAGGTGTAACCATCTATGACTTGGTTACCCAAAGTTTCTGGCATAACTTAAGTCATCTAGGAACACCATTTCAGCTAAAGGTAACAATGAGATCATGAAAAACAAAATCTCCTCCCAACCCAGAAAACCTTTCCACAAGGGTAGAGGAGAAAGAAAACAGTTTTATTATTGAATAAGCATTATCAGAGTGTGATGTGCATCACAAGCATTCCACTGAGAGATTGCAAAGACAGAAAGAAATCTCACCATTTTTACACATATGAAGATACAATCCATTACATACATGTTCTCAAGATAAACAATAATTAGTTCTCAAGAAAGGGAACTTAGCACCAGTTATCACACAGTCCATTCTAAATTTACCTGGTAATTGTTATGACTGTTAGTCATGACTGGCTATATCCAAAGGAAAAACAAACTTCTCATATATTTATAACAGAAGGTAGTTTTGCAACTTAAAGGAAGGCATCCACCCAAGTAAATCTTCACCTCACCCACAGAGACAGGGAGATAGGGACGCTGTCTTCCTTGGTGATTAGAATAGAAAAGAGGCATAAAAATTGCACAAATCAATAAATATTAAACCATGTGGAATTCAGAACCTGCTAGATACCATTAGACTACAACCTGGATAATCAGCCATATGACCAGACCCTGGGAAACCTACAGAACAAAGGAAGATTCCTTCTGAGATTACTAACAACTGCTTACCTATACCTTTAACGCTCATACCATGAAATACAAAGAATTTAAGCTGTACCCTGCACAGGTTAACGATAATTAAAAATACATTCAACCACTCATTCTATTCTTTACTCCCTATAATCAATAATTTTCATAGAAACTTAAAAAACATACATAAACTCAGCTCTTTAGACACTTGGGATCTCATTTCTGACTTTGAAAGGAGACCGTGCTTCTGTCTGTCGAGTGTTATTCCTTCCCTAAAAAACTTTGTCTCTAACTCTGGCTCCTGCTTGAATTCTTTTCTCCAGGAAGCAAAGGACACTCTCTAGGGGTGGGGGGAGGGGGCCCATCGGGCTTGAGTCCCCACTGAGGGTAGGTATTCACCCAGTCCTGCATTAATTACATTTAAAAGTGTCAATGTAAGAAACAGCCAAACCTGAAGAGAATTTTAATGAGTTTATTTGAGCCAAACTGACAACAAATACCTGGAAGCAAAATCTCAAGAGATTAAGAAATGCTCTGGAGAAAGGCAGTTTGCAGCTTATTTTATACATTAGAATCAAAGGAAGGGATGTAAAGAGGTTCATTGGTGGTAGATTAAGAGAGAGGGAGAAAACATAGTGCGGAAATCTCTGGGATTGTATAAAAAGTAAAATGGAGGGACAAATACGTATTTCACATTGGTGGGTAGAGGAGAGTTAATAATTAACATTTACAGCACATAGAGATCATATGGAGGGGACAAGGTAACCACAAGAGGTTCTGTGGTCTCGTGCTCCTGTGCAGTGGGTTATGCCCTGAGAGGTCTGGTAAGAAGGAATTAACTCTGACATTCCAAGGGTATGTTATCTTACATACAAAAAGACAATAAATAGGCTTACTTAAGGTAAGGATTATGACCTTTATCAAGAAAGCTACAGGCCCAGGACAGGACTACCAGCCATGACCTGCTTTTAATTAGAAATTTTTATGTTCAGACCATCCTATGAGGTTACTTTCGATCTCTGTGTTTGTAGGGCCTGCCATGCTGGCCTCTCCTGAGCTTGTCAGGTTTAGTATGTGGCCTTTAGTTTGTCCACAAAAGAGATGGCTCCCAGTTCCTTGAGAGAGACATACTTATGTCATAAAGCTTATTTACCTTCTAAAAAGATATACAGTCTTTTCAAAGAGACAGAGGAAGAACTTACAAGTTTTCTAAAGTAAATTCTCTAAGAAAAGGTGTGAGGGGGAATCTTTTACTTTATTTTTAACTTGAAGAATTAAGTCTCTTATTTTTCATTTATATTTGCCCTTTTAATAGAAGAAGGAATTTGTAAATGAAAAGTGGAAAAGCAAAGAGAGAGGTCTCATATATCATGAGACTTAATATGCAGAAAACACAAGTGGCTAAAGAGAGAAATCAAGGATATTTGTTTTTTAATTAATTACAGGCATACTTTGTTTTATTGCATTTTGCAGATATTGTTTTTTTACAAATTGAGGGCAAGACCCTCTACAAACAAAAAGATCACCACTCTCTGAAGGCTTGGATAACAGCATTTTTTTAGCGGTAAAGTATTTTTAAATTAAGATAAATACATTGGCTTTTTTAGACGTAATGATATTGCATACTTAATAGACTATGGTGTAGTATAAACATAACTTTAAAATGCACTGGAAACCAAAAAAATTGTATAACTCACTTTATTATGATACTCGTTTTACTGAGGTGATCTGGAACTGAACTCATGACATTTCTAAGGTATGCCTATACTTATAAATAAGTGGTATCAAGGCAGTTTTAATTCAGAAGGAAAATATATATCATAATTAATTTAAAATTATAAGAAATATTTACCATTTACATCTAACATAAATTCAGCCCAATAAAATTATGCTTACAAACATGAAAAAAAGAAAACTTTAATTATGTCCAGGCTCTATCATTTACTGTTCCACAAAGGTAACTGTCAAGCTAAAAGAATTACGCTGGGAAGACTTGCACAACATTTGCTCAAACTCTGGAATGTGCTCTGAGAAAAGAAAAGTGCATGTTAGAATAAGTTTGAGAATCAGTTCATTTGCCTTCCAGTGTTGGAGGTTTATAAAACACATTTCTGTATTAAAGCCTCTGTGAAGTCTGGCTTTTAAGAAGTCCTCTTAATTTTTGTGGAAATAATACAGACTCTCCAAGGGAGAACAAAGAATACCTATTTTTTTCAGAGCTGGTTATAGCAAGGAAGTCAGCAACTATCACCTATCTGTTATCTTTATATTTAGAACAATATGAACTATTTGAGTCATATTTTCTCTACTTGAGAGCTTCCTAGAATTACTTTACCTCCTCTCACTAAAAAATGCTGTAAAGAAAAAAAAACAGTCTGACAAATGCCTCTTAAGATGAGCAAATATTTTATTTTATCTAGTTTTGTGCCTTGTATGCCATTGAACTCCTTTGGTTTTGGAGTCCAACACCTGAACCAGTCGGCTGTCACAGCCACTCTTCCTTTAGTTATAAGTCCAGGAAATTTATTTACAAATGTCATAGTATTAATAAGTCTGAGCCAATTTTACTTGAATCCAAGTTCACCTTCACCTCATTGAATAAAGGTTTTTTTTTTTTTATTTCATAAATTTTTTTCTTGGTGTATATCTTTAAGTCTATTTTCTGTTCTAATTGTTCTATTCTCCTTTATGTGGCCCCCAAATATGTGTATAATGGATCAGTTTGGCAAACTTCCACATCTCTCTCTTTCTAATTACTTAAATGATTTTTTCTTTTCTATTACATTTAATTCAACGTGCTAAAATTTGTCCTTCATATAGGTAGTTGTCTTCCATGGTGTAGATGCTTCAATTGTGGCATCACTTATGTGGTTTTATTTTTATTCCCACTTCTTTTGTTATATTATTTGTTCTCTTCTGAGTTCCTATATCTCTGTCTTGAATTTTCATGTAATTTTTTTTACCAAGTTATTTGATTCCATAGAAAAATATTTCACCAGTTTTTATCTACTCTATGTTAAAATATTTTGTTGGCTGGCTTTGCTTTTAGTTTTTTATATTTTTTTATGACTTTTTTCTTTTGTGTTTCTTTTACATTGCCTTTGAAAGTGAGAAATTCTTCCTGGCCCCAATTATTTACAGATTTTAATGTGGGAAGAGATCAGAAGAGTACTTTAGGCTAACATGAAGAAGAATATGGTAAACTGCTTTATTGCAAAAATGGACTATATGTAGGTTTTTATGTTTTTCTTTCAACTCCAACTCCCTTGCCACCATTCCATGAAGATAAAAAGGATCTGCATCCTGCACACTTGATCCTGATGTCTGACACAGAGTTTATTTTCCATTGGATGGTACAAGTCACTTTGGAAACCTGTAGCTTTGACAGTTTTGCTTGTGATCTGAAGTGGTTGGTGATCTCTCTCAGCTTTCTCTCTTAGAATGGTCCAATGTTTAATGCATTTAGGATACTTTATCAATATGTTTTGAAGTTTGTGATTATTGATGCAAATATCTAAGATAAAATTTCTACTTACTATTTTCTTCGTTAGATTTTGTTCCTCCTCCAGCTTAAGAGTGAACGTCTCCCTTGTGTATTCTTCGAGTAGATCTTTTACTGTCTTTTCCATTTTATCTATAATTACTTATTATTTCATAGTTTCTATTGCTCTAGAGCCAATTTGGGTATTTACATTTTCCTAGGAAAATATTCATTTCATTTAGCTTTTAAATATTATTGTAAATTTTTGTACCAATTGTTTTATACTCCTTTAACATCTCCACATTTATATCTTATTTAATAGTCTACATCTAAAACAGGCCCCTTTATTATTTCTGATATTTTTGTAATATCTTAAGTCACTCTGAAGATGTTAATGTCTTCTACTTATTTTCTAAAATTTTGAGATTAATTTCTCAAATTGGGTTTACTGACCTATTTTGATAAAGCACATTTTCTTCAAAATTTGGGGGATGTTTTTGCTAGCTGCTCATATTTTTATTTGATGATTTGTGTTTGCCTGGCTGTGGATATACGTTCTAACATCAGAGATAGCCTCAGGAGATTGTGGGAGCAAAATGCTGGTAGACTATGCCAGAAATTTCTGTCTGATTATGTCTGGCTTCAATGATGCGGGTACTCACTCTTGCCACTTCGCTCTGAGAGAGCAAATGCAGCTGATGGCTAGGGAAAAAGAGGACTTTGCCCAGTTATTCCAAATGCACTGACCCAAATAATCCCTTCCCTGGGGCCTCCCCAACTGTTTGAATGTGTTACTCTAAGCTTGAAAATCTTTGGATGCCATTCACATCTGCCACTCAATCCTCTTCTATATGCCTTTTAGGCTGTGGTTTACATGAGCCTCCTTTCTCTGTTCTCTGTATTTAATAAAACCCTCAAATGATATGGCTAACTGATAAAAGGTATTCTGGTTTTCCATCACCATTTTAGATTTATTATTTTGTAAAATATGGCCATTTAGAGGTGATTTGGATTGGAGAGGATTCCTATGTTTTGTCAGCCATCTTCAAGTCCTTTTTCAGCACTTCCTATGATTATTGATTTGAAATTTTTGTTGTTGTTGTTGTTGTTTGTTTTTTTTTTTCTTTTTCTGACCTGGGTTAAAATTTCTTAGACAGTAATATAGTATCTGTGTGGATTTATCTCCTCTAGAAATTAGGTTTGTTTATTTTAGTGGTATTTTTGTGAGAGAATTTGTTAAAGAAGTTTTTCCATATATATGTAAAGGAAGAGGCAGCTTATAAAGGCCATAATGGTAGAAGAATGACTGGATGATACCTTACACATTAAAACGCAATTACTGGTGGTGCAAAGATCTGAAGAATATCATTAGATAATTTATTAATAATCCTAATTGAAAGGGGTCTTTTTAAACTTGTGATTTAGCTTATGTTGAGAGTTTCAAATATTTAGTAGTGCCCCTGTTTTTTTATCTTTGTGGTAGTCATCACCATGGAATATAAATATCGGTACAAGCATAGCACAGATGAATCTGCAAAAACATGGATATTTGCACTCTCACATAAATGGCTGGTGTTCTTATGTCTGCTTTCATTAAAAAATGAAGGATATGTCAAAGATAATTTGAAAAGTCTTTTAAAACTTGAAGCTATCTAAACGTAATCAAACCAGGCAATTATAATTAGAATATGCTTAAACCATAATCTACAAATATGACTCTAACTATAGTGTGTATTTTATTATTTGATTCTTGGGAAAGCTGGAAAAATATGAAGTTTACATAGGCCTATAGAAATTACCTTATATAAAATTTCTGGGATGAGTCTTATAATTTTAATATTTCATATTTATGCAAATATTTTATGACTTTTTCTTACAGGCCTCCAGGATTTATAGTAGTGCTAAACTAGGATAATAGATAATTACATTTACTAAAGGGCCTCTAAGAAAGCGGAATTAGATTAACAATTTATAACAGATTTTAGTATGTCCTGAAAAGTGTCTTCATTACTGTTTTCTCCCAGATTGCTTTATTTATCCTCAAAAACCAATATTTGAATAAGGTTTGCTTTGTCTTGAGGCACACCCTGTCTGAGCTTTTTTTTTCCCCTTTTCTTTTTTATTCAGTAATCTCTAAGGGTCAAGTTCTTTACTCCCTAATTAAATAGATAATTATAAATTAGTCTTCAAAAAGTGGAATAAAGATTTCTAGGATATGCCAGATATCTTATCTTTGCTCTTCCAGACCTTCTCGCCATTCTTCTTTGCTCTGCTCTCTGCAAGAGCAGGCTGAAACATACAGTCCACATCATTGCAACACCATACACTTTGGCTTCTGGTTGGCTTTGGCTAATGAAGAACCCTGGCTGTAGAACTTAGGGAGTATGGATCTGTGGGTTGGGGCCTAAGGCCCGCTGCATCACTACACTGAAGGTCACAACTCTGCACAAGGCAGTCTTCTCTGTATGACTTTCTCCATCTAAGATCCAGGTACTACACCCTCTCCTTGCTTTTGATGTATAAGTGGTCTCTCTAGCCTTGCTAAGTCATGTTGACACAGATGGTCTCAAGTCTCACAAAAGAAAGAGTAATGGTGCTAGCAAAGATGACAATAGTTTAAAAGTGAGGTTCTAATCCTGTAGTCAAGCTCAGTTTTTGGTTCAGGAAGAGTGAGCTCTTGTATTATTTTGTTGCAAATGAAAGAAGCTCATTGTTAAACATGTCATAAGGCTAAATATATTAGCTATTATAACTGAAAAATCTAAAAATAGATAATCAGATATCAACATATCTGGAGCTCAAAAATTGTCATTTGGACTGGTAATATATAGTCACCTACTTGCTTTAAAACAAATATGAGATAGTAAAAAAGTAATGAGTAAATGTTTAGGAGAGCACTCTGATAAGGTGGCTTTTCAGCAGACTTGAAGAGCGTGAGTTTCATGGATATTTGGAAAAGAGGATTTCAGGTAGTATGTTTTAGAGGTTTTAAAAACAGTAAGATGGCTACTACTGTTTTGCAGAGGGACCGAGGGGGCATATTTGAATATAAAGGTGGTGTTGGTGAGAGGCCGGATTGTGTGTGTGTGTGTGTGTGTGTGTGATGAAAAACCATTGGAAGATACTACATGGAGAAATATTATTTCCTGATTATATTTTAAGAGAATCACTCTGGGTCCTAAGTGGAAAATCATGTGTAAGAGGATGAGAATGGAAGTTGTGAAACCATTTTAGGAGGCTGTTGCTTTGAAACAACAAGAGTTCTCTTTTGGGCCTGTTATGGTGAAAGTTGGAGATACCTTCCAGATATCCAAGTGGAGATACCTAATATGCAGTGAAAATAGAAGTCTGCAATTCATGGGACATACAACTTTTGTACATAAATTCTAGAGCTGAAGATATAAACTGAGGAGTCATGAACTTAACTGCACTGAGAGGGGCATGGGAGTAATCAGTGAATAGGATGTCAAGCTATCATAGGACAGTGAATGAACAAGAAGGTGAAATCAGAATTCTTACGGGCTATTTTCTTTTATTTTCTCATCTAGTATTTGTTAAGATTATTAGTGATATTAGATGAATTCCCTGGTGTTTGCTTGAAAGAAGGCTGTTTTTGACAGCCAATAACAGAAAACTGAAAACTCAGAATGACTTAAACAATAAGAAAATTTGCAAGCTCATATAACTAGAAATTCAGAAATGTGATGTTTCAGAGTTAGTTGATTCAAGGGCTTACCATTAATATTGTAGGACTTTTTTTTTTTTTTAATTTTAACATTCTGCTCAGTTATCACAGACTGGCTTCTTCTTAAATCTGGTTCTGTTTTGGATATGAAATGGCTGCCAAGAGTAATTGGTCTACATTTTTTTCATTTTTTTTTTAAACTTTTTAGAAGAAGGGAGGCTGATTTGTCATGTCATCTCTACGAAAGAGAAAAAAAACATCTCTCTCCAAAGTCCCAGCAAATATCTCTTACATCTCCTTGCCTTGCATTTGGTTACATGTTCATTCCTCAATCTATAACTGTGGCAAAGAAGATAGGGATTTTCTGGGAGAAATAGATGATTTGATATAAAGGATATTGTGGAAATGAAAAAAGGCATTTGTAATATAAGGAAAAATTAGGGAGGAGATTGATCAAGGTTAATAATACTAGTATTTATAAGTCTAATATGAGTAAAATTAGCATATTTCTTGGAGTACATAAAAAAACTCTGGATAGTCAGATATAAATGACAGGACAAAAAGAATAAATTTCCTTTCACCATTTCTTTTCATTCTAATAGATATAATTACAAGACGTTAAATACATAGGCCTTTAGACTTTGGATTTCTTCACCTTATCTTAATATGAAAATAAGTAGAAATGGCAAAGTATTTGTTTTCTTCATTTTTCTATTCCATTGACTGTGCTAGACTCTGACACTGCACTCTGGGTTGAATATACTTAATTAAAAGGAAGTTTTTCAAATGTGATTATATGGTAATCATTTCTATTCTGCTCTAAACATAGAATAGATATTTTGGACTTTTTTTTTTTTTTTTTACTACTGAGAACTGGATAAAAGTAGGGCCAACACGAATGATATTTTATTCTCTAATTAATACAGTAGCTATAACCCTATATTCTAACAATGCAGAATCTTTGATGGGCAATTTATGGGGAGAAAAGACAAAACTATCATTTAGACATAGAAAATTTCACTCATTGTACACAAGTGAAAGATGAATAAAATCCCTTAATTTCCCTGTGATGTTGACTTTTCCATTTCCTGAAAAAATATATGAACATAATAAGTGCAGATTCTATTGAAACTAACAGAAAAAAGATCCAACAAAGTTACAAAATTCCTTCATGTTAAAAATGCATTTTGAACCTAGAGTGTTCTCAATTATTTCAAATAATGATGATGAATTTAAAAAAAAACATGAACCTCCTAATCAATTTCCTATTATTTATTTATTTTAAAGGTTTTAAAGTGCTTCTATTCTGGATCTCAAAAAAAGAAAAGAAAGGAAAGAAAGAAAAATATCAGACTAACAAATTGCTACCTCCATCTTTTAGAGCTGGACCATCATTTTTTCAAGACAAACCATTAACACAGTTTTTTAGTCTAAGATTTCATAGAAATAAAGTTCTCAATGTGAGTGCTAGTGCAGGATTTTTCAAGACCTATCCTCACTGTATAAAATCTAGAGCATGTAGAAAAGAGAAACTCTAAACTCAAGTCATAAACCCCTACTTCTACAGTGTTAAAAAGTTGAAAGATTCTCTTTGATTAATCTATCCTTTATGTCTATTAATTTCCAGCAGGTCTTTCTTCTTGTTTTTCATCATCTCCCTTCTGTGTGTGCTGCCTCAATTATACTTGTATCACTCTAAGACAAGGTCCTTACTTTCTTACTGTGAGGTCAATAACTTTACTTCCTTAAGGTTTTTTGTTTTTGTTTTTGTTTTTGTTTTGTTTTGTTTTGTTTTGAATGAGTGAATGGGGGACAGCACAGGCTTCAAAGAGTGACATCTTTTTTGAGAATCACACATACCCTCTGGCTTTTTGATGGTTCCTCCTCAACCCTTCTCTCTTCCCCACTTTTACAGAGAAACCAGAAGAATCAATCGTTTTCTTAGGCAATGTGGTTCTTACCACACAGAGGCACCTGGAGGTCTTGGTATTTTTCTATAAGCTTGTCAGAGAAACTTTTTCTGAATTAACACTCATGTTAGTGTTTGTGAATGAGGTTTTTTTTTTTCATCTTAACATAGATCTTTGATGTAACTTAATCAAAAGTTATCTCTGTTGAGATAGCCTATCTCAACCCTGTGACTTTTATACAATATGATCCACTCAGGTGCCATGTCCAAAATAGAATGATCCACTCCTCTTCATAATGAAATCTTGGCACTTCTTGCTTAGTCTGTGTCTTTCTTCACACATTTGGATTCTCTGTAATGCTAACTTGCTCTTTTGTACTTTTATTTTGTTTCCAGCCATTGACTTTTCCCTCAGTGTATGGTTTGTCTCCTAGTATTCCTCTGAGACAGGGCTTTTCATTGCATTTGATTTGAAGCAAACTGGAAGTTGCATACCTTTAGTGCGCATATTAGTGAGAATCTTATTTTAATTTTTCTTAAAATTGAACATTTTTATGTTATAGATTT
Source organism: Eidolon dupreanum (assembly GCA_028627145.1). Classification (NCBI taxonomy): domain Eukaryota; kingdom Metazoa; phylum Chordata; class Mammalia; order Chiroptera; family Pteropodidae; genus Eidolon; species Eidolon dupreanum. The sequence goes on along the minus strand of CM053514.1, from coordinate 57,739,247 downwards.
TATATCAACACTTTTTTCTTTGCACCTTTAAAATTATAACTTTTAATAGTTATTATATTGTTAGTCTTGGAGCAGCTTTTATGCTGCTTCAATAGACATAGAAAACAGTAATAGATTGTTTTTGGCATAAATGACTTCAGAGCCTTATCTAGTTGATTTAATCATTTTTTCTCCTCTCGTATTATTTTAAATTGTACTGTATATTCATGCTAAAATGTACTGTATATTATACTGTACTGAACAAATTAATTGTTAATGTAAAGGAAATCAGTACAGGCTCTAGAGACATATGTATTCCTAGTTCTACCAGTAATTAGGAGATTGTGAAGGAGAAACAAGATTGAAGTGAACTTGGATGTGCAGGAAATGTTTAGGTCCTAGGGAAATTAGAACAATCATAATAAAAGCAATTATTGACAGTTCTATTAGCTGTTTTCATTACACTAGAATATGGACATTTAAAGGCAAAATAGAGGAAAGGAAAAAAACTTTAAAGAGTCAGTTGATAGAGGATAAGAGGAAAACTAAGAACATGTGGTAGCAAAATGAAAATGCTTTAAAAAAAAAAGATGAGTAAGAAAGACTAAAAAGTGTCCTTTTGGCTTAGCAACAAAGAAATCTTCAGTATAATAAGGTAGGGGTATAGTAAAATGGAGAGATGGAAGCCACAGATGAGAAAAGAGAAATACTTTTTCCTGAGCATTTGTTCATTAAACAAATATTTAGCCCCTACAATGTACCAGGCACAGCAGAGGCTCTATGCAAATAATAACAAACAATTTGTTATCGGGACAACAAAGGGGTCAGACTGCCTGTGTGTATCTAAGCCAAAAAAGAGATATGTGAAGGTTTTGCAGCAAAGTAAGGTTTATTAGGGAGTTGCAAGTCCTGGAGACACAGGCAAGCTACTGCTCAAAGGCTTGGCTCTCCAGATGTCTTGGGAATACAGATTATATAGTGAAAAATCATTAGTCATGGAAACTAAGGGAGTGGGGGTCATAGGGCTACTGATTGCATGACTGGAGGGGAATAAGGTAATTGATCATTATGCCTGGTTATGGAATCAGCCATGGCACCATCCTGTCTGGTTCCTTGGCCTGGTCCACTGAGTGGTGGGGTTTGTAGTTCTGCCTCAATGGATGTGAGGCAGAAACACATCTAAAATCAAGATGTTATCGTTAGTCTGAAGACCAACCGAAATCTAGTGTCCTCGTAATTATAGACATGAAGCTTGGGGCCCTAAGACTTAATGATTAAAGGAACAGGTATACAGAGGATAAAGGTGGGGAAAAAGGCAAGTGAGTCACACTGCCATTATATTGGCAAAACCAGCTTGACTCAGAGGAAAAAAAACTATATTAAAGAAATGAAGTTCCTGCCCTTAATAAGCTTAGGCTGTGGGAGAATGTGTTTATATGCTTATGGCAAAGATAGGAAGGGACAGTTGAAAATATGTTGAGAAGATCTAATTGATGATGGAGGTAAAATGAAATGGGCCAGATCCAAGGTGGAAGACTTCACTTAGGAAGGAGTGATGCAGTACAGGGCACATTTCCTTGAGTAACAGGGAGACCAAGCCCTGTACCAAGATAAGAGAGTCCTTCCACGGAGAGTGAAGAAAAAATTCAACACACACACTATAGTTAGAGTCAAAAGGAAAGTTTGTTGGAGAAGGGGTAACACTCCAGACAGAGCAGGGTCTCCTCTCAGAGACAGAGAGTTGAGAAGGAACAAGGGCGGCTTGGAATGATAGTGAGTAGGGGCTGGTGTGTTCAGGGAATTCAGTTTATATATCATTCTTTAGCTTCTGTGTGTATTGTTAAAAGACTTTATTAACCAATTTCCTTTGATATGGACATACAGTGAGGAAGGGGAAGAGTAAGTAGCATGACAAGGTAAGACTATGTAGAATGAAAGGCCTGCTGGAAGTTCCTAGCCTTTAATCCATAGGTTCCTCAAGGTTTTCGCACTAGAGAATGACTCTTGCTTCCTGTTTCCCCTTCTCAGGTGTAGACTGGGTTGTTAGTAATCCAGCAGAAATCTTCCTTTGTTCTGAAGGTGTCCTCCTGGCCTGGCTGCACAGCTTATCGGTACATTGTAGTCTCTGAATGTGGCCTGATGAAGATTTTTAATTTTCTTCCCCCCGCTCTACATTAGGAGGAACAGTTATTTCTGAGCTGAGTGAGGACAGTGTAGGAAAGAGAGTACTTAACCCTTATTTAGCATAGTTTTCCTCAAAAAACTCACCACCACTGATTTATGCATGGTATATGAATACAACAGTTGGAGGAAAGATGGGCTAACACTGAATGCTTCCTGCTGAAAAAGTTAACATTAAAAGTAGTTAGCTATTTTTTCCTGCAAATATGTATCTACAACAGATATTTTAATTCAAATTAGCCTTGGAAATATTTATGTAATTCTTTATTATTTTGCACTGAGGTGATTTCACTTAAATGAAATGATCAGAGGCATGAATCAGAACTTAGCAGAGGCTTCACATTTAGCAATAACTTGTCAAAATTTATGACGAAGACCTTAACTAAGACAGGAACGGAGGGGGCCTGTAGGAAGACTTCTTACATCGCACGTTACTTGTAAAAGCACTACAGGAAGAATTCTACGGTTATAATAAAACTGTAAGGTTGTATCCCCCGCCCCTCAACTTCATCTTCCCCTTTACAAGAGCTTCCTATTGTTTGGCTGTCTTTCTGCAAGTGGCTAGTCTTGGCTGCAGGGAATGGATTGCACTCTTCTCCTCAACCCTGCTTACGCCCTCCCGCCCCCGCCCGCAATAAATTCTCTGTGCTGAAGAATACCTGGCCCACTGTGGTGGACAATGTCTTATTACTACAAAATCATAGGTCTATAAACCAATAAAGAGGTTAATCAAATCTGTTTGAAAATAGCATTACTCATCGTTGGATCTATTTCTTTGTAGAAAGTACATATGGGTGATTGCTGGGGGCTGGGGTGCGGGGGTGGACGGCAGGAGAACTGGAGGTTAAAAGATGTGCCCGGCCCACAGGAGCTTCTATTCTACCAAACGGAATCTCAAATCCCGCCCTGGTTTTGGAGTAGTTTTTAATTGGTTACAGGACTTAGAAAGCAGCCCCCGCCTCCGTCGCGGCTGCCTCTGGCCCTGACAGCCGGAAATTGGTCGGGGGCGGAGCTAAGGGGAGAGGCCGCATCCCTGGGCTGAGACTGTACGGATGTCCCACGATTTCCCTGGAGCTGCGCCCTTACATATTTCGTATTCCGTGGAAACTTCCTCGGCCTCTTAGACGTAGGCAACCATCACGCCGTTTGTCCTCAGCGGGCGCGAAAACGAGCGGCAGTTTAGCCCAAGTGCTAGTGTACGCATGCGTGGGGACTGCGCCGCCGGCGTGCGTGTGACGTCATAGGCGCGCCCGTCTAAACTTGGTTTTGGTCTGGAGCGCGGTGAGTGAATTGATAGTTTTGCAGTTCGTTGCGTGGGTACAAGATAGATTGGGGCTTAAACTGGTATTATGAAGGGGTTGATTCAGTTTGGAACAATATTTACTGTAATTATTGCGGAGAAACTTTATATGTGTCTTTATCGTAAGCCTATTGTGTTCAGCATCTTGCCTGACATTTTGGGAACAGTCTACTTTATTTAGTACGAGTCCCAGTCACGGAGCTCTACTGACTTGGGGAAGGTTGGCGCGTACACATTAAAATTAAATATTGATACTAGTGCATGTTCCAGTTAAGAGATTTGAGACATAAAATTCAACCTACAATACATAGGTTAAAATCAGTTAAATAGTTGTTTCTTTTATTGTATTGGGGCTGGAGGGAGGAGACAACTGATAATTTGGGAATAATTTGCTTTTGGTGTACAATTTGCGTATTATTAGTAAAAACTGTTAAAGGGATTAAAAACGAAACCAAAACTTTTGAATCCCACTCCCTCCTTAGTAGTTTGTACCTTTTAAAGCACAGTGGTAAGGCAATTGTTAGCACAGTTTTCGCAGATCCTAAAACTGGCTTTTAGTGGTACTTCTTGAAATACAAAACTAAATAGAAAAGAGTTAAGTTTCATTGCCTTAGGGGAAAGCATATTTGATCTTTGTAAAAAAATTATAGAATAATCCACTCCCCTAACCCCCTAACAATAACTAACTTAAAGGAAAAACAAAACTAAGTCAAAGAAGCTTAAAGCAAATTATTGACTGCGTTTTGGATAAAACGTTGGTCTTTGTGTTTTCAGCAGTAAGATAATCACCTTTCTTATTTTGAACAGCGCTGTGAAGCAGATTTGATATGCCACTTGAATTAATTAAAGAAGTCAATGGCGTACCTGAGTTTGAGCCACTAAGTAAATCACACAAAGTAGATTTCAGGTCCTTACAGCCAGGCTGTGATTATAGCAAGAAATATATCCAGGTAAGACTTTTTGTAATTCAGAATAATTACTTTGTTTTTCGCAATTAAGAGTGTCAGGTGCCTAGATGTGGTTTTTCTTTGAATTTCTCCTGCTTGTTGGTAACTGAGCTGCTTGGATCTGTTGGGGATGGGGGTGTAATTAATACCAGGTTCCTGGGTCCCATTTTTATAGAAATGAGCACTATACCCAGTAGGAAGTTCAGTAAGTAAAGCTTTATTGAGAGGTAGTACACTAGGGAACCAGCAAGAAGAAAGGAGCTGGCTGATTCCCCAATAGGACTGTATGAGAGGCTGTAGGCTATTGGAGGTAGAAGGGCCTAAGGAGGGGAAGCTGGTGGACTGTTCTGCTATCATTACTGCTGTTGTCAGCAAATGATGTCTCTATCTCATAGTCAGCAAATGACTGCTTAATCTTATCTCACAACAGGGTTTTATTTCAGGTTCTGTAAAGACAAACTTACACAGGCATTTTACAATCTGGATTTTCTTACAAACAAATGATGAGACTAGAATGTTGGTTATTCATGAGACTAGGACATGTTGGTTATTTTTATGAGGTCTGCTGATTGCATTGTATTCTCCCTTTTTAGTTAAGTATATTTAAAGTGTGGGCAGCAAGCAGTTAATTGATGTGTTTCGGGTTTTCCTTTTCCATTCCTGACCTAATAGGATGGAGTCTGGTTTTAAGAGTCCCTCTTGTTATCCCTATGCTAGCTAACATATATGCAACTTCATGTGTCACATGTCTCATTAGCATCTTAAATAGTGTGGAAAAGTTAACTTTAGGATAGCTCTTTTAGCTGATGTGCATGTGCAACTTTAGAAACTTTCTCTTGGCCCATTTATCTCTCCTGCGATTATGGTTTGTTTATTGTTTCTTATTAGCCAGGGGATGTTGCTCAGGTTGTTTTCATCAGCTGCAGATTCCAGTTATGTGATCCATAAGTTCATGTTTTTCATCAAATTAGGGAAATTATTGGGTAATGCTTCTTGGAATTTTTTCACCTCCCACATTATTACTCTTTTCTTTTTCTAGATATCAATTACGTGTTTGTTTGTGTTAGGCTGTTAGCTGTTGTCCTATAGGTCTCTGAGGATACTGTTCCTTTTTCTTAAGTATTGTTTTTTTGGTGGAGAGAAATTTTAAGAATGAGTAATTTTTATTGATCTGTCTTCAAGTTCACTGAATCTTTTTTCTACTGTATTCAATATTCTGTTATGTATATTTAGTGAATTTTACATTTTTGTTTTACATTTAAGTTAGGGACTAAGGAGAAAATGACGAGAGGAAGGTGAAAGGCTTATTAATAAAATGGGTCTGGTAGTAAAAGAAAGAAAATGCTGCATTTGGTTTTGCCCTTCTAATCAATCTCCGTATACACATTTGTTTATCTTTTATTCTTCTATTTATTTTTGAATTTCCTGGTATTTTATTTCAGATGAAGTAGTTTTACTTTTAGTTTTTTTTTCTGTTTTCTCCTTCCAGCTGCAGTGATTTTTCACCAAAGCTTTAAAATTAGTTGGTTTGTTGCCCTTCTCCCAGCAGTTTAAGGACTTGTTTCTGAAAGAAAGATAAGAAAGAAAGATCCAGGCAGGGGTTCCTGCCTTTCCTGCTGTCACCACTGGGGTGAGGTGAAATCTAGCGTTGCCCCAGCGGCATCAGGGAGGAGGAGGTGAATAGTGGATGGTGATGTTGTGTGTCATTGACAGAACTATTTACCTTTACTTTTAGATGAATCATTATGCACTACTGATAGTCATATTTTAATATTTTTCTGATTCTCGTCTTTTAAGTGAAATTGATATATGCACAAAACTGTTATTTTTTTGTTGGCTATATCAAAGTCTGGAATATTAGTGTGGGAGATCTATTTTTAAACTTTATCGAATAAGTTATATATCTATGTAGAAGTTTTCAAAGAGCCCTATAATATATTTGTTCAAAGAGTCATTAAATTTAAGAACCGGAAGAACTTACAGAAACTATCCAGATTCAATACTTTATTTTATATAAAATTCTAATTAAATAACTTTTTTAGGCTGACAGTTGGTTAGTTACAGAAGCAAACAAAGACTAAACTGTATTTTTGCCTTTGTCCATCAATTTGTCCACACAGTCCTTATTTATGAGATTATCATTTTATACTTTTGAATTTTTTCTTAATAAGTTAATATCTTTTTAGTAGCAAACTTAATTTTTTTATTTAGTGGAGAACAGTATTACAGGTTAAAAAGAAGCTGAAATTGAACTTGTTCATCTTTTTATGTAAAATGAGGAATTGATAATATTTAATAAGATTGTTTAAAACATTATGAACCTAAAGTATTTTTAGGCCCTCTGATTTTTCTCTAGAAAAAATCATTTTTATGTCTAAAAAATAATCACTTTGATTTCTTGAAAAATAAGAGTCAATTGCTTTAAAAAAAATTATTCCAGTTGTTACTTATGGTGTTACAATAAGCTCTTTGTGGCTTTTCCTTGTAATTTTTTTTCTCTCATTTCAGGGAAAACTTTCATGTATCTCTTCTTTAACTTATGGTGGAAACAGAACACCTATTTTGAAGATTGGACTACAAGGTATATAATATAATAAGGCCATTTTTATGTAAATGTTTGCCTTGTAATCTACAAATGGGTAACTTTGTATATATATACATACACTTACATAAATATACACAGAAGCACAATTTTACTTATAAGATGATATAATTGACTCTTCACATTTGCCCCTGCTGCAGTAATTATAAGAAGTGACTTTCAGAGAATGAAGATTATGGAGATTCTTTCCCAGGCCTAGAAGATCTGAACAAAATTACTTATAGAGTATTCATTTCTTATTCCCAAGTAATTTTCATTTTCAGAATCACAGATAGCTTGGTCTTTTTACTACACACGCAGCTTTTTTACTCTTCAATATATGGTACTGGAGGAGAAGACCATACTTGTCTAGATTAAAACTTACTATACCGATAACTATAGATTACTAGAATTTCAATGAAATATTTTGGGGTGCTATGTTATATAGTATAAAATTTATAATTAGTACTTTGTAAAAATTTTTTTATTGTAAACATGGGAAAATAAATAGAAAGTGGTTATTATGGGATGTTAATTTGGTATCTGCAGAAATTTATAAAATGTATTCTAGTTGAAACTTGTTATAATTTTGGTTTAATGCCTAGTAGTATTCTGTACATTGTTTTTACAATTAAAGTATTATAGTAAACGAAAAGTAAATTGTACACATTTAATCATTATTCTTCACAATTACATTTTGAAGTAACTATTATTTTTAGAATTTAGTTATCATCAATTTTCTTGTGTGTATAAAAGTGCCATATCCAATAAGTTTTTCTGTATGTGTGTGCTTTTCTCTGTAGAACAAGAAAATTCAAATTCTGAGATCAACACCATCAATGTGTTATTTTTTGGAAAATTAGCAAAGGACTGTGCAAAAGTTTTCTATGAAGGGGTAAAATATTTTCATATTTATTTTAGCAGTAGATTTAGAATTATTGATGATGCTACGTTCATCCTGTAGACCCTTTTTTAGAGATTCATTATATATTTGCAGGTACATAAAAAATGGTACTTAAAAAATTGGAACATTTGTAAGACAGTGAAACTTATCATTGATGTAAAAAGGGACAATTTTTCCTCTCACTTCATTTAATTTTTAGTATTTAATAGAGTGTCTAAAAGATATGCACATTTCCCCTCAATTAAAAAAATCTTTATTGAGAAATAATATGCTAAATCTTGCTATTTTACATTTTACATCTCTTTGTATATTTGTAATATTTTCTCAATAGTTGTTTTAAAAATACATGCCTGCTAAATTCTCAATAAAATGCTGTCAAGCGGAACGAGCAGCATGTTAAACAGAGTAGACACAATGACCAAGTGGAATTTATCCCAGGAGTGCAGTTTGATTCTAGATAAGAAAGTCATTCATTGTAATTCATCACATCATTAGAGGAAAGAGAAAAAAAGAACTAATCTTTAATTGATGCAATAAAGGCATTTGATAAAGTTCTACGCCCATTCTATACCCATTCATAATCAAAACACTCAGAAGACTTGGAATACAAGGAAACTTCCTCAACATGATAAAAGGCAATCATGAAAAATTCACAACTAACATCCTACTCAGTGGTGAAAGACTGAAAGCTTTTCCTCTAAGATTAGGAACAACACATATTCCTAATGCTCACTTTCACCACTGCTATTCAACATTGTACTGGAAGTTCTAACTAAAGTAATTAAAAAAGAAAGAAAAGACATCTAAATTGTATTGGAAGAAGTAAATCTCTGTATTTGAAAATCTCAAAGCATCCAAAACAAAACTACTGAAACCAATAAGCGGTGTTGCAGGTTATAAGATCAACACACAAAAATCAGTAGTATTTCTGTATACCTACAGTGAACAATCTGGAAAGGAAATTATGAAAATTTCATATATGATAGCCTCTAAAAGAATACACCTAGGAATAAATTTAACCAATGTGGTAGAACACTTATATATTGAAAGTTAAAAAAAAAACAAAAAAACATCGCTAGAAGAAAATAAGACCTAAATAAATGGAAAGACCTACACTTTCCTGGATAGAAAAACTTAATATTAAGCTATCTGTACTACCCAAAATGATCTATAGATTCAGTGCCATTTCCTATAAAAATTCCAGCAATCCTTTTTGCAGAAATGGAAAAGTTAATTCTCAAATCCATAAGGAGTTTCAGGGGGTGCTGGATACCAAAACAGTATAGAAAAAGAATACCAAAGTTGGAGGATGCACGCTTCATGATTTTAAAACTTACTACAAAGATACTGTAATCAACAGTGTGGAAATGGCATAGGGATAAACTTATACCAATGGAATAGAATTAAGGGTCAAGAAATAAACCCATGTATCTTTTGACAAAGATGCCAAGTCCACTCAGTGTAAACTTATACAGCCACTGTGGAAAACAGTTTGGTGCTTCTTCAAAAAGCAAAAGTATTATGATGTGACCCAGCAACCCACAGCTAGGCATACACACAGAAGAATTGAAAACAGGGACTCAGATGTCTGTACACTAATGTTCATTGTAGCATCATTCACAATACTCCAAAGTGTAAACAACCCAAGTGTTTATCAGTGAATGAGTAGATAAACAATGTAGTATATACATACAGTGGAATCTTATTCAGCCATCAAAAGGAATGGAGTTCTGATACCTGCTACATCATGAATGAACCGTGAAAACATGCTAAGTGAAATAAGCCACACACAAAAGGACAACTTTTGTATGATTCCACTTATATGAATATGTAGAATAGGCAAATTCACAGAGACAGATTAGAGGCTACCAAGAGTAGGAGTGGTAGAAGGAGTGGGACATTATTGCTTAACGTTTAAAGAGTTTCTATTTGGGGTGATGAAAAGTTTTGAAAACGGGTAGTTGTGATGGTTGCAAAACATTGTTGTTATAATCAATGCCACTGAATTGTACACTTAGAAATGGTTGAAATGGCAAGTTTTACTATTTTGCCTCAATAAAAATAAATACATGTCCACTATGCAGTATTTAGGCAATATAGATACTTAATAGAAAATGAGAGCCCCTTCTTATCTAAGTCCTCTAGAGTAGCAGTGTCCAATAGAACTGTTTGCGTGCACTGGTTGGTATATAATGTTACATATTTTTTAGGCATGTGTATTAAAATTATTTAAAATTAAGTTTCTTAATTTAAGAATCATGTGACATCTTCAGTGTTAATTGCAGATCCCCCAGTGTTTGTAAAACCAGATTTGGCAGTTAACTAAAATTGAAGCATGTAGCTATTAAATACATTGTCATGCCCACAAGTAGTCTCCAGATAAGTTGTTTATAGAGTTGGTATTTCTAAAATAATGTTGCAGAAATATTAGATATGTGGTTTTAATCCTTTTTTGCTTTATGGTTATTACTAATAAGTAAATGACATGGAAAAAAACTGGTTTCTGCAAAACCACAGTCAAACAAGATTGTTGTTGTTGTTGTTGTTTTAACTTACGTTCATTTAAGTTCAGTAAACATTTATTAAGGGCTGACTTTTTGCTATTGTGTTAGGCTCTGGTGAAACAAAAATGAATAAGACAGTGCTTGACTTTAAGGAGACCACTATATCTAGTCTAATGGAAATCATTTAATGGCGATAACTGTGATAAAGTTGTAATAGCAGCCCAATCAACAGAATCTGCCTGGAGGATTTGGAAAAAAAACTTCAAATAATAGGCAACTTTGTTTTTTATTGGAACATTTTATTTATTGTTAAACTTTTTATTATGGAAAATTTCAAATATAGGTATAAGTGGTGAGAATTATATAATGAATGTTCATATACTCATCTGACTTCAACAGTTATCACCATACAGGCTATTTCATTTAATCTATTCCATTATCTATTCATTTTACTGCCACAGGTTATTTTAAGATAAATATCAGGAATTATACAATTTAAACCATAAAAATTTTAGTATATAAAAGAGAAAGACTCCAAAATCATACATGTATGTGTATATATAGAAATGAGTGTGTACCACAACTGATTATTATACTACTGAAATATTAACATTAACTTTTTAAAATCATGACATATCATGAATGTATTCATATATACACACACACATCTATGTATATGTCTTCCTATCTTTGTATATGCACATAAGTACATACTTTTATTATTATACCTAAAATCATTTAATAATTTATTTAATCAAATATCAAGTCTTTCAATTTCCCTGATTATCTTATAAATTATTTTTCTGTTTATTTTATTCTATCAAATGGAGATTGAAGTAGGGAAATTAGTGTGGCATCTTTACTGTAATTCAAAAGCTATCCATAATGTGTAAAGACCAAAGCTAAAGCATTGGTAGAATTGTCATAGAATCATTAGTTGTGTGTGCGTGTGTGTGTGTGGGGGGTTGGAGAAAAGTAGTTTTCAGTCGTTGAGACATTTATTATGTAAATCTATGAGAACATTTGATCCCTAAGTTCTGAAGTTGAATTTTTAAAAATCCTGAATATTAATTTCTCCCACTTTTTTCTACATTAAGCAAATATTTGGATAAAAACAGCTGTCTTTGGCTATTACCTGTTCCATATAAATTTTGCTAATCAAGTATAGCATACATGTCTAATATTCATTTGATACTATGCCTAGGAAATTAGACTGTCACTTTTAGGAGGAAATTTTCTATCAGTATATTCTGAAATATATTCTTATCCTTTAAGGTTATTTTTAAAGCATTTAAATTCTATACTTTACATCATTTAGGGAAATATTGAGGCAGATTGCCAACATGGCAAAAAATACAAGTTGTAGTGAAATGGTTGTTTTCAGGTGTCAGCTTTAATCACAAAATTCTTTTTTTGTTGCTGGTGTGGTCGAAGGAGCACATAAATATGTGGATTGTGTGGAAGTTTATGGTAATAGTCAGGACCTTCTGGTTTTCTCACATCAGAATATTTGTAGTTCTTTTAAAAAGGCTAACTTGAACACCATCGTGTAATCCCTTTAAATTTTTTTCCTCTTCATTTATCAGCTGTTAGTATTCCAGAGGTCAGTATAGTATCTACTACTTGATGAATGGTTCTATTATTTGTTCAGTTAGGTGAATTACATAAATAAATGTAATCGTGCTGGGTATGAGGAGTGTGCGCAGGATTGATGTTCAACCATTACGAACAGGTATAGGGCTGTACTGGTTAAAGTATTCAAATCTGTAAAGAATGGCAAATAGCTGATGTTTGGAGCTTTCCAAGACCTTGCCATTCCAGCCAGGGAGCCCTGGTGTGAAGAAGCACTGCACTTCCCCGATGCCTTTGCTGCATGCCCTTCCCCCCATTCCCAAACCTCTCACGATGGTTGGTTGGGGAAGACCTTGCCTCTGACTGGTAGTCCTAGCATTCTTGTTGGTAAATAACCTGTGCCTTTCTGGTCCTCTGAAGCTTTGGCTATCTGTTTGCTTTGTAGGTACTGGAACCTCTGCTGTTTACCCTACTAGTCTTTTATATTTTAAATGTTACTCCTGAGTACATCTATGTTGTCTAGAATGGTAGAGAATTAGTGTGCATTCAGTCATTTATGCATTTATTCAACAGTTTATTGAACACCTATTATGAGCTAGGCACTGGTGATCCAAATAGACTAAGTTCTTGTCCTTGTACAGCTTACACTCTGGTGGAGAAAGATAATGAATAGATACTATAGGATATTTCAAGTGCCAAACAATTCTGTGAAGAAAATAAAGCAGTGAAAGAATTGTGAGGGTGAGAAGGAAGGAGAAGATATCTTTTTATCTGGTGGTGAAGGAAAGACCGATAAGGTAACATTTGAACAGACTTGAAAGAAGTGATGAAGTCATCCTTCAGATATTTGGAGTAAGAGTGTTCTAGATCAGGAAAATGCAACCACAAGGGGTTGAAATGTGAGTGCATGGTCCAGACACAGCAGGGAGTCAGAGTGTCTAAATCCCAATAGGCATGACATGGGGCAAAACTATTAACTTCCATTAAACCCTTTCTAAAAAAAGATTAAAATTTAATTAAAAAATTAGTTTTTTATAAAAAAATCTTAAAATGAAGATAGTAATACCTTTCAGGGTTGTTGTCAGCACTAGAGATTTATCTACTACTGGCATTTAGTAGGAACTCAGTACATGGCAACTACTATTATTCTTTATTACAGTTACTATCTTACTGTAATTAGATAACAGTTCCAATGAGGAAGAGTGGAGTAGAGGAAGGATGTCTGGACCTGAGCCCGGAAGTTTGGCTTCTGATCTCTGCTTTTCTTTCAGTTAATTATTGGATTTTGAGTAATCATTGAATATCTCCAGAAATGAATTTAATCAAATATAAAGTGAGAGTGTTAGATTAATTGAGAATTCTGAATTTTTCTGGGAAAATCTGTCCTGGAGTCTAGAATAAAGATCCATTTTTCTGCAAAAATCTTTCTTGAGGTCTAGAATAAAGATCCATTTCCAGGAAACTGTCAGAACATCTACTTTTTGTATTCTTTTACAAGAATTTTGGGACTAGATTTCCAAACTTAGGGTTTGTCTTTTTTCTAAAACTTCTGTGACGAGTTGGTAAATTAATTTTTTTCGTAATTATTAATTTGAACAAAGAAAAGAAGAATCAATATAGTGATTTTTTCCCCCCTGTGAAAAGCTATTAAGTTAGTGGCATATCCTAAAATCTTTGGAATTTGAGGAAATAAGATAGTTGCCATGCAGTTCATGTCCAAAAACTCCCAGAGCAGTTCATCAAGACTTTCTCTCAGGATAATAACTAGAGTAATTTTTTGATACAGGTTAAAAAATTTGATTGAGATATAGTTTCAGTTGATAGGGCACAGTGAAGTTCTAAAAGCAAATAATACTAAAAAAAGTGTTACCTGCTTCAGGCCATTTAGGTAGGACAGTCATTAGCGCTGTATTATTATTTTGATGAGGCACTTTTGTGGGTGGCTCCAGTAAAGGCATGTTGTCATTACTGCTGTTATTCTGTTATTATAATTCTTTTCCTTGAAGGTCTGACTTTATTTCAGCTTAGTTAAAATAATTAATATTCATGATAACAATTTCCAATTTTAAAAAACCCTGAAATTATGCCATATTTTAAGGAAGATACTCTTCAGAAGTGATAAGATAGAAAAGGAGAGGGAGGGAGAGAATATGAGTGAAAGAATATTAAGTAGGTGTTTTACAGGGAAAGATGCACTTAGATAACTTGCATTTTTTTCTTTGAACTAAAAAACTTGAATACTTTGTTGTGATAAGGGAAAGTGAAAAACAGTTTATTGACTAATTTGTGCATGAATACTAAGCTATAACATATTTTCTCTTGATCCCCCCCTCCTTCCAGAAAAACAAGTAAATGCCATTAACATCTTTCTTATTCTTCAAAAATAAGGGATTGTAAGCTGACAAGGTCCTTGCAGTCTGTGAGGTCAACCAAAGTTTGCCTCACCTAAAAAAAAAAAAATACAATGGTGAAAAGACTGAGGTCACAATTTCCTTTAAATTTTAATGGATTTAAAATCCACAAATGCTGATTATTTGAGAGGTCTGAGTTGGCTTTTTACCTTAGAGTTTATAGTATTAAGGTTATAGATTGTTGCACATCAAAGATAAAACTTTGTGCATAAGAGAGTGAATATTCTATTCCTATTCCTACACTTTTGTCACTTGCTTGTTCCCTAAGGTTAGTTCTGTATTTGAATCCAACACAAATCCTAAAACATTAAAAAATGAATTTTAACAAAATTCTAATTTTTGCTTTGCTGGACTAATGATACATTTTGCTGGAATACATATGTTCTAATTGGGCCTTCCTCCAGATGAAGCCTTTTTTCCAGTTTTAACTTTCATTTAAAGTAGGTTTTAACATTTAGTATGTGGATATAAATATGAGGAAAGACTTTTCCAAAGTATTTTGAAAGTTTAAAAAATATTTTATCAAAAAACTGTCAGGTCTACAGCCATGCTACCAGGATCAAGCCCGAACCCGTCTGATCTTAGAAGCTAAGCAGTATCGGGCCTGGTTAGTACTTGGATGGGAGATCACCTAGGAAGACCAGGTACTGTAGGCGTAAAAAAATAAAAAAAATAAGGGATTGTAAGGTGACAAGGTCCTTGTATTCTGTGAGGTCAACCAAGGGTTGCTTCGCCTAACAAATATTTAAAAAAAATAAAACTCAAAATTATAGACATTTATTAATACATTTGTCCCATTTCCATAAGATTTAGTTCTGAAAAAGGATGTAGAGTAATGCCTTTCTTGAAAGTTGGGAGATCTGGATTCTTGACTTGATCTATAATTAGCTGTATATAACCTTAGGCTATTCATTTATCTTCTCTGGCCAGTATTTTCTTATCTAAAAAATTAGGGTGTTTGGTTACATGATCACTAAGGTCCTTTTCAGTTTCTAAAATGCTAAGATTCTATGAAGTAAAGTTTCGTAGTAGTTGTACAGCTTATTTTATTTAAGATTTAGTGAAGATATTCTCTGTATTCATACTCGCATTTGGTTGTCTAAGCACTTGAATGTCTGTCTTTGCTAGATGTCACAGACAACTAGATAAGAGTTATGGACCTTGCCATTATGGAACAGTGTTCAGTGGAGAAGAATGGAATTATGTAACTATTATGAAATTAATTATTTTATCCAGATGTAATATGTAACTAAGAAGATTGAGTAGCAGAATGAGGAAGGTAGCAGAAAAAATGAGCACAGGGGTACTGGGAGTGTGGATCAGTAAGAAAGAACAGCAAATTCAAAGACCCTGAGTGAGGATGCTGAATGCTGAGAAATTATGAGAAGGAGGAATTTCAGAGTGAGTCACCCAGTATGTAGCTAATGAGATGGGTGGACATCAGATTATATAGTGATTTTAGATTTAAAGATTTTGGTTTTTATGCTCAATGTCACCTATATTATTACTTCCTATTATGTCCTTGCTGTTACATGATCAAAAAAATGCTAATACCATGAAATACATTTTTTGTCTTAGAGATAAAAAATTATCTATTTTCTATCAATCACAACACTATTGGTAACATCAGATCCCTGGCTTCTCCCTGTACCCTTTCACTCTTTAACAGTGTTTTAAAATATGGTAACCTGTCTTTCCTTTTGGATTAGCAGTTGTTTTACATTTTCTGTGCCCTTTTCGTGCTCATTAAGTGTAGCAACTTAAGAATTTTTAATATATTATCTATTAAAAATTAGCAAATTAGTACACTAGTCTAGTGGTTTACATTTTTTGTTATTCACCTATTTGCTTTTTATTTACACCACTGATTGTGTTCTTCATTATGACATTATTAGCATGTGAAAACTGTATTCATTAATGTACAGATAAATTATCTGATTTTTTGCCTTTTAATTATTGATTTTTTAAAGAATACTGATGTATGTTAAAAAAACTATTAATTTCATCAATTTTATTTGAAATTGGTTTGTTGTAGAAATATTCATGTTAGCTAAACTAAATAGGAAATTGTTTAATGACAAGGGCTTACTCTTTTAAAGCACTGTGACAGGGTAGTGTAGACACAAATGGGAAATGACCCATTTGCTGATAATCTGAGTATCGTGAGTTCAGATATTTCAGTTAGACCAAATGTGTTTTCACTTTTATAACATTCATGCACAAATATTGATAAAGCCTTATAACTTTTAGTAGCATAGTATTCTCAGGCTGGTTCCCTAACACTTTCTTAGTGGATTGAGATAAACACTTACTCTAATATAGCAGAATATACTCTTAGCACTGAATGTGTAGTTCACCTTCTAGTGGCTTTAGTATGCTCTTTTCAGAAGTTTAGAACTTAGAACAAGGCATTTTTTCCCTTCCACCCCCACAGCTTTATTGAAATGTAATAGACAATTAGTTACTTGTATTTACATTATATAATTCAATGAGTTTTTTTCAATTATAGTTAGCATACAAGAACAATACATATTAAATCTCATTTTCAACTCAGTAATGAATGTTTATACAAACTAATACTGCCTATTATATAGTTATCTTTCTTATTCTCTATATGTGAATTAATTTAAAAGCCATGATTTTTAAATCCATGGGAACTGAATCTTAAGAGCCATTTTTTTTCTCTCGTGTTTAGATCTGTACTTCAATTTTTAGTGGTATTAGTTAATTTATTCAATAGATACTTGTTGAACACTGACTGTGAATAGAAGCTTTTGTCAGACACTTTTATGGGATATACAGATGGTGAATACATTATTCTTAGTCTCAAGGATCTTACAGTTTTAAGGGCATTAAAAACATTAAGAAAGGTTTATAAATAACACAAAAAGTGAAAAATATTAAAATGCTGCATTGGAGAGGTCAGAGGAAGGAAGAATTAGTTTTCTGGGGGAGAAAAATATAAGCTAAACCTCACAAAGAAGAAGCCTTTACAGCCCAGACTTTAAAAGATAGGGTTAAATATGTGCAAAAGAGAAAAATGCTATTTATTATGAGTGGGGGCTTAGAATAAGCACAGAATATATGTGGAAAAGCAGTTTATATATAAGAATCTGATGTGTATAGTATTAAATGGAAGTATATGGAGATCAATCAAGTAGGGTCAGTTGGGATGACATTACTGAGGGCCTTCAATGCAATTTGTGTATGTATATTCAAATATAAGTTCATGTTTGTAAATAAATACATTATTTTTCTTTTGTTAAATATTTTTGTTTTACATGTTGACTGTGGTAGAGAGTTATAACTTTACTGAATTTTGTTGATGTTAAACTCGAATAGACTTGAAAAAATTTTTTATGCTGATATTCAGCTTTTATTAATTTATTCCCTTTATTTAAAATGTTTCCTTCATCATAATAGAAATAATCATTCTAAAAAAGTTAAGATTATACAGAAAAATAAAAAAATGTGCATTTGTACCCCTAACACTTGCACTTAATGTATTTCTTTCCATATGATAGTTATATATAAGACATTTTTAAGTAAAATAGACCACAACATGAGGTAAGTTTATTCTTTATGTGTGTGCATACTTGTAAGAAAATTTATAACTGATAAACCTATGACTCATTTATTTTCTTGTTTGATTAAATAACTTTAAATCTTTGACTAAAATTTTAATTTTTCATTTAAATCAAAATGTATTGGTCTGAGGTAAATTGAAAGCATTGCATATATTTCAGTTTGTAAAAGCAATTTTTCCAGAAGCAGTCTTACTGTTTATTCCCCCTTAACATTGCCTAAAACATGGTAGAAACAGAAAATATTCAGTGAAAAGGAAAATTTTCTCCCATCTAACAGTGAAGCGTTGTGGTTATTTAGCATTATCAGCACAGACACAATTGTGTTGGCAGTCTCGCATGAAGAAGAAAAAAATGCAGAAATTTGCAAAGCTAAAATATCTGGTAGGTCCAGAGATTTTAGAAAGGCAATATAAGATCCTTCCATTGATTCACAGACTGTTTATGGAAGGCCTACTTTCTGCCAAAACCTGTAAATACAAAGCAGACCTCTGTCTTCAGGGTGCTCATAGTTTACTCAATGGATCTAGATAGAGAATCCTGGGGATTGACACCAGACCTTTGTATGCGCAAAGCAAAAATGAGTAATGCAGAAGACTTCCACTTGGTAGAGATTAAGATTAGTGGAAGAAGCTTCCTAAAGCCCAGGAATTTCTATGTATTTTAAGATTTTGGTGGTAAAATTAGAGGAGTAAGATTATATAATACAGGAGTAAAAATATCTATTACATATATATTGTATTATATAATGTCATATATAATATATACATAATGCAACAAGATAATACTTCTTGCGTATGTATGCTCCAGTATTTGAAAAGTAAAGGAGATTTAACTAAAGAATGAGAGAGGCAGGAATAAATGGAGAATGGCTTCTTATTGCTATTACAAACCTAAGCAGAAAGAAAAATATCTATTCTTAGTCTATAAATAGAAATTTCTTATTAATATCTCATACCCTTTATAGGCAATGCATTAGCTTTATAACAATGTGGTGTTTTTGTACTGACATATCTTAATGTAGTCTCTCAAATCTGATATTGTTTCATTTGAATGCTATTTTCAATACTGTTGGATCATCTGTTTTCTCTTTATTGTGTTTATTTGTGCAAACTTATTGACATAAATTGAGATAAACATTTTTTTTTTGAAATTCCTCTAAATAAGTAAAATTTTCTAAGTGATTTAGTTAGTGTTTTCCTGGACCATGCAGTGGGGCATTATACCTACCTATTTTGGGTCTAATATTGATACTCTTTTAAAGGAGGTGGCAGGCTCAATCATATATTTAGAAAGCATTAAACATGTTCAGGCTAACCAGTTTTCCATTTTAAAGAAATGATTTCCATTTTTAAATAATAAAAATAAAGATTAAATGGTATTCATAATTATACATATTTTGATAATTAAAACCATTTTTTTCTATGCAGGACACCATTGCAGTGGCTGGATTTATTGTTTTGCCATCATCGTCATCTGCAAGCAGAGATGGTGAACATTGCTTATTTTTGAAAGCATTTGAGGACTTCAAATCGACTGTTTATGTAAGCATGTATCTTTTAGTTTCTTCATATTATGGTTTTAATGACCTAGGTGATGAAATCGAAGTAGTATTTCTGTAAATCTGCAGATAAACTATTTAATCT
The DNA here is from genome assembly GCA_028627145.1 of Eidolon dupreanum. Classification (NCBI taxonomy): domain Eukaryota; kingdom Metazoa; phylum Chordata; class Mammalia; order Chiroptera; family Pteropodidae; genus Eidolon; species Eidolon dupreanum. Next base: position 57,719,638 of record CM053514.1, on the reverse strand, counting down.
GACTGAATTATTTTAGTATTTTGTTTAAAAAATAGAAATTCTTTTCTTGGCTTTGTGTTTAGAATGACTCCAGGTAGAAAAGAGTTATTTATTGATGAAAATTTAAAACATCACAGACACTCTAGACTTGATGTTATTCTTTGCACTTATACCATCAGCCCCTTTAGATAGTCTATTTGACTTCACTTTAAATTGATCAAGGGCCCTTTGATTAATTTAAATTGCTCATCTTGTCTCTTTACCTCCTCCATCCTCCTTCCCCATCCCCTACCCTCAGCACACACATTTGGAGATAACCTGTTTGGTGAAGGCTAGTAGGCAGAGATGTAGAGTTGTGTCAAGCCATGTGCTTGGCAGGCCAACATCTGCCTGGCTTTTTCTAGCATGCACAAGGGCGTTATATGGGCTAGGGGTGGTCCAGTGTATTAGGCTGAAGCTTAACTTAGACAGCTTTACACATATCACTCTTAACTTGTAAGCTCTAACTTTATGCCATTCTAGTGAGTTTGAATATTATATAGTTAAGTGTGTAGTTTTACTACAATTAAAGATCTGTAATCACATTAGAAGTCATTTGTAAACAAATAAGCCCTTCTCTTTTTTTTCAGGTTTATGTTAAATCCGTAATAGATTTTTCTACAGAATCAATGTCTTTGGTAAGATATTTAGTTTAATTTAGAATATGAGTATACATCTCCACACAGATACACATATACACATTACATATATATATTTGATCCACTTTATAGTCTGATTTAAAAATAGTATTAAATACAATGGGAAAACATAATCTATATTTTGTTGATATCTGATGTTGCATTTAAGCTACATTTACCAAGTAATTAATATCTGGTTGTTCTTTTGTCTAGAATATCTGCCAATATTTTGCATAAACTACATACATAAAACTAAATTGGAAAAAATGTTTTATTGTATGAAGGTGCTGGAATTTTTACTACTTTTAAACCTTAGGGAAATGTATTTCTTTTGTTTTTAATCAACTTCTATTTAAACAGATTATTATGTACTGAATTATATAATTTTAAGTAAAGAAGTTTATTATACATTTTGCTTTTTTATATTTTTAGTATTTTATAAAATTTTAGCAATAGGAAGGTTCCTATTTTTATAGGTGAGCTACTTGTAGCTGAGTGAAACTAGAAAGAAGCTAATATATTATAAAGTTTATGTTTTTAAACCTTTAGTTTCTAATGAATAGACAAAGTCCAGGGACTTGTTTGTAGTTGACAATGACTAATAAGATATGAGTTTTAAATTCTGAATAATACTGTAATAATATAATTTGAGTTTGTGGTTTAGGGAAATTATATTCAATAAAAGGATTGATGCACTTTTTATATAAATGTGAATTGGGCTTCAGTATTAGTATTTCTTAAAATTATTATTTATAGGTTAGCTTCAAATATTTAATACATCCATAAACTCATAAATAAGTCAGAAGTAAATGAAAGAGCCTCTGAACTTGGCAAAAATGGTCTTTCAGAAAGCCTAGCTATTCTAAACTATCGGATTTTAACTTAGCTGCTGTGCACACATATACTGGCTTATTTACATGGAAAGCCAAATTATAGTTAAGAAGTTGTTTGTTGGTCATGAATTAGCAAGTACATTACTTGGATGACCATAATGGTTATAGTCATTGATCTATGCCGGCCTTCCTCATTCATCTCTATATTACGGAGGTACTTCTTAAGATAATATATTGGGTCCAGTTATTTTGTCATGCGAGTACATATCTTCTTTTTTCTGTCCCATATGGTGACCATTCTTTCGTCATTGATGAGCTACAACATTTTTTTATATCAAGGTTTGATGAGATTTCTAAGCCTTGCCCTTCTTGTATTTGACTTGAGGGATCAACTTCTTTGAAAGAGCCAATTAATTTATTTTGATTTCATTTAAAAAAATTTAACTCTTAGTATTATAGGTAACCTTATTTCTAATTGGGGGTGGGATGGGTAGGCAATGGGGCCAGATGTCTGAACTCTTATGGATTGACTAATATATAAATATATCCTTATAAATCACTTTCCCTTTTCTTTCCAAACAATGTACAGTTATTTCAGAAATTTTTTCTTTTATTACCATTTTTAATGTGTTTAAACCATTTATATCTAAAACTCAATTTTATTTTGGTCTAGGTAAAATCTTTATAGCAGTATAGAAGAAATATGTATATATATATGTGTGTAGAGAGAGAGAGAGAGAGAGAGACAGACAGACAGACAGACATTACAAGTTTTGAAGTGATATTAGTTAAGGTTTAAAACCAGAACCAAAATCTCTTAAGCTGCATTTCATAGAATTGTGTACAAATCACACCATTTGTAATCAAAGTTATTTCTAAGAAAAACTAGTATTAGTAGTTTATATAGTAACTTTTTAAGCTGTGCGTTTCCCTTTTTCAGGCTATAGCCTCTTTTTAGACACTTAAAAGGAAAAAAATGCAGTTAAATGGCTCTTACAATATACAAATTTAATCATAACATGACCCTAAAATATAAATGCTTAATATTGATATATTCATTGTCTTCTCTCTCTTTAGGTTCCAGCAACACGTTATATATATACACCCCTGAATGAACTTAAGGGTGGTATGATCGTCAATGTCTATGGTGTTGTAAAGTTCTTCAAGCCTCCATATCTAAGCAAAGGAACTGGTAGGTATTAAAATTGGTCAAGATTTTAATGTACTGGAACTACTTTATTGGTTGCAGGAACATGGCTTCTTCAGTACCCTGTCTTAGAAGCTTAATTCTGATTTATAATTGCCAAACAACACTCATAATACATGTTTTGGCTATTTTTATTTATAAAGTTAGTATGGACTATAGATTCTAAAGAGTGAATGAAGAAAAGGATGCTAAACAGCAATGTGACAGCATATGAAAGTATAAAATAGGCTAGAAAACATAATGTAGACAAAGAATACTTTAATACTGTGTCAGTGATATGTAAATCACTTTTAATTCTGGTATAGAGGTTAGACATAAGAATACAAAATAAATTATGTATAAACAAATTAATGGATATACATTACTTTCAAGTTACAAATTTTCATCTTAGGAAAGGGTGCTAGTATGTAGGACTCTAGGATGTGCATTTTCAAGATCTACTTTAGTATACTGCTCCCACCCTAGCCCACTTTACACGTCATTATTTACGAAAATCAAAATATATTCTCTTCTCTATTTTTTAGTTTGGTTGTCTGTCTTTTTTTTTCAATGATCTCTGGATACTTCTTATATATTAATGGTATTAGTCTCTTGTTATAATGTTACAGATGCTTATCTCAGCTTTTTAATTTTAGTGCTGGTGGTTTTAAAATACAAATGGTTAAAATACTTTTGAAGTCATAATTTTTTTGTTGTTTGTTTTTTGTTTGGGAAGCTTACTCATTACAAAATCTGAAAAAATGATAGTCTATATTTCTTTAAAATTTTTATATATTCTAAAACATATTGCATATACTGCCTGAAATTTTGTTTTGTATGTACTGTACAGTGATCATACTTTTGGTTGGTAACTGATTTGTTTCAAAATAATTTGTTAAGTTGTGTCATGTATAAATCTTATGTAATATATGTGCAGGTATATAGCTGTATATGTACCTGTGTATAGCAATCTATGGGGCAACACCTAACAGAGAGCCTCACATGAATTTTCTTCTTTCAATATGCGACCTGTGATAGCTCTCAGTTAAAAGGACTATTCAGATGTTGCCCAATTTTTAATCATTAGGTAGAGTATTTGCTACAATCTCTATGAATTTTGGGGAGATGTTTGAATTGGTAGGATTCTTTATCTCAATTACGATTTTCTGCATGATACAGTCTGATTGTCAATCTCAGTTTTTTGGTTTTGTAATAATTTTAGTATATTTTTTAACTTTTCAAATAAAGCAGTATTCTTATATTCTCATTATTGTTCTTTTTCTTAAGTTTATTGGGGTAACATTGGTTAATACAATTACATAATTTTCAGGTGTACATTATCATTTGACATTTGTATATTCTACTGTGTGTTTCCACCCAAAGTCAAGTTTTCTTCAGCAACCATATATTTGATCCCCTTTACCCACTTTATGCTCCCCCTACTCCCTTATATTTGACCCCTTTATGCCGTCTACCTCTCCCCTCCTCCCCTACCCCCTACCCTCTGGTAACCACTAGTCCATTGTCCATGTCCCTGGGTCTCTGTTTGTTTGTCCTGTTCCTTTGTTGCTTTCAGGATTATATCCCCCATATAAGTTATATGTGATTTTCAACTTTTTCTGTCTGACTTATTTTACTAACCATGATTATCTCGAGGTCCATTCATGTTGTTGCAAATGGCAGTATTTCATCTTTTCTTATGGCTGAATAATATTCCATTTTATATATATATATGTGCCACAGCCTCTTTAGCTAATCATCTATCGTGACACACTTCAGTTGCTTCCATGTCCTAGCCACTGTGAATAATGCTGCTATTAACATTGGTGTGCAAATATCCTTTTGGATATGGATTTTCTAGTCTTTAGGGTAAATACCCAGCAGAGGGATTGCTGGATCATATGGTAGATCAATTGTTAGTTTTTTGAGGAACCTCCATACTGTTTTCCATAGTGGCTGTACCATTTTGCAGTCCCACCAGCAGTCTATGAGGGTTCCTTTTTCTCTGCATCCTCTCCAACATTTATTATTACACGTCCTGTTGATTATAGCTATTCTAAAGGGCGTGAGGTGGTATCTCATTGTGGTTTTGATTTGCATTTCCCTAATAGCTAGCGATGTAGAGCATCTTTTCATGTTTGTAGGCCATTTGTATGTCCTCTAGGGAAAAGTGTCTGTTCAGGTCCTTTGCCCATTTTTCGATTGGATCGTTTGTTTCTTTGTTGTTATTGAGTCATGTGAGTTCTTTGTATATTTTGTATATTAGGCCCTTTTCGGAGGCATTGCTTGCAAATATATTTTCCCATTCAGATGGTTGTCTCTTTACCTTGTTGATGGTTTCTTTTGCTGAGGAGAAGCTTTTTAGTTTGATGTAGTCCCATTCATTTATTTTAGCTTTTACTTCCCTTGCCTTTGAGGTCAAATTCATAAAATCCTCTTTAAGTCCAAGGTCCTTGAGTTTAGTTCCTATGTTTTCTTCTGTGTGTTTTATTGTTTTGAGTCTTATACTTAGGTCCTTAATCCATTTTGAGTTAATTTTGGTGTGCGGTGATAGACAACAGTCTAGTTTTATTCTTTTGCAGGTGACTTTCCAGTTTTCACAGCACCATTTATTGAAGAGGCTTTCCTTTCTCCACTGTATGTTTTTGGGCTTTTTTGTCAAAAATTATTTGCCCATATAAATATGGGTTTACTTCTGGACTCTCAATTCTGTTCCACTAGTCTGTGTGTCTGTTTTGCTGCCAATATCATGCCGTTTTGGTTGCTATCTCTTTGTAATATAATTTGAAGTCCGGCAGAGTGATGCCGCCAGCCTCGTCCTTTTTTCTCAAGATGGCTTTGGAAATTTGGGGGTGTTTTGTGCTTCCATACAAATCTGATGATTTTTTGTTCTATTTCTTTAAAAAATGCCGATGGGATTTTGATGGGGATTGCATTAAATCTGTATAATGCTTTAGGTAATAAGGTCATTTGAACTATGTTGTTTCTTCCAATCCATGAACTCGGAATACCTTTCCACTTTTTTATATCTTCTTTGATTTCTTTTAATAGAGTCTTACAGTTTTCATTATATAGATCCTTCACTTGTTTAGTTAAATTTATTCCTAGGTATTTTATTCTTTTTGCAATTGCAAAAGGAATTATTTTTTTCCACTTCTTTTTCTGACACTTCATTATTAGAGTATAGGAATGCTATGGATTTTTGAACATTGATTTTGTATCCAGAGACTTTACTGTATTTGCTTGTTTCTCATAGTGTTCTTGTGGAGTTTTTAGGGTTTTCTATATAGAGAATCATGTCACCCACAAATAGTGACAATTTGACTTCTTTATTTCTTGTTTGGATGCCTTTTACATCTTTCTCTTGCCTGACTGCACTCACTAGGACCTCCAATGTTATAGTGAATAACAGTGGCGGTAGTGGACCGCCTTGCCTTGTTCCGGATCTTAGAGGGAATGTTTTTAGTTTTTCAGCATTAAGTGTGATGTCGGCTGAGGGTTTGTCATAGATGGCCTTTATTATGTTAAGGTACTTTCCTTCTATACTGATTTTGTTAAGTATTTTGATCATAAATGGATTCTGTGTCTTGTCAAAGGCTTTTTCTACATCTATTGGTATGATCATATGATACTTATTTTTTATTTTTTTTATGTGATTGTGTATCACATTAATCAATTTGCGTATGTTGAACCATCTCTGTGCCTCTGGGATGAAACGCACTTGATCGTGGTATATAATCTTTTTAACATATTGCTGTATTCGGTTTGCTAGTATCTTATTTATGATTTTGCATCTGTGTTCGTGAGAGATATTGGTCTGTAGTTTTTTTTTTTTTTTTTTTTTCATATTATCTTTACCAGATTTTGTTATGAGTGATATTGGCCTCATAAAATGAGTTGGGAAGTATAGCCTCCTCTTTGATTTTTTGGAAGAGTTTGAGAATAGGTATTAAATCTCCTTTAAATGTTTGGTAGAATTTACTGGTGAAGCCATCTGGTCCTGGACTTTTACTTTTTGGTAGGCTTTTGATGGTGGTTTCAATTTCCATACTGCTGATCGGCCTCTTTAGATTTTCCAGTTTTTCTTGATTCAGTCTAGGAGGTTGTATTGCTCTAAGTACTGGTCCATTTCTTCTAGGTTATTAAATTTGGTGTTATATACTTTTTCATATTATTCTTATATGATCCTTTGTATTTCTCTGATATCAGTTGCAATTTCCCCTCTTTTGTCCCTGATTTTGTTTATTTGTGTCCTTTCTCTTTTTTCTTTAGTGAATCTAGCCAGGAGTTTGTCAATTTTATTAACCTTTTCAAAGAATCAGCTCTTTGTTGCATTTATATATATTTTTTTTAATTTTTTTTTTAATTTCATTTATTTCTGCTCTAATTTTGATTATTTCTTTCCTTCTGCTGACTTTAGGCCTCATTTGTTCTTTCTTTTCTAATTTTTTAAGATAAAGTGTTGTTGTTTATTTGGGCTTGTTCTTGTTTTTGGAAGTAGACCTGTAATGATGTGAACTTTCCTCTTATGACCACTTTTGCTATGTCACAAAAGTTTTGATATATTGTACTATCATTATCATTCCTTTCTATGTATCTCTTGATCTCTCTTTTTATTTCTCCTGTGACCCAGTTATTCTTCAGTAGCATGTTGTTTAATCTCCATGTGTTTGTGGTTCTTCCTGATTTCTTTTGCAGTTGATCTGTAGTTTCAAAGCATTATGATCAGAAAATATGGTTGATGTGATTTCAACCCTCTTATATTTGTTGAGGCTATCTCTCTGTCCCAGTATGTGGTTTATTCTTGAGAATGTTCCATGTGCACTAGAGAAGAATGTATAAGTAGCCGTTTGGAGATAGAAGGCTCTGTAAATGTCACTTATGTTCAGTTGGTCTAATGTGTCATTTAAGGATGTTATTTCTTTATTGATTTTCTGTTTGTATGATCTGTCTATATCCAGCAGTGGGGTATGTAGGTCCCGTACTACGATAGTGTTTTGGTCTGTTTTTCCCTTTCGTTCTGTTAGTAATTGCTTTACGTATTTTGGGGCTCCCTGATCGGGAGCACAGATATTAATAAGTGTTATATCTTCTTGGTGCATGATTCCCTTTATCATTATGAAGTCTCCCTCAGTATCTTTCTTTACCTTTTTTATTTTGAAGTCTATTTCATCTGATATTAGTGCCGCTACTCCCGCTTTTCTCTGAATGCCATTTGCTTGAAATTTCATTTTCCACCCTTTCACTTTGAGTCTGTATTTGTCTTTGGAGCTGAGATGTGTCTCCTGGAGGCAGCATATGGTTGGGTTTTGTTTTTTGATAAAAAGGCAACTGTGTGCCTTTATTGGTGAGTTCATTCCATTTATATTTAGGGTGATTATTGAAATACAAGGTCTTTTTATAGTCATTTTGTCTTTTGCTTTCTGGTAGTTCGGTGTTTCCATTGCTTCCTCGTCCTTGTGTTTGTTTTCTTTATTTTGGTTGGCTTTTGTGTGTTTTGCCTCTGGTTTTTCTTGCGGTATGTTATATACTTCAATTCTGAACCTTCTGTATATGGTTACAATTACAAATATGAAAAGGATAGTTATATATATATAGTCGTCCATTTACTTCTTCACATGCGTTATCTCCATTCTCTTTTGCAAATTTGAATCTTTGAATCCTCCCCTTTTCAGTCATTGTTATCTCAGTTTGTCCCTATGTTTGCTGAACGTTCATTACTGTCTTGTTATAACAATTCTATTATTATTTAAGCTTATAGTGCCCTGTTCGTAGTAAGGTTTGCACTCCTCTGCTTCTATTTGCCTGATGGTCACTTTTCTCTTAATTATGCCTTTTTTTTTTTGTCATTTTGTTTTAGGTGAATTGACCCCTTTTAGGTTTTCCTGTAGTGCACAGGCCTCATAGTGGAGAATTCCCTCAATTTTTGTATGTCTGCAAAAGTCTTAATTTCTCCTTCATATCTAAAGCAGAGCTTACTTGTACACAATATTCTAGGCTGGTAGTTCCTTTCACTTAGTAGTTTCAATATTTGATTCCATCCCTTTCTGGGTTGTAAGACTTGCAGTGAGAAGTCTGAGGATAATCTAATGTGTTTACCTTTATAAGTTACCATGTTTTTCTCTCTGGCTGCCTTGAGAATTCTATCTTTGTCATTGATTTTTTATAACTTTAATACAATGTGCCTTGGTGAAGGCCTTTTTGGGTTGACATAATTGATTGTTCTGTTGATTTCTTGAATTCCAAGCTCCAGCTCATTCCTTAGATTTGGGAAATTTTCGTCCACTGTTTGTCTGAAAATGCTTTCTAGTCCTTGCTCCTTTTCTTCACCTCCGGTAATGCCCATTATTCTTATGTTTCCTCTCCTGATGATATTAGCTAGTTCTTGAATTACTCCTCATTATTTTTCATTCTTCGATATCTCGCATCTTCCTTATTATTTATTTCTAGATTTCTGTCTTCGATATTACTGATTCTTTCCTCCATTTGGTCGACTTTATTTCCCAAGACTGCTATTTAATTTTTCAACTCTTGCAGTGTGTTTTTTATCTCTGGAAGATCTATTTTGCTATTTTTGAGGGTTTCAATCTCCTTGGCTCTACTCATCTCATCATTTTTTTAATTCCTGAAATTGTTGATGTGACTTATTCTGGAACTCATTGAGTTTTTTCATCAGTCTCTGTCATTTCAGTTGCATGTTTCTATGTCTGTAACCTTATTTCCTGGAGATTTTTCTCTTTTTTTCTGAGATTCCTTGTCATCTTGGTTGTTCTTGGTGTTTAATAGACTATTTCTCTGCGTATACATTCATGAAAGTATATACTACTGTTTTTCCAGAAAGAAAGTTTATTATATAAATGTCTTTCTTTAGCCTGTTGCAAAGAAGGCACTTTTCTTTTGGTTTCCAGTAAGTGTCATCTAAGCCTCTTGGATCCCTGCAGTATAAAGCCTTAAAATGCCTTTTTAAAAAAATTTCTTGCAGATATTTAATCACGCTTGCTACCCTCAATTTCAGCCCCTGTTAGTGTCAGCGACAGTCTTGGCTGCATTTGCTCAGATTCCCCTGGGGCTCCATGTGATAGGTCGCAGATGGTATGAGGGGAGGGGCCCTCTGGGTTGGGAGTTGGGGGCTATGGTTCAGCCTCAGTTTTTCATTTGGGAGTGGTAAAAATCAGCTGTTGTTTCTCCATGCTTCCATTCTACTTCTCTGTCTTCTACCCTGATGACTGGGCCCTTCCACCCAGCGCAGGGAGGCTCACAGTAGTCCTAGGAAGGGCTGTTCAGGGAAGTTCCTGCCCCTTCACCCCTCACCCCCTCCTGCAGGGAGCTCAGGCAGCTGAGCGAGGCAGCTTCTTTGTTTCTCTCAGACCACCACTCGACACCGGAGTTCTAAACTGTGGTAGCTCTTATGCACAGATCCCATGCTCAGAAGTGCTGGTGTGCAGTTTGGGTGTTTTTTATTGTTTTTGATGTTCATCTTATTGTTGTTTCAAGGGGAGAGATCTGGTGACGTCTCTCATTCTGCCACGTTTCTGCAAAAGTGCCAATTTTAGTATATTTTTAAGGCCTATAGGAATATACCAAATGCATTTGCAATATACATACTGGTTTCTGTATTTAAAAATCTTTGAAACCAGATTGGACTTATATGAAACTCATACCATAAATTGTGATTTTTTTTTCTACAGCTAGAATAAAAGGTGTCATGTTCTTAAAGGGATGTGTGTGTGTGTGTGTGTGTGTGTGTGTGTGTGTGTGTGTGTGTCTTATCCCTAGCTTTTATGTCAAGCTTTTTGTAAGATAAATGTTAAAACATAATGTGTGTTATTAATAAGTTTATTAGAATGAATATAAAATTCATAAAAAAACATAATTCACTAGGAAAACTAGTCACTCTCCTAGTGTTGGAATTTTAATGAAGTATGGTGAGTTGTAGCTTTTGAGGAATATATTACCAGTTAAAGTAGTCAGCCTCATTTTAAGTTTTATTGTTACTTTTAATTGTTTTTTTTTTAATACATTAATCATAGTCTTTTTATTTCTGGAGGCTTCATTTTTCTTTTGGGAATTTAGTATGATATATATTTGAGATATTTTAAACTTCCCTTTAAATTAAGCTAAAGTTTAGTAAACTTAGATAAAGTGAAATTTTAAGTTTTGGTAAATTTTGGGATCAAAATGACTCAACTGGTGGGCATTATATGGCCTTTAAAATATCCACATTACAGAGAATTTGATGACAGTGTGGTTCATAATGCTACTCTGAAAGAGAGCAGCCTACCCCACAGGCTAAAGAAAAATTTTAAACTTTATTCAACAATATATCAAACTAAATCAGGGGAATTCAGATCTGCTGAATTAAAAACCCACAGCTTTTCAAGTTTTGTGAAAATATAAGAATGTAATAGAAATATATTTAGGTATGTTACAATCCACTGATAGGAAAAAATTTAAAAGGTGTTTTTTTTTTTAATCCAGTAATACATAGCCAGTAAGCAAAACTCTTAAAAATCAATGGAATATTATAGAATCTATCATTTACTTTATGTGAAGCCATGTCATGAGAGTCCACTCCATACATGCCAATTTTTTAGAGGGAAGGAGAGAGAAGCTATATTCAGAAGATACCTATTTCTGTCTTTCCTACAGATTATACATTTAGAAAGACCAATTTCTAGATTTTTTTTAACGTCTTGCTTTTTGCCCTCTGCAATAGTCCTAGTGGAATAGTTGCCTCTGCATAGTTTGCTGACCTCTGATCTTGTACATGGTTATGGTTTTCATCAAATTTTTAGAAGGATTTGGCCAGAAGAGTACATATGTTTATATTTGCTTCCTGCAAAGTTACAAAGAAAATGACAGTTTAAAAAAGATATAATTTTAATGTCAAATAGAATGGAAAAGGAAATGATAGTTATCAGTAGATTCCAACAAAACTTAAGTGCTGACATTTGGATGATTGATGCTAACTGTTTAACCAAGAAGAGTGAATTTTATTTTTATGGATGGGGAGGGTGTGAACAAGCAACACTATACCAAAAAGTCCCCATTCTGTTTGCAGTCGGTCCTATTCCCATTCTCAGTTCTAGGCAACCCCTGGTTTGATTTCTGTCTCTGTCCTTTTCTGGATACTTTACATAGAAGACTCAGAACATGTGGTATTTGCTTCTGGCTTCTTTCACTTAGCATAATGATTTTGAGGTTCACCCATGTTGTAGCAGGTATCAGTAGTTCTTTTTATTACTGAATCTCAATATACTTTTATAAGTATTTAAAAGTATTATTTGGTCTCCTTTATTGTAAATACAAACTCTGTGAAGATAGGAACCATTGCTGGTCTTTGTAATTCCAGGATAACATTTATGAACTCATGAAAAACCTATCTATGTACCTACCTACATATTTATTTAATCAGTCTCTGTCTTTTATATGTATATATGTAAAACATAATAGTATATATTAGTATCTGTATGTCTGTCATAATATTTGTAGTTTACTCTCTTTCCTGCCTCCTGTGATCCTTTGAAATATAATAAAAACATGAAGGGAAATTATGTAACTTCAAACCAGCATAATAAAGCTAGTGCGGTTATATGTGTATTGTATAATAAATTTCCTTTTAAAGTAGATAAGATTGTAGCATATGTGGGCTTGATTCAGTGATTTGTCTTCATAACTTTTACTTGAATGTTTCAGTAATTAACTTTTATAGAAATGGAAAACTTTAGCTGAAATATTGATTGGTTTAAAAACAGTGCTTAGTAGATAAAAGAGGTGAAGCAACTTTTGTGAAGGTATTTTTTTGTGGATTATATAATTTAAGCATGGATGCCTCTTTGATTAAATACCTTGCTTAGATGAACTACCAACTTTTTCTTATAATAAAACTCCAAGGCAATTTACTCTTAATCATACTGAGGAAATTAGGTGAATTGCTCAGGATTATAGAATATAGGGTTTAATTTATCATTTGTTATTATATATCATTATGTGAAGTATTACCTAAGTGTTAAGTAGTTAAATACTTTGTCATCAGTTTAAATCTGAAGTCTTACTAAAAGATTAAGTCAATACTTTATCAATGGTTTAAATATATATTTTTATAGATTATATACTCTGTAGGTAAAGTAAGACTGCTGTTTTATTAAAGGTCTTTCTTAACTTTCCCTACATTCCCTGCTGATGTTAGCTATCAAGAAAGTAGATTATTACCTCACCTTTTAGATTTACAACTTTGTTATTAAAATAAGTTGTGAATTGTCTCTTCACAAGTTTATTTTTTCTTAGGGAATAAGTAAAAAATGAATCATGGGGAAATATTTTTATTATTTTATTTAATCATTGTTGAAGGATTATGTATGTGTGCATATGTATGTATATATGTGTGTATGTATTTGGTAGAACACTTCACTTCTTGGAATAGTTAACTCAGACTTATTTTCAGTATTATTTAAATGGGTAGCTTGTTTTTCAGTCATGTTCTGGCCCTAATGCTATTTGAAGGAACCTGAAAACTATTTAATATTTTATTTAGAGTGTTACTTGTCTTTATTGTTTTTGAGAGCAAATTATTGGACAGATTTTTTTTAAGCTACGTTTCTTAAATCTGAATTTTTGTTTCCTTTTATAAATACATATTTAAATACAAAAACAAAGTATATAAAATGATATTTTATTTTGAAACTCCTCAATATTTTATAAATAACTTAAGGAGATTCTAAGAACATCATTATATTTAGTTATGTCATTTTACTAGAGAGCTTGCTTTGCAGCAAGTAGATAATATTTTGAAGAATGTTGCTATTGTAAGTTTACCTGGTCCTGCAGTGCAATAATTGAATAGAACTACTTGTGTGTGCATGTGTGCATACCTGCAAAGAAAACACTTGTAAAGGTAGATTTAATATACTAATAAACTTCAAATGATATATTTTTAAATTTTATTTTTACAGTTCGATGTTAAGGAAATAGTCCTTTGATAATTCTGTAATTAACTGTATACACATCTGTGCAAGTGTATATGTTTACATATTTGTATTTTTTTTCCACAACTAGAAATAGCCATAGATAATGTAGTAGCACTAGAAGTTCCTTGGTAAGATTGGTGACATGATGGAATTGTTTATAATTTGGCATGGAGAGAGAAAAAACTGAAGGTAGGAAAAATAATTCCAGATTATAAAAGTAGTCCAAAATTAGAGCTGTAGAAATGGAGAAATAAAACAACGTCGAGACATAATATACAGGGGAATTTTATAATTTTTCATTTTATCTTTTCATTGTGCAGTATTTCTTTTTGAATGCAATTTATATTCTCCTATCCTTAGTCACCCTTCCGGATATTTATAGTATACATTGCTTTAATTAGTTGAATAAGGCAAAATAGTTTAATTCATTGTCCTAAGCTTTGTAATCAATATTTTTGAAATGCTCGTTGGAAGTTTTACATATCACAAAATTACAATAGATATGTTTATATTAATGTTAGCATTTGAATTTATAGTATGAGTTATTCAAGGGCAAAATTGTTTTAAAACAATATAAATTTACTGAAATTCTACTTAAATGACTCAAAAGAAGATTGTCTTTCAACTTTCTTCAAAAACTTTTTAACTTTCTGAGAGTTATATCATAATCCCAACTCCCCCATTGCCCTTTACCTGAATGAAGACACAAATAAGAAATTATTTTGGGTTAAAAAAAAGAAAAAGATAAAAACAAACAAAAAAATGTTGGAGTTTGGAATAGAAAAAACAGTTAAAATAAATTTGTGTGTTAGAATATTTCTTATAATTGTTTTATGCTTTAATTCTTTACCTTTAGGAATTTGAAAGATTTTGCTTTATTTGGAAAACAGTGTAAAAACTTCATAGGATTGTGGATATGCTTGGATGTTATCCAATTGAAAGATGGTATTTGATATTTTTAGAGTAGAATAATAGACCAAATATATATTTTCTGCTTTGCAGAAGCATCATGATAAAAAGTCTCCTATTTTAGGCCAAATATTTGAAAGACCTGTTGGTCATCTGTATGTGTTATGTAAATTAGGCTTAAGCAAAAGATTATTGGGAGCATGTGCCAGCAATAGAATAAGAACTTAAAAATTCAAATGAGGGGTGGCTCCATAGTGTAGTGATTAGCACGTCTGCTTTACATGCAGTAGGTTCTGCATTTGCACCCCAGGTGGAGCCACAGACCATGCCCAGGTGTGCCAGGCTCTGGGAGTGCGCCCCGAGTGTGTGGGAGGAGACGCTCTGCCTTCAGAGAGCCAGTTCTTAAAAAAGGGAGATGGCAACATCTGAAGGTCAGGGATAGAAGTGGGAGAGGGGAGGGAGTTAAAGAGGGGGGGAAATTTTCTTAAAAAAAAAAAAATTCAAATGAATTTCTGTCAACATTAGAAATAGTTTTGATAATTTAATAATAAACAGAATGTGTACACATCCAGTCTCCATCACCACCTGAACAGCTGTCCATCAATCTTTAGCATAGTCATCAGGCTTCTGTTAAGTCCTTTCAGTTTTCCAGTATGTATAATAGTTATAAAAGGCTGGTGCCATCACGTACAATTACCTTCTATAACTAAAAGTAAGATTCATGTAGAGTTATAGTTAGAACACTCTAAATTAAAAAAAGAACCAAGATCAAATTTTATCCTTATCCTTCATAAAATTATTCTTCATTATACTATAAAACTGTTTTCTTGCTCTTTTTGAGATATGTTTATTAAACCTTTTAAATTCTGATACAATTAATTCAGAATTTTTTTGAGAATTTAACAGGTCAAAAGATAATATAAAGCTGTTTTAGTTACATAACTACTGTTAATACTATTATTTAATTAAAAAATAGGAAGCCCAATTTGTTTTTCTCAGCATTTTATTATAAAAATATTAAAATATAGAGAATATTCGAAGGAATTATACAATGAATACCCATAGAACAACCATCATTAGTTGATCCATTAATTTATTTTTTTGGTTCACTTAAGAGTAAGTTGAAGATATCAGTACATATCTTCCCTAAATATTTCAGCATGTATGTATCAATAACTATCAATAGAGTTCAATATTTACTTATAGCTTCTTAAGGAAAATATTACATAGAATGAAATATATGGGCACTTTGTTTTGTTTCACTTAAATGCACAACATTTGGTAAAAGTTTAGGAATATCTTTTTTCTATCCATAATGATATATAATTAAATACTAGAATACTTTTGGATTGTCTTTAAAAAAATGAGAAATACTGATTATTATTTTATTGCCTAAGAATACCAATTCATATAGTAAATTATAAATACAAGTCTATAAACTTTATTATAAAGATGGAAACTATATTAGTCTTTTATAATTGCCTTTGAGTTTTTGCTATAAAGGTTACCAGTTACTTGCATTATTAAAGACAGATTATAATTTACCTAGATTTTCTCATCCAGTTGCTTCAAAGTTTATTTGGGTACTTGGTTTTATAGTTTATGTTAATTGAGAAAGATCATTCAAGACAGCGTTTGCTCCCGTACATTTTCTGGGCAAGTAAGGATGCCATCCCTCTTCTCATCGCCTGCAGGAGGGGTGGGAAAGTCAAGTTAGCAGTTGGTTTGACTTCAGGAGGTATTAAGATGGGAATTTATTCTTGATTTTTTTTTTCTTGCACTCAGAGGAAGATAAAAAGGCAAAAAGGAAACAAAAGTTTTGAACAGTAGATTGTCAAAAGGTAGAGTAGATAATGGAGAGGCAAGAATTACTGACGAAAACGTCCCAAGACAACTCTAGTGTTGCTGAATACCTACCTGAGGCTTTAAGCTATTCAACTTTTTCAGTAATGCTTCTTTTAAAATTGCTTGCAGATCTCATCTGCATAAGCTTTTAACACAGCATTTTTAATGGGAGAAACACCAGTTCAATGAAACTTTGAAAAAGTGGGAAATTCTGCATACTGTATTGGGTCTTGAGAATCACGACGGGTACATATATACACCTCTAAATAGTTTGTCACCTCTAAAAAGTTTTACCAAAAGAACCTGATTAACTTTATTACGATGTTTTTACTTGAAATTACTTGAACATGAAACCCTTTTTAATGTATTTTGATTCTTACTTGCTGAAACTTGTTCCGTGGAATTAGATTTAGGGATTGCGGATCTATTAAGGTTGATAGGACTTCACTTTCAAGCAATTCATTATCTATATTTGCGTTATTTTATACTGGTTTGTTATTACGAACTGGGAAGAGGGAAGAGCCAGTTTTTCTTGTTTGTAATTTCATTGTGTTGGATACCTTATCTCTGTAGTGATCTATGTAAGATGTAGTACTTTATGAATTTTTACTTTCATGAAGTATAATATTGTTGATGTCCTTTATCAGTGTTTCTCAAGCTTTTTATACTCTTAATGATTATGTAAACCCCAAACTTTGAGCGATGCAGTGCAGTACTGATGATTCATTGTACTCTGGGTATCATTCTTCTGGGCAATTCCCTCCTTTTCCCATTTTAAAAATTAATTTCATTTTTTTTTTTTTTTAGCATAGATGGGAATAATGATGAAATAATTACTAGGACAATGAAATGCATAGTATTTTATGATATAGGAAAACAGATGACTAAGATCCCACAAGGTGTCTTAGAGTTATAAAAGGGTACAATAGACCCATATTACAATGGCAAGCAAGAATGTGTTTTATTTTAAAAAAGTAAAATTTTATCTTTGGAAGACTGCTACGAAAGAAAAGAAATGTTGTGAAATAACTCCTTACAAATAGAACTACTGAAAAAGAAACAAAAACTAAAATTGGGTCCAATAGATCCTGCTAGTATATCAAGATATGAGCATGTAATATCTTTTTACTGTTTTTAAAAGATGCTTTTTAAGGTTTAATTTTTATTTTTAAGTTTTTATACGTTCTCTAAATTGTTTTCCCATCATCAAGAATCAGCTTTCTCTTTTTCCTTCCTCCTTACCTCCCTTCCTTTTCTCTCTCCTATCCCTTTTCCCTTTCCCTCACTCTTACTCTCTTCTAAACACCTCTTTGTCACCTCCCCACACCCAGTGTCCATCTTTCTGCCCTTCTGTCCTTCCTTCCTCCTTCCCTTCTCCTCCCTTCCCCTCCCCTCTGAAACATATATATTAAAAAGCAACACCTATTACAGTTTTTACTGCCACCAGTATTTGAAGTTTTTGTTTTCATGACAACTCAACTATCATTAAATTTGTTTCCTGATTAAGTGCTATAAAATACTTCTTTTATTCTAGTGTGTAATCTTTTATAGGTAACTAGCGAATCATCATTTCCCCTTTTGTATTGGTTATTATATAGTTTTCTATGAATTGTTCATTTGAATCACATGAATTACTATGAAATCCTAGGTTTCATAACCCATTTTCATAGAATCTTTATGTAATATATTGACGCATCATCACATTTGTTGCAACTATCTTTTAATCTTTATTTTTCACTCTAAATTTATTTTACAAACTGTATTTTTAATATGTTTGATTCATGATTTTTGAATTTTGAAGTAATAAATTATTACCACTCTAGATAATTTATATTAAGTAGGATTTTAATTTTGTTTTACTAAAATTAGTTTTTATGGAACATTTTGGCAAAATAATTTGGTAGCACATCTTGAGAGCCAAGAAAATGTCTCTCTGTTTCGATCCTATTTTTAGAAGACTTAATTAAAGGGAAGAATAAAGTCTGTTAGGTGCTTTGAACTCAGTATATTCTTGTTTTGTCAAATCCTTTGAAATACTACAAGTCAGGAAAATATTTTTATGTTTTCCAGATTATTGTTCAGTTGTAACAATTGTGGACCAGACAAATGCAAAGTTAACCTGCCTGCTCTTTAGTGGAAATTATGAAGCCCTTCCAATGATTTATAAAAATGGAGATATTGTTCGCTTTCACAGGCTGAAGGTACAGTTCATAATATCTATAACTTTTTATTTTTATTTTTGAAGAGAACTCTGTATTGTTCACTAAAACTAGTTAGCACTAATTATATGGTTGCTTTGTTGTAACATGACAAGCATTTGAAGAGATAAGAAGAAATGTAAATAGTATCACACTTCACATAATGTATGTTAGGAAACCTCTTCATTTGAACAAACTACCTGCCCTCATTCCACAGAAATGTGTTTGTTGCTGTGATTCAGACTAGTTGTGCTGTCTTCTTGCTTCTAAATATAGACGGATGTTTTAAAAGTTTTCCATGTAGAGCTTGGATAATGAACTTTTTTTTTTTTTTAAACAAGCCTTAGTTCAAAAACTACAAAAGTGTACAAAAATTGGGAAATTATATTATTCTTTCCATTGTATTAGTTCAGGTACAGTAAAAGCATTGAGACATTAAGTATCAAATCAAAATAAGTTGATCTTCATTTATGAGGAATGTGTTAAAACATGAACAGAAGTACTTTTAGGTACTTTTAAAATTATGCTAGCAGTTAAATGTAAGAAAACCTTTGATATAAAAATAAAGCTATTAAATAGTATGTGATTTTTTTAAATCAACTTTTAAATACTTTAATGTTTTTAGTCTTTTAGGTTTTAAACATTTCAGTCCCTTCATCTTTTCTTCTTATTACATGGGTTTTCATGTAAATCCTTCCTTATCCTGGTTGTCTTTTTCTTCTAATGTTTCAGCTTATCTGTGTCCCTCGTGGTCAACACAGTGCTCTTAATGAGCACAATATCCCAGGTGTGTTCTCTTCTTAGCTATGGTGGGAATTACCTCTCTTGATCTATTAGTGCCTTTTCTCTGAGAATAGATGAATAGTAGATGAATATTTTCATGAAGATAAAAATAGAAATACCATTGTAGCACTGTTACAAACTTATTTAAACTTAACAGAATAGCTTATTTCTCACAGTGTTGTGTCTTATAATATTTGTATTCGTACAATGCACCCTCCCCTCCTAATGTTTTTAGTTGTTATTCTTCTTATTGTTTAACTGAAGTAGAATATACTTCTCTCCGTTCATAGTATAAAAAAACTCATATCGCTAGCACTCTAGCAACTCCCCCCATCCCCGGGAGTAAATAGTCTTATAACTTCTAACATCATCTATATTTGTTCTACATATAAAGGGAATAGACTATAGTTTTTGTTTTTCCTTTTTTTAAAAATGTTCTGGCTTATGCTTGTGTGATTCAACCATATTACTGCATATCGTTTTACTTTGTTCATTTTGTTTGCTCAACAGTATTCCATTGTGTGAATATATCAGCATTTATGTATTTTCTGTTGGAAATTTAGATAATTTTCAGTTTGAGGATATTATGCTGCTATAGTCTAGTACATATCTTTTAGTGACTGTACATTATAATTATATATACATTTGTGTGTATAATTTACATATAATCATACCTTTATATAATGTATTATATATGTAATTATATACATTTATATATTATATATTGTATAGTATTTTATATATATAAAATGCATATATTTTATGTATAAATGCATTTCAAATTATATCTAGCAGTCCAGTCCTAGGTTCTAGGATATGCTTATGCTTGCCTTTAGTTTTTCTAAGTGTTTTTTTTTTCTTTTTTCACCAGTTCACATTCCCATTAGTTCCACATTTTCACCAACTTTCACCAACTTGTCATTTTTCATTTTTTTTCATTGTAACTATTCAATTGAATGTATATTAGTATCTCATGGTTTTTAACTTGAATTTCCCTGAAATTTATGAAATCGAGAACTCATTAAAATTCAAATTTCTTTTGTAGTAAAAAGTATCAGTCTGAGTCTTTTGCTCATTTTTTATAGGATTTTATCTTCCTTTATTAATGACTTGTTTAAGTTCTTTATATATTTAGGCTACATGTCTTTTGTCAAGTATCTTGTTTAAGTTCTTTATATATTTAGGCTACATGTCTTTTGTCAAATAAATGAATTGTGAATATCTTTTCCCAGATGAATTTCTTTTTTATTCTCTTAATGTCTTTTGATGAACAAATTTTCTTAATTTTAGTATAGTCTACTTTAAACTTTCATTTCATGGTCACTACTTTTTATGTCCTGATTAAGAACTCTTTGTCTACTCTACCTTATTAAGATGGTTCCTAAGTTTTCCCTTTAAGTCATATATTATTTTTCTGTTTTATATTTAGATCTGTAATTTTCTTTTCCTATAATTTTGTTGTTAATTCCAGCTATGCTGCCTCTTGAAAATGGGAAGCATGCCCTCTTTTTCGATTCTAAAAGAATTTGTGCTAGATTACTGTTTTTTTCTTCCTTAAATGTTTGGAACGATGCACTGGTGATACTATCTGAGTCTGATGATTTCTTTATTGATAGGTTTTTATTAACCAGTTACTCAAATACTTTGATAAATTTAATTTTTAGAAAAGTCTGCCTATTTTACCCAGATTGTCAAATTTATTGATATAATGTTGATCATAATGTCATTTATATTTTAGATGTTTGTAATGAGAAATACTGTTTTGTAGTCTTGATGTAATAATTTGTTTATTCTGCTTTTTTCCAGATTAGTCTTTCCAGGTTTATCATTTTTGTTAATCTCTTCAAAGAACCAGTTTTTCACTTTTATTTCCTTGATTGAATGTTTCTATTTCTTTTACCTTGATTATCTTTTCCTTATACTTTTTCGGGGTTTCAAGTATATATTTGTGCATCTTCTTGAGATGGAAGCCTAAATCTGATTTAACCTTTCTTCTTTTGCAAAATATTCACTTATGACTATACATTTTTCTCTATGTACTACTTTAGTTTGATCCAACAACTAACATGTCAAAATTTTATTATCCTTCAATTCACTATATATTCAAATTTTCAGTTGATTTCTTCTGTAAAATTAACTTCACCATTGTAGAGGATTTTATCTATTTCTGTCAATTTTTGCTTCATTATTTGAAGCAATATTAATTTGGTTTAGACTTATTTTTTTAATTTATGTTTTGTATATTTTGAGGTTGCTGTATAGATTTAGATTAAGATGTTTTCTGATGATATTAATTATTAATATGAAATGTTCCTATTTAGTTCTAGTAGTGTGTCTTACACTTTTTTTTTTTTTATCGATAGCTTAGCTAATTTTGAATAGCCCTGAAAGTTTTCTTTAGTTGGAAAAAAACATTAAAAGTACAGACATCTCTCTTAGATATCAGGGTTTGTTAATATTTTTTCATGTTTTTCTTTTGCTCATTGCAATTTGGAGATCATAGGTCATAGCAAAAATATATATAATACAAGAGTCAAGTTTTTTCTGTTCATTTTTTGCAACAAATATTTATTTGGTACCTAATTTGTACATGTTTGTGTTTTAATGCAGAGAGCCAAACAATAGAAAAGTAAATTCAGGTAGTGATAGCTGCTATGAAGAAAAAACAGAATCAGGAAAGGCCTTTCTAATTAGGAGACATAAGATTTGGAGCCTAAATGTTGAGGAAAAGTTCTGTTGAGATATGAGGGAAAATGTTTTCCAGGAAAATGACATTACAAATACTGAGACCCTGAGATAGTTAATGAGCATGGTATTGGGGGGGGGGGAACAGAAAGAAGGCCATCATGGATCTTAGTCAACTATTCAGAGGGTAGTGTAAGATGAAACAGGAGAAGAAGGTAGAGACTAGTTCATATATTGCCTTTGGTAAATAAGTCATTTAGATTTTATTCTATTAAACAGGGGTCATTAGAGGGTTTTAAATAGAATGATTTGATTTATATTTTGAGAAAAGCACTCACAGTTACTTGGGCAATGACTTGATTGTTAAGGGGAAAACATGAAAGAAGATCAGTTATTTCAGTTTTTCAGTCTTGAGATGGGGATGGCTTAGATTAGGGTGGTTGTGGAAATAGAAGTAGATAAATTAAGGTATGTTTTAAATGTGGAGCAAAGTGTATTTTCTGATAAGCTCAACATGAAAACAAGTTACCAACACAACTAAGCTAGAAGATTGTTCTGTTCTACCCTGCTAGTCAGCAGAGGCAGACTTTGATAAACAGTACAGCCTAATGAACATGAAATTGGTGATACAAAGAAAGATGAGCGTAGAACCAAGAATCATCAGACTTTAAGCCTAAATCAAAAAACAGCATATGCAATAAACAGAACTCATTTAAGCATGTGTAAAACAGGTCAAATGATTAGTTATGGGACAAGTATAATTAGTATCTGCAGAGTGAACTTTTTTCTATGTGAAATTAACTGGTACTAGACCAGACCTACTACTATAAAGATTCGTAAAAAATGGACAGCATGTATCAGACAACTATTTTCAGGCATCTGTGATCAGAGAGAGGAGAGAAACTGATAAAATAAGCCAAATGGTCACCCAAACTCTGCCTGGGGACAGGTTTTCAACCACTGCACAGCATGCTGAAGAGCGAGCAGAAAATAGTGGTCCTGCTAAGCTGAGGCATCTAAGATTAGAGTTCAAAGCAGCTGAAAGAGCTGGAATCAAGACAGTTCACCAGAGAGGACAGAGTTGTACAGAAGGGGAAGTCCAGAAGTCTGCTGGGTTATTGTTGTTGCCCATGAATACTTGGGTAAGCTGGGCTGTGCATGGAGAGGGCAAGACTACTTAAGGATTACAAGGGCTACTGTGTGGTTGTACATTTTAGAGGTGTTGCAGTTGGGATGCTTGAAATCTAACCTAGCCAGAGATAAATAACCTTATTAATATCTCTTTAATATGTTGGCTATTCAGCTGAGATAACACAAAGGCCTCACCTCACAAAGGACCAAATCCTAGAGTAAAGCCTACTCTAGATGTGTTTTTTCAAAGCCTGAAGCAAGGTCTCCAGGGAAGACAGTATTGCAGGATGAGTCCCATCAAGGCAGAAGGACTTTGGGAAACATTTTGAGCTTTCCACAGAGTCATTCTAACAAAGCATACAGCCAGGCCTTTATAAGTTGAAGGCAATCATCCAGCAACTGAACTACTAACAAGAACAAGAATCAATGTTGGTCA
The DNA here is from genome assembly GCA_028627145.1 of Eidolon dupreanum. Classification (NCBI taxonomy): domain Eukaryota; kingdom Metazoa; phylum Chordata; class Mammalia; order Chiroptera; family Pteropodidae; genus Eidolon; species Eidolon dupreanum. The sequence goes on along the minus strand of CM053514.1, from coordinate 57,696,009 downwards.
GAAGTAAGGTAACATAATTCAGAGTCTTTACAGTATATCATCTACAATGTCTAGTAAAGATGAAAAAATACTAGTCATGAAAAAAATAGGAAAATATTACCCATAGTTAAGAAAAAATATCATAGACACTCTAAACCAACTTTACAGTGGCCCGGGTATAAGATTTTAAAACAAAAACTTTAAAGCAGTTATTATTTTTAAAGACTTAAGTATGTTCAGCAAATTAAGAGAACATGTGGTTAAATTAATGCAACATAAAAAATTTCTGTAGAAATATGGAAACTATAAAAAAGAACCTAATAGAAATTGAGTAACTGAAAAAAGCAGCAAATGAAATAAAATGAAAAACTTACTGGATAGGCTAAACAGCAAATTAGATATATCACATTTACTTAAGAGGATAGGTTAATAGAAGTTATGTAATCTGAAGAACAAGGATTAAAGAAATCTTGACAGAGCCTTAGGACCTGTGGAATAATGTCATATAGTAAAACATTTGAGACACAGGAGAAGAGAATGGAAATGGGAAAAAATATTTATGGAAATAAGTAGAATTTTTTCCAAATTTAACGGAAAATACTGATTTTCAGATCCAAGAAACTCAGTACACTCTGTGTGGGACCACAAAGAAAAATGCTTCTAAACAAATCATTGTGAAACCATTAAAAAAAGATAAGTTAGCTGGTGGAGAAATGACACATTTCATATGGGAAACATTGGTACCAGTCATCTTTGATTACTTACCAGAGATAACAATACCCGAAAGAACAAAGTAATGATAAATTTTCAGTGTGATAAAAAATTTATTTACCCAGATTTGTATCCAGAGAAAATATCCTTCACAAGTGAAATAAAATAAAGACATTTTTATATAAAAAGAAATGAGAGACTCCATAGCCAAAATATCTTCACTACAAGAAAATGCTAAAGGATAGTATTCAGGGAGTTCTACAAACCAGAAAATTATTAGGAAATAATGTAACAAATAAATAGGAAATTAATGAGTAAATAAATCTGAAAGACAGTGTTTTGTATTCCTATAATTTCACTAAAAGATAAATGGCTATTTAAAAGAAAAACAATATTGTAAGGTGGAGTTTATAAAATATGTACAAAAATATAACAATAGTACAAAGGGATGGGTGGAATGGTTAAATAGAATTATACTACTTAAAGGTTATTACCTTCAGAGATTATTGTACTTTAAAAAGTGGGAAATGTGAAATGGAAAGTAAGAAGTAAGTAGTAGAACAATACTGATTCCAAATCAACTTTGAGACATTAAGAATTCATTCATAGCTCAGAGGAAGTAAATGGAACACTAATAAGTTCAAAATAAGGCAAGAAAGGAATAATAGGAAAACAATTTTTAAAAAGGAAAACAAGATAATAGACTTAAATGTAACCATATCAATAATTACATTTATGCAAATAGACTAAACACTCCTTTTGCAAGGAAAAAATAGAGTAAAGAAAAAAAAGCAAGTACCAAATATATATATCTACAAGAAATAAAGACGCAAACAAGTTGGAAGTAAAACTATAGAAAAGATATACCAAGCAAACAGCATTAGGAAGATGAAGTAACTATATTAATATCAGAGTATTACAAGAGATTAAAAGGGGGGAGCATTTCACAAAGACCAAATAGTCGCTTTATGAAGATGTAACAACCATAGATGCATGTGTATCTAATAACTGAGCTTTGAAATCCAGAAAGCCAAAGTATGGCATATCTTGGCTCTTAGTCAGACCTGAGGCTGAAACCTTAGCCTCAGCTGCATTTTATTCAATTCAAACGCTTATATTTTAAATATCTAGTTTTCCCTTTTACATTCATGAGTAACTGTCACTTGTTACTCTTTTTCCTTTTGTAAATTATATCTTAATAATGCAATACACATGACATTATTGAATTGTACGCTTGAAACCTATATGATTGATCAGTCACCTCAATAAATTTAATCTGCCACTTGTGACAACATGGATGGATCTTGAGATAATCATACTAAGCAAAATAAGCCAGACATAAAAAGTTGAAAACCACATGATGTCACTTAGATGTGGGATATAAATCTAAAAGCAACAAACAAACTGGACAAACAGACAGAGACTCATGGACATGGACAGTAGATTAGTGATTACCAAAGGGTGTGGGAGAGAGAGAGATGGGGTAAAAGGGGTCAGATATGTGGTAACAGAACTCAACTATGGGTGGTGAAAGTACAATGCAATATAAATATGACTTACTGTTGATTTGTACACTTGAGACATTGGATTTTGTTAACCAATGTCACTGTAATAAATAATAAAATAACTAATAATTGTAAAAGTACAAGCTTGATAGGATTAGAAGCCTTCCATTTAGGTCTTTAGAAATAACTGCGTAGTGTTTTACAGTTTACATGGTGCTTGTGGAACTTGATAGAGCCCAGTTGATTTTATAATTTCATATGCTAATTAAATGAAATATTAAAGAATTATGTCCTCTATTAACTATGCTGGTAAAATTTTATAATCTCTCAAGTTTCTTCAGTTCCTGTGTTCTGCATCAGTAAGCTGTTTTGTTTATTTCTGTTTTATTTTCTACATTGTCCCACTTTCTTAGATCCAAGTATATAAAAACGGGACTCAAGGTATCACCAGCACTGGCTTTGCATCTTTGACATTTGAGGGAACTTTGGGAGCTCCTATTATACCTCGTACTTCAAACAAGTATTTTAACTTCACAACTGAGGACCACAAAATGGTAGAAACCTTACGTGCTTGGGCATCTACTAATATTTCACCTTCTTCGACATTAGTAAAATTGTGTGATGTTCAGCCAATGCAGTATTTTGATCTGACTTGTCAGCTCTTGGGCAAAGCCGAAGTGGATGGAGCATCATTTCTTCTAAAGGTAGACATTTTTTTAAATAACTTTCAGTGTTAACTTAGCATCACCTACATGTCTATAAAGAGCTTATATTTTAGCATTCTGATGTAATAACTTTGCTTACTGTGTATTATGTTAAGAACCTAAAATCTAACTTAACCATTTTTGATGAGCCTCAATAGCCATAGAACTCTACTCTTGAACTTCTTTATCTTATACTTCCAGAGGAAAAAAGTGTCATTAGATCTATATTTTAAATGTAGTATAGTTCATGTTGTATTTATGTATTTTGTATTTTAGTACTAATAAATATATGTATTTCTTCTTTTAGTACTAAAAAATTACTATATTTTAGTTGCAGCTACATATGCATATTTCTTCTTCCCTGTCAAAGTGGCCTTTCTTCTTACTCATTTACTTTCTTGGCCCTTTGATGTTGAGTTCTCTTCCCATGTCATTTCACTGCCTGCTTCCTAGGTAGATCATAGAGTGTTTTGAAATGTTTATTGTTCTTGCTATGTTTTGTTTTGTTTTTAAATCAGCAGGATAAAAAAAAGTAACATAAGACCCATCTAATCTTTGTTTGCAGTATTCCAATTTACTCATGAATAACTTTTGGAGAAGGCAATTATCTGATATTATCCTCACCTATTCATCCTAGGCAAAATACATTTAAATAAACACTGCTTCTGCCCTGTTCCTGTGGTTACTTAGCTTCCGACTCTTTGGAACAATAGAACAGGAAGTGGGGTACAGTGACACTTTGATAGATATTGGGGTTTATCATTATTATCATTTATACATTACCCATATTAAGGAATGGTGAAGATAGAAATCATTGAAAAAAATGTGAAGTTTTCCAGGTTGAAAATAGTAGTTTATATACACAAAATACTGTGAAAATGTAAATGCATACCACATAAGTCAAGTATGACTAAGCTGAAGCTAAAGCAACATAAAATCATCCTAACAAAATTAAAAAGGAACCTTAGGTCAGCCAGCCATGACTCTTGTGACATCCTTAACAAATGAGCATTTGCTAATCACCAAATACTTCCAATGACAAGGAATCTACTATATAGAGCTGTGTTGTTAGAAAATCCTTAAATTCTGAGACAAAATCTGCCACCTTTTAGCTGACTTGACTTAATCTTCATTATTCTCTCTAAAGCAACAAAACATATGCCTACATCCATTTTTATAGATAGCCTTTTCAGATGAATGAAAACAGCTTTCATGTAGATGTTACTTGCTTTTATTACTTAATTCTATTGTAGAGATTTTTTTACATCACCACCTAAAAAGTTCCTTCTGTTAGTTTCCTATGGCTGCCATATGAATTACCACAGACTGGATAGCTTAACATAACATAAATGTATTATCTGAGTTCTGGAAGCCTGAAAACCAAAATCAGAATGTCGGCAGGGCCATGCTCCTTCCGCAGCTTCTCGGGAAGAATCCTTCCTTGTCTCTTCATAGCTTCCGGTGATTGCTGGTATCTTTGGCTTGCCAGGAGCACCACTCCAGTCTCTGTCTCCATTTTCAAACAAGTGGCCTTCTTTCCTTTGTGTCTCTTATAAGGACACCAGTCATATTGGATTTAGGGACCACTCTATTCAATATGATTCCATCTTAACTAATTACAGCTGCGGAGACATTGTTTCCGCAATAAGGTTACATTCAGTAGTTCGAGGTATACACGGATTTGGTGGCAGGACACTACTCAAATACTTTGTTTTTTTATTGTACGGAAGCACAGCATGGTTTTAACTTGCATCCTATTGATGCATTCAGGAGATTGACTTAAACATTTGTTATTTCACATGTGTGCTCATAGAGCTGTGAAGATAAATTGCTAGAAATAGAATTGTTGATTCAAAGAGTTCGTACATTTGAAATTTTGATGGCTTTTGCTAATTTACCCTTCATGTATGAAAGTACCTATTTCCCAACAGGAAGTACCTGTTTCCTAACAGTAAGATATGTAGGAAGTGTTATATGTAGTTAATAATTTTTTTAAGAATATAGAAAAAGATAAAATTGATAAGTAAGTTCAGAAGTTTAAAAAACAAAATTAGGCTATTCTAATTTTTAAAAACAAAAGAAGAATTTTCTAAATTAGAAATGATACAAGAGATATATTTACATATGTAGGGGTATTTAAACACCATAAAATGTTATATTCAACTTTTATGCTAGTAAATATGAATCTAAATTAAATTGCTTATTTTTTTGTTTTTAAAATTTAAATCCAATTTAGATTTTAAATTGTTAAATTAACTACTAGTGATTGTGCCAAGATGGTGACTTCTTCAAACTGAATTAGACCAAAAACAGACCACTATTGCACAAAACAAGGACATGCATCCCGGTTTTATTTAGAAATATAAAAACCAAAATATTAATTTTTAGAAATCAGAAATGGTTTAATTTCAGTAAAATTACTGTCATCTCCATGAATGTTGTATCATTTTAATGAATGTTAAAAATGTTTATAAATATGTTTAGCAAAATAGAAAAGTATGCCTCCTTAACTTGATAAATAATTTTATCATAAGGTAAGCAATATTTAGTGTTGGAATTCTGGAGTCAGTAATGCCAGGAACAAGACAAAACACACTATTTCTCTGTTATCTAATGTTGTTCAGGAAGTCTTGGGAGATTTAACTATTTTAAAAGAAAATGATCAGTACTTACAAGATATAAAATCCTGACAATTAACTTAAAAGGTATTTGGATTAATAGAATTATTCAGTGAGCAAACTTATTTAAAACATTAGTAAAATATAGCCTTCCTAGACATCAGTAATAAATAGAACATGTAATTGAACAAAAAATCTTTCAAAGTCTCAGCTACTGTTAAACAAAGTTTATGCAAGAAATGCCTGACCTGTGAGGAAAACTATGAAACTACTGAGAAGCTTAAAAGAAAACTTAAAAGAACTATTAAAATATTTTTGATTTTTTTCTAGTTTTTTAAAGAATGTTATTTTAATTAAAACCAAAATGTTTTTTTAATTGACTGTAATTCTAAAGTTTATTAGTAGAAACATTAAGTGATCAAGAATAAAACAAAAAAGGCTTACCAAAGAAAACTAAGTGGGAGCTTCATATCAAATATTAAAACATTATGAAATTATAATAATTAAAGCTATAGTAAGACCGATCAATGGAAAAGATTAGTAACCACAGAAATAATCTTATACCTATAATCATTCAATACATGATAAAAAAAAAAACATTAAATAACATTTCAAATTGATAAAGAACTGAAACATTAAAGCTAATAGGAACACTCTACCCTCTCAACCCCTCCCACAAGAGATTTGTGGATTGGTCTGTAAAGCCATTTTAAAATCACAAAAACAGTGTACACAAAATGAAAGAAGAAATTCCAGGTGGAGAAAAATGTTTGTGAAATGTGATGTTACTTCTCCCAAAAGCACTTGTCCTGGTTCTTTGAATAATTTAGAGAACAGAGTGAGTAACAACAAACTCATGAATGTTTTTGTTTGTTTGTTTTTTGAAACTTAGCACTATCATCATTATTCAATACTTCCTCTGTAATCTGACACTGGCAGACACCTTCTCTATAGAAATGTAGTGTTTTTTATTAAAATAGCCTGTTTACTTGTTTTCAGCCAAACTTCTGATATGCAGGGGCATTCCCACTTCACACCAAATGTCTTGTCATACCCTTTATAGCATAACATAGCCCAGCTCATCTCTTAAAATTCCAACACAGCAGAGGCTTGCTCATATCTTAAGGTTGGGGTAGTACATACTCGTCTTGTACTCATGTTTCCATCCTTATCTCAATGCACCTTACATAGCAATCCAACATTCCTTTTTCTTTTCCAGCATCCATGATGTTTATTCATTTGTGTTGATAACATCTAACATAAACAAAATATTCACCTATGTACTTTTGAAGGCCTTTTCCAAAACAGAACAAAGTGAAAAAGTGAGCAAAGGTCAGAATACATTCCTAAAGGCTAGGAACTTATACTTAAAAAAATTAGAGATACTCATATGTAAAGATTTATATGCAGGATGGTAGTTACTAAATTATTTAAAATGGCAAAAAGTTTGAAACAACCCAATAAAATAATGTGAAGCCATTGAAAATAGTGTTATAGAAGAATATTTAAATCCCCTGATAAATTTCTCCACAATAATCTAAGAAACAAAAAGAATATAATGCTAGTTTGTTTTTTTTTTTAAAAAAAGGCACGTGTATTTATTCAGAAGCAAAAAAGATAAAGTTCAACAACATTAATAGTTTTTCTAGGGTCATAGCAGTTTGAGCTTTTTACTTTACATTTTCCACATTGCCTATACACATGTAGTCCTTTTACAATCAGAAAATAACACTAATGTCTTATTTAAAGTTTAGCAGATATTTGGTAGAATATATTTAATTATTTTAAAGTTATATTACCAGTAAATAAAATTTCTAGCCTCTATCGTTTTACAAAAAGATCGTTAAAATTTGCTCTACTCTTTTATGACAGGTATGGGATGGCACCAGGACCCCGTACCCATCTTGGAGAGTCTTAATACAAGACCTTGCTTTTCATGGTGATTTAAGTCACATCCATCGGCTGCAGAATCTGACAATAGACATTTTAGTCTATGATAACCATGTTCAAGTGGCGAAATCTCTGAAGGTGATGTTGAGTAGCAAGCATGTTACTATTTTTATTTTTATAAATTTGGGAGTAAATCACATTTATAGAGATAAAATCTAGGAATTAACTCCAAATTTATTTTTTCTTTAAGTTTATAAAATGTGTGTTCAAAATAACTTACTGATAGATATATTAGAATATAATGGCTTGAACAGCTTTTTAAAATTAAAGCATGTTTCCTTAATATCTTAGAGCTGTACACAATTTTACTATGAAAATAGTAAAGAAAAATTTTCTGCAAGATAATCCTGCTTTAAAAGGACAGAATATATGTGTGTGTAAAAAAGATTTGTAAATTGAAACATTAAGCTTTGTTAATTGGTTTGATAAAATCTGGCCTGTATTATATACTCATTAGATTAAGAAATTATTAATCCACCTCTAATATATATTACAAATTGTGTATCTGTGTGTGTACTGTACAATTTATTAGAATTTGCTGTTTTTGAGATTGTTTTTTAGGTAAAAGTACATTGTTTTAGATATGGCACTTCTTAGTAATATATTTTAAGGAATATTATTCTTCATTTTATTATATTTTATTTGCAAGTGTCCTTTCTAGCAAAGAATGGCATCAATAATAATAATAATTGTAACATTTGTTATGCACTTCAGATGTACTAAGTACCATCCTGTGTAGTATGTACTGTCATCACTCCCATTTTACAAATGAGACATTCAGAGGTTAAGCCCAAATTCACAGCTACTTTGGTGAAGCCAGTATTTGAACCTACAAACTGTTTCCAGAACCAGTACTTTTTAACCAGTCGAAAGAAATGATTTTCTTTATTACAAATAGCTCCCATCCTACCTTTAAGGAGTTTTATAGCCTACTTGTAGGAAGAAAACTATAAAAGTGAATTGCAGTTTTTTAGAACTGAATTTTAGTGCCCAGTTTTTCTTTGTAAATTACATATACTTGGAGGAGGAAATATTTCCATTTGCACATTGTGTTGCAAATAAGTCTACCCAACTCAAATCAGTAAATTAGTTAAAGTCATGGTCCTGGAGGGTGATAACTGCACTTCTTTGTCCTTTAGGCATATGTCGGTGCACATGTTCATGCCTGACATATTAGAGAAAACTGACTGTTGAAAATATATTTCGATGCTTTCCCCCTATTTTATCTACATTGATTATTTTATTTAAAAAATATATAGTGATAAAGCCAGTCCTAAAGTCTTTCAAAAATAGAGTTCTTTTACAAGTGAAAAAGATTTACGTTTTAGATCTACTTTCACCATTTAATTCCCTTATCTTTCCTATGCTGCTTCTATAGGTATTTCTGTTCCCCTCACTTGTCTTGATTTCCTTGTCCAAGTCCTGAACAGCACTCAGCAGAATGCTTTCTATATAGTAAGGATGAAGTAAATAATATCTGCTGGCAAATGAATGAATAAATGAGTACTGTGAATTTTTTTCAGATTTTTTCCATTTCTCTTTTTGTCTGCTTCATATCACCCACTAGAGGGTGCTGTGAGTCCATGTAATTAAAATATAGGACACAATATTTTTCTAAAGATACATTATATTATTTATCTGCAATATAATAGAAAAATAAAGAGGATTTTCTCTGTGTATAAGTAATTTAACTGTAGGCTTTCATTAATATACATTGACATCACATTTTGAGACAACCTCTGTATCAACCATTTTATATAAATTCAAGAAGTCCCCAGAGGCAGATGACATTGATACAAATGAATTCTTATCAGCACTTGAAGACAACTGTTTAAAACTACATTTTTATACTGAAATACACGGAACACATACTTTTGTTTATAGGAATGAGAGAAAAATGTTTTTAAATAAAGAGGACAGTTAAGGCAATTATGAAGTATAATATAATTGACTTCTCTATATAACACGTCACAGCCTAAGTTGCCCTTAATATTTTTCCTAAGTCTTGCTTTTTAAGTAAGTTATCACATTCCCTAAACATTTTATAGAAACACACACACAGACACACACACACAGACATTTCAAACCTTTTGTCTAGAAGTTTAAAGCAGTATATTTTCAATCCCTAGTCTTATCCTCATGTAATTTAAAAATAATTATAGAACATACGTAGTCTAATTATGTTTGGCCTTCAGTGACTCAAGAGCTATAATATGGTTATTTTCAGACAGGTACAAGTCATTGAAAATATTGAACTTCAAGTCAAATTCATGACAGTTTATAAGGAATATTTAAATTATTTCAAAAAGGATAGTGATTTCTTAATACTCATATCTGCTTTGCTTTAATTTTCATGTTTATATGATGAAATGGGCTTTTATAATAATTCCTTAGAGTAGTTTTTTATATTTTTTTGCACTGACTCACTTGCATTTTTGAAATTTCATCACATTATTGACAAGACTAAGCAGGATTTATCAATTATAATAGAGCATCTGGTATATTTCCTACTGTATTTAGCAAGTTTAAAAAAGTACAATACTGCCTCCAGAAGGAATTTCTGAGAATAACAATTTGTTATCTTTATAGCCTATTTATATAAATAAGCTCTCTCTTAGTCTTTTTGTTTTATTATGAAATAGTACAGAAGATAGTATAATAAACATCATTGTGCTTATTGAAATTTAACATTTCTAAATGTTTTGCCACACTTATTTTAGACACTTTTAATTTTTAAGAAATGACTACCTAATAAAACTTCTTTGTACTTCTGCCTATTCTCATTTTTTTGTTCCCCAATATCCTTTCTATATATCCTAACATGTAGGTATGTACATTTATGTTTATTATGCTTTTGTATACTTTTGTCTGAAAAATGTATATTGTATATGTATCATTCTGTAATTTGCTTTTTTCTTTGACGTATTTTCAGGATTTGGCCATGTTTATGTATGTGTCTATTAATACCAGACTATCTTAATTATTATATCTTTAATTTTAAATTATATCCTATGAGTCAAACCCCCACTCCCAGTTTAGTCTTCAAAATTGACTTGTCTATTTACTCTTATATATATCTTAAGAGCAGCTTTTTAAATTCTACTAAAGACACTGGGAATTTTTGTCAAAATTCTATTGATTTTTTAAAGGAGTAATTAGAGAGAATTTATCTTTATAATGTTTTATCTGTGAGTATGGTATCTTTCTCTTTATGTTTGGCCTTTAAATCCTTTGTGGGGCTTACATGTACGGTACTAGTATATTACGTATATAAAAAAAGAATCACCTTTTTAAATAAACATTCAAAAAAATCAGATAAAAGTAAATAGAAATAGACTTTTATATTTACTTTAGAGACCATGAGGATAATCAGTTTTGTCTTTTTTTTTCTTTTTGTGTTTTCTTTCTCTGACTACCCTGTTCCCCTGCCATGATGTAATTGTTGGTGGGAGAAGTCAGAGAAGAAAAGACTAAATGCCTTACCGCCTCCTCACAAAATCTGTGATTGGATAGGGGAAAGAGTCTTGGGAATGAAAGACTGGGTCTGAGAGTATGGATTATTCCCCTTTATTTTTTTTCTCTCATTTCTCCCCCGCATCAAATCTAGAGTGTGATGAGGAGAAATACAATTAACTAAAACAGCAGTAAGCAAGGTGGGAGGCTGGTTTACTGTCTCATCTTTGTTATATTCCCCCCCCCTTATAGAGTTTTTCTGTTGCTTAGACTCTCACCACTGTTATTCAGTCCTGACCGTGAAGGATAAAAAGAGAAAGGTAGTAGTCCTATAGTCATCAGCAGTCAGGAATGCTGCCCTATGCAAATGAATTAGATTTCCTACTTGGTAACTCATTTTGTTAATAACTCTTTCTTCATAAAAGTAAATGTGATTTAGGTTATATAGCTTCTTCTTTTGAGTAGGTATCACTTTCTTTGATAATCATTCTGCCACATTTTAAGTTTTCTACATTAAAAGCATATCAAAAACTCTATAATTATATTTTTAAGAATCTGTTTAGTAAAACTATAGAAATTAACTATAGAACATTTAGTTCAAAACTATGATGGGTTTAATCCTGTATTTGAACTCATGAATGTGTTTCACATTATGCTGTACAGACACAAATTGTTCACTACAGAAGTTTTCTTTTTATAGAACTTGTGGAATAGGGGATGTATTATTTTGATATAGTAGTGTACTTTAAAATATTTTCTAGTATTCCTATAATGAGAGTATTTCAGTGATCATATTTTATTAAATCTTAAATTAGTTAAAGGAAGTTGTTTACAAAAACCTTAATAAAATGGGTTTATTAATTAAATGAGGACTTAGACTTGATTTAGGTCATGTGTTTCTTAACTACTGTATTTTATCAATGCTGAGACTCAGTCTTATTTCATACTTCAGTATCTCTGAAATATAAGTATGTCTTACATTTGAAAATATATATATGCATGCATACACGCACACACACAGTTTTGGTTTGATACAGTGTCCTTGGGGCTGATATTCAGTACACACCAATATAACCTACCAGTATCCTCTGATCGATTTGTGTCCCTGGTTGTTGGTGTATGCCCCAGGTGGTTAAATATTTTAGGTATCAGAAATTGTTCAATTTTTCTCCATTTTCTAAAAAAAATAATTTATTTTTAGGTTGGAAGCTTTCTTAGAATTTATAGCCTTCACACCAAACTTCAATCAGTGAATTCAGAGAATCAGGCAACATCGCTAGCTCTAGAATTTCATCTCCATGGAGGTACCAGTTATGGTCGAGGAATCAGAGTCTTGCCAGAAGGCAACTCTGATGTGGAGGAACTGAAAAAGTAAGCATATTACATACTTATTCTGAAATTGTAAATAAGGTATTAATTAAGCTGATTTTCAAGATAATGTTCTGGGATGGAGAGAGGGAATCTAATAGGTTCCTAGTAGTTGATTCTCAGAACCTTCTTCTGTACCATTATCCATGTTTAAAAAAAACGATGACCCTAATGAAACAATTCGAGTGATTATAGGTTCAAACAGCTAAATAGTAGCAGAGATAGGGTTACAGTCTGAGGATTCCAGTAGTTACTTGTGCACTAACGTCTACTCCTTGCACTTACACTCATCCTCTACCAAGCTACAAGCAGTGGAAACTGGAGTTTAGCTAAAGTTTTGAAAACTTGATTTATATCTGGCTTTCTAAACATACTTGATCCTACCATGAAAAAAATAATTGCCTTTCTAAAGTGGCTATAACTGGTAAAATAGGTAACAGAAATGTTTTAGGTTATCATATTTTTCAAACTTTTAGATGTTTCAAGAAAGTAAATAATACCTTAAAATAGTGCCTTAAATGCTGCTATACACACATTTTTTTTTTTTTTTTTTTTTTGATGTGCTTCTAGTAGTCTGTGTATAGAAAATTTTTGACCAGTATTCTGGAGAATTAAAAATAAATCTTTGGCATATCTTCAAAGAGATATGGAAAATATCCTGCTCAGTATATTGAAATGACATAGATATTTTCTAAGTTTTAATATATTTAAATCAGTACAACTTTAAAACCAATTAAATTAGTTATTTTAATAATCTTTAATCAGTTTTAGTACTTTATTTCTTATATTGCAATATACAGCAGTGTATTTTACTTCTTGAATCTAGAGAGAGATTGTTCTGATTCAGAATGTTATCTATTCATTTGTTTGCAATATTTCATCATCCCACTGTTACACTTGTATCTTTCTAGACTCAGATTTTTTTCTTTTTTTAATTTTGAGGCCCCTTGGAACCCTAGATTATCTCATAAAAGCTATGACCTTCTGAAGAATGTATACATCCACACAAAATTTTTTATAGTTTTAATTAGTTCTTGGTGTCCATGGGTAGAGCTAGACTGACCATATTTACTTTGTTTTATGTAATTTGAACTTACATTTTTTCGATTATAGGGTTTTAGAACATGCAAGTTTGACAGCCAGTCAGTGTCCAGATGGCATATGTCAATCAGAACATGAGGACAGCTTTCCAACAAGTAAGGACAATTTTAACATTGACAGTTCAGTTTCTGCTAAGTAAAATGCCTTTATCACCATTAATCCTTCCTTTTACTATCTTCCTACCTCTGTCTCTTTTTTTAAAAATTAATTAATTAATTATTTTATGGTGACATTGGTTAACGACATCCAATAAATTTCAGCTGTACATTTTAACACTAAAGCGCACATATATATATACACACACACACACACACACACACACACACACACACACACACACACACTGTGTGTTCACCTCCTATAGTTAGCTTTATTTTCTCTTTTTTTTAAATCTATATTTGTAGTAAAGGAGCATGCTAAATCTTTGTGTTTATGCAGAGGTAAACATTTTTCTTCCCTTAATTGTATAATTACATTTTCAAATTGGGGTGATGGGGATTACATGATTTGTGATATATATAGTATTTCTTTTGTATATAGGTTTATGTATATTTATGTGTGTATTTATTCATCTATTAAATATCTGTATTAACTTAAGTAACTATTTTGCATGTCAGTATCTAAAAGGAACAAAAATTGTTTTTGTTGCTTTATTTCAAACAGCCTAAGTATTTTTTGATTATACTTATCTTAGATGTATACATGATTCCCAGGCTTTCCTGAGTTAATCAAATACCTAATTATAAGCTATCAGTAAACACTCAGTTGTATATTTATATGATTATCTACCTGAATAAGTGACTATTCAGATCTCTAAATTTTAGAACTCTCAATCTGTAAGAATTTTTTCTTTTACCACTTTGCCTTAATATCTCCTTGTACATACTGGGATCTAGAATCTATGTCATATTTCTTACATAAATTTTTTACAATCTAACTCCTTTTCTACTATGATCCAAAGAATCATTTTATAAGTATTTACTCTCTATACCAGTAATGATAAGCATTAGAATTAACATTAGAATTAACTAAGTGCCTACATGCATTATTATTTAATACTGACAGCACTCTTATAAGGCTGATATTTTCCCTTTTTTATATACAGGAAACTGAGCCTTTGAGTTGTGGTGGTGATATAATTTGCCAGGGTTACTTAGCTTTTAACCGATGGCAAAACCATTCCAATGCAAGTTATTTGATTTTTTTTTTTTTTGTACATATTTTAAATTTATTTCTTCTTTCTCTCTGCCTTAGAACTCTCCACATTTCCTAGCACCTTGGTGATGACATTTTAGCCTGAGCTATGATTACTTGAATGACCATTAGGAGACCAATTTAGTTCAGTCAACAATCATTAAGAGACAGCATAATTTCTGATTACATTTTTTGAAATCTCTTTTCTCCTTTTAAAAGGATTTTTAAATTATTTTTTAATTATAAAAGTAATACAAGACCTAATATCAAGTTACATAGGTTTCACATACCTTTAAGCCCACTTCCTGAGGTAACGTTAACAGTTTAGTCTGATTCCTTCAAAACCTTCATGTTTATATAAATATGTATACCAGTATATAAACATATATGACTTTTCCCTCTGTTTAAAATTTTTACAAAAATGAGACCATACTATACCAGTTGCTTCATCATGTACCTATTTCTGGGATAATTCATATAGCTCAAACTCATTCTTTTAATAATTGCATTATGTTTTATAATATGTATCTAACATTATTAATTCAGCCATTTCTATTTGACGTTGAAGTATTTTCAGTTTTTTGCTCTTACAAATAATCCTTTAATAAACATCCTTGTACAATTGTATTTTCATGCTTTTACTTCTCTAAAAGAAACTCTTAAAAGTGAGGTCAAAGGATAAAAGGGTAAGCACATTTCTTATTTTTATAGATGATGCCAGATTCTGTGCCAAAATGTCAAGATTCATATGCAAATAGTAGGAGAATGACCTTTCCTGACATTCTCTGTGTAGTAGAGGTTAATATATGTAATTTTTTGACAATTTGGCAGGTATAAGGTGATAACTTATTTAATTTCTTTGAAAACTTGGAAACTTAAAAATCTTATATATTAATCAGCAATTTTTACTCTATCTTTGAATTATCTGCTCTTACCCTTTATCTGATTTTCTATCGAGTTCTTTATCTTTTTTTTTATCAGTTTATGGAAAACCATGTGTACATTTTACACATATTTTATCATTTGACTACTTTTAAGGTTTTTGCCATTGTTTTCACTTCATGCAGAATGGCAGATATAAAGTAATCAGATTCAGTGAAATTATATTTTGTCAGTTTAACATGTCCATTCAAATTCTCTTGCCATGGATTCTTATGCCATTTATTAGTCATACTGAGGAATAAGGACAAGTAATGTATATGATTGTATATGATGACCAATAAGTTATAAAAACATATTATATATAATAGAATGTAAGCTAAAGTAATTACAAAATATGGATATTTTTTCAGGTCTTAAATTCTTCATTTTAGAAAGCATTATTAAAACTTACTGCTATGTTCACTACTTTTGCTTTTTTGTTAAAGTAAAATCTTATTTTGTGGTGATCAAGTCATCCTATTAAATTTAGTAAATTTATTTTATTCATCTCTCCCTTTATTTCCTTCGCAATGTATTTTTCTAAAATAATAAAATTTTTCAAACATACAGAAAACTTGAAACAATTGTATAGTGAACACGTATGTACCCACCACCTGTTTCTTCAATTAACATTTTACTCTGTGTGCTTTGTCATTTATTTCTCTCTGAATCTATCAATCCATCATATTTTTTGATGCATTTCAGTTAAGTTGCAGACATAAGTATACCTCCTAAACATTTTAGAATGAACATTGTTAACTAGAGTTCAATATTTGTTTAGGATTCTTTTTTATTTTTGAGGTAAAATTATACACAATGAAATGGAACTCTTGAGTATACGATTTCATGAGTTTTGACTAATATACAAGGCTATGTAATCTAAACCCCTCTTAAAATCTAGAATATTACCCTTGTCACAGAAATCTCTCTGATGCTCCTTCCTAGTCAATCATGATCACCACCCCTACCCCAGAAGTTCTGATTCTTTTCCACTGTAGATTAACTGTGCCTATTCTAGAACTTCAAATAAATGAATTACTGTATGCTCTTGTACATACTGTATGTTTTTGATACTCATCCTTATTGTTGTATATATCAGTAGGGTTTTTGTTTGTTTGTTTGTTTGTTTGTTTTGATGCTAGTAGTATGGTATGAGGTAGACTTTTTTTTTAATACGAATTTCCAGTTGTTGTAGCACTGTTTTTCTGTAAGGTGGATTTTTTTTTAAAATAAAATGGGTATAAATGTGAATTTATTTTTAAGCTTTCCAGTCAACACTTAGTAATATTATGAAGTTAGCATTGTTTTTCTTATATTAATTTCCAGTTGTTGCAGCACCATTGTTAAAAGGGTGTTGCTTTCCCCTTGGATTGCTTCGTTGCCTTTATCAAAAATCAGATGATAATGTAACTGTGGGTTGATTTCTAGGCTTCCTATTTAATTTTATTGATATGTTGGTTAGTCTTTATGTCAGTGCCATATTGTCTTGATTACTATAGCTTTAGAATAAGTTTTTAAGTCAGGTAGTTTAAGTCTCCCAATTTTGTTCTTTTTCAAGATTAGATTCTAGATTCTAGATTCTTTGCATTTCTACCTAAGTGATAGAATCTATTTGCCTCTTTCTACAGTTAAGCCTCTGCAATTTTGCTTGAATTGCATTGAATCTACAGATCAATTTGGGGAGAATCGGTATCTTAACAATATTGAGCCTTCCAATCCATAAACATGGCATATTTTACTATTTGTTCAAATCTTTTTTAGTTTTTCTCAGCTGTTTTTATAGTTTTCAATGCCCCATTGAATTTTTAATGGATTTTAAAACTGTATAATTCCTTTTCCTCCTCCTTCTGATAGGCTCTGGATCAGTATCACTATACGAAGTAGAAAGATGTCAACAACTGTCGGCTACAAGTAAGACCATGTTTTATTTTTGAAATACAGGCGTAATAGCAAGCATAATAAAGCCTGTCCTTAGGTTCATCAACAAATTCATTTCTATCTAATATTGAGAGCAGATATCTATGAGGGTAAAAATGCATCTATATTTTTCTTTTATTCCTCTATCTCATTGTAGCTGGAATCCAGAAAGACATATGTTTTTACATTAAATATGTATTTTAAGTCATGTATCTATAAGGTTTATAGAACATACACGATTTAGCAGTGCAGTGAGGCTTATTTGTAGGCCAAGAATTTAAAATATCTTATATGACATTAATTTTAATCAGTTCACATTATACATTTAAGTGTGTCCATAAAAGAGCTCCTTACAATATGCCCCAAAACTGTAATGTTAGCAGTGATTGTAAATCTGTCACATACCCTTTTGTTACTTCAGCTAAGATTAAAAAAAAAAAAAAATTAATAAAAAAATATTTTTAAGCACAAATCTATTAAATAATGTTCTGTTTATATAGTATCATAATGTAAGTTTCTCCTCAGAGTCAGGACATGAAATGAGGTAGGGCTAAAAGAAAGACGAGTATGCTATTGTACTAGAATTGGAGGTGTCGGTAAGTACTCATGGTTTTATATATAGATAGAGAAATAGATACAGGTGTATATTTGTTTATATGTGTTTACTCATATGCATATTCATGCATATATTTGTAGGTGCATTTGTGTAAGTATAGGTTCGAACATGTGTGGATATATGCCCTAGCTCTATCAACAAAAGGGCATAGAGACAATGGTACCTTGTAGCAATGAGCACAGTTAGTGCACAGATCTTGGTGTATAAATAATATTCCCCCTTCAAAGGAATCAGGGCTCTTTGGAAAAATAGCAGATTCCAGGGTTGGATCAGGAGAATTCCAAAATGAGTCTGGAATATCTTGTGCCAGAAAGAAAAGAAATTCTCACTTAATGATGGAAAGTGTCAAATCTCATACAATTTTAGCATCAAAATAAAAAATATTAGTGATGGAATAAAACTTATTGAATAAAGTAGAAATTCATTATTCCATGTGGATAGTAAATAAAAAAAAAAACAAACAAATGAGGTCTAATGGAAAGCTGTTATTAAAATTTAATGGCAACTAATAAATGTGAAAGGAATGATGAATTTAGGAAAAAACACAATTTTGCAACCATGATAGTCATAATTGATTTAGTTGTGAATCACCAATGTTTCCTAAACTAGCGGGATCCTAAATGTCTAGTGTAAGACTGGGATATTTACATTTTCCCAAGTACTTTCTTATTAGTTAAAAGGGGGGAAATAAATTAATTGTGAAGAAACCTATTGAACACCACCTTAACCAACTGGGTAAAGTTAACATCCCCAGTAATGAAAACACTGATATATGCTCTTAATGTGATACACTGAGAAGGCCACAGTATTACTTATATAATAGTATTCCTGCCCAAAATGCATAATTTGGATCTGGTTATGAGAAAAAAATAGACACATCCAAATAAATGGCTTCTTCTCAAATTTATTAGTGTCATGAAAGACAAAGAAAAGCTGAGGAACCATTCTACATTAAAAGAGTCCAAAGAGACAAGAAAAGTAAACGCATTGCGTGGTTCAGGATTGGCTTGTCAACCCAAAAATAAAATGCTAAATAAGAACATTATGGGGACAGTTGGAGAAATTTGAATAATACCTGTTGATTCACTGAAATTTTACATCAGTCTTATATTTTCTGATACTGAAAATTATACTGTATTATATCAATGAAATTTTTTTTGTGAAAAACTGAAATATTTAGGGATGAAGGGGTGTGATGTCTGGAAATTATTCTCAAATTATATATATGTGCATATATACACATATGAATTTTGTATCTGTAAAGTTCATATATATGTGGAGAGAGTATCAAAATGTTAATAAAGTTGACAATACAATTAGATTTTATTGTACATATTTGGTTCAGGGAGATTCATGTCATGAATGTACTTATTATTATTGTAGATTATTCTACCTTAATCTAAAAATTCTCTATAGTACTTACAGATCATCAATATTTGGAGAACACTCCACTATGTGCTATTTTGAAACAAAAAGCTCCTCAACGATACCGTATCCGAGCAAAATTGAGGTCATATAAGCCCAGAAGACTCTTCCAGTCCGTTAAACTTCATTGTCCTAAATGTAATTCACTGTAAGTATTTTCCACAATAAAACAAGTTCTCACTTCATAATAAATGTGTATATATGTTTTCATATATATCAGTTTAAGTCCTGGCAATGAGTAAATTGTGATCTTACGTATTTTGAGAGAATGGTAACAATTTTAAGAAAAAATACTAAATTCTTAGAAAGTAAATCCTTCTGATATTTCTTAGTAATAAATAAAAGTAGGTGCTATTTTCAGATCGGAAATTCAATTAAGTAGCATTGATAAATGCAAATAAATAAACTATGAAATTATTTGAGGAGACTTTCTCATTTGTCACAATAAATATTCTTAAAAATAAAACATTATTAACTAAAATTCTCAAATTGGAAAGACTTCTGGATAGTTGAAATTTTTAATTGTGATACAGAAAGCATTGTTGGAAATATTTCTGTCCTACTTAATAACTACAATATAGTAAGTATACTTTAAACTTTTGTTAATAATTGAGAATTTCTCAGTACTTCAAAGTTTTTATTTTGAACATCAACTATTTTATAAAATATATAAAGACAGAATAAATGTGTACTTATTATTTCAAGACATATACCATATTCTGAAAATTATTTTTGTCCCCTCTCTTTTTTATGTAATTTGACTATCTTTCCTCTAAATACATAATATGTGTGTATATCCATTATATTTATGTGTTTTTATATTGTTTCGGTTTATGCTTCTATGTACACTAATACACACATATTCCCCTCCAAAATAATATATTCTTTGTGGAGATTTTTAATCATCAGATCTCCTTAAAATGGGGGACTGTCTTCTACCCATTTGAGCTTGAAATGGTAGTTGGAATTAAAATATAAATATAGATTTTTAGATAATTCTTGAAGTATTATCAAATTACATTTTGACAGATTCTGTAAAGTTATATAACTTTGTGAAACAAAACCATTTGATCTACGATCATTTTTTAAACAAGGAAATTACTTCTGAAAGGTTAACAGGTATCACCTTTAGTTACATAGGGTGATGACAGAACCAGGACAAGGACATAAACCTTTTGATTCCAGATTGTGCCATTTCTACTCTATCATACTTTACCATATGACTTTTTAAAACGATGCTAGATTAAAAGGAATCAAAAGGAATATTGGCTTGTAAAGTAGGTGAAAGTGAGATTACTTAAGTGGTAAATGGATATTTAACTGTTAAAGACAGGGGACAGCTGCATTGTCTTTTTCCAGTGAGAAGTTTAGCATGCTTTACAGAGGAGAACAAATTGGTGCTAGAAATAATTATAAGTAACCTTGGTTATCACAAAACCAGGCAAGAAAATTGCTAGTGGTTAATGTAATTATGATATGGATCTACTTAGCCATGAAATATCAAATATCTCTCTGTTGAACGAGTCATTTAATCTGCAAAGTGAATTATCTTTATATTTTAAAATAAGTAGCTGGCTCATCAGCATATGAACTTTTTTTTTAATTGGATAATTTGTAGAATTTGAATTTTGAAGCTTATGGCAATTGTTTTGTGTTATTTTGTTGTCAATGATTTTAGGCAAGAAGTTCCACATGAGGGTGATTTGGATGTAATTTTGCAAGAGGGTGCAACTAAAATCCCAGATATCGAACTACAAAATACACCATTATATGATTCAAAAGTCTGGACCACTAAAGATCAAGGAGGACGAAAAGTAGCTGTTCATTTTGTGAAAAATAATGGTATTCTCCCACTTTCAAATGACTGTCTAATTTTGATAGAAGGTAAGATATTTAAATTACTATTTTATTAGATTATAGTTTTTGCTTATGTCTTTCTCTAAGTATTGTTAAATATATTTTAGGGGCAACCTAGGACCTATAAAATCACAATATTGTTCATTTAAATTTCATAAAATGGAATGTGTTATTAATAACAGTTAGATTCAAACATATACACACATGCATATATAAATATCTGAATGGCATTTGAAATTATACATTAAACTCAAGTGTTTGCATGTGTTCATTTTGTTGGATTCCTGCATATAATTTTAATCAAATCCAAGCTGATTACTGAGCTGAGTAAATAATTAAGAGGCTGCTTGTTATGTGCAGTTGCTGTTATCTTGGCCTCTGGATGTCACTGTTGTTTCATAAAAGTAGAATGAAGTCATCTGTTGCTATCTAAATCAAGGAAGGGACCCCTGAAACAAGTAAAAATAACTTGGCATGTTTTAAAAATTGAAGTTTTGAGTCATATTCATTTTTTGTATTGCTCTTCCATTTTGCTCTTATTTTTATCTAGTATTTTTCTAATATATATACCACATATTTTTCCCATGCCAAATTTAATGTTTTATTATTTTCCTGGAAACTTTTCTTCCTTAACATTCCATAATAAAAGGAAGACATTTTTAATTTGCATTATAGAAATCTTTAGTTTCATTTTATAAATGAGTTATCTTTATTATAGTAGATTATGATCATTTTTATTGCTGAAGTTTTTCTACTTGTGAAAGTAATATGTAATCCTTTTAGAAAATATATAAAAATATACATGTATATAAATATTGGTATTGTTTTTATGAATGTCTCATTTTAATGTTTATAGTATACCAGAAATTATTTTTATTAATTTCTGTGTATTAATTGATTTAATCATCACAACAGTCCTATGTAGTTGGTACTATTGTAAGCTGTTTTTATTCATGAGAAAACTGAACCACAGAGAAGTTAAATGTTCTTGTTTTTTGACATAGTAACTCTTCGATGAACTTCATCTCCCCCCTTGTCAAATTGTAATTATGGGGCACAAATAATTAAGTAAATGTTGCCCAATTTGTAGTAAAGTTATATTCATCTGCATGTGCTTTAGCAGCATATGAGATTATCTGTTCCCCTACCCTCGTCATCATATACTAGCATTGTAAAAAACATGGCTACTTTGAGTAAGATGTGATATCTTATTCCATTAGCAATATTTTAATCTGTACCAGATCTATGTAAACACAAAAACACACAGACACAGATACTTACATACAAAAAAATGGAGCAAAAGTATTTGTGGGGTGTAAAAATAAAATAAAGCCGTAGTCCTATGAGGTTCTTTAAGAACTGTCCTTGTAGGGCCACCTAAGAGGATGGCATGCAGGCCTTAGGGTCCTCTTATCCTGTTCTGCCTCCCACAAAATTCTGTGTTGAAGCTGAGTTGGCCTTGAGGGTCCAAAGAAAGCTTGAAAAAAGAAGTACCTTTAAGCTCCCAATCCTGTCTTTAATTACCACTCATTGCACCAACTTTCATTCTCATCTGTGGTGCCTCAATTCCTATCCTACCCTCCAGCCATATTGAACTGATGGCAATTCCTAAACCTAGTATATTTGTCTATGCTTTTTTGCCATTCCATTGCTGTTCTCCTGAGAATTGCTACTATAACACATCTTCAGAAGTAAACTCAGTAATTCAGCAATTCATGTGGAATATTTAATGAACACCTACATATACTAAGCACTTTTTCTGATTCACCAGAATGATTTGTGTGGTTCTTATTGCATATTGTATGCACTTCCAATGGAGCACTTTTTTTCTTGTGTTGTATTTGTGTTATATCTGCCTGTTCATAGATTTGTTCCCTTACTAGAATATAAGCTCCTTAAGGACAGGATACATGTTCATTTTAATCTATGTCTTCACCTATAGTAGTACACCTAGCATATAACTGGCTCTTAGTAAGTATTATTGAATAAATAAGTACATCTGAACACTTTACCTTACAGAGCTTTTTAATGAAAAAGTGTATGTGTATACACTTTTTTAATGAAAAAGTATATGCACAAATGAAAGTGTATGTGAAAGCACTTTAAAATTTAAAAGGATTTTATAAAATATAATATTTTATTTTATGATATTTCTGAATATTATAACCCTAACCAGAGGCTAGGGCCTAACTGCAGTACTACATGGCAGAACTATGGTTTCCAGCTATCAAAGAGCTGCAGAGGAGGATAAAAGCCGAGTAACTTAAAACACCGCCAAGCTTGCTTTTCTTACCAAAATTTTTCCATTTTTTTGGATCATTGCAAGCCTTCGGTTAATTTCTAGAGTTCTGAAAAAGTTGAATTTGACGGTTTTTGCTAATGTTCTTTTTGCTTTATGGAGAAGTGTATTTTTGGACATCCTTAATCTGCTGCGCCAGAAGTACTTTCCTTCACAATTGAATTTTAGCATTACAAGTTTTATGCAAATTTTAGGAGATACACAGAAGTATTTTTATAAATCATATTCTCTTTTCCTGGAGAGGAAGAATTATCAATTAAGTAAAAAGTACACCAGAAAATTTACCAGTAGGTTTGAGTTGTCATAGATAATGCTGGCTTTTAATAATGATGCAACACTGGATGTGCTATTTCTTCTTAAACCAACATGATGGTTTTAATGCCCATCCCGTCATAGAATTGGGGTAATGGTTTTCCCAGGAAAAAATTAACAAACGCTATACACGAATTTATATTACATGAACTGTTTGCATCTGTATTTAAATTTAATTTTGATCTGAAAGTTTAAGATTTATTTCAAATTCAGAAGTAAACTTGCCTAGACATTAGTATTATAAAGCAAATTTAATAATGAGAATCCTGTCATACTTTAGCTCTCAACTTAATTACTTTTTGATTCTTCGAACCTGGCAGAAAGAGCAATTTATAAATTTAAGAAAATAATTTAAATTTCACAAGCCTTATATTTTACTCAAGTCTCAGCATTTTTGTGCAGCAGTTTATTTAATTACTGTGTAGGATCCTAAGTTTACAAACCATTATTTTTCACAGTAAACGTATAAATGTATTAAATCTCTAAATTCATTGTTTTCATTCTCTTTTCCTGTCAATCCCTTTAGCCTTTTACTATATCTCATGTGTTACTTAGTAGGTACTTTATTCTGCCTACCTTATATTTATACTACTTGAAGGTTTATTTATTCTCTTTTAATAGGAGGTACACTCAGTGAAATCTGTAAACTTGCAAACAAGTTTCACAGTGTAATTCCTGTGAGATCTGGCCATAACGATCTAGAACTTCTTGACCTTTCAGCACCGTTTCTTATACAAGGAAAAATACATCACTATGGGTATGTTTTCATTTTGGGGGGTTTGGGTAATTAAATATTGTTTAAGAATAATTTATACTTTTACTATTTTATCCCAAGTACTTATTGAGTACCAGTTTACACGTACTAGATTTTTCGTATGTATTTATTCTTTGGATAGCATGTCTATTGAGTGCTTACCCTGTGCTAGGTATAAGACTACCCCAGAGGCTAATTATCATTTATTTTCTTTCACAAGAATTTAGATACTACTTACAGAGAAAGGTTCAGATCTGCATCCTAATAAAAGTTAAGTGATTGAATTCCAGAATTCCTGTGCCACAAAGTTACAAATTAGTTTCTCCTAAAAAACTGGAAGATATGAATACATTAGGAGCTAGAAACAGATTTTTAGGTTTGGAAGGAGGCAGTGGGGATAAAATCTCCTTTGCCTCTGCTTGATGAAACAGTCATCTTGGAAATGCTCCGCTCGGAGACACCTTGGATTATATACTACATATTATCATACCATTCTTCTCCCTTTTTTGCTCCTCACTTTGTAGCAATTGTTACTCATTGTTATAATGTATAAATCTTGATTTCATTTGAAAATTATATGCTGCAATCATAGTATCTCTATGATAGTGACCACTGAAGTCATTAGTAGGTATGTATATGGGTTCTGTCCCATATACAAAACATCATAGAATTTCAGCTATAAGTTGGGACTAATGTGTCACTGGGCTAAACTCCTGGATTATAGCTACTTTTACTCTGATGTGCCATGTTTTAATTATCTCTCATTGGACTCATGAACTCAGAGTCAACTTCATTAAGGTTTATCCAACAATCATTAGTTCAAAAATAAGAGTTTATCTAATTATGTTTGTTTTTTTTTAATAAGTCACTAACATAGGCCTTTTCTTTTTCACATGCCCATCCTCACTCATTTGCTCTGTCTTTCCTCTCCCTCTCTTCTACTTTGCCTTCCTAGTATCAGTCACCTTGACCAGTCTAGAACCAGGAAAGCAAATATTAGCTGTAAGCTTTAGGAATAGCCTTCACTTACTAGAAGTATAAAATAAAAATGTTTTGTTAAGACTCTCAACTTTTCTCCCATTTTAGCATAAACCAAGAAATTCTGTTCACATTCAAGATCTTAAGATCTTTTTAGAATTCCCATTACTTTAACTGTCATTAGTAATAGCCAACATATCTTCTTATTAACTTTTCTTTTTAATTATGAAAAATAATTTTAACTACAGAAAAATATCAGAAATTACATCAGAAACATATATACTCCATTTTAGATTCAACCAATGTTAACATCTTAACATATTTTTCAAGACTTTGTTTTTAAAAA
Organism: Eidolon dupreanum; assembly: GCA_028627145.1. Classification (NCBI taxonomy): domain Eukaryota; kingdom Metazoa; phylum Chordata; class Mammalia; order Chiroptera; family Pteropodidae; genus Eidolon; species Eidolon dupreanum. The sequence goes on along the minus strand of CM053514.1, from coordinate 57,670,001 downwards.
TAAAATTATACAGAATAGAAGAAACACTATAGGAGTCCCCTCCTTTCCTTCCTTCTTAGAAGTAACTACTTCCCCAAACTTGGAGTCAGTTCTTCTCATCAGTGTTTTTATGTTCTTAGTATAACATATGTATGAACTTTTAAGGAGTATAGCATATTATTTTGTATTTTTAAAATGTACGTAAACTTGTACTATGCCTGTCCTTTTGCAACTTACTTTTTCCAATTCAGTATTATTTTCAAGATATATCAAATTGATGGATGTAGGTTAATTATTTTAATATCTATATAGTATTTTATATCATGAAATTTATTATGGTTTATTAACCTATTTTCCTATTTGTGGATATCTATTATTTCTATTTATTGCATTTATAGACAGTGCTCATTGAAGTCCTTTTATATATGTTCTTGCATATTTTCATTGTCATAATATCACTTCCCTGTATCACGCTCAGCGTTTTTTTAATGATATGATGTGTGATGGTATGTTGTAGTATGGTATAAAATGGAATGAATCAGAATGGATGATAGAGACCTTTTCACTAAGGGTCGATATTATTTCCTATACTTTTTCAGTTGTGCTTGTGTGTTGTAGTCTGGGTCATGATGTAAAATAAATTTCTTACGGTGAGTTCTTACCTAGAAATTTGAAAGTTACTACTGTGAGGTATTTATAATTAATGGAATGCATATTTTCTGCTTTATTGGAAAATACCAAATTGTTCTTCCAATGATTGTAACCTTTTATGGTCACATCAAACGGTGTATAAAATTTCACTTTCCCTGAAGTTTTCTCTAACACTTAGTGTTAGTCTAACTTGCAGTTTTGTTAAACTGATGAGCATCAAATGGTATCCATGGTGTTTTTATTAGCATTTTCTAGATGTTTAGCAAGTTTAAACAGTCCTCGTGTTTATTGGCTATTCAGGTTTTCTATTCTATAAATTTGATATTCACATCTCCTACCTATTTTTCTAGTGGGTTTCTGGTCTCTGTTTTAGTTGTGTGTTTAGCTGATTGTAAGAATTATTTCTATCTGAGAGATACTAATCTTTTTTGAGATACACTTTAAGAAACTGTTAGTCTATTTTGTACCATTTTACCTCTATGGTTTCTTTGATTTTACAGGTTTTTAAAATAGCTATATAGTCATGTTTACCAAAATATTTGTCAGAACCTTAAAGGTTTTATAAAACTTTACCTGGATTTCTGAACCTGATACTTTTTAAAAGAATTTAATACTTGAGTTTCTTTTATAGTTATGCATCTTTTAAGGATTTCTATTTCTTATTTAATCTATTTTATTAATAAAAATTTTCTAGAGAAGTATTTCATATATTTTTTTAAATTTAAATGTATTGACAAATGATTGTTCTTAGTACTTTTCTGATGACTTTTAAATCTCTGCTTTGTTCTTGAATCCACATAATATTATTTGCACCTTTTTTTTGGTGTTTTTTGTCAAAGCAACAAACTTTTATTTTTGTTGATGTTCTCTATTTTTTTTCTTACCTTTATTTTCTTTTTACATTTTTATGTTTCCTTGGTTTTTCCTTTTTTGAATGTGTTTAATCGACTGCTTATCTCACTTCATTCATTAATTTTTAATGTTTTTTAAGATTTATATTCAAGTATATAGTTTTCTCCTTGAAAAAATAGCCATAGCTTTAACCCAAGATTAATATGTAGTATTTTTTTTTGTCACTTCCAAATGTTTCATAATTCCATTATGGTATCTTTGTATGCACACATTTTAGGTGCTTTTTGTTTGTAGTTGGTTGGATGACTTTTTAACCAGATAGTATATATAACATTTTGTAATGGATTTCGAGATTTGTTTAGCTTTGCTTTATCCTAGAATATGTTCATTTAGATTTTGAATATATTGCATAGTTTTTAAAAGAATGTATATTTTTTAATTATTGTGTTTAGTGTTTGATAGTGTTTAGTTATGTCCCTTACACAAACTTGTTAATTATGTTCAGTACTTCTTTTCCTTGTAATTTTATCTGTGTAGTCACTTCTTAAAGTGCTGGCTGTCTTCTGTGATTGTGGGTTTTTGACCCTTTAGTCTGTCAATCTGTGCTTTATACATTATGAGGCTCTTCACTGGTTCATTCAGGTTCAGTATTTAATCTCCCTCATGAATTAGTTGTTTGGTATATCCTTTTGTAATGACTTCCTCTCTAATCATGTTTTTTTTTTTGCCCAAAGGTTTATTTTTTTCCTCATATTGTTACTACTCTATGAGGGGATTTTTTGGTTCGTAATCGCTTGGTGTGTTATTTTCATCCCTTCTATGTTCCTTTGTTTTTATATTTTAGTAGGTCTCAAATAAATATTTATTACTAGATTTTAGTTGTTTTTAAATAGATGAGTTTAAAATATGTAATTACTGATATGGTTAAGTTTTATTTCCACCTTTTATATTGTTTTTCATTTATAATACTCTTACTGCTCACCCTTCCCTCAACTTTTATTATTTTGCTTCTTTTTTCTTCAGTCTTCTATTGAATTGATTTATAAAAATGTTCTTAATGTTTTCCTGTTTTTTCTTTTACTACTTTGGAAGTAATGAATTCTCTAATTTCTATTTGCTACCTTTAATTTTTAATTTGGATATTTAATTTTTAATTTGCGTATTTTATCATATGTAAATTAATGCTGCCTTTTTTTCAGGCAATAAAACTTCTCTTAATTACCTTTTTCTGTTAAAGAATAAACTAATATGTGCTTGAAGGGTGGTAAGGGATAACTTTTAATATAGTTACCCTCTGTTTTTCCTGAGGTTGCAAATGAAAGGGAGTCTGCATGAATCTTTTGAATATAGATTTTTATACTTTTGTTTAACTATATACTTTTTATCATCTCTTAGATATTATGACATTGTATAATAAAAAATTACTTGTACATAAAATATTTGTACATAAATAAAGCAAAAAACCTATACTAAATAATGTTCAATTTTAGTGTATTTATGCTTTTAAATTCATCTATATTAACAAAGAATAGCTATAATATTAGATATCATAAGTTCTAAACCTCTAAATATGTGCTTATGAACATATTACTCCAGAAGTTGCTAGTAGTAATGTCTTTAGACAGAATAATTTTCTTATATTGGCTCTACTTAATTAAGACCTTAATTATTATATATTGTTCACAGAGCCATAAAATAAAAGTCCTTAGAGATTATCTGTTTAAACTTTTTCATTTACCAAATAAGGAAATCAGCCAAATTAGTTAATAATCTGGACCTGGAACCTATCTCTTGTTCTCAGTTTAATGTTGTTTATTCTGAACCATACTATCTTTTTGATTTGCTTCTGTTGTAAAAATATTTTTTTAATAATTCTGTTTATAATATGCACATTATGATATAGGAGGTACAGTACTCTTGTAATAATTTACTTGTTAAACCACATACTTGGACAGGAAAAGTAAGTTATGTTAAATAATTTATGATAATAAATTAATTATAATAAGTTATTTTTAAAGATTTGATTTTTTTCTTTTATTAATTTTAGATGTAAACAGTGTTCTAGTTTGAGACCAATACAAAATCTAAATTCCCTGGTTGATAAAACATCATGGATTCCTTCTTCTGTGGCAGAAGGTTAGTTAAATTTTATGTCCTGCAATATTAACTGTCTTTGTGTAAGGTAATCTCACTGATTACAATTTAGTATTTGTGGATATTGTAAAACCAAAGCAAAGGCTGAGCTAGTTTAATTTTCCTTAAGCAAAACCATTTATAGCGATTGTAATAAAAGTATGAAGTAAATATTTAGAATATTAGGTCTTACTTTCAAGTATCTCCCAGTATCTTAATCATTACTCACATTTTAATATTTGATAATTTGTTTTAGTATTAATCATTAATGTGTATGATTGGAGCCGAGGTGGTAATGCTGGTGCTAGGAGCGGCTGCAAATACAGCTTCTGAAAAATCTCTTTAGTTATTAGTACCTTTGGATTTAAAAGAGTTTTAGAGATAGCTATTAAAACTTTTTACCCCAACACAAGTCTTTAGCTGGAACAATAAGAATTTTTATATCACATCTTAACTGTGGTCATCTAGCCTTGGCTTCAAACTCTTCAAGTGACAGGGGACTCATTACACTGCAAGGCAACATAACCCTTTAGTTTTTAGGCAGTTCTTAATGGTGAGGCAAAATATTCCTACCTATAGTTTTAACATGGGCCATATTTTACCTACTAAAATTAGAGGAGTGGTCCCCATCCTTTTTGGCACCAGGAACCGGTGCTCCTATGAGAATCTAATGCCTGATGGTATGAGGTGGAGCCGAGGTGGTAATGCTGGTGTTGGGGAGCAGCTACAAATACAGATGAAGCCTCACTGGCTGGCCCGCTGCTCACCTTGTGCAGTATGGCCCGCTTCCTGACAGGTCACAGACCAGTACCAGCCCATGGCCCAGGGATTGGGGACCCCAGAATTAGAGTATATCTGTTCCCTCTTCTATAAGATTAACAGGCTTTGTATACTTGATGATATCTGGTAAGTCTTCATTGAGTCTATTTCTCCAAACAGGTATCTCTTGTCCTTTGATACTTCTCCACATTCTTTACTATTTTATTTCTCCTCCTCAGTAAACATTCCATTTTACCAATACTCTTTTCACAGTTTGGCATTCAAAGTTGGAAATAGGGATGCAGATGTTGGCCAATTCATAATATGAAGAAAACCTTTATTTCCCTAAAATTGAACACTCTGTTACTGTTAGCCTGAAATTTTCATTGTACAGCAAGTGCTGGAATAACATCGTTTCATTCAACATCATTTCATTGTAACGTTGATGAGATGCCTTAGGAACTTAACTCTTGTTTATATTAATTAGTCTGTGGTAAAATTGGTTTTGTTATATGTCATTTCACCACCATTCCAAGAACCTGTCAGCAATGTTAACTAAGGACTTACTGTGTAGATATTTATTTCTGTACTTGGTTTTGTTTTCTTTCTCTTGTAACCCAGCTATATGATACTGCTATGTCATATTTTATTTGTGGCTCAGTGAAATTCCAAGTTACTTTCACATGAGCTTATTGCTCTCCAGCTTGGTTTCCCCATCCTATTCTTCTTAATCTATTTCTCTGTTAGTTTGATCACTCAGAGTAAATTTTATGTTCATACTTCTTGGTTTTAGCTCAGTTTTAACCTGCTGAGACTTCTTGAATCCTAAATATCAGTTCCTCTGTATTAATAATTTCTATCATGTCTGTATGCCCTAATTTATTATTCTAACTTGTACCCTTAATTAGTTCTATTTAAATAATAAGTTCACAAATAGAAGACATATTCCATTCTATAAACATATTGAATATTTTCTATTTATAAATGTTTAAACAATATGTTCATTTTAACCTATACAGTTTCATATGATTTAGTATCTCATTAATTTCTTCCTTTTTCCTCATTTTACCAAATTATGAAATCCTAGATTCTGACTTTTTTTTATCCATTTAACCAGATGATAGCTCTTAAAAAATGCGATTCCTGTGCTTATAATACAAAGGGGAACAGCATGTTACATAGTCATAAATTTTGAACTGTATCCTATTTTTTAGAACATTCTGGTATATTAATTTTGTCTTTCATAAAGCTAATATACAATGAATTGCATTTCATGAATTAGTTTTTATGTTTCTATCAAAATCAACTAATTTTAAAGATGTATTAATATTTAATCAAAAAAGATAATGTTGTTCATAGGTCATTGCTTCTGTCTAAGGTGGTTGCTTCTATCTAAGGTGGTATAGTGTTCCAAAATGTACCTGCTAAAAGGAGCTTAATATATTGGTATTAAAGAACAAGAAGGCCTAAGTTTTTTTTTTCTTGAGTTATTTTAGTAAACAAAATTAAGAGGTACATATTATCCAAAAACAATTTTTACTTTGATTATAAGGAATATAAGATTCATATGGTTTGATCTTTTTTTCCTTTACTAGTCCTGGGTATTGTACCCCTTCAACACGTGTTTGTGATGACATTTACTCTTGACGATGGAACAGGAGTATTGGAAGCTTACCTCATGGATTCTGTAAGTAACAGAGATAGTGAAGATATTTCTGACTAAAAATAATATTTTTTGAATTTTAATATATTCATGTCTTATTACTGAGATTTAAGTTAACAGAATAAATTTAAAATCATTTAAGTAATTCTCTTTTGACTTGACAGTGTAAATCTTAATATATGAATAATAAAAAATTGGAGGAGAGAGTCATTCTCTATATCATGCAGAAGTTCTGTTCCAGGACGCAAAGGCCGACATGTAATCACACCTTCTAGACATTAACTATCATTATTTCACTAGGCTTGTTAAGCCTCCAATTTTGTATTAGAGGGAACAAAATTACTTTGATAGTGAGTTACATTGGGTGACGCTAGGAAGCTGTCCACAAGATCATCCTCATTTTTGACATCAGTTCCAAGTTTGAGGGTTCCCAAGACCACCCTTAGTTTTGATCATTTACTAGAGTCACAGAATTTACTGAAAGCTGTTATACTCATCGTTACAGTTTATTACAGGTAAAGGATACAGATTAAAATCATCCAAGGGAAGAGGTATATAGTCCCAAAACTTTTAAACGTGGAACTTTCATTTGTCCTCTTTCTGTGGAGTAGAAGACAGTGTTATTTTCCTGGCAGCGAAGTGTAACAATATACTTGGAGTATTGCCAACCAGAGAAGCTCAACTGAACCTAGTGTCCAGAGTTTTTACTGGAGCTTCATCACATAGTCATGATTGATGATTCATGTGACTGATCTCAGTCTTCAGCCCCTCCAGAGATTACATGATGCAAATTCCTCACCCTAAATCGCATTGTTAGACTAACTAGTGTAACCTAACGTCCTCAGGCAAAGAAAGCATATGGACACTCCTATCAGGCACAACATTTCCTAGGCCTTAGAGTTTATCTCCCAGAAGCCAAGGGAAAAGCCTAGTAAGTTTAAACTTTTTACTACACACATTGAGGAATAATCTGAGGTAAAGTTGAGAAGAGAATTTTTCTCCTGCCTAAACTATTTATTTATCTATTTATTAAATGAATATTTAGCGAGCTCCTTCTATGTGTCAGGTATTGTTCTTTGTGATAGGGGTATGGCAGTGAGCAAAGCAAGAAAAATCCTTTCTTGAAGCTTGTAATGTAGTAGGTAAGGAAAAGCAAATAAATATACACTATACTCTGTCTTAATATGTTATAGTCTTAAACTTAACACACATTTTAGGCACTCAATATATGTTATTAAGGTAATAGTAAGCCTCTCCATTTTCTGATCATCATTATTTTTATCATTAAGTCAAAGCAATTTAACTTGATTTTATATATATCTCAAAACTGTTTTAGATTAAAGTAGTAAATCAGATTTTAGAGTTCAGACTAGCACTCTAGATTATGAATTCTATAATCTCGATAGATTGACATAGTCTAGATTATTTTAGATAGTATTGTAATAACTTTTATTTTAATTTTAACTTTAATAAAAGATTAATACAATTTTCTTTTTCTTTTATAATTTTTTAAGGACAAATTCTTCAATATTCCAGCATCAGAAATCCTAACCAATGATGACCTTCAGCAAAATATGGATATGATCATGGATATGTTTTGCCCTCCAAGAATAAAAATCGGTAGGCAATATTTTAGCAACCCCATTCATCCTTTTTCTTAAAATAACACCTATCATATATCTGACCTATGGACTTTTAGAGGTGTAAAAACTTTGAAATGTGAATTCAAGTACATTACTATGTAGTGATTGATTACTCTATGATCTACCTTTTGGTGGAGACAGTGGCAGGGATAAATGGATATGAATCATCATTCCTGAAATGAAAAGATTTTAAAAATACTTTGAAATATAAAGGGTGGCTGTTTTGATCACAAGTACGTTCGATACTATGTTTATGCATATAAACATTTTAGAAGAAATTATATTAATGGGTAAAATTTTAACAAGAAACATTCTCTATAACAAACTTCATTTAGCCAGTTTAATTCATTGATGGATTTTCTATTCAATATTAACTAGTTTCAGATTTTATAAGCGTTTATTCAAGTTTTATTTTGCTAATTAGTTTTATCAGCTTTGGTTGTTGTCTGTATAACATTTGATTCATCAACCAGATCTTCAGTTCAAATTGTATTGATTACACCTACTGCCACTGAGTTTTCCTTTTGCTGCCGTTATTTCTGTTTATGTTGAAACTTGCAGATGTAAATCACATTAAAACAATTTTACTCTTCTAATAGTTTTTCAGAAGTAACAGATTTTGCCAGCTGCAGATTTAACTGTTATCAGTTTAACTTTTATAGATTATTTTTAATTGGACTTTTTTCCCTAGGGCAGTTTTTGCATTTTAAAAAATTCCAAAAAGATAGGTTTTCTTCATCTGTAACAAAGTTTAACTTATATACCTTTATTCGATGTCAGTTTTAATTTTTGTTGGCTATTCGGATTCTTTTGGATAGATTCATGAAAATAAAACTGCCACATCAAAAAGCACAGACATGGTAGACTTTTGATACATACTGCAAAATTGCTTTTTAAGAATATATTACCTGTTTATAGTTCTACCAGCAGTGTAGGAGAGCACCTGTCTTGCTTGACCCTGGCCAATATTGAGGACTATGTTAAATGTCTTTCAAACTCAAATTTGAAGAAACATTAAGAAAATGGCATCCGAGGCCACTAACTTTGCCTTAACTCAGTATGCAGTACCTGATGGTAGTTTTAGTTTGACAAATGTGAGGGCTTTAACTGATTCGAAATTCAAGATTAGTTTCTTTGTTTTCTACCCTCAGTATCAAACCTTTTGAAAAACCCACATTTAATTACGTTTTCCTGTTGTTAGGAAAAAATCGAAATTAGTCAGAATTGCTTCAAAACAATAACGTGAATCCCATATGTAATTTGGAAGGTAGATAATGTTAAATTCGGTAAGTGTATTTATTTACTTTTCAAGCTAAATTATATGCTCTTTTTCTAGCTAAGCATTATGCTTAGTACATATTTCAGAGTTATTTGTTTAGGTTTAATTATTAAATAACATTTTCTTTTGGGTTTGTAGATGCATATCCATGGTTGGAATGCTTCATCAAGTCGTATAATGTCACAAGTGGAGCGGAGCAGCAAATTTGCTATCAGATTTTTGACACCGTTGTTGCAGATGATCTTATCTAATATTTACATTCAACCTTGCATACATAAAACATTACTATTTTCTATGAGATTGCTATAAAACATGGAACGATTTAGCTCAATAGTTTCTTTTCCATTTTAAACACTATTTTAATTTTTTTTTTTCACAAATAGACATTGTGTTATCTTAATGCCTTGTGAATAAGTTAAGAATGTTTCTGTTGCTCAAAGTATCCAGTATTATAGCTGCTAGGGATATAAAAGAGAGACATTGAATAAATAAGGACTGTTTTCATTTACCCTTGTGGTCCCTTCAGAGAAGCTATTTTGTTACCCTATACTAGAAATCGCTTTCCCAATTGGTTTTCCCATGTATCAGCCACTGATTTCTCTGCTGTCTACCATCCCTGATTGAGCTTTATCTGCCCAGATTTTTATATCTGCAGTATTGATGCTTTTAGCATGAGTATGGGATTAGAAGATGTCCTTACCTTAAATCTCTGTTTTGACCAAATGCAAGGTAGGTAGCAGCTGGTGGTTTAGTGTTATTTTTGTACAAAGGAATCTACTTAAATAAGTACTTCTCAAAGAAAAGCTTGTTCAAGTGAGCTACAGTGTACTTAAAAGCATGGTTTACTTTAGGTGGAAATGGCAGAATTGCTTTATTTGGATGCTGATATTGACCAATTTAAGATAAATCCATTTTTTCAGACCAGAATTATATGCTTTGATTGCTTATTTCTCTAAATGATATTAGAAGTTATTCCATTTCACCTCAACTTAAGTAATCAGATTTACAGAGTTAGCGACTTAACTTACATTACCCTTTTTAAAATAATCATTTGTAAAATATATTTCAGGCTGAATAGTGAATGAGATGCTAACTCAGTATATGGTCCACTTTTTACCTGACAATATGTTAAATTTAAAATGATGAATATTCAGTTTTATACAAATAATTCTATCTGTAAATACATGTAGATTTATGTATGTTATTTGCTAAAGACTGAGGAATACAAATACAAAAATAACACTAAACCACCAGCTGCTACCTACCTTGCATTTGGTCAAAAATACAAGTTCAATAGTGAATAAATGCACACAATCCAAGTGTTTCATTTGTTTGCCCTCTTTGAGCTGAGGCATGACTTGAAGCAAAGAGTCAAAGCAGATATGTCAGTATAGCAGATATATAGGACTATCTACATACCAGGTACCGTGCTAAGCGCTTAACATGTATTCGAGTTTCACAACCCATTTTCCTGCTAAGAAAACTGAGGCTTGATTAATGAGCTGACTTGACTCAGTTCTCACAGTTACTAAATGCTAGTTAGTGCTTGAACTTAGGTAATTTGTGTTCAGAAGCTGCATTGTTAACCACTCCAGATTCTGGAGCTAGAGCTAGCATGGGATTTTCTGCAAATGAGTCCTGCCTTAAATATCTGAAGTAACACTGTAAGTAAGAGGAATCATGATGTGTTTTCTTACACTCAAAAGGCTGTTAACACCTTATTGGCAAAAAGGATTGAATATCTGCTCATAATAACTCAAATTCTAGTTCCTGAGTGAGTATGTTAGCACATCTCCAAACCTAACTCTACCCATCTCCTTTATCACCGATTCTCAGCTTGTTTGAGACCATATAAAAGACTGATGCTGCTTGCTGTTTGGGAGACTTAAACTCTTGGTTCAAAACATATTCAAGGAAAAAGTTTAAGAACCCTAAAATTGAAAAGATATGTTTGAGTAACGATGGTATGGTTTGAATACAAAGGGGAGAGAGACATTTTCTCTTACTTCCATAAGCACTCAGTCTAGAAGAGTAGGAGCCAAAATGTTGCCTCAGGCTCACAGTATCAGCCTGTCCTATATCTAAGTGTATAAAGTAAAATTCTTCATGATGATAGGCTAGTTCTCTCTTTATTTTTATCTTTTCTATGAATCCCCACATTGTCCTTATTTGTTGTTTTTTAACTTTTCAATTTTGAGTAAAAAGAGTTTCATCAACACCTAGTATGTTTATCCACTGGTGATATACATGCCTCGTACTAATTTGGAATCTGGATTATTAGGAGAATTTTGTTTCTGGAACAACAACTAGATGGTAGTTTATGGTATCCAGATTTGAGCCCTCTCTCCTTTATTGTCCATGCAAATACTGATAGAGTCTTCTTGTCAGATTTAAAATTACATAAATTTAAGAAAGCTTGTGTATAGCCTCTTCCTCAATTTCCAATCTCTGCAGCTTCCATTGTTTTAGACAATACTGCATTGTTCTCATGGCCCCTGCACTGCTTTGTATGAGGAAAAGAATGCACGTCTTAGTAAATCTAGGGCAATAGATTGTTCTCTATCTAGATATGATCATGAAAAATGCACTGCATGCAGGCTCTTTCTGTGGCCACCCTCAATTATAATGCTTTATTTGAGGGAACTATATATGCCAGTCTGCAATGCATCATTCTTTTTTTTTTTTTTTAAACCTCTGGTGATGTTGTACATTGGGGGTTGTTTCTAAATGAATATAGAAAGACTGGTGTTGATGGACTTGAAGAAGCTGAATCTATCTCTCTCTACCTGAAATAACGGTCTCTACACAGTGTGGCACCAGCTGCCTAGTTTACTAATGAGTATATAGACCTGTGCTAGAACTACTTGCAGGTCACAGGAATGGGCCAAAATCTTTTTCCTACACACTTCCCAGCCGACTGTGCTTTTTTGTTTCCAAAGTCAAAGCATGAGATTGTCACTATTTGTGACTCTCAATCCAGCCAGTTCTCTTTTACACTTTCTGGAAACTTTCACCGGTATCTGGCAGAAATCTAGATTCTTCTGATTATATCAGTGTTTTGAATTTGACCATCCATTTCATCAAGTTTTGTTTTTATCCAGAATATTTTTTAAGTAACATGTATTTATAAGTGTTTTAAACAACATGAAGTATGTAAAGTTGAATTAATTCCTGTTTAGTACCCTAGAGGAAACCACTTTTAAAAGATTGGTGTGTAATTTTCCAGACTGTTTATACATACATGTAAATCTGTGTGTGTGTGTATGTGTCTGTGTGTGTATACACATTGAAAAAAATAGTATGGTATAAATATGTTTCTGCAACTCGCTTTTGACACTTTATAGAGTAGACATTTTTAAATGTCAGTACATATATAGAGAGAAACTAGTATGTAATTACTCAGCATAAGAACATTTTAGTGGGGAATTCTTTGATTATTTTACTTTCTATTTTTGTAGCAGCTTTTGATCTATTTAAATGTTCTCTTTATTATTGTGCCAATTTTGGAATTTTACGTTTTTGTAAGAATGTATGTTATCTCTTTTGTTGACTTTATTACCCTATAATTATTCATATTATTTTATTATTATTTTAGTATGTATTTTATCTGGTGTTATTTTCCCTTTAAATAAATCTGGAGCCTCTGGGACCTGTTTTTATAATATCTCCTGTTGGTTTTCAGGTGATCAGAATTTTGAAAGCCTGTCCAGACTTCCTACAGATAAGGATTCTGCCATGACATAGTTATCTTGAAATATTCTTTCATATTTTAAAGTACTCATTGTGAAAAAAATTATGTTAATGTAAGAAATGAAAATGCCTCATATAATACTTTTCATTATGACACTGTCTGAAAGCAGTGACATCACACTTAAGTTTTAGAACATTATTTTAGGAGAAATAAAAATATCTATTCCTATGCAGACCACTTAGGATCTCTGGGTAGTGTCAAAGCCTACCCACTCCAGGAAATAGTAGAACTGGTCATCTGCTAAAATCTGAGCAGTGACCTTTCTTCTCTTCCCTTTAGTACTTGAAAGTAATATCGGAACTCACTAAGCAGGAACTCACCAGTGTATCTCAGGTATGTGAGATTATATCTTCTTTCGTCAGTCAGGAAATGAATCAGTAGCACTATGTATTATTTTTCCCTGCAGTATTGTCATTTAAGCTGTTAGGAAATTCAAGATCACTTAAGGTTTCAGAGTAATGTTCATCTTACATGGAGATTAATGTTTCTTAACTCAGGGCTGCATTTGATAGGTTGAGAAGTGTTAGGCATCAATTACACGATAAGGATAATGCATCGGTATGGGAGCTCTCCCTCAGATGTGCCAATTGCTAAAACATGGATAAATCAGAGACTTCTCTGCTATTTTTAGATGATAGCAATATTTTAATAAATTTCCATTTTTCCCCCCTTGAAATCTAGGTCACAAAGTCACATTTGTATTTGTGTGTGTGTGTTGCTTTTTTTTTTTTGCTTGCTTTTATTCACTGCTTTGAGTTCACTTTGCAGGGTATTATATTGTCATTTACTTAACAAACTAATTCTCAATAGCCAAAGAAAGGCATTTTCAACTTGTGTGAAAAGTTTCTTTTTTTTTCATCTGTTCACAGTATTTTAAAGATTTGGAGGATATATTTATTGAAAATCTTAATCTACTTTGACCTACTTATCATCTATACATGAACTTCTCCATCAAATATTGTTGCCGTTTCTAAACAAGTCCTTTTCTGTATACAATCCTGAAGCTTTGGTATATATCTTCTTTTTTGTTCTACACCTTTGGAATGATTTTTCCCTTGAAATATAAACTCCCAGATAAAAGTCATTTTTGTCATTATATAACTCTATTCCTCGGCAGATTTTGTCCTTCATTGGAGGGCAAAGTCTTTCTAGAATTTAAAATCTCTTGCCTTGTTAAATAACTTCCTAAATGCCTTTCTGTCCCAAGCTTCTGTAACAGTTAATAGAAAAGGTAACACATTTTAAAAAATCAAAATTATTAACTCGAGGAGTCAGATGAAAACAGAGCTTGCAGTAGATAGCCATAGTTATGGTTTTATTTGACTGGAGAAGAAATTCTACATGCTTATTCCCCATTAGATAGGCTCTAGAATAATAAACTTGTTTTTAAATTTTGGAATCATTGACAAATATTTCCATACAATGATCAAAGCTTAAATAGAGGTTAAAATAAAGACTACAGAGTACAAAATAGATATTTAAAAGGCTGCTCATACATTTGCATTTATTATTCATACAGTGTCCAAAGGATTTGATGTGGTTTACAATAAAAGACATGAGACACAACCTTTAGAAAAAGTGCAAGGAGACAGGAGCTAAATAAAGAGAAGAGTGTTAAAACAATTCAAAATTCCTAACTTTCGGGATGTCATAGGTGTTGAACAAAACTTGTTACATGTGAAAATGCAACAGGTTACATTCTTCTTAGATAACGAAAGTTATTGTATCGTTATTAGGAGACATAAACCTTTTATTTATTAATATTAGGAGTAACCAGGTAAATTTTTATATTAAACACACCAAACAACAATGATTTTTGTGAATACTAGTAGTTATTTTAAAATGCAAAAACCAACATGGTAGGTAAGACCTGAAGACAGAAGAAATAGAGCAAGGAATTTTCCATCGGATGTCTGTCTGCCTTTGGCTCTTTTTTGAGATACTTTTTGTTTTGATTTTATTATTAATGATTAAAGCATTTCAAATATCTCTTCATATTCAAGAATTATTAGAAGCCTTAATGAATTACCACAGGAGAAAATTAAAAACTTAATTCTCTTCTGATAAAAATATCACTCTTCTTACCACTTCCTTTTCTAGTACAGGTAATGAAATAAAAGAAATGTCTTGTACACAGAGTTTCATGTCAGAAAGGATGTGTGTTTTAATGAATCACAGTCATTTGGAAGATAGTGCTCCAGTATTCACCTTCAGAGCTCCAGGGAAGGTATTGCTTTGTCTTAAGTAAAACTAGCTACAGAAGCTTGGGAATATTTTACCTATACCAGATTTACTAAACTCTAAGTGCCCTGTTAGATTTTATCATCTTTGATTCCTTTCATTCATTCACATCCCACTTGAGAAATCATCATGGCTTGCTCTTTAAATATATTCAGAGTTTGTCTACTTCTTAATCACTTCCTCTGCCACCGTGCTGGCCATGCTACTTTCCCTTGCCTGCTTTTATTTTTTGCTTTCTTATTCTCAGCCGTAGCTTTCCAACTGGCCTTCCTGCTTCCACAGTTTCCCACACAGTGTATCTCTACAACAGCCAGGCCGCTTCATTAAAACATAAGGCAAATACCATCATTTTCTAATGTCACACGATGAAATTCCCATGGCCTTCACCACCCACTGTGATCCATTTCCTTACTGCCTCTCTGACATCTATTACTATCTCTTTTCTCCTCTCACTCCTCTCCAAGCACTGGTCTTGTTTTTTCAGCAACCCAGGCAAAATGCTCCCTTCCAGGATTTTGTACTTGATGTTGTTACTTTAGTCTGAACATTGTTGAGCTGTTCCAGGTTCCATGGCTCACTCCCTCACATCCTCTGTACCAAAGAGACCTTATTAGAAGGGTCACTCGTGACCACATCAAAGACCAGTCTATCCCATCATGCTTCATCCCTACCACTGACATTTTTCTCCCTTGCACTTATCCATCTGACATATATTTATTTGTTCATGCTCTGTTTTCCTTTTCTAACAGAGGATGAGATCCTTAGAGGCAGGGAGTTTGATTTGTTCATTGCTGTTTACCCGGTGCCTGGAAGTTCCTGGCATATAGTAGGTGTTCAGTAATATTCCTAGAATGAGAGTCCAGACTCAAAATCTGAGAATACTAGAACTTATTAGCACCTGAAGTGATTTTTTTAGAGTATCATAGGCAAAATGAACTCCAGACCCAGAAATTTGCATTTAAAAATAAACCCTATGTAATTTTGATGCAAATTGAGCAAAGATCCTGTGGGACTGAGGCTCAGTAACTTGCATTTTTAATATCTCCCCAAGTGGTACCTTTCAGGTAGAAGATTCAGATCCATTATTTCAGAAATTGGTCAGAGTATGGAGTCTATCTGCTTGCTTCATTAATTTTACCTGCCTGGCCCTAAAAGCATTTGAGTTGAAGCACTTTGACCTAAGATCTGAACCAGTCAGTGACTCTTAACCTTGACTTCATAATTATAATCACTGTGGAAGGGAGTTTTAAAAGCATCAGATCCTGGGGCATCACTCTGGGTCTTGCTAAGGCTGCATGAATTCAACCTGTCAAGCACTCTAATTATTTAGTGTCAGGCAAGTTGGTTAGCCTGTCTTGAAAACTGAGAATATTAATAGTGCCCACCTCAGAAAACCGTGGAAGGGCAGGAGAATGGATTAGGTAAAATAATATATGTAAAACACTTAGAATCTGGCACATAGGAAACCCTCATAAAGGATTAGATAGTATTATGCTTTGGTGACATAAACTAATCTTTATTGCTATTCTCTTTAAAAGACTTGAAATGTATTTAGCCTTCTATTCCACCAATTCCTGAACATCCAAGCAAGCCCTGCTGCAGTGGTGACAGAAAACCACACATTTCAGGCCATTTCAGACCCAAGCTAGTGAAGCTATTACAAAAATGAGTAAATATCATTGGACCAATTGACCAAAGAATCCTCTCTTAAGATGGTTGTCAGGATAGTTTCATTATTTCAAATCCCATTTTCTCAATATTTCATTGTGACAAATATAGAAAAAGAAATGAGATAAACAGCAATCATGTACCAATCGAGCTGATATTTATTTTAAAATAGGGAATAGCTAGAGTGAGTGACAGGGGAGGAATCTGAAAATAGCACAGTATGCAAGCACTGAGAAAGAAAATATTTTGATTAAAAAACATAACTCTAGAAAAATGGAAAAAAGGAAGAAATCATGTAAATTTGATGGGGGAATTTTTTTTGTGGAGTAGCCTATGAAAGTCTCCAGTTTTTTCATTTGAACTGCTTCAAACTAAAATACAAGTAAAGCTATGGATTTCCCAATGCTTTTATTACTTGAGTGATTATAGTTAATAAGTTATTCATTAACCATTAGTTGTTTTTCAGAGAGTTATCAAGAAAGTTTCTCAGTATTCAGTAGGATCTAATTTTGAAATGGACTTATATGACTCCATGTACCTGTCTCTTCTTCTTATAATAGAGATTTAAAGAATAATGATGTAATACATGACTAGTGTTGAGTCCCTATGGTTTTAGTTAAATCTAAATGCAAATCAAAATGCATTTTTTATGCCAGGATATTTCGTGAGATATTTTAATACTCATTTTATGGATCCACAGACCATAACTGACACCTCTTTGAAAGCACAGAATTTCCAATATTGAATGTGTAAAATTACTTTCTACTCTAAAATCACAAAAAGACACATAATTTATTTGCCTCAGAAAATAAGATTTGGTTCTTATAAAGATGACACATATTAGGTACTTAAACTTTACTGAAACCTGGCTTCCATGTATTCCTGTCTTTATGACACAACACTTGCTTATCCTAAGACAATGAGTGATAAAACAAACCTTTCAGAACCAGACCACACCTGAAGGATCATGGCAGAGGAGGTTATGTCACATGACACAATTCAGTTACTTTCCTTTTAATAAAGCCAACTCTGCCAACATTCATAGCATCATTTCCCAAGATCCACTCTAAATCATTGTTCTTTTTGAAAAGTTAAAATCCATTTCATACCTGCTTTAATCATCAGCTCTCTGCCAGAAACTCCTCTCTGCCAAAAGAACACCTAGGGAGAGATTGAACGTCTTGGCCTTCACATTATACAAATAAGTCTGGAAAACAAGCCATACTTTATGTTGTTATGAATATTTAAAAGTAGTATAAAATCTTAACGGACATGTTACTGGAAATAGAGGACTGTTCAGGGTTTCTGAGTATGAGTTAAGAGGGCCGAACTGCACAAGTCCAGGAATCACTTCTCACACAGACGGCAGTGGAGTGACCCCAGCCTCAAAGGAGTTTGGAGGTGGAGACAGAACTAGAAGGCGAGGTTGCTTACCCCACCTCTCACCTACAGGAAGTCAGCGAACTTGATCCAGTCCCAGCCTTCAGACAGTTTGACCCCATGTAGTATGTGCATCTACGCATTTATTCCATAAGCAAATTTCATGAGCACTGTGATGAGAACTGGGAGTGCAGCAGTAAACAAGACAGTCCCTTCCCGCAAAGTCCTATGCATATCAAAAATTAGAGGAAGAACCAGTCCAAATGCTAACAGTTTGAGATTTTTTTGAACCTGTCTGTACTTTTCAGAGTCCTGTGAGGATCATGCATAAACTCAAATTCAGACTAAAACATAAACACATTTTTGTTAACTTTACTCACTTTGCACTGCATAGATGAGAAACCCTGGCAAAATAAAAGTGGTTTTCTTATGCAGCTTGAGAAAAGTAGTCTCATTGCATCATAGCATTTATGGTAATCTTCCTATGGTGCTACTCTCCTGGATAAGGGGGAAAACTAATAAAAAGAACACACGATTTTCTGGTAACTCCATTGTGCAATGAGAAGTTATTCTTTAAAAATGTAGTCAAATGTCTCCAGGGAGAATTGGTATAAAAATGGAGGAACCCTACTGTATTAATGCTTTGGCTATTGAGAATGTGTATAAAATCAATTTAATGTCTTTTCAATAAAATAGAACACCGTTATGATCTGCCATTAATTATGCTGGAAAATCTCATTTAAAGATGTCATCAAATAGTTTAAGTAACAGTTTGTAATTATCATTGGAAAAACTTGATTCCAGTAGATATCTAGATATAATGCATAGGTCTAGAAAAACCTTTTCTACAATACTCAAAATTTTCAATTTGACTCACTTGGAGCAGATATGGTTTGTGTACTTCGGGTTTGTCTATTTCTCCATCAGAGATTCATTTGAAATTGCTTTCCAAAAGGAAAAGGGGATGAATTTGGGGCTTGTGAACACTAAAGAAACTTATTGCACATATTGCAAAGATGTGTTTTGGATTTTAACAGCGTAAAATGTTGACTTTGTATCAGAAGCAAAACATTCAAGTCTTGTATATGATGGAAAATGTCAGAATATTAACTAGTTTTTGTATGTAGCCACTGTCCATTTCTCTTTAAAGAGCAACTCCTTTTGATTTTGAATAAATCTGAGTAAAAGTATCAGAAGTAAAGTTCTATCAGAACAGTCTTGCATTAAATACAAATCAAATTGTCTTTGTTCTTGTCCTGTCTTGTCCTGATAGAACAAATAGGCTACAAAAAAAAAAAAATTTATACACACACACACACACACACACACACACACATATACGTGTGTGTGTGTGTGTGTATTGAGATGCCAGTATTTGTCTAAAAGTTAAAAACCGTGAATGAATTTGTATCAGTTTGGGAATGCTTAATACCATAGTTTGTCTCTTAGTTTAAGTTTTGTTAGGCGATAAATTTTACTGAATGGTTTACATGGTTCATTTAGGGGAGTCTTTTGTTCATTTAACATATGTGTATGAATATCTGCTATGTAACATTAAAATTCATAATCCACTGTAATTATCAAGAACAAATGGACAACTCTGTATGTGTGAAATTCTGAATAAGGATGGAAATGCCTACTAGGCCAAGAATGTTATAACTAAGAAGTCAGCTGGACTCAATGTCTTACTGGTTCTAGCATTAATTTATCCTGTGATCTACCACAAATGACTGCTTTCTTGGGCTGCATTTTTCAGCTTCGGGTACAAATATATTTGCCATCTTTCGAAGCACTATTAACTACCTATAGTGAACTTTTATTTGCATTAAAGAAGAAACTTATAAAGTGTGTCAAGGTATATGCCTGTTACAAATTGAGTATGAAGCATTTTCATTAAGGCCAACAGAAATCTTCATTTTCTGATCTCTACTACAAATACATTTGGCCTATAAATTTCCTCCATAATTTAACCAGGATTATTTACAATTTTGTCCTAAATACCAGATTTTGCTTTTCTTCTGAAGTAGCACAAAATAGCAAAATAAGTATTGTATAGATGTGTGCCTTTATATAAGAAAAAATAATTAAGAAGTTGGTTCGTTTAATACAGATTTTATTTCAAATCAGCAGAGGCAGAGACAATCTAACCTGATAGTTGTCTGTTGGCTTTTCATTCTTTTTTTAAATCCGACTTTTTAAAGATATAATTGATATGTAACATTGTGTAAGTTTAAGGTAGGTAGTGTTAATTTGATACATTCATGTATTGCAAAATGGTTACCGTAGCTCTAGCTAACAACTCCATCACATCAAATAATTACTCTATATATTTCTCATCATGCATAACAATTGACGAGCCATCACTCCCTTAATGTATTTATTTTAAAACTTTGGCTCTCTCCAGTATGCCATTCTCTTCTTTCATGACCTTTTCTTAGAAATGAAAGATTATTTGATTAAAATGAATCAGATCAAGTTTGAGTTTAAGAACTTGCATTGTATAAGAAAAGGAATGAAAGATTATTTGATTAAAATGAATCAGATCAAGTTTGAGTTTAAGAACTTGCATTGTATAATTTTTTCTAATACTTATTCAGTGTTTAGGTGTGGAATTCTTCAGGCCTTTGTTTTTTAAATGGTTGTTTGTAACAAGGAAACTTTAATAAAGAAATCCATTGAGAACACAGGCAATTTTTGTTTTCTCAGAATTATTATAAAGGAGAGAAAGATATATTCATGTGGCATAAGAGAGGTGTCTCCACTTACCATTTCACAAATAGGAAAGAAAATGTCACTAATACTCTATGGGCAATAGGGAGATTAAAATTTATGAATGTCTTCAGGTGCCAGAATGATATTGCAATGTCAGTATACTAGGAGTATATTTTCCTCATTCTTCCTCTTCTTTAAGTGTGGGGATGGGGGCAGATTATAGAGAAAAGGAGAGAGAAGTATAAGTATCAGAGGTTTTTTTTTTAATGATTAGTTTTTACTGTTAAAAAGCAGTGAAGAGTTTCAGTAAGAGTATAAAGGTTAAGTCCACTCTAAATGTCTGGATGTTCTTTTTATTGTTATTCTTTATGGCAGACACTTTTGGTTGGCTGACCCAATACTCTTCTCTCTAGCAACATTTCAGCTAATGATGATTGTATAATACATTTCTGGGCCAGAGCTGTGTAAGTAGAAATTTGCTGTCTCAGAGGTTTGCATTCCTGATGAGAGAAACTGAGCTGGCACCCCATTGTAACCTTTATGCCTTCTCTCTTCCCCCTTTCCCCTGCATGGACTACAGATGTCGTACCCAGAGATAAAATGTCACTTCACAATCATGAGGTGATGAGTACAGAAACCTGCACACTGCAGATCATGGAGTACAGGATTAAAAAGAGCCCGAGTCCATGATAGCATCTTTGAGAAGCTAAACTAACTTCCCACCTCTGGACTTAGTGTTCTGTATGAAAAATGAACCCCTGTTTGCATAAACTATTTTTGTTTTCTGTTATTTGCAGCCACATCCATTCCTAATCCATTTATAATTTTAAAACTCTCAGTTATCTGCCATTAATTACTTACAATGTTCCCAACACCATGCTAAATATTTTCACCCACAGCCATTAGGAAAGCAACACTTTATTACGATAAACTGGCATTCAGGGTGGATGGATCCCTCTGTGACTGGAATGATTTATCAAATGAAGAAACAAGTAAGTACAGAAGTGTTAAGTAACTTTGCATAGTAGTAAGTGGCACTAGTAGGATTCAAACAGTGTCCATCATATTACAGAATCCCATTACTTTATCATTTTCTTGACAAACTCATTTTTACTTGATTTATGATGAAGCTGAAATTCTTTTCAAATGTATTTTGCTCATTTTTTATCAGGATATTTCTGTGATTAAAAATGGGGCTGAGCCACATCCATTCTTTCCTATTTGTCATTTTTACTTTGCTTAAGGGTTTTATTTTTTCATGAAAAATAATTTTATTATGAAGTTAAATTTGTTAATCTCATACTTTTGGTTATTATATCATACGTAAAATTTATTAGGCCATGTTTCTCCCATAATTCAAATACTTTTCTAGTATAAATCTTTCTTTTTAAATCTTTGATCTACATAGAATTTATTTTGGTGTACAACATGAGGTAAACTACAACTTTCCCAGTTTATTAGAATGCCACCTCTATCATGTGCAAAATGACATAACAAGGGACTTCATAACCTAGTTATAACTCTTCTCTGCATCTTTGCACTCACTTTTGCCTCCTCGCATTTACCCTGCACTGCACTAGAATTCTCGTTTCATCAAAGGCAACATGCAAAGTCACAGTGTCCTAGGCCATTAGCATGCTGTGCCCTCTGCCTGTCATGTCCATTCCAGTCATCTCTTTGGAGAATGATCACTCACCTTTCAAAGATTATTTCAAATGTCACCTCCTTTTTGTCATTTTCTATGATCAAATCTCCATGAAGGCAGACTCAATAGCTCTGTCTCTCATAGCACTTTGTTCATGCAATCTAGTAAACTGAATTAGGGTGACTTATGATGAGTCTGTATCTCCTATTAGATTCTTTTAAGGGTGGAACCTACACGATGGCCCTTTTCTATGTAAATGGAAGAAGAAATAGTTGAAGACAGCAATAGAAATTACCCAATTTCAAAAATGAGGAGAAAAAGTTCTAAAGATAAGAGATACCAGAGATATTTGAGATCATATCAAATTGTCTAATGTACATATATACATTATATATGTATGTGTGTGTGTGTGTGTGTGTGTATATCCCAACTCATGAGAAAAGGGAAAATGGGAAAGAATACATGTTAAAAATATAATGTCTGAAATTTCTCAAACTTGATGAATAACATAAACTTCAGGTTTAAAAATATTAGAGAATCCCTAGTAGGATTAATACATAGAAAACCATAAATGTACACATCATAATCAGACTGCTGATAACCAAAAATATTGAGAAAATCTTGAATGCAGCCAGAAGTATGTGCGTGTAGAGTATAATATTGATTCCAAGATGATTGATTTTTCTCCAAAAATTGTAGAGGCTAGAAGACAATGGAACAAAACCTTTAAAATGTTCAAAGAAAACTCAACTCAGAATACTGTCTCTAGAAAGAATATCTTTTAAAAAGAAAAGCAAAACAAAAACTTTTCAAATAATTTAAGCTTGATAATTTGCCATCAGCAGACGTTCAAAACAAGAAATGCTAAAGGATTTTTTTTAGGTTGAAGGAAAATAACTAGGGAACTTAGATCTTCAGGAAGAATTGAAGAGCCAAAGGAAAGAGGAATATGCAGATACATGTAAAGGAATATCTTTATTTCTTTTAACTTCTTTAAAAGACCACTGCTTTTTAATGCAAATATTATAAGGTTGTATTGTAGGATTTGTAATGTATGTAGATTTGAAATATGTGTCAACAGTAGCACAGAAAAATGAGAGTAGATAGGATCATGCTGTTATTAAGCTCTACATTTTAGGTCAAGTAGAAAAATATTAACTAAATAGACCATGATAACTTAAAAATGTAGATGATAGTTATATATAAATTACTTTAAAAAAAATCAACAGAACTGTAGATGAAAGCCAAAAAGATTTAAAATGGAATGTAATAGTTAACTAACCCAAAAGAGGGAAAGAAAGAGATCTGTGCATTTAATTGTACATAAAATTTTCCTTTAGTAAAACATAAGAAACAATACAAACGAAATGAACATAAATAGATCTAGTGGATCAGAATATTGAGAGTAGAATTCAGGAATTTATACTTTGTAATGAACATGTTTGAAAATACCAATGTAGATAGAACTTTAATGTGAGTATGAAATACAAGGCCACTCACAGGCTGTTCTCTCCATACAGACACATCACTCCATTGTAGGAGCAGCAGGAAGCTCAGACTCTTCAGCTGGCAGTAGCCGGGTATGGCCTAATGGTCTCCAGGAACTATGTTATCAAAATGACAACAGTTATGAAAGCCTTCATGAGTTTTAACAACTTGCTCTTTTTTTCTTTTATTCTTATATACTTATTGCTAACTTTTATCTTGCCTCAATTTTTCTGCCTTTTATAGGCGTTTGATGGAGAGAGAATTACCATAATCTGGCATTTCCATTTTTATAGGAAAATGAGGCCTGTAGGAGAATATCGATGTTCTCTGCTGGTTCACACACGTATGGCCTGAGGAGGTCTGGCATTGAGGTTTTAAGGAGACAAGCCCATGAAATTACAGTGTATATTGTAAAGCCAAAGCCGTGTGGAAAATGGAGAATCTAAGAAATCTCTAGGTCCAATGGGACTGGCAGTACATCATTAGGCAAGTCATGAGAGATTTGATGTAAACCTGTTTCTTGTGCCTCTGGTTGTCACCTTCCATCATGTTGTGGCAAAAGGTGAAAGAAAATTCTTCAGAAAATATGCTTATTTGAAATCAGAAAAATAATTTATGGTACTCATGTGCATGTGCTGAGTGTAGAGAGCCCATGTGCAAATCTCAACATGGATTTTTTTTTTTAAGTGTAGGATTCATGGATTATAAATGCTCATTGAATGTAATATAAAATAAAGATGAATTTTGTAATCATTTTAGAAATAATGATACTGATTTTTTTTTTGCAACTTTACTGGATAATAGATAGGTTCCATATTTCCAGATATATAATCTCAGGTAATATAAACTAGAAATTCTCTAGTTTCTTAATTTAATACCTTGATTTATGGTTATGTCCACTTAATTTCTCCATTCCTGATTCTGTGATGTGTGATTTTTTTCTTCTTATGCTCAATATTTATTGAGTAGCTAATGTCTTTTGTACTCTGCTAGACCGTGGAGCTTCCATGCCCTATGTGGGTATATCATTTCTCCCCAAATCCCCACACATTCACCAGCCCTGAAACCTGTTCTTTTGGTATTTTTATGAAGGCTTCATTACATAGCCAGGCTTGATTAGTCATTGGTCATTGGTAACCTAACTCCATCTCTAGCCTCTCTCCCCTCTCCAGAGGTCAAGAGGGGAGACTAACAGTTCCAACCCGCTAACCACCAGCCCTCAATCTTAGGTGGGGTCCAAATGTCACCTCATTAACCTAAGAAAAGATACCTGTGTCTGCTCCCCTCACTTAGGAAATTCCAAGGGATTTAGGAGCTCTATGCCAGAAATGGGACAAAAACCAAATATGTATTATTATAAATCACGATATCACAATGGGATAGAGAGAGGAAACATATGAGGAGTAGAATCGCAGGACTTGCAATATAAGAGAAGAGCCACTGGAATCTACTGAGTTGTAAAAGATGTGAATATCAGGAGTTCACATAGTGGCTTCAAGAGAATTGAGCACCATGCAGTAAAACAGTGCTTAATGGAAGAAACGAAGTGAGACGGCTGGCAGAGTAAGAATTTGTTCACAGAGTGGGACTTGTGAGTTATGATTTCGGAGGTGGAGAAATGTTAATGAAAGATAAAGCCCAGGATGTGGCTTTGGGAGTGCAGGACTGAAGTCGAATGAGGTGGTGCTGTGTAAAATTTTTCTTCTTTTTTTTTTTTTTTTTTAATGTTGAAATGAAAGTTGAGGTGGAGATGAAATCCATGAGTCCAACACAAAAGGCTTCAGTAAATGAGAGGGAGCTGCCAGGAAGTCAGTAGATGGCAGAGGTAAGAAACCCTTGATGCTCACTATCTGGGGAGTCTTGGGACCTTATTTAGTGCTAAAGCCACAGTGAATATGTTGCATCCTCCAGACTTCATGTGTCCTGGTTTATCATGCCTATAAAAATTGTGCCCTATCTCAGTTAATTTCCCATTGCCAATCAAAACAAAGAAAATATCTTCAAAGAAATATAATGCACCCCTTCACTTCCTCCAGTCTGTTGGATCTCTTAGCTGATTAAGTAAATTTACAGTCTAAATGTATTCCTTTTGTCTCCCTCTGCACCTGGAATATTCAGACAGGGAGCTATACCAATGGCCAATAGACCCAATTTCAAGTATAGATTTTCCTTTAAAAAATGGAGTAAAAAGAAACTAAAAAAGGTCATTATCAACTTAGAAAGATACAGTCCTATTCACACACACACACAAATACAAATATTTTCTTTCTAAAAAGAATGCAACAGTAGTAAATTTTAGAAAATGTTTTTTTCATTTCCATAAATATGTACAGTTGTTACTATTAGAAATAATATGAAGAATATTTCAGTTTAGCAATCAAATGACATCTATTCAAAATCATCTAAAACATCTCTATTAACTCCCTCTCTTATGCTTAAACATATGACAGTGTTTGGAATCAAAGGGTATAGCTTCATATCTTGGCCCTTTAAATTCTATCAGCTGAATTTTCTTGAAATATTGTTCAGCACCTTCATCTGTAACAACAAGGGAAAAGATATTTGTTCTTGGAGCAGTTAATATAAAAATTAAAAGGATTGAAACATATAAAAAAATGCCTTTCCCCTGGGGGATTCTAAATATGTTTTAATTTCTCTTTATCTAACCCTCTCCTTTCTGTCTTCCTTCTTTCCATCAGCCTTTTCTAATTACTGGTTCATTTTTTGTCTCCACTCTGTAACTACATTTCTTTAATATGCATTTTACATTTGTCATTCTGTATTTTCTAATACTCATTCCATTTTCTACACTTTGCTGTCTCGCAGAAGTCCTATCATTTGTTAAATTGCTCTCCTCCCAGATCGTAAATCCACCTTTCTTCTTTCTAGTTATTCTCTTTTGACTTCTGTTTCTCATACCAAAAGCTAGTATTTCTCCTTCTCAAAC
The DNA here is from genome assembly GCA_028627145.1 of Eidolon dupreanum. Taxonomy (NCBI): domain Eukaryota; kingdom Metazoa; phylum Chordata; class Mammalia; order Chiroptera; family Pteropodidae; genus Eidolon; species Eidolon dupreanum. The sequence goes on along the minus strand of CM053514.1, from coordinate 57,643,210 downwards.
TCTTTATTGGTATTGTAGGTACTATCCTAGATCTTCTAATTCCAATTTTAGTTCCACACCAAATTCATTAACCAGTAGTGTACTCAGGAAACAGCAAAGAATTGTGGGAGAAAGCATAGTCATTAGTCAATTATTTAATTGTTAAGTGGTTAAGTGCATGGAGTCTGGGGCCAGGCTTTGGTTGAAAACAAAGCTCCACTGCTTCCTGGCAGTGTGAGCTTGGTCAAGTTATTTCATTCTGTTGGCCTCAGTTTGCTTAAATTTCCTTAAATTCTCAAGGTGTAAAGAGGATAATTAATGGAATGCAATTAGTACACTGCCTAGTATGCAATAGTAGCTAACATTTATGGAACATTCTGTAAGTGTTAAATCATATTAACTTGAGGATCTTCCAAATGAGTGATGAAAATTAAAGAAAGCACAAATGAATGACATTACAGAAAATTACTTTAATTACTTAGTGTTTATCTTTTAATCTTGTAATTTTTCATAACAACTCCTGTCTTTTATTCAGAATCTTATATAAAGTTTCTAAGAAGAAGTTAAGCTTATGCGATCAAGATTCAGAAACAGTAGTACATTTTTGAATATTTATGAACAGTAAAAAAGAATTCTATCTCAGAATGGTTATTTAAATTTACTCACTTTAATTCTGAATATATGTCTAAAAACTCTACTGGAATGTATATTATAACAACACATTGTGATGGTCGTGGCAGGTAAGGTTTTGAGTACAAGAGTGTTTACTTCTAACCTTTTGAGTATTTATATTTTATATCACCTATGATCAACAATGAAAAATTATCTGGCAAATATTAAATAAAACACTCTTGAACTTCAGTATATCTACAGGTAAGGCAGATCCTTCTGTGATTTGTGTCATTTTCATTACAAGGTTAAAGCTTTAAATTTTCATATTTGTCATCTGTACCTCTGTCAAAATTTGTTTTGATTCATTCATAAACATGTAATTTGCATGCTGATTAACTGCTACAATTTCCTCTGTAACAATTTCAGATTGGAAGTGCATATAAATCACAACTGAACAGATTTCTAATTCCAAAACCTCATATGAAATAATTGTTTTTCTGAAAAAATCTGTAGCCAATGCACAAATTACACATTTTGTTTATATATGCAATCTATAGTTGATGTTTTAATTATGCATTTGTTTATACATGAAACTTGAATTTCCAAATCAAGGAATATAAATATAGAAAATTTCTAGCCAAACCAAAGCATAAATTTCACATGATCAAATTAAACTGTTTGGTTTACAGGAGGCAGTAGATGAACCCAGCCTGGCAATCCTGTGAAGTGGCATTACCTTCTGCAAGCCAGGTGAGGGAGCTCTTCCCCACAGGATACTGGCCTAATCCTCCAAGATAAAATGAGGAAACATCCCACAAGTTCGAGCAGCATCGTGATAATGCCATGTTTGGAGACTTTGAGACACGTAATTAGACTTATCACAGCTGAGAGGACCTTTCTCAATTTGGTTCAGGTTTTCGGAAATTTCACGTCGTTTGAGAAGAATACTAACGTTACAAAATCCACTCAAAGCTAAAAAAAAAATGGAGAGCTGTCCACCCAGTAAGCTCATCCAAGTGCACCCCTAGCCTACAATTTTGAGTGTGCTGGAGCCAAACTGGTCTCATTGGGCAAGTGCCTGCTAATCAGCATTCCCTGGATAATCAGGGCTGCCGGTTAGGGCAACCTTTACTCCTTGGTAAGGTTCTAGAGATGAAGGATGCCACATGTTTTTGGAATGTAAATTAGATTTTGACTTTGGATTCTGGATTCCTTCCTTCACATATAAGAGTCCTGAAATACAAAATAAAAGTTTATGATCTTTGGAAGATTAAAGCTTTGAACTACTAGTGCTCTTTTTATGATTTATATATTTTGGAAACTGTTAGAATCCTCCTGCATTCTTTTTGTTCTGCTTTAATTTGTACTATGATTGTCACAAATCTCATTTCTTTACTTAAAGCATTATCCATAGTGTGGGAACATTATCTATTTAACAATGAAAGTGAGGATTGCATACTCCCAGGCCTTAAGACTGTCTACAGAGTAACTATCTTAATGACAACAGGGTTTATTTTTAAAAGAACTATTTTATTTAATCCTGTCCTCTGAGTCAGTTTTATGTGTTATGCATTACAGAAGCAGCTTTAAGATTCTCGTCATCCCTGTCACTGTCATTAATGTCATTTTAGCAAGCCAATGGACATTTCTTAGTTTCAGCAAAGGGCTGAGAATAAAAACAGGGTAGATATTGGATCATGATAGCATGAATTAAATAGCTCGCATTATATTTTTTCTCAGAAATAAAAAAACATCATCTGTAAACAGGTTATCATGCTGAAATGATATATTTCAGTAGGTTTCTAACATTCAGAAAATAACACAGGAGGGTATGTATGTTTTCAAGGAAAATAAAAATGGAACCCAAATGGCATTTTATTGGAAAATTGACAGCTAGCTATTCTTCAACTAAAATCTTCAGCTAGAGAGACAATATGGACCCTAGAAGAAAAAGCAGGAAATGAGAATACCTGGGTTGTGCGTCTACCACTAATTAGCTGTTGCAACGCAATGTTTATTTCTCACTCTGAGTCTCTGGCTACAGAGTTGTCAAATGTGCAGGATGGGGCATAGCAGATGGAAAAGTCATTTGAAAAGTTAAAATTATTCACACTTATATGATATATATTAGAAAAAATGAAAGTGTATATTTTATAAAGAAAGTATTACCTATATGATATGATGTCTATCTATATCGATATCGCCACTCCATGTCACAGTTACGCATTTGTGGAACTGATTTCTTTTTCTCCTCAAAGTGCTCACCTGGTATATGTGCCATCAGCCTCCCTGCTTTTTCTAATAGTTACGTCTGCAAAGGCCACAGGCACCTTGCTCAGGACTTCAACGCTATTATTGCTTGTTCATTTGGATGTGTTACAGTAATGCTCAGAGCCCTAGTGTCTTCGTTTCTAAAGTGGGTGTGATAATTTCTACATTGTCACAATAAGTTGGTAATGTGCCAGGAACATGTAAGGTTTTAGTGGCAAATAGTTAAAAAATTTACAGAGGTGGGGAAAACAAACAACCATTCCATAAATAGGGGTTGTTAACACAGGTTTCAGAGACAGGTATGGCTTCTCATATTCCCCCAGCATTCCAGTGGAGTTATGCAGCTTCGGCTGGTGCTGCCTGAATGGAATGAGGGTTCCACCAGGTGGGAGAAACTTCCTTTGCCATTTTCAAGGTTTGTTTTTGTTTTTGTTTTTGTTTTCTAATACACTACTATTGGTATCAGGCAGGCTGTTCCAGAGACTGGCTACGTACTTCCCTCCTCACTAGGTGCAAATGACTAGTGTAAAACAAAATTAGCACCTTCCTAGTGTTTACTTGGAGGTGGGATGGAGTGAGTGAGGTTCTGTTATCTACAGTCAGGCTTTGGCAAGCCTGGGCTCCAAGCACTGGGAGGACCCCTCTGGCAAATAACTAGCTCACAAAGATTCAACGTGGAAAAGTTTAAAGTACCTGGCTCTCAATAAATTAAAAACCAGAATTCTGTGATGTGTATAATTCTTTAGGTATATTACTATATTTCTCAATTCACTTGAAAAGATAATATTCTATGAGCTAGCTTCTCCTTATTGCTGAAGTCACCTATAACAGCAAGTTATTATTATTATTAGAATGTTTTAATTTGTATATTATCATTCTGTGTATAGAGTATATTCAAATTTTTCACATTCCCAACCTCTTGTACATTTACCATTTAAATTCTCTAAAAAAAAAAAAAAAAACCACTATTTACATCCTATTATGACAATGCACTCCTTTTAAGAGAATTTAGAATATAGTATTCACCTTTGAATGAAAAAAGCAAGGAAGTTAGGACACCTGGGTTTTGGGTCTACCACTCATTAGCCATTGCAACGCAATGTATACTGGTATATAATATTCATTATTTTGCTTAGAAACAATAATGTATATGCTTAAAGGTGATTATTCAGATATTTAATTGGTTTTAATCAGAATAAGCTTTCTCTTGATTCTCTTCATGTTAAAAGCAAATTATATTACTTTGGAATATAAATCATACATTTAAAAAGCTGTTCAGTTGTATTATATTACAAATGAAAATATCCAAAACATGAGATTGTGTTTTTATGTATATTGGTTTATGTTTTCTTTATATATAATGCTATAATTGTGCTTTCTACAGTCTAGATACAAACCACTTTATATTCAACTCCAATTACTCTTACCATATGAAGAAACTGTTAACAAGGATAGTTGTCTGTTGGTAAAATTAAGAAGTGATCCAATCTAGAGTATGAAAGCAAACTAGATCATGCCATACAACTGTGGTGGCCCAACACTCTCACCATCAGTAGCAGCACATACCATGCGTGAACACACACACACACACACACACGCACACAAGCACACACACACACAGGCCTGAAATATTCCATCAGTTTTATGTAGCAAACCATGCCCATGAGGTCCTTCTCAATCTGACATGCCACGGCACCTCGGCACTCTGCTTTAGCCAAGGACGCCCTTTCAGTCTCAACTGGTCATATCCTCTCCTGCCACCACGCCTTAGAAGGTTTCCTCCCTTACTGAGTAGTTAACTTCCAAGAACCCTTCAGAACTTCTTTATAGGAGTTGTCTTTCACCTTCTGGATTAGATAAAATACTCCAACCATAGATTCTAAGAATCACATAGCTCACCATCCAATTTGTATCCACTGTATTTCATATATGCTTACGTGAACACTTGATTACACTGCCTGCCTCCCCATTCCCATTAAAATGTGGGCTTGGTGCAGGAGAATCCTTATTGGTTTCTGTTCACCATTACATTGCCCCAGTGCCTAGCACTGTGCCTTGGAGTAGTAGAAGCTTGATAAATATTTATAGAAAGAATGAAAAATGAATATGAGCTGTGTGTGAGAGCATGTAATGTTGGCCAGGTTTCAAGCCCATGTATATGTGCAATTAAGTATCGGAAGACATAATAGATGCTTTAATTTATCTGCTTGAAATTTTGAAATCGAAAGATTTCAGTGATTGAAGTACTATTTGTTTCAGCCCTTGCTTTTGATTCCTTAGGGTACCTACTAATTTTCCAAAAGCTTTTGATGAAAATGTTTGCATTTTATTTAATTTTTATTTGTTTTCTTGTTGTCCTCAGGGAGCAGAATGCCTGTCTGACTCACCCTGACAGATCAGCTATGGCAGGTCTGCTGCTATGGAAAATTCTCCATCCCAAAGGCTGTAGCTCGCCTGTAGAAAGGCTCACGAGCAAATGCTGTCATTAGCAACCATGCAGCGAGAAAATATGTCAGGCATTGTTTCAGTGTACAGGTTTTTATAGAAAACTATGAAGGATTTTCAGGATATTGAATACAGATCAAAATAACAACCTTCAATCTAAATCCTGTGAGTTTCCTTTATCATGTTTATTTTCTTATTTTTCTTTCCCACTTTTAAAAAATGAATACACTTGTCTTCGTAATTTTCAGAGAAAGATGCTTTCATCAGAGAATTTTTTAGCTATACTAGTGGATTTCACTTCACTTTTTACATAGTCTATTTCATACTTCTTAGTTTAAAATCATCAAAAGAAACCCTCCCTTATGCTAGGACAATAGGCTTATCAACCTTCCATACATAAGATCTCTTTTTCCCTTTTTTTAATGTACATAAAAGCATACTGCACTGTCTTGTGCATAACAGATAGTGAATATTTATTGAACTAATAAGCACTTAAAATAGTTATATATCTGTATATTTCTTCCTTCACAAACCATTCTGGAAGATAGTAACACTTCATTTAATTTGGTCAAGACACAATGTTCTTTTTTTACATTCAAAACTATAGACTAGAATAATAATTCTTTGTTTTATAGGGGAAAACAAAGTTTGGTGAATGGATGGATTTGACCAAGAAATGAATGCCCTTAAAAATAGAATAATAGAGTTAAAAGCAGACTGTTATTAATGGGTGTTTCTGCGACAATTGTGTACAGGTTGTTTTCCTTTAGATGGTTATAGTTCAGGGTGTATCTATGTTCTGTTGATAAAGGATTTGAAAAGGAAGGAAGAGTTTGAAGTTCAAGTGTAAAATGGACTTAGTAAGAAAGGATCCACAGAATGATTATTTAACTTATTGGCATCTAAATAATAGTTGTAATAGTTAGTTACATCATTGAAAAACAGTTAATGTGAGGACTCATTAAAAAGTGATTAATGCACACCTTACATGTTTCGTTTTAATATAAAACACATAAATTTATTGTTTATTCACCAATCTTTTGAGTGGCATCTTCTGATGGAAAGTCCAAATCTTCTTTCTCATAAACCACACCCATACCATATCATTTACAATTTACAGTTCCAGTTTGAGTTTCATTAAAGCAGAAAAAGAACTTATCCCCATAAAACAGTCTGAAAGTATAAGCGTTTAAAGTTTTTATCATATTTCACAGTTGTCTCACTGCCACCTAATTTAATAGCAATTTAATCATTTCTTTATAAAATAATTAAAGATACGATTCTTTATTTTTATAAACACCTCATTCATTTGTATATAATGTTAATTTAGATAATTAAAGTGACAAGTACAACTGGCTATCACAGGTAAAGAAACAAACAACTGATTTTGACTTTGGTGAGCAACAGTTCAAGGAGCAGGGAGGGAACAGAGGTGACCAGGTTTCCTAGAGAACTGTCTATCAGTGATGGGGTGGGCTATGGGCAGTCTACGTCTCACAGTTGGGATGAAGAGTTAGTGAATCCAACAATTTGGTTAATTCTTACTGAATAATTTTCTTATATTTTTCATCATTTTAAGGATGACATGTTTATTATAGAAATTTGGAATATATATGTCACATATAAAATGCACCACTTGGAAAATCACTATAATCAATTATTTCTTTATTCATTCTCAATTCATAAAGTTCTTTTATGCATAGACCACATACAACACAATAGTTTTAAACACAGTCCACGTTTATAGCTAATAAATAGTACATGTATCACATAAAGATTTAACAACATGTACTTATAATGAGCCATTATTCCTGTTACAACTTGTAAATACTAGAGGTGATGTTGGACTTAGGGTTTCTAGATTTCCTTCTCTTCCATAAAACTCTTGTACCAAAAAGAGATTTTTATAAACAATATAAAGGATGTGAATCAGTAATATGGAAATTATATGAATATAAAATATTTATAATTTGGGGGAATATTATTTTCTTTAAACAGTGCCTTAAACCATTTACAAAAGAAGATACATGAGTATAGAAAGACTAGAGATACTTCTGAGGTAGTTAATGAAAAAGTCAGAATTTTTAGAACCCAGATCTCTTCTCAATATATAGGTACCCGATAAAAGTCTAGTTCTTATGATCTAGGAAAACAGTATGCTGTAATGGTCTGAGGGTACATTTTCTTCCTAAAAATTATTTTCCTCTATTAAAATGGCAGATTTCTAACACTTTTAAATATATTTCCCGTTAATAGTTTAAAATTATAGCATTTTTATAAGCGATTACAGACAAGCAAGAAAATATCCTCAGAAAACAAAAACAAAAAACTCTCTGAAATCCTCTTTCAAAATGGTTCCTGAAGTTAAAAGAATTTCAGAACCTGTTAGAAATAAAAATAGCCTGTGTGATTGCCTCCGAAGTCCTATTGATAAGTTCAAAGCCCAGTTTTAGATTGCAAAATTAAGAACTACATTGGCTCAGTTCACTTTATCAGGCCTTCAGTGCAATACCACTTAAAGACAGTGTAAAACAGGTACTTATTTGATTGACTGCTTCCAATCATTTTTCTTTAATATGGTCTCTACATCATTCATAAATATTATGCTTGTTCCGTTTCTCTTCACTTTGAGCTTGGAGAACAGAAATGCTTTTTCCACCTACCTCCCATATTCTGTGCTAGAATCAGGTAACCTGTTCTCCTAAGCTAATGACCTAGGTTATAGATCTCCCTCATTTTTTGTGTCCTTAAGGGAACCCAGAGAAAAAGGAGGCAAATATCAGTCAGGTTTCTATAACCACTCCACACAAGTGCTGTGTTTCAAGCTGATAGCTGATAATTCAGTGGGTAGAGGTGTAAAGGAGATATGACTTTCCCTTCTTTATTCTCCCCTTTCATAGGCCTACAGAGGAAATCTGTCTATGTATAAAAACCTCCATGGATTGTGGATGCAACAGATTCTTATTTATTGCCTAAAAGTAAGAAAATGGCCTTATGCAGATTTAAAAACGCAAGATCTAGAAAAGCTAACAATTTTGTACAATATTCTACTAGTAAGGTTCTAACTATAGTTATTCTCCTAGGTTTAAAATGTGCATTAAGTCTTTGCAGTGATGATACTTAAGAGTTTTTTTTTTTTCTTAAAGGCTTGGTGATTTGTATAGATCAAAGTGTAATAAAGTGTTTGAGGATAGAGAATGAGTATTAGCAGTGACTAATCTGATTGCAAGTGATTGAACCACAGTTCAACCTGAGTGAAAAACTGCTGGCATATCTCATGGACTCCGAGGACAGCTGGATTTCTGGAACAGAACCACAGTCTGGAACTCTGGTGGGCTTCTCTTTCTGTCTCCTTCATTTGTCTTATTAGCTACAGATTGCTTTTCTCTGTGCTTTTATCTTCATTGGAAATGTGGCTGCTGACAGCTCCCACGTTCTATCTAAAGTGGAGCTACACTCCACACCCTCTTGCTGTTTCTTTCCCAGCTAGAAAATTCCACACATGGGACTAATTGGCCAAATTTTGGTCTGTTTGACAGAGCCAGTACTAGGACAATAAACCATGTGGGCATACTTCCCAGAAAAGTGTGTGTGGCTAGTTGTAAGCCAAAACAAGCGGTCTCTGTAAAAACTTCAATCTCTTCACTAATATTTAGGCAACTCAGACAAATCCATTAAATAACAGATGCTTATTGATTTGAGTACCAGCTGCATGTCAAGGTGCACTCAGATTTTACATTTATTACAACAAACTTGCTTGTCAATAAAGTAAAGACCCATGACTTTTCCAGTTCAGAATCCCTTTTCATTCCAGGAAATGTCCCCATAATTCTGTGAATTTACGTCTCTGCATAACATAACTTTGAGGCGTCTGTGGAAGCTGTCTGTTATTTCACTTTGTGTGTGACCTCTGACTACATCTGAGACCTAGGTATGGCCATCTGACCAGGCCAGATCCTTTCCTGGTATATTGGAACTAAAAAAGGGAAGTCTGTATCTTTCTCTCTCTAATGACTGAATTTTTAATGTATGAACATGGAATGTGTTGGCAGTTATATTTTGTCATGTATTTGAGGTGCAAAAGGAGATGGGATGCTGGAAGAAATTAAAAAGGCTACTAACAGAAGCAGAGACTACTAACAGAAAGAAGCAGATGAATCATGGTTCAGATTAGTCTCCTGTACCTCCATTCATCCCCCTCTTTCCATGAAGGTATTCTGTAAGGCCGCCTAGTAGGGAGGATGCTCTCAGAAAATCACTGGATTTTAAGTATGTTCATAATGTGTCCCTTGATTGCCACTCTGACCTGTCTCTCCCCACTTCCAATTATTCCCCGCCACACTGTACTGCTGACAATCCTGCAAGTCTATCACATTGAATTTTAGCTCTGTCCTAGTTTCTTCTGGATGTCTAATTCCCCCTGCTTCCCCATCCTCCACCCCAATTCACCATCTTCTTCGAAGGCATCTGCTTTAACCTTCCTTACACAGTCTGCATGAGATGGCTCTTCATGTTTTCATAAGCAACCCCACCTTCCCTATTCTAGAGCTAACTTTGTCAAGGTAGAATCTAATTCAATGCCTACTTATTCAATTGAATTCTTTATTTCATACAGTGTAGGCTCCTTGAGGAGATAAACCATAGCTGTTTTGTTCACCACTATACACCTTGCACACACAGCACACTTCCTGACACAGAAGACTAAGCAGTAAGTATTGTCAAATAAAGAAATGATTAATCTATATTTAAATATTAATAGACTCAGAGTAAGTAGATTTCTAAGTCAAATACCACCTAATTATTGTTTTAATTAAGTACTCTTCAAAAAATAAACATTAAGCTTTTTTTAAAAAAAAAGAAAAGAAAAGAAAACCTTCCTGCATTATTCCTACCAACATCGAACGGAAGAGGAACTTCTGTTTCCTCTTCTCCCAGTCTTTGCTGGAGTCAGGCCCTCTGAAACATGGATTCTTTCTCTTCCCATTTCAAGAACTAACTCCTACCTTCATGCCCTTGCACCATCCACCTCTTTCAGGAAGACTTTCTGACCCGCTGACTGATCGCCTTTCCCCTTCCCTCTCAAAGAACTTGGTTTTTAGTTCAAGGTCTGTTTCTACTGCACTGCGTGATATAGAGCACGCAACCTCCCCCACTCACTTTGGTCTTGGCTTCCTTATTTCTAAAATAATGGGATCCTCCTGGATTACTCATCTTTAATTTCTTTTTAGCAGCCAAATTTTCTTATTTTATAAATAAAATTCTTTTATGAAGCCCAATATATACATTAATGTTAGTCTCATCATAGAACAAATGTATGTTCTTTCCTCCAGTGAGATAAAAAGCATCTTGGAATCATGGCAGCTACCCCACCTACACCGCCTAAAAGGGGTCACACTTGTGGACACCTTGCAATCATCAAGGCCGCCTCCCTGAGAAGGCAGAGCACTGCGAGGGGTCTCAGTCTATGTCACATGAGAGTCTAAATGAAAGCCTCCCCTGTTCTGAAAGGTGGATGCTCAGGGAAGGATGCTGAGTTCATGAAGGGTGAACATGAAGCTACTCTGAGGACCAGCTGGGGCCTTGGGAGTGGCTGCATGTGAGAACCTGAAAATGCAGACATTGACGAGCTACTAACTACTCTCAAGTTCACATTTAATTACCTTGGGTCAAATCTTAACATTTTATTAATCTGACCATTTAAAATTTCTATAAGATACATGGTAGTGATAATACCCAATCACACCCTCACCACATACTAAGTTAAAAATAAATATAAAGCAGGTCTTCCTAAGAAAGTGGACACCAACAAATCAGAAAGCTGAAACTGGAAAAGTGTATTGTTTCTTTTTGTTGACCAATCTTTAGGGTAGATTTTTATGCTCTAAGTAAATCTTGTTTGGCATTATTTATATTTCAACTACTAATCAAGAATATAATTACTAAAAGTGCCAAAACTCAAGGCTAAAATATATCCATTTAATCGATCACTTTGCTGGAGCTAAAATTTAATAGGTTTCTGAGAGAGCCAAATCAATGATGTGTTCTTTTTTAAAAATCCTTCAGCTTTTCACATTTCACATAGAAGTGTATAATTTTCCTTACTGGCTTTGCTTACAAAAATTATTTTCTAGTCAGTTTGCTAAAAATTCAAATTAACTGTTACTTTAAAATTTTAAACAGACTAATGCTTCTCTAGTTTGGCTTGACTTACTTTTATACTTCAGTCAACTTTACAAAGAAAGCTCATTTAAAGAACAATGCTTGCTTCGAGATGGAGCAACAGTAGAATAGGATGATTTGCTTAGGAATCTTAGAAGGAATCTTATTGATACAATTTACAGCTTGGATCCAAATAATAGAAGGAAGTAAAATATGTATCTTTACAATATCACATTTTCTTTGGATACTTTGAAATAGTTTGCTTACTATAATCATTTACGGGATTTAAAACTAAAGTAATGTAATTGCTTGGGAAAATATATTATCTGAGAGAAATTATAAGGGCCTAAAGCTTGGGGTACACGGGTCTCCAGCTATCTCTTCACTGGCTCAGTGCCAACCTAGTATCTTTGCCTCTCACTGGATTTTCATCAGAAAGGAAGGTTGCATTTCATAAAGCATTTACCTCCATAAAGAGCTGCTGAAGGTTAGAATGTATGGTTATAAATGTGTTAATTCATCTTTAGTTTTACCCCTTTTTGTGCTCAAGTTTCTTTCCAATTAAAAACAAACAAATAAGACTGTGCAATTGGCTGTGCAATACAGTATAGTGGTCCAAATATATTGTATGTAGCCCAACAGACACTTTTTTTGTCATAAAGGACCGTTTTAATTATTGTTTCATATTAAATTTTAAATATTTTAATATTGATATTTATATATATCACATTAAATATACGTAGTCACATTGGTGTTTTATCCCAAACAGTACCATTTTCTCCATTAATTCTAATTAGGCTCTTAAACAAGGCAAAAGGAAGGAATGGAGTAGGTAGTCAATAGAAGCATCTAACCTAACAATTAGTAATTTAGGCTTAGAAAGTTTGCAACCACAAACTTTTTGTTGAGACATTTTCAGTCTCAGAAAATAATCTATTGGTTGCATGTTAGAATTTCTTTTAGAGAAATGGTCTTTTTTAATTCTCTGGAGCCAAAAAGAAAGAAAAATTATTTGAGAAGTAAATTGAGTGCTGAGTGAAACTTCTGTTCAAAGATATATCTTAAAATTTGAAATAGACATTTCTCTTATTCTATAATGTATCTTATTTCAGCACATGAAACACTAAATGAAGTTAATAGATTGCATAAAAATGCCAAGACAGGTAATAATTTACATGTTTTCTTCTGTATATAATAGTCAATATTATGCATTATAAACCTTGTGGAATGCTGACATAGAAAAGTCTACCTTCAATCAGTTCTTGTACAGATAGATGTCCTCTAATATAAACCAGACGATGATTAGCCAACATATTTCCTGTTCTATATTTCTAAAGTAGAAACTATAAAAATAGATGAGCTAGGATAATGCTTATTTAAAAAAATTATCTTTATAGATGAGATGAGCTTTGAGAAAAGATTTGAAAGACATTTATTTTTCTTTTTGTAGTGAATGCTTTCTAAATTTTCTTATAAAGTTAACCCATTATTTTAGACTTATTTGTGAAGAATGATCTACTTCAAGACTTGTGTGTTCTTAATGGCATTTAAATTTTGCTAATAGCAAGAAACAGTTGAACTACTAAAAGCATCAACAACCAATATCATACATTTATGAAATCTTTGCAAATCTGCCTAATCATCATAACAACTTAGGTCACAGAGCTGAGAGCAGGTATGAGGATCTTTGTTTTACAGATAAAAAAAAATGTGTTTCCCCCAAAATGGTTGACATTGTCTCAGGTTCCAGCAGGATGGCTGGAGCTCTTTGTGACTTTATTCATGATCACAGGAAGTATTTAAGGAGCCAGAACATAAAAGCCATCCAAGTAAGAAGGCATTCTTGTTCAGATTAGGGAGGGGACTCCTCAGAAATAAGGAGGTATCTTCTCAGACAAGCACAGGCAGCCCCTCCTCCAGGAGTTTCCTAAACCACTCTCTAAGCTGTAGACTTCAGTTCTGCAATTTAACCGCTTTGAGAAAGATGGCCAGCACAGGCCAAACGTGGTCAATTATGATGGAATTTCTGGGAAGAGTACAAGGGAATTTTCCCTGTTGAGCTTGGAGTCCTTTAGAGGTAGAGGTGGAAATTAATTACATGTTAATGCAATCTAGAGTAAGAAGAATATAAAAGTAGCTTACGTGCATAACACAAACCTCAAACTAAGAAGATGGGAGGGAAGGCGATATCTCTGGTTTTATTTTGGCAACTTTTTTGTTGTTGTTCTATAATTAACCCAGGTTACCCCCTCCTTAATTTTTGTTTTAAGAAATGAAATACTACAGTTACAGAAGTGAAATACTAGAGTCACAGCTTTCTCCCATTCCATTTCCATTCCTTTATCTCCCAAGTGGGAGGACTAATATCTGGAGTTGATGTGTATTTTTTCCCATCCATATATTTTATTCTTTCATGATACATATGCTTTAGTATACTGTTTTGTGTGCTCTCTAAGAGTTACGCAAATGGCAGGATAGTATACTTAAGACATTGAATCTTGTTTTTGCCCCCCTTCCTTTTTCTGAGATTCAGCCTTATTAGTACATTTAAATTTGGTTTGTCCTTTTTATAAATCTTTCTAGTTTTACTGGTAATTTGAATTGCCTCTTTTGTGAAATTTCTGATCCCATCTTTTGTCTACTTTCTTTCCAATTGGCCATTTTTTTCTTCATCAATATGTAGGTGGGTTTGTTTGTTTGTTTGTTTGTTTGTTTGTTTTTTGGATACCGGTCATTTTTCCTGAGATGTAGGACAAAAAGTAAATTCTAAAGACCTCTCTGGAATATGGTTTATTTAAGAGAAAATGATAAAATAGTTTTAAAGAACCTTAAGATCACAGCATACTTGGCTGTTCCCATGATACCTCTCTTTTCAGTCCCAGAGCAAAACTTCAACAAGTGTATCCCAAACAGAGATACTGCTGGGAAGACTACTCTGGTAAGCCTCCTCAGGAATTTTATCAATGTGCAGGCAAATTAATACAAATGATATTATTTCATTACAATCACTTATTTAACAGCTTTGAGCAAGTGTTTTGGGTGCTTATTTTTATCAGATATGTCTAGTGGGCAGTTGTAAACCTGTACCATAACATTGTTTTGTATCTTTAAAAGACCAATTTGAGCTAGGCTTTTCTCTTACTAGCAGGCAGCACTAGATCTCACTACTCCTCCTATGCCACATTCAGCTTCCACCTTGCAGCTTGATTTTGTTTGCTGATGGTGTCCTTATTGATTCAGAAATGTAACACTTTAAGATAGACATATCATCACTGGTTTTTATACTTTTGCTTCTTGAGTCTTACTTATGAAATCTTTCTCATTCTGATGTCAAAATGGCATTTCCCTAAAATCTGATATATTTTATATGTGATATGAAAAAAAGGAAATTTACTTTTACTTTTCTCTATATGAATTGGGATTTTTTTCAGTGCCATTTATTGAATTACAACCATTCCCACCATTTGTAATGGCAGTTCTCTTGTTATATCAAATTCCCGCATAAGTTTATGTACCTTTTCCTATTTTCTCTTCTAGTTCATCGGTCTATTTGGCCATTCATCCACGAACACCATGCCATTTTTATTACTGTATCTCTATAAGTCTTGAAATCTGTTAAGGTACAACTGGTAGCTAGAAGAGCTTAATTCTCTTTAAATTTTATGTGTAGGTTAATCTAATCTACAAATAACACTAATTTTATTTCTTTACAGGTATTTCTTTTTCTTGTCTTATTGTTAAGTACTTTCAGTACAGTGGTGATTATAGAAGAGGTGATCCATGTTTTATGTTCTGACATTTTTGATATTTTGACATTCTTTGCTATATTTTATTAGTTAACATTATATTAAGGAAACTTCTCTATTTCTAGTTTGCTAACAGTTTTAATAATGAATGATGACTGCATTGAGCCAAATGTTTCCTGCATCTGTTAAGATAAATATATCTTTGTCCTTCAGTTTCATAAATTATTTAAAAAATGTTCTAAATGTTAAGCTATCCTGGCATTCCTGGGATAAGACCTATTACACGCTATATTGAAAAATAAACAACAGGTGGTGTTGAATTTAATTTGTCAGGATTTTCTTTGGTATGATTGGATATAAGTGTGTAAGTACTTGAAAAATCACCCTATTATAAAGACTTTCAGTGACCATCTTTACAAAGGGACAGCCTTTCCCCATCTATTACTCTATTCCCTCACTCTCTATTCTTCTCTCCATACCGCTTACCATCATGTGACATATACTTATTTGTTTAATTGTTTATTGCCTATCTTCCCCAAGAGAATGCAAATTCTATGAGAGCAGACATGTATTTTGTTCACTACTCTGCCCTAAATAACTTTGGCAGAAAATTTCTTAAGAAATTAATGCATTTAATGTAAATAATTAGTGTATATAAATGAATTAATGTATAAGTGAATAACTACTTTTAACCTACATTTTTTTTTTCTTTTCTGTCATTGTCTGATTTTGTTATTAAGTTTATTCTGGCTTCATAAAATGAATTGGGTAACTATCAAAGATTTTGTATAAATATGTATTTATTCCCTTGGATTTATTCCCTTGGATTTGTTAATTTGCTCTCTTATGGGTAGCTCATGAGGAATAATTTGATTTCTTTAATGTTACTGTTCTATTAAGTTTTTTTTTTTTAATTTTCTTCTTGAGCTATTTTTGGTAGTTTATATTTTTCTATAAAATTGTTTCTGTTGTCTACATTTTCATATTAATTGGTATATTGTTTTACTACTGCTACTGCAACAAATCACCACAAACTTAGTGGATTCAAACACCACAAATGTATTATCTTATGGTTCTGGGGGTCAGAAATCTAAAATGAGCAAGCAGGGCCTTTTCCTGGCCTTTTTCAGCTTCTATAGATTGCCAGCATTACTTGGCTCCTGGCTCCATTTCACTCTAGCCTTCCTGCCTCCCTCTTGTAAGGACTCTTGTGATTTTGATGGACCCACCTGGATAATCCTTGATACTCTCCCCATCTCAAAAACTTTAACTGAACCACATCTTCAAAGGCCCTTTTGCCATTTTCACAGGTATTAGAAATTATGATGTGGATATCTTTTGGAGGGCCATTATTCTATCTACCATAATTGGCATCATATTTTTCACTGTATTTTATCCTGTCTCCTTAGATATTGCTTTTCTTTTTTTAATTTCAAAATGTGCTTATTTCTTCCACTATCATTTTCTTCTTTAGTTTGTCTGATATTTGTCTAATAGCTATATCCTGACAACTGTGACAGGGGTGTAGGGTTTAGCATGAAGGTTGGAAAGGCATGGTCAGTCATACTGGGAGTTCTATTTAAGTTAATATCCCTCCCCCCATCCACACCCCAGTCATTTCCCACTACTTTATCAAATAAAACTACTTTCATGGTACTCTAGATGGTTCTAAGTAACTCCTGGTAGAGTGCTGCCTAACTCAGCTTTAAAGGTAATGGTATGTTCTTAGCATTCTCACTTTGCATCCCTCTCCCCGAACCTCTCATTTCTCTCTGGTTGAAACCTCAGATCTTCCTTCCTCTCTGGTCTCAGCTCTTGGGAGTACATGAGGAAGTGAGCGCCTCACCTTTCTACTCCCTGGGGCCCGAGGCCTGGGCATGCGCACCGCTGCAGCGGATTGGAAGCGATCACCCGGGTCTCTCCTCCTCCTTCTCCGGGCTCTGGGACCTGTCGGGCCGGTTCCGACATCTGGGGAATTAACGTGTCCCGCCAATCCCTAGCCTTGAGCCGCGCAGGCTCCGCGCCTCCGCCCTTGTTCCTTCCCGGCTTCCAGTTCCCTGGAGTGAAAGCCGCTACAACGGGCTTGAATGAAACGTGTGTGGGATTAGTGAGTCGTAAACCACCAGGGGATCCCGTCTCCCCACAAACCAGCATCTCTCGGAGGAGGCAGAGGAGGCGAGGAGCGGAGCGCTCGGTGTCGCCCGCGCGCGCAGCGGCTGGAGCGGCGGGGAGAGGCCGGGCCACCTCCCCCTCCCCGGCCATGCACCGCCTCGCCCGCGGCGGTTCCAGGCACCACACTCTCCGCCCAGGCGGCTCCCGCTGTCGCAGCAACAAGCTCCTGCGGCCGCCGGCACTGTCCACCGAGGAGCACCGCCCGCCCTCCCCACCCCCACCACCGAGTCGCTTCTCGGCGAGGAAACACCGCCCCGAAGCCCGCGCCGCCCCCTGGTCAACTTTGAGCGCGAGGAGAAGCAACTTTGACAGTGGCCTTGGGTTTCGAACCCCGCTTCTCCTGGGCAGCAGTAGCCTCGCTAGTCGCTGGGGTGAGGGGAGCAAGAGTTTTCTGGGCGCATCTGCGCTGCGTCTGGCTGTTTGCAACCTGTTTCCAGCGAGCAGGGAGCGGGCTTGCAGCTACTAGTCATCTGAAGGAGGGGAATTTGTTTTTCTTTCCCCTTAGCGCCCTCGGCTCGCTACTGGATAAAGCAGTATCGAAAGGATGTAAATAGGCAGAGCAACCGTTACCAAGAAGGCAATCACCCAAAGGCAGGGAGGAGCGTGGGGCTTCGTCCGGGCTTCTCCCAGCCGCAACATTAATCAACAGTCAGGTGTCGGTTGCAACTTTTCAAGGTCAGCCACCGGGAGCAGCGAGTCCCTCTCTGTACCTTGGGGATACGCAGCGGTCGGGTTGGATTTGGCTGAGAAATGCACGGGACGCCAAACGAGGAAGGATTGTAAAGCGGGAGGGTTGTGACCCCAAGACCCATCCCCCCACTTCCCCTAATCTCCCGAACCCAGCTGCCCCGGCGGGGGTGAGTGTGTGACATGTGTCTAACCCTCAGCAGCAACTTAGGCAGCAGGTGTTGTTGGTCCTAAGCAAGAGCCGCGGCTACCGGGCGCGCCCTCACCGAGCCATGCGGGCCCCAGGAGAGACTCTCGCCTGCACCTCGCGGCTGCTGCTTCTGCTCCTGCTCAATGTTTCTGCCTCTCCTGCGCTCGGGTCCGTCCCTGCGCCCAGGAACAGAACTTGTCTGGAGGAAAGCTGTTCACCCGCACTGAACCAGCTTCGCAGCAAGGACGTTTGGGGACTGGGGAATTTTGCAGAAGACCTGCTCACCCGTGCGCCCAGGGAGGAGGAGCGGGAGGCTGCAGGGCGCGCGGCGCACTGGTGGGACCAAGCGGCGGCCCGGGTCGGTGACTCAGGTGCGGGCAAAGGGGCGGAGGCGTCTGCAGCTGAGCCCTCGGGACCTCCAGCCAGGCCGCTTGGCGCTTGGAAGTGGAAAAGGGCCCGGGGTCAGGAGCCCCCTGGAACTTTGGGGAGAGGAAACCCTTCTGCCTTCCATCTCTTCTTTCAGACGTCAGAAGAGAGAGAAAAGGGTCCGAGAGGCGCTGGCGTTTCCGGGCGCGGCCAGGAGCCGAGTGTGAGGACGGAACCTGGAGCCAGCGACCTTTATTACTGGCCGAGGAAAGTCGGGAAACTCCAGGGTTCCCACCACAACTCCCCACCCAAGACAGTCAATGGACCGTTGGGGCATGAAGGGCGGACGATTGCAGCCCCCGGCAGAGCGCTGGCCCAGAATGGGTCCTCAGGTGATGGAGTTCACGAACGCGGGGGTCCCCGCCGGGGAAACAGCACGAACCGGCGCTTGCGACTGAAGAATCCCTTCTACCCGCTGACCCAGGAGTCGTACGGAGCCTATGCGGTCATGTGCTTGTCGGTGGTGATCTTTGGGATCGGCATCATTGGCAACCTGGCGGTGATGTGCATCGTGTGTCACAACTACTACATGCGGAGCATCTCCAACTCCCTCTTGGCCAACCTGGCCTTCTGGGACTTTCTCATCATCTTCTTCTGCCTTCCTCTCGTCATCTTTCACGAGCTGACGAAGAAGTGGCTGCTGGAGGACTTCTCCTGCAAGATCGTGCCCTACCTCGAGGTAATGCCTCCCAGGGGGTCTCAAGCTACTGGCTTTACTCACTTCCGGGATTTATAGCATGAGTACTACTGCTCCACGCACCTACCTGTCTCTGAACTCCTTCACTATTTCTCTGGGTCCCTCCATTTCTCTTGCCAATTATTTATGCTTCTATCTGTTTGGCTGTCTGTCTATTGAGGGGGCAATTTTGTTCACTCACCTTCCAACTCACCTGTTCCCAGATTGTGAATTAAGTATGATCTCATAATGTATAGAATTGTTTCGGTTTTAAATTTATCTCTCTAAATAGAGTGTTATATATATTTCTGATTTGGCACCTAGGGTTAATAAATGGCCAGTCCATAGTTGTCATTATTAGAACTCGGCAAGGAAAAAATCTGTATCATTTATCTAATAGATTTCTAGTGCTTCAACATGATTTCTCCCCAAGAATATTATTGCATTTTTTCTTAAATATCAAAATTAGAATAATTTATTTTATTTAACAAAGGAAATCTGCCTTTCTTTGTCAGTTGGCCTCATGATATATTAATAACCTCCCAAATTACTTTAAGTGTTTTGGCTGTATGCCATGTAGTTCCATCTAAATTCTTGCATTGTGTTTCTTTTTTCTTCTCAACTTCTTAACAATTTTATTTATTCGTATGTATGGGCTAAGCAAAAATCACACTTTGACCATCAAGGCACAGAATTTATTGAACATTCTCAAAGTATATAATATATGTTTGTCATTTGTTAAAGGAATTGGCTATTTTAAGAGATTGATTCTAAGACAAAAAAAAATCTTAAGAAGAGGGGCATGTAAGAGGTTCTAAACTTTGGAAACAAAAATATTTCTGAGTAAAATTTGACTGTTTCATTCTAGTGTCCTGCATCATTATTATGGTAGTTGGAATTAGCTCTTTAAATGGCCTCTCTTTAAACGCCAGCTCTTGGAAGGAGCCCAAGTGCTTTGTTGCCATTTGTGTTTTTAGCCAGCTGGCCCGTGATTTCCTCCATTCAGACTGTCTGTTTCATTTATGGAAGCAGAAGAAGGGAAACTGTAAATATTCGAGAGCCCCTAATTCTGTCTGGCACCAAGGCCAGTGACACTATGTTCGACATTGTTCCAGGGCCTAAAGCTAGAGAATAAGTAAACAGAAAACAGTATCTGCTTAGAACAACCAAGGCAAGAGACAGTAAATAAGACCCTGTTATCCTGGCAGGCATCAGAAGCAGAATCATTCCATGCTTGGTAAATCAGCTGTTGCTACTTTACCAAGATCTAGGATTTCTTTTGTTGCCAAGCTCCAAGTAGTTCTGAAACATCTAATTTATTTGGTCGACAGTTCATTTTTGAATTGCAAAGGAGGCAGTTGAATTTGTTAGAGAATATGTGTCTACCAGTTGCCTTTTACAAGTCAATTTCAATTTAAAATTTCTCTGATTGTTTGAATAATGCAGAAGAAATTGACTTATGCAAGACAGACAAAAAAGTAAACTCTAAAGTGAACAGGAGTTATCCCAGTCAGAGAAGAGTGTACTGGCTTGTCTCAAATGTACCAGACATGTAGAAACTGTTAGTATTAGAGGAAAAAAACAATAAAGAAATCAGAAAAAAAAAAAAAAAAAAAACCTTGGGAAGGAAAAAAATTTACCAAAGTTCTTGAAAAAAAAAAAAACATTAAAAGAATAATCCCATCCAAATTTGGAAAAGAATATAAAAACTTTGCTTAGTTTAACAATACTTGTGAGTTTTGAGTGATGGCATTTATTGTGTAGGTTTTAATTTTCTTTCTAATTCTAAAGATTTAAAAAAATGTGTACTGTATTTTATTTTCCAATTTAATTCTCTTAAGGAAGACTTGTTTTTACCACTTCTCTTATTATTAACACAATTATTGTTATTTTTGTTATGTTTTTTTCCTCTCTGTATACCTATTTTTTTTAGTAATTGGCACCAGGCTTTATTTTTCCTAGAGAAGCAACAGTTTGGAAAAAAAAAAGCTTCACTCTTTTTTTTTTTTCTTAAAAAATTAGACTATAGTATGCATTTTTACTGTAAAAGTAATGAATGAAAATCTTAATCTTCAATCCAAAATGTAGAACACGTTTCTATGTTTCTACCTAATTCTATTCTTCTGAAGTAATTTTATAATGTTTTCACATACTTTGTGAAAATAATTATTGGACAGTAGTATCAGCTGCATAAATCCTGATTATGAGAACAAAAAGTACAGTCCAAATCTCAGAATAAAGCATTTCTGCCTCCAGGAGGCACTGTTATTTTCACAGATGTCAGAGATTTAGTGCTCGTTCCATGGCAGATCTCTACCCCCCCACCGCCCTCAGCCCAATATAGACCCTAATGTCAAGATTTGCTTATAGGAGACTTTTTGGGGTGTGTATTAAGTTCAACACCTGACAAGGAATGAAGGAAGCAGGACTGGGCAAAGGGAGAATTTGAACTGTGTTGCAGATGCCACAAAGACCTCAGCTCACACATCACAGGGAAATTTAAGGCTGGGGTGGCCCTGCAGGGGTATCCTGAATGGAGGCAAGCAGGCTCAGACTTTATGTCCCCTAATGGACCAATCATTGGATGCCAGTAGCTCCTAGGCAGGGGGCATAACCTTGAGGTGGGTGGATCTCTTTGGTCAAGAGCCATCAACCACAATAGTCCCCAGTGGTCGGAGTCTCAGCACTTTATTCTTGAAGGAAAGACTTTTGTGGAGAGGCAATCTGGGTGGGGAAGCACAGCCTCCACTACAGGAGCTTTTGGATTATCATGTTAAATTAGAACCAGATGGCAATCTAATCCAACCCTCTGATTTTAAAGATGAGGCTCAGAAAAGAGAAATGACCATCCCAAGCATCGTAGTCAGTGGTAACCAGGATCTGTCTCAACACTTGATGTTGATGTTTACTTATTTGACAAACATCTGTGAGGCAGAAGGGGTTCAGTGAGAGGTTTTTATTTATTTCTGCTCTTTGGCATCTTTTAAAAAACATTTCTATATACAATAGACAGGAAAAAATAATAAGCATCACATGTTTATGATGAAACTGATAGCTCCTTATATTCCTAAGTTTTATCTTGTTTCTCATAAATTGAAAGTAAGTTCCACAGTTGGTAGTAGTTCATTAAATTTTTTAAAGTTTCAATAATCTGAGACAACTGCAATTTTAAAGTGCCAAATATGGTTATTTTAATGATCAAATAAAGATATATAGATTACAGTTTATGTTCTTAAAATGACAAAGTATTTTAGATTGATGAAGGACTTTACAAATATATTACATTTCTTTAAATTTTCTCCAAAATCCACTCCTTCTTAATCTGTTTTGTTTCTTGACAAAAAGACTTCTAAAAATATTTGACATTTATCTCCTTTTGTTATCTAGATTTTGCCTTTTCTTTACTTTCTTACATTTATTTCTTGGCTATTCTTTTTTTTTTTTTTTTACCACACACCCTCTTATTAATCTGTAATGTATGATTTACCATTTTTATTATAATCCATTATGCCTTTTCTAATGTTCACATTGTTTTAATATCAGTTATTTAGAAATTTTGTCCACAACTTTTATTTATTTTTATTTTTCTTGAGGTATAATTGACATATAATGTTATATTAGTTTTAAGAGTACAGCATAATGATTTGATATTTGTAACATTGTAAAATAATTAACACAGAAAGTCTAGTTAATATCTGTCACTTACATAGTTTCAAAACTTTTTTTGTGATGAGAACTTTAAAATCTGCTTTCTTAACAACTTTTAAATATGTGTTACAGTATTATTACCTATAGTCATCATGCTATACATTATATCCTCATGACTCATTTATTTTATAACTGGAAGTTTGTACCTTTTGACTTCCTTCAATCATTCCTTCCACCTCACCCTCTACTCTCTGGCAACCATCAGTCTGTTCTCTGTATCTATGAGCTTGTTTTTATTGTTGTTGTTAGTGTTTGTGTTTTTTTTGTTTTTGTTTTAGATTCCACATTTAAGTGAGATCATGCTTATTTGTCTTCATCTGACTTATTTCACTTAGCATAATGCCCTTGAGGTCCATCCATGTTGTAAATGACAAGATTTCATTCTTTTTATGGCTGAATAATATTTCAGTGTGTGTGTGTGTGTGTATCACAATTTATCCATTCATCCGTCAATAGACACAGGTTGTTTCTATATCTTGGCTGTTGTAATTAATGCTGCAATGAACATGAGGGTGCATATATTTTTTTGAGTTAGTGTTTTTGTTTTCTTTGGGTTATTTCCCAGAAGTGGAATTGCTGGATCATATGGTAGTTCTATTTTTAATTTTTTCACGAATCTCTATACTATTGTCCATAGTAACCACAATTCATTTTACTGATCTTTACAAATTTTATCTCCCATCTTTTCTTTTGGCTTTTCCTTTTCTACTGCAGTTTTTTCCCCTACAACTTGAGAATCAGCATAATCTCAAGAAGGTAGTAGAATTTTGGAGAGATTGAGGTTGTGTAGAAAAATAGGAGGCATTTCTTCAACAGAAATTACAGATCTTAGCAATTTGCATTTGACTCTTTTTTTTTTTTTTAATTTCTGTTTGTTGACATAAAGCTTGAGGAGAGAATCCATTTTCCAGGATCTATTGCTAGAAAGAGAGTTTTATCATACTTAATATTGCTATGAGTGGGCATATACTGAGAACCACTGTAGTTGATAACTTCTTTCTATTCTAGGATTATGATGGCTTTGTGGCCTAGTGATAAGTCCCATAAGGACCAAGGACAGATGGGATGGTCGGAAAGAGGGATGGGAGAGAAGGAAATCTGTGTGGATGGGCCCACTAAATAGACATTATTTTAAACTGTTTTATAAGACAGTGACCAGAAAAAAAAACTGTACTCAAAGCAATCGTTGCAGGTGGGAAAAGAGAGAAAGAAGGAGAGAGAGAAGGAGAAGAATGGAGGTCTGGGTGTGGATTACAGTAAGAGAATGGCAGAAGAATTTACTACCACACCGTACCCTTAAGGATCTAACACATGGTTAAAGCCAAATAATTCAGGCATTGAATGTGGCAACTGGAATAGCTCTTTGCTCATTACTTGATGGAAGCCAACCAGAGTCAGTGTATCATCTGATTCAGATCTACTGCTAAATATTTATTCCTGTTTGGACCAAAATTGAAGGTTTTGAATAACATAGGCTCCTCCTTAGTTTAAAGAACTCACATCTTCATGGTGTGTGGTAATAAAGATGTCAAATAGTTCTAAAATAACCCCAGTACTAACTGTATTTTTTATTTTACTGGGATTTAAGATTCCTATATGAAGATGGAGGATGGATAAAGGGAATGCATTTCACCAGGGCCTCTGGACTGAGGATGATTTGTGAAAGATCTAGAATCTTTTGTGATGAAAAGACCCAGATTCTCCAATGGCTTTGGAAATACTGGTTTTAAGCTGAATGAAGCGAATGGCTCTTTCATTGCCTGAGACTCTAGTTTGCACTGAGCAGTAAAAAAGGAAGGTACTGGAAATTGAAGATGATATTACTACACAGGTATGAGATTCGACACAGATTTCTCTAGAATCCCTACATTCAAGTAATAGCACATTTATCATGGCAGATAGTAAATTTGCCTGAGTGGTAGATTAGCTGTTGGGTATTCTAAAGGACTTTTATGTGGAAACATATGGTTTTATGAGCGATTTGAAAGTGACTAGTAATATTCTCAGAGAAAATAGACTCAATGTATGAGAACGGTGCTGAAAAATATTTCATGAATTCCCATTAATTCCTTTATAATCATTTTCTACATTCCCAAGTAAAAATATTTAGCTGATAACTCCTGCAGAAAAAAAGAGTTACAGAGTGTGCTCTTATTTATATTCCCATTTATGAACAGTGTATGGTGAAATTTACTGAATTTGGATTCCACATAAGAAATAAAAACTTTATGATATTCAAATGTGAAATTCAAATAATTTCCTAAACATTGATTGTAATAAGAATATCATCCTTATCTAAAGATCGTCAATGATATCTAAACAGGAAGACAATTTTTCTTTACTTCCCTTTCTAGAGATATTAGTTGACATTCTGCTTTTAAGGATTATATATAAAACAGCAGTATACAACAGCCAATTAAAGAACAGTGTGAATTATTCATTATGTTCTATAATCTTTTTCCATATATGTCATCATTCATTCATTTATTTACTATCCACTCATTCATCAAACATTTATTAGGCTTTTCTTCTATGATAGACACAGTGTTAGGAAGGGACAGTAATGAAGGGGGAGGGGAAGAGGGGGAAAAGTCTCCAGAGATGAATAACATAGATGAGTTACTGATACTCAAGTTACAGAAGAGTAAAATAATGTTTTACCATATGATGAATACTATAGTAGGGGTTTAAACAAGACATTATGGAAATTTAGGAATGGCCATTGAATGGATCAGCTCACAGTTATACTTGGTTATGACCAAATATGGAGAAATTAAAATGAAAACTGTGCTCTCTCTAAATCTTTTTAAATCATATTCTAGTTAGTATTCATAAATGCCGTATGGCCTAGATTCGTGGTGAAAAGTTACAACCATCAAAATCTCTTAATTCTTGCTTTCTTGTTTTTTCAATCTTTTCTGGAATAAAAGGTCCATAGGAATAATTGACAAGATAACTAGGTAGACAGGACAGCCCTAAAACATTTCTTTAGAATACAGGATTATTCTAAATATTATTAAATATTTAATTATTATTTAGAATAGAATATACAAAATAACCATATATGCTTTAGAATTATTACTCTTTATTAGTTACAAGGACATTAATTAAATCAAATTTTAAAATTTTCCTTAAATGATGGGTTTATTTAGCAATGTAATAACCATACATTAAATTCAGTCCCTTTCTTCTGGAAATCTCAAAGACATATCTATTATTTACTTTGACCTTAGAGAACCTAAGAAGAAAGGCTGTCAAGGGAGGTACTTTAGATCCTATTATAGAGTGAAGGAAGGAAAGCATAAAGAATGCTTTCCCAAGAACTGGATTAATTTCTCAAGCACACAATCAGACTGAGGACTTATCCTGAGTTCCTGAGGGCTGCCAGGGTATCTGGTTATGTCAGCAAAGCATCCTTCAACGGTGAAAAAGAAAAGCAGATATGTCTGCAGAAGCAAAATAGATCTGAGCTTATCTATCCCAGGCTGAATAGGTGAGGGTCTACCTTGTCCTTTACCTTTATACTGCACGGATCTTGATGGAATGTTTTCACCTTTAATAGCTCTTCTTGTGGGATACAATAGATTTAACAGTGTCACTTGGATACACAGGGATCTGTGTCTGGGGTGTGGGCTGTGGGCAGAGAGGGGTGAGAAGGCAGTAGGTTTGTTTCTGGCACTGCAA
Organism: Eidolon dupreanum; assembly: GCA_028627145.1. Taxonomy (NCBI): domain Eukaryota; kingdom Metazoa; phylum Chordata; class Mammalia; order Chiroptera; family Pteropodidae; genus Eidolon; species Eidolon dupreanum. The sequence goes on along the minus strand of CM053514.1, from coordinate 57,616,455 downwards.
CCTGCTCCCATCCTTCAGGGTTCCTCCTGTCATTTTACTTCCTAAGAATTGACCTGCCAGGGTTCCATAATTAACCCAACCTTGTTGCCAAGGCTAACTCTTAAGTATCCTAATTAGAATGGTATTCTTTGTGCCAGAAGAATGATCTCATCTACAATTTCAAGGTAGAGTGGAGAATGGGATTGCTGTGACCTCAAATATAAGGTCTTTCTATTTGCAATGTAGGTATAGATACTATTCCATAAAACTCCCATAAAACACAGGGTATAATCACCAGGCTTACCCTTGAGACAGAATACTTTTAGTTTGTGAATTTATTATAGTTTTCAGTGTTGTCAGCACACTTGAGTGGTTCATAGCATTAATGAGGCCAAAGTCACTGATTTGATTCTTGCCGAGAGTGAGTCATTTTCATGAGGCCTATGACTGTACTCGAGGCCACCATTTTTACTCCCTCCCCATCACTCCCTCCCTACCTTTGGCCTTTCCTCCTACATGTGCTGTCTTCTCCTTGGGTCAGATCTCTCCTATGTAGGAAAAGCATCTTGTTAACTGATTCACAGCAAGATGTGACATTTAGAGATATTTGGCTTTTCTAAGAAGATTGAATGAGAAAGAGTACTACTTCCTCAACAGACTACCAAGGGACTTTTGGTTAAAAGCAGAGAAATTTTGTCTTAAAAATGTGCTTTTTCAATATCATTAGAATCATAATTACTCAAGCACAAATGGATGAGGCCAAGTCTAATTTTGTTTTCAATGTAGGTTCACCATCATGCAAATCAACACTATTGGTCACAGCAAAGATAGGTGGAAATTTTTTAATATTCTTTGGAAACTCATCAGAGCCCCCTCGGTGAAAAACAGAAATTCTAGGTCATTTGAAGATTGATTAGAAACATCATAATAATACCAATAATTGAAAATGGAATGTGGGCTTTTGGGAGGAAATATTACATTTTGAAATTAATTTTTAATTACTGAGAATAAATATGGAATACATAACTTTCTTAAGACCTGGTGATTCCAATAGATGGCTTGTCTATCTTAAGACAAATGATGTCAATCTTGCTTCATTTGAAATTTTATGCTAATGAGCATTGCCACATTTATCATTAAAGTATAACATTTTAGACAAATTACAGTAAAATAATTTTTATTATTATTATTACAAAAAAAATGTACTGTGCTACAGAACTCAAAAGTCACAACTGGTAGAAAACCTTATGTCAAGGTGGGACTATAAAGGTAAAGAAAGATTTAAAAAATCAAGGTAAGTTTTGGGTTGACAAATTAGCTTTTAAATAGTCTTGATTATTTTTAAAATAAGTAAGAGCATGTCACCAAGCTTAAGGAAGATGGAGAATGAGGCACTAATGACAGTTGATGCTTACAAAATATTTTCCTTGTGACATTGGGATTCACATAAATGTGAAATAGCCCAGGCACAATCGAAATAAATGGTTATTAATGATATGGGGTATATCAGATTTAAATCTCAGTGATACTGATAAAAGTAAGAAGCCTTCTCTTTGTGGCAAAATGGCGGTGAAAAGCTCTGTTTCATTTCAGAGATGTGTGCATGCTTGTAAGGAGTGAGGCAGATCTCTCCCACTCACCCTGCTTTGGTTTAGAAATACCCAAGTACGTCACTGCCACAGCATCGTGATTTGCATGCACTCTGAAATGAAGACCTTTTGATTAAAGGCCATCTCATTCACAACAGTTTCATAAACAGTGGCTTTGATAAACATGCTGTCCCCACTGGTGCTCAAAGAAGTATCTCTTTCGTGGGGAACTTACCCCGGAGAAGTTGTCTGTTTCGTGGGGAAGTGCTACCAGGATGAGGATGATGGAAAATGTAAGAGAAAGCCAAAAGCACACAAACTCAAGCCATTTAGCGTTTCAAAGGAAACTCTACCCTGTGCTCCTCCTGCTTTTTTCCTGACTGATTGTTAGCCCTGTAACCACGGACTTATAATAGATAATCATTCATGGCCCAAATGAATGGGTTTTCTTAACAATAATGCCCTTGTTTTTGAGAGTTACTTGTATACAAAGGACAGCACAAAAATAGATGCACTTAAACATCTTTTGAGGTAAAATAGGTTAGGTTAGAGTACAGTAGCCATGACTTTGGTTAGAAATTTCTCCATTCCATAAAAATCAGTGTATTCTAGTTGCTTTGCTGTACTTATAAAGCATGTAGATTCAGTTTCATCTAAAAGAAATTTTTTTGGAAGTAAATTGGCCCTTTTCTCACCCATTAGTGTTACCACTGATTTATATGAGGTTTATCACTAGTTGGTTAAGAGCTAGATCTTATGCGATCTGTGTTGTCGGAATGAGTTTACTCTCATTCATAACACCTTCTTATTTGTCTGTCTGCAGTAAGCTTCTGAGGCATGGAGCAATAGCTAACACACAGGATCTTCACGGATGACTTTTTCACAAAGTATCTGTATGCTCTTTCTTCGTATCATTTTGCGTGAACAGGGGTTTAACGCAGTACAGAGTGGTGGCACAGGTTTCCTCATGGCGTGAAGTTTGTATTGCAGTAGAAACTCGAACAGTGGAGAGAATGGCCCCAGAGCTGCCGCTTCTCCACCAGCATTCTCAGGTCTCAACATCTCCTGCTCCTGTCGCCTGGTGGTGCCTTGAAGCAACGCTGCCAGTGCCTGCAGCTGCTGGATGCCTCACTGCTCAGGATGCTGCCTGGGTGGGCTGAAGGAGTTTTATCATTGTTGCTGTGGGACATGAAGCAGAGCAGAACACTGCTGTTCAAAAGGAAGATTTTAGGGTTGTCGATTCTGGTTCCCTTGCTTCTGAATTTTGATGCCAATCCCCTCAAAGGCTCAGTATCTTGTTTTTCCAAACAGTTAAAAATTTCTATTCCCAGCTTTCCTCTGAGCTCGATTCTCAAAATTAATAGTCTTGTCTATTAAAAGTGTTTACAGTTCTGCTTTTGTTGATGTTAATTATTCCTCCCATTGCAGTTTAATTAATAAGAGATTGCATCTTACTCATTTCATCTCTCAGGATGTTGCTTCAAAGAACTAACCATCTAAGCTAATGTTTAACAGCTTACTCCAAAAAGCATATTTCATAGTGATATTGAATTTTAGTAATCAGATATGGTCATTAAATGCAGAAGTCCAGCATTCATGATACAGTTTTATAATTGCATATAATTGGACCATTCATCTTGGTAGAATTTCTAATGAGCTGTGTGTAAACAAGTATATTTAAAAACTGTGATAGAAATCTTTTCATGTTACCCCAACACTTAGCAATTTTAATTACATGGATAGATTTCACATCTGAGTAGGCAGAAATTAGCCCACCATCCATTATCCAGATGATTTTTATCAATTAATTTCTGAGGTATGCAGTTAACTCTTTACAGATATTTACAGACTTCTGTACATAATTTGAGAAAGCACTGAGCGGGGACATTGTACCTTTCTAGTTCTTTCACATCATAAAATAGAGTGCATAAGTGAATTTATGGAAAAACATCTGAAGTAATAACACTGCAGGCGGTGGCAGCAGGAGGGAGTAGATATCTAGGACTAGTGTTTGGCCTGCGGTTGCTATTGGCAACTGCGTTGCACACGCTCTCTGCAGTTGGGGCAGCTTTTTCCTAGAGGATCCTTTAACAACTCTCTCCGTAGCACTTGTGACCTTCCTGGACAGTTCACCCTGTCTCAGTTGGATCCTGACGGCAGTGAATACTGTCAGAGAGAAGTACAGTTTGAAAACAGGAAGCTGGATGCAGGAGCTTCCTGAAATGAGTGTATGAAAATTGGGAAGGTTTCCTCACCCCATGAATCATCAAGAGGATTGCAAATCAGACATATCTGAGGTTCTGACTCAGTATGAAAGCTTTGGGGAATACGGCTAAAGAACTGAGCACCTTCAAATAAAATACAGTGTAGAAGAATTGCTGAGCAAAAAGTTGGAACACATGTAAAGTTTGCTTAAAATTTGTCCTGGCTTTTGTTATCATTGTAAGACAAAATGTATAGAATTTAGGAAACTCTTTTTTACTTTTCAAAGCAGTGAATATCTTCTAATTAAGAGTAGATGTGCAACACAGTTTATGATGTCTATGGAGTAGCAATCTAACACACCCATCTTAATACACGTCCAACCCACATTCATTTGCTATTACTTCCCGTGAAACACTTTGGAATACTTCTCGTGCAACTGGCTTCGAGTTAGGTATAAAAAAGCTAGCTCTTGTGGCAATTGGTCCAGATTTAAATCTGGATTTTAAAATTAGAGAGGTTAATAGGAGGGAGGATTCTATCCTTTGTGTGTTCTTTGTAAATAATGGTAAAAAAAAGTACCAAGCAAATAGATGTTCCAAGCCTCTAAGAGACTACCTCTCCTAGAATATCTAGTATTTTATATCACCAAGCTATCCTTTTCATTGAAATGTTATTTATAATTTAGAAAGAATGGAAAATATAAATCTTCATACCTTTGTATTTGTGAATTGACTCAGGATACATAATGACAGAGAAACTTGCACAAAGATTTGCTTTAGTGAAGACTGCACAGAAAGCCTTGCTGGGGATTTGTGTCTGTTAGGTAATTTGAGGTTTGTTATGTTTTGTTTTGTTTTGCATTCTTATAGAAAATCAATCAAAACATTTGAAAAACTAATATATAAGTGTAAAGTTTCAAAACTATAGACTAGAATCCTAAAACTTAGTTCTGTTTGATGTAGATCTTGAGAAAATGCCAAGTACTTCTCAGATTTCCATTCAAAATGTGGCATTTACTGACATTAAAAATATATAATCTGATCTTAAGACAGTTGTACAGTATGGACCTCAATTTTAAGAATTATTCCAAGTCTCTAGCATAGATGCAAAATAAATTTTCATCAAGGTGAACAATTTATTAATTTGAAAGTTAATTTTCAAAAGGTGAAAGTAAAAATGACGTTTTTTGGCAGTCATATTAGATTGATATTTCTTTTACTGGTGTTTATAGGAAACTTTCTGACAATTTTGTAAATGAGAATTGTGATTAAGTGCAACCATGACCTCTTGGTCTACACTGATGTCGACTTTTGTTATCCACACTTTTTTTCTTCATTTTTGGTTTTCATACAGTTAACTCCTAATTATATTTCTTTTTCAGATTGTCTCCTCTAATTAGAGACTAATCAGGACATAGACACAATGTTCTTATTTTTTATATTAGAAGTAGTAAACACTGACTAATGTGTAGTGTGTAAGAAGAGGAGAGAATATTTGATGTTGGAGCTCTCATAGAATCCAAAAGGAAAGTCGTTCTGGGGACAGTGACAGCTTGAATGTAGTAGGTAAACAACTTATGTTTCGAGTGCTAAAATTGTTGTGACAAATGGTTTTTCTTTTGTCAACATGATCCCTTTGAGTTGTACAAAATTTAGACATTTTCATTATATATAGCCATTTTCATTATATATGCCCCTTTGCCATGCCATGACCTATAGCTGTGCTTCTTAAACATTCTCGCTGACAGGGGAGAGTGATACACATACCCAGGTGCCTGGGATGCAGGCCAGAGCATCCCATCTACCTAGGGAGTTTTCTTTTGGTCCCCTGTTTAATCTTAATCCTCATGAATATTTTACCTTCTATTCATTGTCCTTGTTTAAATATATAAATAATGACACCATTTATTAAACATTAAGTCATTTCCATTTTCCCCCAAATAGTTGAGTAAATTTGATGCTCCTGGATGATCGCGGTGTTTACCTTATGACTTTGAGAACCACCCTGCTTTCTTGGTTGACTATCACCTCCTTGGGGCAAAAACCTGCTTCTCATTTCTTGCTATATCTGCATTATGTAGCAGAGTGCATGGCATAGAGTCGATATCAATAAATGTGCGCTTGTGTTGAATGTTGCCTGCGGATGCCGTGAGATGTTTGGACCATATGTATTTATGAGCTGTTCCTCTTTGAATACAGTGCTCTGTGTGGTCAGCATCAGAGTTTTCTGATCTGAAGTTTTCAGATTAAAAAACTCTAAGTTTTACCTAGATGTTCTATTTGGTTCATTTATGCATATTTTCATTTTTTACATGTCTTATTTTCTTTGACATTCTCAGATCTCATATTTCTTTAAATGTGATGATCATTTTTATTTCATGATAAATGTACTTATGTCTGATTCTGTAATTGGCTTCCTTTGGCACAGAAGCTCATAGTGGATGATTGTCTTTTGCATATTGTGATTTTTAATCCATGTTCCCTGAAATTTTTATCTATGGGATTTCTTTGAGGCCTACTTTTGAAGTGAATTCTTCCAGAGAGGTTTTGTGTTTGCTTCTGTCAGGTGCCTGAGACAATTTAAAACTGTTTTGTGTTACCACAAACCCCATAGATGGTATGAATTCTGCTTTTAGTCCAGTGTGAATTCAGTCTCCTGGTTAGAATTTGCGTTTTTTCCTCCCCTCCCCCATTCACCCAGATCCAAATCGTAAAATGCAGTCAAGTTTCTCTACTATCTCCCGTGATTTTTTTCCTCTTTCTACTAACAAAGATGTCACTATTTGGGGTGTTCCAAATTCATAAGGGGATCTTTGATTTAATTCCCACTCACATTGATCCTTAGTTTGGTTTCAACCTCTGTGTACCTGGGCACTTGGCTCCATCCCTCTGGCTAAAACCCACCTGAAAATCTCATCAGAATTGGCAGATGCCCCTAGGCAAACATACAGCATGGGAAAGGAGTGGTGCTGGGTGGCCACTGACCTGTTTGAAATTAGTTTTCTCATTGATGTTGACCTCTGGAGAATTTCCCTTCCTTATTTTCCATAAGTGTATGTGAAAATAATATTTAAATACTTGATTTTGCATGTAGGAGAAACTGGAGATCTCTATCATCTAGTTTGTGGGAAACAATCCGCTCTTGATAGTGTGCGCTGTGAGGCATGCCACTGACCCCCACATTGGGAAACATGGCCATCCTTTTCATTGATGAAAATGAGATACACTCAATTATCCGATTTCCTATCTAGATGGCCAGGTGGCGGGCATTTTCATGGTGACTGAAATTCTTGGAGTCTCTGTGTTCTTATCCATAATAAAATACTTTTGGACTAGGTGATCTTTATAGATTCTTCCAGCTGTAAAATTTTTTGACTGCGTGACCCTGAACCACTACATTTTGTTTTCTTATTTTCAGTTTTCATCCTTAAAATGATTCAGCTGAACTCACCGATCCAGTTTCCCATGTCTTATTATTCCAGAAAATTGTTCTTTTTTTTTTCTTTACTCTTTCACTAATCTGTTATGTATCATCTAGTGTTTTGATCTTTTTCAGAGCTTGCCCAGGATAACTGCATTCTATGTTCCTCCCACAGGTCGCATCTCTGGGGGTCACAACCTTCACCTTGTGTGCTCTGTGTATAGATCGCTTCCGTGCTGCCACCAACGTACAGATGTACTATGAAATGATTGAAAACTGTTCTTCGACAACTGCCAAACTTGCGGTCATATGGGTTGGCGCTCTCCTGTTGGCGCTTCCCGAAGTCGTCCTCCGCCAGCTGAGCAAGGAGGAGTTGGGCTTCAGCGGCCGAGCTCCCGCCGAGCGCTGTGTTATAAAGATCTCCCCTGACTTACCGGACACCGTCTATGTTTTAGCCCTTACCTATGACAGTGCACGGCTCTGGTGGTATTTCGGCTGTTACTTCTGTCTGCCCACGCTTTTCACCATCACCTGCTCCTTAGTGACTGCAAGGAAAATCCGCAAAGCAGAGAAGGCCTGTACCCGAGGGAATAAGAGGCAGATTCAGTTAGAAAGCCAAATGAACTGCACAGTAGTGGCTCTGACCATTTTATATGGATTTTGCATTATTCCTGAAAATATCTGCAACATTGTTACTGCCTACATGGCCACGGGCGTTTCCCAGCAGACAATGGACCTTCTTAATATCATCAGCCAGTTTCTATTGTTCTTTAAGTCCTGTGTCACACCGGTCCTCCTTTTCTGTCTGTGCAAACCCTTCAGTCGGGCCTTTATGGAGTGCTGCTGCTGTTGCTGTGATGAGTGCATTCAGAAGTCTTCAACAGTGACCAGCGATGACAATGACAACGAATACACCACAGAACTGGAGCTCTCACCTTTTAGTACCATACGCCGTGAAATGTCCACTTTTGCTTCTGTTGGAACTCATTGCTGAAGGATATTTGATTTGGTTAGATTTGTTTGTTTGATTTTCATACCCTGTGAAAGTTTTTATTTCATATTTTTCCTTACTGGGAAATAAATGCAAAAAAGAGAAATATTAACTACTGTAGAACTGACTTTGCAAATTAATATTTGTCCTTTAAAAAAATGTTCATATTTAGTTATTTAAGAAGTATGAGGAGGTAAATAGTTTTAGATCATTTTATCTGGTATGGTGCTAATATTTTATTTGGAGTTACTGCACCTTGACTTAATTAATTGCTAATTTTCTTTCTTTTAAAAATATAATCTCTGTATATTGATGATAGCCATGTGATTTTGTAGGCTATTTTATGTTTGAGTTGTAATTGAAAGTATATTGTATATGGTATGGTGAGATGATTTGTAGATAAGAAGCATTTACAAAGTAGCACCAAATAAATTACACTTTATTCTTTAATGTCATTGTGCATCTGCTTTTAACCAAGATTCAATAAATCCTTTAATTGCCTTAAATACACAATTACTGGTTCTATGCACAATTTAAAACCAGCCTTATTGTTTTATAATTCTATTTTCCTTTAAGGCAAGCAATCACTATATTATACAGTTTTCTTAATAGTACTATTTTATATGCATGACTGATAAAATTATATTGTATGTTAAAACATTGTATTTTTAATATTCAGATGTAGATGTAAAATTACTTCCAAATATTTATAAAAATATGAATAAATAGATAGCAGAGTAGGAAGAAAGTATCTTTTTTTTTTTTTTTTTTTAAATTCACTTCTGAACTAGCATGTAGAGCTACAGGTTTTCCTATGAGGAATTCTGAGAAGAATCAAGGACTGAAAAAACAATGCACTTGTCATCTGATTTTCTTTAGACACTGACCTTTGAAGTATTGTCAGTCCTATGTGAAACACCCTGAATTCTAATTTTTCTCCTTTAAAAAAATGAACTTGGTTAAATCTGTGCAATTTAATTTCTTTAAGAAGAATGAAAGTACAGTAGTGGAATAATAAAATACATATCTTGATAAGAACATTTGAATATTCAAATGCTACCTTTAAATTGATATTCCATAGATTGCCAATGAAAACTAACCCTCTCCATTTCAATTATTTGAATTCCTTAAGGAGTTCACTTTGCAGCAGTTGTATAGGACATATGGGATACAAGTTTAAATTAGATGACAGAGACGGTGACCTAGTGACACAGTGTACTTGTAATGTCTCTGTCTTCAGAAAAATCATGTAGGAGAATTCAGTGTTCTGGCTGAAAACTGCCCTATACATTTTCTGCTTGTCATTTTCTGTAATATTTAGTGTAACAGAGTAGCACCTTTCTTCCGAGTTATAACATGATATTATTTAAATCATTACACCTTAGTGCAAGAAAAATTAAATATACTTAATCCAGACCACTCATCTTCCACATGAAACCCAGATTAACGAAATGACAGTGTCCAGAATATTTTTTTCCCAGTCCACTATTCTTTAAAGGAATTTCCTTTCTTATTGTATGTAACTAAGGGATTTAAAGTGGAATAAGAACAAGGCACTATTTTCTTCTTACAGATCCCTGTGATAGGCTTTTGAAAAACTTCTCGAGGACACCTGAACTAGGTTGACTAGGTAATGGGTAGTCAACTCTAGAAATCAAGAAACAATGATTGAGCATATTGTATAGAAAAGGTTCTACGCTATTACCTGCAGTAGATAAAAGTAAATAGAACTTAGTGTTGGACTTTACGAAACCAGGCAGGGATGAAATGGAAAGAAAGGAATAAGACAAATACATCTACAACTGTGATATAAGGTGGGACTTGTTAGGCACGTGTGAAGTTCTATGATAGTTCAGAGCACATCAGATCACAGATCACGAAAGGTTTTATGAGCTAAGAGGATGAGTAGCCCTTCAGAAGGAGTTGATGAAAGGTTGATGAATAAATGAATAATCCAGTTTGGTTCCTATATATGCATGAAAATCTCATGGAAAATATGCATTGAAATCTTGTTAGAAAAGGGTATTGTCTTATGTCTTTCACATTCTAAATGGTTGGTGTTTATGTGGCAGTCTCTGCCTTCCCTCCACCCCATACTCTCTTACTATGTGTTCCTTAGCACTGGATATAGCAACTTCCTCTCCCCTACAATCACGCCCGGTCCTGAAACTGAAAAGATGTTTGGCTGGGAGCTTGATTCCTCTGAGAAACATTAAAAGTACTTCTATTCAAGAACAATCTTCTCCAACCCTTCTCCCTCATTTTAAGAACAGATGGACTTTTTCCAGTCTTCAAGCATTCTCCAAAGTTAAGGTTTCTTCCTGATGTTTTGAATTCATCTTGCATTTTAAAATATTCTTCAATTACTTTCTGTTGGTTGGGCTCTCTGTGCTCTCTGTCTAGGCAGCATATTCCCGTTTTATATGATTATGGCTAACCCCTCTCATAAAGAAAGAAGGAAAAATTTATTCAAAGTTTCTACAATTTCACAATCATGTGTTCCCTTTTTCTGGTAAATAGAAAAATATATGTTATATTTTCTTTGTCCTAGTCTTTTAATGAATGAAATTGAAGACTATATGCTGAACCCCACTTTTGCTTTGCTACTTATATTGTCAATTTTTTTAATTTGAAATCCCTCAACATAGGTCCTATAGTATAGACTGAAATTACATTACTTTAGAGATCAAAGTGATCTCAAAGTCTTCCAATATTACCCAAATCTTTCTTTATATACACAGAACTGATTCTCTGAGACATTAACTGACTTTTAGTAAGTCACATAATTTGATCCTGGTTGAATATTGATTTAGCATAAAAATTCTAAGAATAGAAGCTCTCCTTTCAGGAATTATAAATAATAATTCTTTCTACTTAACGAGTACACTCAGAGCAATCTCTGAAATACTACCTCAATTTGGTTAGGTAGGTATTCCTAGGTATTTTGTTAAGTAGGTATTCAAAAAACATTTGTTCGATGAAATAATAAACAAATATTTAAACTGAAAGAACATGCAGAAAACATAGTTTAGCAAAATACAGATGGAAAACCAAGACTGCATTAGCAAAAGACAAAGTAAGAAAGTATAGTTTTCTTACAACAGTGTTCAGACCATAAAATTAGCAGTCTGGCATTAATTAAATGATGTACATACTTATGGCCATATATGTGGTATATGTTATAGACAAATTATAATATTTAGGTGTTACAATTGAATCTTCAAACTTCTCTATCCCAAAGTTATCAAGTCCAGGTATCCTGAAAGCCACTTTGGTACTTTGCTCATTTTCTCTTTCCCCTCATTTTCTCCATCCATTCAGTTACACACTACATTTCAGATGTTGTGCTAAATTCTAGGGACATAACAGTATATGAATTAGGTATAATTCGGTCTCTATTAGAGTTTACATTATGGCAGTGCCTACAGCTATTTAACATTATTTCCTCCATCAAATATTTAGCAAAAATGTCAGTAGTGCCAAGAAAGAAAAGTTCAGATAAAAAAAAAAAAAAGTGCTCTGAGACCTAGTGGCAATGTCAGAGAAAGTTTCCTTGAAGAAATGCTAGGAAAGGATTGGATAGGGCAAGATGCTGAGCCCAGGTTCAGGAAAGTGCTGTGTTGAGGCTCTGTGTGAAGACAGAACAGACCAAGTTCAAAAACAAAGAAAAACCATGGGAGGCTGGCATGCAAAAAGCCAAGGCAAGCGGAGTAGTAGCATGAGGCCAGAGTTTGCATGAAGCAAATTGCCTTTCATCTTCAATGAGTTTCTATTATATGTAGGTAGAATAACTTTACTTCATCAATGTTAGACTGCCCTTCTATGGTTCATGGTAGACCACTCATCTTGTTATTAGAAAACTGATTTCTTAAATGTAACAATGTCACAATTTTGTCTTGATTTTTCATTATATTTCACTGAATGTGTTTCCACACTTGCACCTCAAATATTACAATCTGAAATAGAATAATAATTCATTAAAAGATTCTATTGATATAAATAGAAGATAATTATTATTTATGATCATAGTCATGAGATCTTTGACTCCTAGAACTCTGGTATTATATCAATTGTCCAATGCATTATATGAATTTGTAGAGGATTAGAAGTCTTCTGGTTTAAGTGCTCAGAATTCGAAGATAGATTTTAAAAAATAGTATAGCTTAATCAATCTCGAAATGAACATTCTGTCAAACTAGTAATATTTTAATCAACCACATAGCTGTTAAATGATATATACATTTTCTGTTAATCCATTGTTGTCAATTCTACAAATTAAATTTAATATTTTTCCTTGAATTTTAAGAGTTATAAATAATTTATATGCAATACATTCCATGAAATTTATAGAAATCTTCTGAATTGAATGCCTCACTGTATGGACAAGCATGGAATTGGTTTGTTTTACACATTTCTTCTACACTGAATTTAAGTATAACCATAGACATTTAAAATTTTTCTATTTAATCATAATTTATTTTCCTGAATCTTAAGAGAAATTATCTTCTGTAATTTTATTTCTCTTATTTGTATTTGTATTGATATTATATTTAGAAATTTAGGTTGACTAGGATTTCTTATCCCTAATCAAACGAAATATTTCAAACTCGATAAAATCTGAAAGTAGCCTCATACATACTTTGGCAGTTTAAGGGAATGATGACTCTGAGAGACAGAAAGAGAGAGCATGTGGAATTCCTAGGAGAGATTATGATGGTTGTGAGGAAAGCTTTTAAAAGGGTTCATAAAAATGACACGGTCATATTTTTCTCATACTCTCTAATGATTTTGTTCCTGAATATCTTATTGCTTCTAGTTCTGTCTACCAAGAAAGTGGGCTGTGATCACCAGTGCTTTCAAGGCGCTGGAACAGTGGCCTAAGTCACGAAGTATTTTGGTAATGGGGAAGTTAAGTTGGAATGTACAGCTGTGCTTCAGTCATTCTAAAAACATGTCCACGCTCTTGTTTAAAAACATGTTTTAAACATATAGACATATTTTAAAACTCTCTACAGCTTGTTTCTATCACATGAACATTTCCAAGTTAAAAACCTATAGGATTTAAGAAAAGTTTGCAAACAAGAATATGTTCTTTTGTGAATTATTGGTGTGTGGACAGGAGAGACATCATGAATCACACATAAATCCCTGAAAGTCATGTTTTCTTTCATTTTGAAAAAAAATCCCATGTACCATATAGTTAGGCTACTGTGTGCAGTATTTACTTCTATTAAATTTTAATCTTGCTTTCACTACTCCTGGAAAGAAGACTTTTTGTTTGTTTGCTTCTGTTTGATTAGCCTTAGTGAGTTGATGTTAGGGCAGCATTCTATCCTGATTTACTCTGATTTGAATTCCAAATTGATTGAACAAACCCCACACTAACAGGTTGACATTATTCTATGGGCATAATACAGTGATTGTTAGACAAGTGTGGCTTCAAAGTCCACCCAGGGTGTCAGATAGTAAATGGGCCTTTTGTTAGCTTTGGGGGTTGGATTATTTTTCTTTGTCTTGATGATTTTGAGATTGTTGGACAGAAATTTAACTTTTTCTTCTTTTCATTTTGGCAAGAGATTAAAAAATCTCAATAATGTTTCTTGAAAAGGCTTCATTGACTTCCCATAGAACTTTGTTTCTGAATTAACTTTTATCTCCTGAAAACCTTGGGGCAGGACAAACCAGCCATTTACATGGCATTTGCAACAATTAGAAAGTTCACTGGTTGGGACTGATCTTTGGTCACTGAATTTAAAAAGATTGGATGCTGTAATGCCCACTGATTGTGTGATGGTTTAGACCTCGCTCATAAAGGGTTCCAGTTGAAGACTCTTTGTCTAGGGTAGGCCTGTGAGACCCAGCTGCATCGGTGCCTGGAATGAATGCCTTTGTGTAAATGGTCAGCCCCACTCTGATATTTGATCAGCCTCTATTTGTTGCTGAACCTATTTCTACATCAGCAAAGTGTGCATATAATGACGGGCTTTGTAACAGAATGAGAAAATGCATGGGTGTTCAGAGGTTCCCCCTATACCATCACTTTGGATGATTAAATCAGGTGGAAAGAAGCGTTGTGTAAATAATTAAAAACACGGAATGACTGATCCATGCCAAACTCAGTTAGGACAGTGACTTTATTTCTAATGTTGCAATTCCTTGTTGCCAAGGTGAACTATCTGACTTGGATGCTTTGATTGACCAGATTAACTAGAATGAATTTTACTTCATTTCCTACAGAACCAAGGACTATGTCATCAGTTTTCAGCCACTGAAAAAGGAGAGAAAATACTTTTTATTTTTAGAGCCTCATTACAAAGCCAGCTACACACACACACACACACACACTCACACACACGCACATACACACACTAATTATGGAAGTGAAAAGTTAAACTTTTCGATATTTTCTGATATAACAGCAAGAAATGCATTTAGACCTCCAGTGTCTTTCTGTTTTGAATCATAATCTCAGAAAGTCACAATCAATCCTTACATCATAAAAGACTAGGAACAATGTATCTCAACAGAAATACAATTGGCCTTTGGGACAAGATAGTTCTTTGTTGTTCTGTATTGTATGTGATTTTTTTCCCAATGTTACAGCATGTTTACCATGCCTGCCCACAGGACTTACATACCAGGAACATCTCCTAGTGGTTGTGATAAGAGAAAGCTTCTCCCTTTCCATCCCCACCCTCCATATTTCCAAATGTCCTTGGGGAGCTGTGGGGTGGTCCCAGATCAAGTAGATTGAGAACCACGGTAAGGTATTATGGTTACAGAAATATTTTTTTAAAAAATACAGAGGCACAGCCACTATTCATAGTTTACCATGTTTTATGAAAATTAGAATTTGAAAAACAACATTCAGCCCTAAAATTATAGCATACGTGTAGACAACTTCTGACTTTTAAAATATGATTACAAGAGGTTTTTAAATTTTTTAATTAGTTATTTGTAATTTTATACAAACTTTTCCATAGAAACTAGTAGGCTATATCTCCAAGATTTATTGAAGAAATTGTAGACTTTTTTGAATGGAAAGGCCAAAGGCTTGGTGAGGTGTGGGGGTGCTGTCAGGCAAGAGACTCCACTAAGAGCTGAATTTGCCAAAGTCTAAAACGTGTTTCTTGGCCTCGGACTTTTTTGGTATAACTCAGGGACAATGTGACTCAGGTTGATATATTTTGGGGCATATAAGCATATGTTGATATCCTCTATCCATGGTATTGTGTCCTGATATCGAAGAACCTGAAGATTTTCATTAGTAACCACATGCTTGCGTGGTGAGTGAAGGGAAATGACAGTCCTAGAAGGTTAGCTTGTCTAGGCCCTGGAGACACCTGGACAAATGTCCTTTCATGACAGAATTGCTCATATCCCTCAGATTTTGAGTCTCTCTTCTTTGACCAGTGGTAGATAAGCTGCAAGAGTTTACTTCTGCATACCTCTGTGTTAATTTCACTGATCAAATTGAATGCTGTTTCTACCCAAGGTTACTATCCCCACACATCCAGGGAATGATCTGCTGTGTCCTGCTTGGGGCTGACATTAATTTTATCTTCAGAGAGAAATAATCTTCCTCATATCTCAGAGCTACTACAGAAGAAGCTCAGAGTCATCTCATATCCTGAGACACTCATTATACAAGTAAAATAACATTAATTACAGCAAATATTTACATAGCATTTACTGTATGCCAAAAATAGAAGTAAGTATAAAAAGTTCAACAACAGTTCTTCCTGTTTTTGGAAGAACTATTGAAACGCTTCAGTTAACTAAATGTTATATAATAAATTTAAACAGGTTGCTGCAATATTTTTCAGGAGTTTATGCTCCTAGATTGTTCTCTCTAGGTAATAAAACATTGTACCCACATAAACTGTTGTCATAATTGTATCTTAGCCTCATTTTTCTTCCACTGAGTCATCCTTTCCTCCATTAAGCCTTGAGCAAGCAGTCTCCAAGCACTAAACATTATTTACCTCACTTTAGAGAGGCCTTGTGACAAATGACAGCCTTTTCAGACATTAAAAGTACATTGATCAAGAGAAGTTGTAAGACATGGAAGAAAAATTAATCCATATTCTTCTTAAAAAAAAAAGAAGAAACCATATTTCTGAGTAACCTCTGAGCTGAACAGACATCAGTGTCTTAAAAATATCTGCTAGATTCACATCCTTTCTAAGGTAAATGCATTACAATACATAGTCTAGACTGTCCACCCACATGCTATTCTCCATTGTAGGACAGCCAAGGATCCTGGAGATTGCCCCCCCAACTCTGCAGGTAAGCTCATTGATTCTTGTCCCATCTTTCTCTCCAGAATAGTTGGTTTGGTTTCTTAACTCATGTCTCAGCCAATTAGCTCATGGCATTTCCTTTGCCACTGTGATATTTTCAGTGGTGGGTCTAAATGAAACTCAGTGTATTGGTATTCTATGGCTATTGCAACAAATTACCACAAATCTAGTGGCTTAAACAATATTAATTCATTGTTTACAGTTCTGTAAGGTAGAACTCTGATACTACTATGCCATGAATTTGCCCTTCTGAAGAATGGCAAGATTTTTTTAAATGTCAGTTATTTCATAATAACACAATAGGTCATAGTAATGAAAGCTTTCTCCACATCTGAAAAGACAGGGACCGTGGTATCTCTGGGATTTAGATTAGGAACTAATATAAGCACATGGAGATGCATCTGACTGAACACTTTTTTGTGCTAGCACCACTCTGCTCAAGCTTCAAATCTTCAGTAGTTTGATTAGCTTTGGTTGGGTCATATGTCCACCCTGTGGATTATGGGAGAATACTGCGATTGAGAGCAAAGTTTTTCATACTGGGATTTGGAAGGTGGTAAGTAATTCTCTCAAGAAAAGTCAGGCTATCACTACCAAGAGAAGGCAGAAAGGACCCTGGGCAGCTAAAACAACAAATGTTCACTGTGCTACCTTTGAGGGTTCTTGGGCAAACAAAATGCAATTAAAGTTTGAGAAGACTGGGACGTAACGCTCAACACGTAGTCGTTATTATTATAACCTTCACTTAAGTAAAATCCAATAGTCAGTGCCTCCCATAACGTTAAACAGGTTTTCTATCTGGGAGAAAGATTTCCCCCCAGGGAGGCTTATGTTCACACTCTTGCACATTCAGAGTTGTTGGGAGGTAGCCATCCAGATAAGCACTCAAAGTGCAGAAATTGTCTCTTTTATGCCTTCCCAAGCCCACGTGTAGAATTGGACAGGCTGCCCCACTGTGAGGCTGGCCTGGGTAGGCAGTGAGTGTTCAGAGGTAGTGTTCCTTTGGAGACACTCAAACAGGACAGTTGATTCATTGGATGATGCTCAAAGGCACATAAGCATCTAATAGGGAGACTTAGTCTCAACCACCCGCAGGTGCTAGAAAAGTGGTGTATGGTCACGAAGACAATAAGAAAGATGGGTTGGCAGCAATCTGGAGAGGACATGCTTGATCTAAGAGGGCACTTGCTACTCTGTTCCAGCCAAGGAGGTGAGGAGGGGAAATGTAGGCCCAGTATTGTCAGATTGCTTGATTTTCAAAGGAACCAGAAATTCTGATTTTAGATGAAGTTAGTTGGGAGTAAATTTAAAAAGTTGTAAAAGTACTTTGTAATCCAACACTGTGTAGGCCAAATAAAACTCAGGTGCTGGTTAAATTTGTCCCTTGGGTGGTCTGCTTGGCATTCCTGTTCCAAAAAGGCCACTGGCCCATAACCACAAGGCCACTTTACTCACGGCTGTGTGCTCCATGGGCAGCTGCATTTTCTACATCATTTTTCCACTCATGCTGCCATTCATTGCTATTCATTTTGGCATGAATTTAGTTAGAGATGAGAAGTGTCAGGGACAAGGTGAGAGGAGCATTGGGGATGATTTTTCTCAAGCAATGACTCATACTGCTGTACTTATTCTTCCAGACTATGACTCTCAAGCTAAACTGTCTCCAAAAATGCAGCTGAACAGGGTGACTACACATGGTTCTTGGACAAAGGAAGAAAATAGAATCCCGGCCATGCTTGCTCCATAAGATGCTTGTAGAGTTGGGAGTTGGGGTAAGAGATACATTATTTTATCCTGTTTTTTCTTTCTTTTTTTCTTTCTTTCTTTTTTTATATTATTCTTTTCATTATTATTTTAAAATTATTATTTTTTAATTTCAAGTATACAGGACATTGGTTAGACATTTATATAGTTTATAAAAAGATCCCCCTAATTGCTCTTTCTCTCCTCTGGCTCTCTACCTAGCCATTACCTTACTGCTGACTGCCTTTCTTATGCCATGCTCCCCATCCTCATGACCATCTATCAACTATTAATTTGTACTTCTTTAACCACTTCACCAATTTCTCCCACACCTATTCCCTCCACACCCCTCCCCTCTGGCAGTTTCCAGATTGTCCTCTATATTTGTGAGTTTGTTTTTGATTAGTTTGTTCTTTTTGTCCCTTAGATTCCACATATAATTGAAATCATATGATATTTATCTTTCTCTGTCTGAATTATTTCACTCAGCATAACCTCTAGGTTCATCCATGGTATGATTTCATTTTTTTAATGCCTGAGTAATATTCCATTGTATATATGAACTATAACTTCTTTATTCAATTGTCTGTTGATGGGCATTTAAATTGCTTTCATATCTTGGCTATTGTAAATTGTGCTACCGTGAACACGGGGGTGCAGGTTTTTCTTTAGTGACATTTCCTTCTTTGTGGGGCGTCTCTATGCAAAGCTAATCTGGGGAACTTTTGCTTTCTGAATAAGATCTCTGCTGGATTTTTATGCATTGGTTAGCACCAAAGCCTTCCATTGTACTCTACTTAGAGTTTTACAAACTGCCAAGTGTTGGCCTCTGGGCAATCTTCTTCCAGCAGCTGGGCATTCTCAAATGACACTGTGACATGGAGAAGACTCAAAGAAAATTAGATGTTTTTCAACAGAGCTTTATCTTATGCTGTTATGCTCCACAAAACCTAGCTTAGTGCTAGGCACAGAATATATGTTTCCTAACTGATTTTTTAACAGGAATGGTCTTAGATAAGGCAGAAATATAGGACCATGTCAATAAGGTACTTTGAAAATTCCTCAAAATATCTCCCAGTAAGATATTTTGTTACTATTCTTCTATTACTAAGATACTTAAAATTTGTGCCATTCATCACTCATTTGGAAGATCAAATATAATTATTACTAAGAAAAGCATACATTATCCTATTAGCTGCCATTATTGTAAACTATAAAATAATTGTAAAATAATACGTAAAATTAAAAATAGATACCCAAGTAACCCATTCTAGACATTGGCTGCTTAAGGCATGAGAGACCTCAGGACTCTAATAAGTAGGCATAGCTCACTAGGAGAAAAGAAGAGGCCATCTGATGAGAGATTATGTCAGTGAACATTTTACTTCTCTTAAAATTTGGTCAAAATTTTTGGTCTTAGCATAGTTTCCAGTGGATCTCGAAGCCTCAGAAAATTCACCAAGGTTCAGGTTATATCTCTAGTTATTTCCAAGAGAACAATCTGAATTCAACCTGTGGAGCAGGTGAGAATGAAAGAGTAATAAAATATTTAGTAACCTTTAGTTTGCAATCAGTGTATGATTGAAACTTGACGTTTATAGCCTCTCACAGTTATCACCTTCAGTAAACTCCAGATATAAAGGAGGAGAAGGGTGAAGTGTACTTCTGACTTTAAATGGTTTTCTTGCACATTTTTAATTTAACAGAGTATCTCAAGAACATTTTGAGAAAATTGAGTAGGAGGTGCATTGTAACCACATACCACTTGCCACATTCCAATGGGAGCCAACTGCCTTAAGTGATCAAATAGTAATTATAAACATCAACAAATCTGTTACATCTCATTATTAATTATGGAAAATGCCTTATTTCTGCAGTTTTAAAACTACCCATTAGAGGTTCCTTAATAACCCTAGAGATTTAGTGACCACATTCTTCTGTCCTCTCCCCATATGAACATGCAACTCTCGCCTTGGGTTTATTCAGCCTTAAGACATATCAAATGGATAATTGATCCAAATCCTCAGGTTTTATAATACTGTAAAAATATGCTCTCGAAGAGTTAAGTAACTTTATGCATGTGTATTATTTTTAAGCAAACATCTTCTATTTCAGAACTGTACTACTGGGCTTTACTGGATCTGTATGTGTGTGTAAGAGACAGATCCCGTTTCCACTAACAGTGGTGCTCTGCTCCCTACCTGGAGGCTTGCACATGGAGGTGGAGGCCACGAGGGAGATTATTGTTGCAACGTCTTAACAGAACTTGCCAGTAGTATTACATTACCTTTCAAATGGAGTAAGACAGCTATCAAGTATGTGTGGTAAGACCACCGGGGAGCATGTCGTTGGACAGAACATGTCCTACCTGATGACATGACTATAGGCAAAGGCTCTACTGGTCATGAGGTAAACACCAGAATCCCAGGACCCAGAATATACACATGACTGGATAAATTATTCTATAATGAAATTTGTATTTCTTTAATGACAAACATTAAATTGTCATTTATTAATTTGGCTGAACTAAAATGATGAATTGCAACTATTATTAAATATCTTTTAGTAAAGAATTCTTCCTAGAGGAAGTAAAAGAAATGATAAATGCACATATTGTACCTAGCAGTTTACAAAAACATTTTATTTAATCACAGCCACAGAATGATGTAGCCCTAGATAATGAATCACGAAATTGCCAATTTTGTAGATTAAAAGCCATCAAATATTGGTAATTTCATAAAATTCAACCTGCTGCTAGAGAAAACCAAATTTTTGAAAGATTAGGTGATTCGAACAAGCTTAGATGGTTCGTAGTGGCAGAGGCAGCTTTGCTCCCTGGCCTGTCTGTGTGCAAATCCCTTGGCCACTCTGCTTTCAGTGCTGAGTCCTGCTCAGTGTCTCGGTGATGTCTCCAGCTTCGTGTCAGTTGCTCTGCAGTCAAAACGACTTGAACATAGAAGTGCTTCCACATTTTGTTGGGGCACAGGGACACATCACAATCTATTTCTTGCCTGAACCAGTCCAGTCTCTATCGGTCTTTTTTCCTTCCTTCGAAGAATGTCTTGTCCCTGGTTATATCCTGAGTGAGCAATGAAGCAGTCAAGAGAACTTCTCCAGTTTCTCTAGAAACCAACTAATGAGTGTATTTAGGAGTATATACAGGAACAAACTAGCCAAGTACATTAAAAGACAAAGTTTATACATAGATCTTTTATAAGCCAATAAAATTGATTTTAATTAGTGTTCTCGATGTGCTCCCTGAGACACTGCACTAATGTGCGATACATATATCTTTTCCCCCATACACATGCTATTTGAAGCAGGAAACAAAAATACTTGGATCTTATAATTCATTTCTTTACATAACTATGAGGTTGAATTCATTGAGCCATAGCTAGCTTCTTCTTTGCTTCTTTTTCCCAGTAATTCAAAATATGTTGCATGGAAGAAATTAATTTATGATTGAAATTAAAAAGATTAAAACTATTTAGTTTTTTCTTCTAGAAGATCTAGGGATATAAGCATATTTTTTTCCTTTTTTTTTTTCTTTCTCTTTCTTTCCTCTTCCTTCCAACAGTATCCTGCATGTGTGACTATTTCAGAGACATTTTATTTTAAACTAATAAACAGACCTAATTTGGCAAGCATTAGTGTTTTCCTGGTCGAGGGATGTTAGATCACGTCAGTCATGATTTCATTTTCTGAAAATTTTACAGACTGATTTTTGTTCTGCAGTGGCTACTATCATGTTTTTCTTTCCTTTATTTCACTAAGATTTTTATCTCTTGGTATTTCTGTGGAAGAAAAAATAAATATGTTTCCATAAAAAAAGTCTATTTAAAATATAATATCAGGGAAAATCTGGGCTTTTGAATATTCTACAAGATATAACATTTATTTTAGTTTCTTCTTTTTTATATATATAGCCTTCCAGAACAAGCATTGTGAGCAACTGTTTTTTTAAAAAAGGATATTAAGCTCAGAGCCTAAATAAGATATGTATTTTATTTTATGATTATGGAGAGTATCAGATAAGTTGTCCAGATGGAATGCTGACTTAACTAATATTGTTCCAAAATATATTATAATGATAGTTGATATTATGGAACTATATGGATGTGACTTAAACTGGAAATAATATCTACAGCAAGATTTGGCAAACTATGACCCATGAGCCAAAATAAGCCTGCTGCTTTTTTTTATAAATAAATGCACTCATTAGTTTAGGCATCGTCTATAAAAGCTACCTGCTACGATGAAAGAATTAAGAAGTTAAAACAGAGATCATATTACCCATAAAGCTAAAAATATCTTGCCTATTTATTTTCCTGACCCCAGATCTATAGCAGAAGTATTTAGAAGTCCTACAAAATAAATACAAGGTGGAAGATGAAGATATAATTCAATTTACATCTAAATTAAAGGATGGGGAAGCAAAACTCAGTGAAGCTGATCTAGTTGTTCCTTGCCCTGGATTTGACATGAAGAGCGTTCTGAATCAGTTCTTTCCATTCTTAAGCTCAGGGTCAAACTCTAAAAGCCATTGTCTAGCACTTCCTTCTTGGTTGACTCAGTTCTTCTTCATCCTCAATATGTAAGCATAAGTATTAACATTCTTGCTCCAGTGGCTGTTCTAATTTACATTTTTTTTCTCTCATTTTCTCTTTAGTTCTAATACTTCTTTGTCCCTGTTCCTCTCATGAGTCAACAGCTGTGTTACAGACTGCATGTTTGTGTCCTTATATTCAAATCTAACACCTCAAGTTCATAAGTTGAAATCTAATCCCCAATGTGATGGTATTTGGAGGTGAGACCTTTGAGAGATAATTAGTTCATGAAGATGGAGTCCTCACGAGTGGAATTAGTGCCTTTATAAGAAGAGACCAGAGAGCCAGCTCACCCATTTTTCCACTATGTGAGGTTACAGCAAGGAGTCAGCCAGCTGCAGCTCAGGTGAGAGCTCTCACCAAAACCCTACCATGCTGGGTTCCAACCTCCAGAACTGTGAGAAATAAATTTTTGTTGTTTAAGCCACCAAGTCTATGGTAACTTGTTATAGCAGCCTTAACTAAGACAGTCTACTTCACCACAAATGTAAAACATCATATAGTACTCACGAGATAATGTCAGTCTCCTCATACACAACTGGGGAAAAATGATGGCCATTTTATTAATGGCATCAATTTTACTAAGATTTTGTTAGAACAACAGCTAGCATTTTTTGGGGGGAGGGGTAGTTTTTTCTATAGGGCAGATGGAAATGATGGCTGGTAGGTCACGTGTTCTAAACTTTGTAAACTACTCTATGCCTGTCTTTAACCGTTCACACACATTTATTGTGTCCATCAAACCTCCTTCCCCCCAAACTTATTTTTCTCTTTAACTTGAGGAATTTTTATTTGGTTCTCTTAGTGTATACACGTTCTAAAATGGTCCTCAGATTCTTTCATATTAATTTCTTTTTCTAAAAATAGTAAATGAAAACGCTTCCTTTAAACAAAGTTAGTCATCGCTATGTATGAACTAAAGATTAATTCTGGAAATTTTACATAGATGCAGTTGCCTGTGATTTAAGTTGAGATTCCTCACAAAGAAAATATTTGAATTCTGTTCATCACTGGGGTCTTCAAATGTTAATAAATATTACTGAATTTGGTTTGCATTTTTCACTTTAGGGATTAGATTTACAACTTGAGATGGAGCCCAAACTAATTGGATCCTTGTTCCACTGTGTCATTTTCAACACTTCAATATCAACTCAGGTCCCTTATTAATCTTACATATCCCTTACCCAGCATCCAATTTGGAAAGGACCGAATCCTATGAACCTAAAAATAGCTAGAGTTTGATTAATATCTTGCAGGTGCCTGAAGGGGCAACATGTAGAAACCTGCTTCAAAATGGTGTCCAGAATCATATGTTTTTGTCTTGCTGTAAGAGCAGATCAATGACCATCAACAGCGGGCAATCGAGCATGGGCCTGATGGTTTTCTATTAACTCTGGGTATTACAGATGTTGCCCTCTCACATCCAAATATCCATGTGATTCACAGTTGGCATCTTGCTGAAGATTAATGGCCCAATGTGAAATGATGGGTCTGTGATGGATTTCATTTATGATTGCTTTTTGACTATTTCACTTAACGTTCTTCTCTGGCTAGACATTCATCAGCTAGAGTTATTGAACTCAATGCAGCATTTTAAATTTGCACACATTTACAGCCATGTCTTTTTAAAACTTTCTTTTCTTTAAGACTGAATCAAAGAAATGGCATTGGTATTTTTTTCTCTTCTAGCCAATGGAAATTATTCTTTTTTAGGTATAAACCTGTGGGTTACTATTTCAAGTGTGGATTCATTCTTTATAATTGGAAAAAAAATTCATATAGTATACTAGTCTCAGTCTATTCATAAAATTCCCATCCTTAACTCTTTAGAGGAAGATAAATTTATTTTTTCCACAATTGAAAAAAATAAAACATTTTCAAAATTGTGAATGAGTATTCACAAAAATGAAAAAAGGAGCTTAAACTCAAACCAAACAGTTAAGTAAAATGTGAAGATTTTAGCTCTGGCTTACTGTCTTTTGCAATATTCTTCCTATTCTGATTCTTGTTGACTTATTTCAATGTATCCATACTTGATATTCTGGCTTCTCATTTCCTTGACTTCCTGTTCATCAATAATGTCCTTCACACAACCTCAGTCACTCCCATACTGACACCTGAATATTGAGTATTTAGCATTGAATTCCTTCTCTCTCTCTCTCTCTCTCTCTCTCTCTCTCTCTCTCTCTCTCTCTCTCTCATCTCTTTTTCTCTCTCTGCCCCCCACCACAGATGACTACTTCTTGCCCTCACCTCTTTCCTCACATGTCCAGCTCTGCTTCTGCCACCTTCACTTTCCAATGAAAACCTTGCTATTTCATGCGTCAACAGGAACAAAAAGAAGACAGCTTTCTTAAACTACACAATCCCTTCTACTCACCTATATTATCAGAGCCTATACCCTCTGTCTTCTCTTCATCACTATGGATTCATTGTCCATGCTCCTGACCAAATAGCTGTTTTTATTCTGCACTAGCTCCCCTCCCCTCTTATCTATTCAGTTGTTTTGGCTATTCTGCCCTCTCTCTCCCATCACTTTTACCTCTCTCCTATATCATTCTCATCAAAGTAAAAAGGTGCTATTATTTTTCCTTGCTAAACAACAATGTTCTCTTGACCCTACTTGCTTTCCATGTACTGCCCCTTAAAGTAAAACTTTTCAGAAGTGTTATCTATAATTTGTGTCCAATTCCTTTCCTCCCCATCTCTCTTAAACCCACCATAAACAGGCATTTGTCCCTTCCATACCACCAAAATTGTCTTGTTAAAGTCCCCAATAACCTCCTTGTCCATTCAACCAGCAAATCCTGTTGGATCTTGTTTCACATTATATCCCAAATCTCATCACTCTATATCACTTCTATTGCTATCACTCTGGTCAAAGTCACCTGGATCATAACCCACCTGAATCATTGCAATAGCATCCCAATGTTATCTCCCTACCCAACCCTTATTATGCCCCTCCTCCACACACCTATTTTCAGCGCAATAATGTGATCTGTTACAAAGTAGATCATGCTACTCATTCTTGAAAATGTTCCAGTGTTTCTTATATCCTTTAAAGTAAAAGTTAGTGTCCATATAATGGCTTGTGAGATTGAGTTCCCCTCCTTAACTTTTTGACCCTTTTCTTCTACTAATCTACCCTTTGCTCGGTTAACACCAGTAACCTGGGCCTCCTTGATGTTCCTTTAACAAGCCAGAACACTTCTACCTCAGGGTTCACTCTTGTTTTCTGTATCTTTGCCTGGGACGCTGTTCGCTTAGGTAGGTCACCAGGCTCCCTGGCTCACTTTCTTCAGGTTCTTGATCAAATATCTTTTTCTCATTAAGACTTTCTCATTAAAGTTTTCCCTGCCTGTCCATTTAAATTTGTACTTCCAATCTCCCTATCTCCCTCTCTCCTTTAATTTTTTCCTCAGCATTTATCATTATCTGGAATACTATATATTTTACTTCAATAACTTTTGGACTCACTTTCCACCACTGCAGTGTAAGCTCAATGAGGACAGGAATTTTCGTCATTTTTCTATGTTGTCATCTCTCCAGCCAGAACACCTGGCATGTAGTAGGGCGTTAATCATAAATAAATCATATCAGATGCTATTCTTAGTTGGAGATACATGGCAGATGTGGCAAAACTACCAAGCATGTCTCTAAAAATGTCTCTCTCCACTTTCTAAGAAGACACTCTATTACAAAACTGATCTCAATCCTTTATCTACCTCCCTATGACATTTTTTGGTTTCTTGAGGGAATGTAGTTTGGTGGTGTTAATTTTTGTATTTTTATCATCTGAAAAAAAAAAAGGTGCATGCAATAAATGTTGAATGAATGAACATATGAAAGAACAAAGAATATAGCAAAGATCCAGCCATTTTCTGTGTTTTATAAGCCAGGAACCTTGCCAGAAAACTGAGGCCCTGATGTACTCGTTAACAGTGTTATGAGGACAAAGCTGCCCCAAATTAGTCTCTGACCATAAAGGACATTCTATTCTTTGGTGAAACTCGTTCAGAAATGAACATTGTGGATAACCTCCGTTGCTATAGGAGTCGGGTGATGCCAAATGAACTTAGTTTTAAAAGAAGTAGAAACAGAGCTGGTTTTCAAGGTTACCTTTAGTTTTCTCATTTAGGCACAAACTGATGGCTGCTTTCCTAATGTTATTTCCAAATAACAGTCAGAATCCTTTTTATTTCTTTGGCAGATATTGAGCATTTACTACATACTTGGTACAAAACAGCAAAGAAGAAAAATCAGACACAGTTCTGGCTTTTTAGATCTTACGATAATTATAAATTATGCTAATTGTTATCATGATACAGAATGCAGTACTTTTTAAATCTTTTTTAAAAATTACGTCTTTATTGAGATATAATTTCCATACTATAAAATCCATTCTTTTAAAGTATACAGTTTGGTGTCACAGAGTTAAACAACCATCACCAGAATTTGAGAATATTTTTGACAACCCAAAAATAAACTCCAGTATCCACTAGTAGTCACTACTTCCCTCCCCTGGCAACCACTAATCTACTTTGTGCTGCTATGGATTTGTCTATTCTGGACACTTCATGTAAATGGAACCTTACTATATATTGCCTTTGTGACTGCTTTTCCTCACTTAGTATAATGTTATCTATGTTCATTTATGTTGTGGAATGTATCAGTGCATTATTCCTTTTTGTCGCTGAATAGTATTCCATTGTGTGGATGTACCATATTTTGATTATCCATCCATTCATCAGTTGCTAGACATTTGGATTGTTAACACTTTTTGGCTGTTTTGAATAATGCTGCTATGAACAGTTACGTACATGTTTATGTGTATACATATATTTTCATTTCTCTTGAGTGTATAACAAGGAGTAGAATTTCTAGATCATACAGTAACTCTATGTTTAATATTTTGAAAAGCTGCAAAATTGTTTTCCAAAGTGGCTGCACTATTTTTAATTCCGCCAACAATACATGAGGGTTCCAATTTCTCTACATCCTTGCTGACACTTGCTATTGTCTTTTTCATTTTGACTCTCCCAGTTAGTTTTCTCCCAGTTGGTTTACATTTCCCTGATGACTAATAATATTGAGCATCTTTTCATGTTCTAACTGGTCATTAATAATGATATATTCTGAGAGAATTTCCATTTTCAGGGAAGAATTTTTTGAGAACAACCTATTTTAATAAATATAAAACATAGGTAGGAGTTAGCTAGGATAAGCACAAAGGAATAAAACTCTCCGTGTTGAGAGAACAGCTGTTGCGAAGATCCCAAGGTTCAAAAGCACTTGATTTTTGGAGGAACTGGAAGAAGGTCGGTGTGGCTGGGCAGTAGGGAGGAAGGGAGATGGTGACAGTGAAAGGTTTCCAGAAGTCAGCAAGAACCGAAGCATGCAAACTCCTTGGAAGACATCATTCAGCAAATTAATTTTATTCACAGGGTACAGTGAAGACAAATTTTTAAGCAGAGAATTTTAATAATTTGATTGATGTTAATAAGAGCACTTACCATACTCTAGGCTCCATTCTAAGTGTTTTATATGTATTTACTACAGCCATAACCCTATGAGGTAGTTTATTATTTTCCTATTGCTGCTGCAACAAATTGCCATAAACAGTCACTTAAAACAACACAATTTATTATTTTACAGTTCAGGAGGTCAGAAATCAGTTTTGCAGGGCTGAAATTAAGGTGTCAGCAGGACTGTGTTCCTTCTAGAAGCTCTAGCAGGTAATCATTTTCTTGCCTTTTTTTTTTTT